>CM075863.1:37589029-38189029 GCA_038021265.1 Cyprinella venusta
TGGGTGCAAAAATTGAGGCTGTAGACCCTTCCAGAGCTGAGATATTGAAACTCAAACGTTTGACCAGAAAAAAAAAATGACAGTGTTACCCTTACATTTTTTTTCGGGGGGTGAAAAATAAAGTTTCTCCAATCCTCTCAAAACTCTGGATTCTGATAGAGGGCCACGAGACATGGACCTGGGTGCAAAATTTAGGCTGTAGACCTTCCTGAGCTGAGATATTGAAACTCAAAATTTTGAACAGAAAAAAAAAATGACAGTGTTACCCCTTACATTTTTTTTCGGGGGTGTGAAAAATTAAGTTTCTCCAATCTTCTCAAAACTCTGGATTCTGATAGAGGGCCACGATACATGGACCTGGGTGCAAAAATTGAGGCTCTAGACCCTTCCAGAGCTGAGATAGTGAAACTCAAAATTTTGACAGAAAAAAAAATGACAGTGTTACCCCTTATGTTTTTTTTCGGGGGGTGAAAAATTAAGTTTCTCCAATCTTCTCAAAACTCTGGATTCTGATAGAGGGCCACGATACATGGACCTGGGTGCAAAAATTGAGGCTCTAGACCCTTCCAGAGCTGAGATATTGAAACTCAAAATTTTGACCAGAAAAAAAAAATGACAGTGTTACCCCTTATGTTTTTTTTCGGGGGGGGTGAAAAATTAAGTTTCTCCAATCTTCTCAAAACTCTGGATTCTGATAGAGGGCCACGATACATGGACCTGGGTGCAAAAATTGAGGCTCTAGACCCTTCCAGAGCTGAGATATTGAAACTCAAAATTTTGACCAAAAAAAAAAAAATGACAGTGTTACCCCTAATGTTTTTTTTTCGGGGGGGTGAAAAATTAAGTTTCTCCAATCTTCTCAAAACTCTGGATTCTGATAGAGGGCCACGATACATGGACCTGGGTGCAAAATTGAGGCTCTAGACCCTTCCGGAGCTGAGATATTGAAACTCAAAATTTTGACCAGAAAAAAAAAATGACAGTGTTACCCCTTATGTTTTTTTTTTTCGGGGGTGGTGAAAAATTAAGTTTCTCCAATCTTCTCAAAACTCTGGATTCTGATAGAGGGCCACGATACATGGACCTGGGTGCAAAAATTGAGGCTCTAGACCCTTCCAGAGCTGAGATATTGAAACTTCAAAATTTTGACCAGAAAAAAAAAATGACAGTGTTACCCCTTATGTTTTTTTCGGGGGTGAAAAATTAAGTTTCTCCAATCTTCTCAAAACTCTGGATTCTGATAGAGGGCCACAATACATGGACCTGGGTGCAAAAATTGAGGCTCTAGACCCTTCCAGAGCTGAGATATTGAAACTCAAAATTTTGACCAGAAAAAAAAATGACAGTGTTACCCCTTATGTTTTTTTTTTCGGGGGGTGAAATATTAAGTTTCTCCAATCTTCTCAAAAACTCTGGATTCTGATAGAGGGCCACGATACATGGACCTGGGTGCAAAAATTGAGGCTCTAGACCCTTCCAGAGCTGAGATATTGAAACTCAAAATTTTGACCAGAAAAAAAAAATGGCAGTGTTACCCCTTATGTTTTTTTTTCGGGGGGTGAAAAATTAAGTTCCTCCAATCTTCTCAAAACTCTGGATTCTGATAGAGGGCCACGATACATGGACCTGGGTGCAAAATTGAGGCTCTAGACCCTTCCAGAGCTGAGATATTGAAACTCAAAATTTTGACCAGAAAAAAAATGACAGTGTTACCCCTTATGTTTTTTTTTCGGGGGGTGAAAAATTAAGTTTCTCCAATCTTCTCAAAACTCTGGACTCTGATAGAGGGCCACGAGACATGAACCTGGGTGCAAAAATTGAGGCTCTAGACCCTTCCAGAGCCTGAGATATTCGAAGCGTCAAAATTTTGACCTGAAAAAAAACATAAGGGGTAACACTGTCATTTTTTTTTTTTTGGGCCGGAAAATTTTGACCCCTCCGATCTTCTTGAAACTCTGGACTCTGACAGAGGGCCACGAGACTTCAACCAACGCGCAAAAATTGAGGGTCTAGACCCTTTCCAGAGCCGAGATATCGAAGGTCAAAATTTGGACCTGAATAAAAAAACATAAGGGGTAACACTGTCATTTTTTTTTTGGCCGAAATTTTGACCCCCTCCGATCTTCTTGAAACTCTGGACTCTGACAGAGGGCCACGAGACTCGACCAGGGCGCAAAAATGGAGGCTCTAGACCCTTCCAGAGCCGAGATATCGAAGGTCAAAATTTGGACCTGAAAAAAAAACATAAGGGGTAACACTGTCATTTTTTTTTTTGGCCGAAATTTTGACCCCCTCCGATCTTCTTGAAACTCTGGACTCTGACAGGGGGCCACGAGACTTCGACCAACGCGCAAAAATTGAGGCTCTAGACCGTTCCAGAGCCGAGATATCGAAGGTCAAAATTTGGACCTGAAAAAAAAACATTAAGGGGTAACACTGTCATTTTTTTTTTTGGCCGAAATTTTGACCCCCTCCGATCTTCTTGAAACTCTGGACTCTGACAGAGGGCCACGAGACTTCGACCAACGCGCAAAAATTGAGGCTCTAGACCCTTCCAGAGCCGAGATATCGAAGGTCAAAATTTGGACCTGAAAAAAAAACATAAGGGGTAACACTGTCATTTTTTTTTTTTTTGGCCGAAATTTTGACCCCCTCCGATCTTCTTGAAACTCTGGATTCTGACAGAAGGCCACGAGACTTCGACCAGCGCGCAAAAATGGAGGCTCTAGACCCTTCCAGAGCCGAGATATCGAAGGTCAAAATTTGGACCTGAAAAAAAACATAAGGGGTAACACTGTCATTTTTTTTTTTTGGCCGAAATTTTGACCCCCTCCGATCTTCTTGAAACTCTGGACTCTGACAGAGGGCCACGAGACTTCGACCAAACGCGCAAAAATTGAGGCTCTAGACCGTTCCAGAGCCGAGATATCGAAGGTCAAAATTTGGACCTGAAAAAAAACATAAGGGGTAACACTGTCATTTTTTTTTTTTGGCCGAAATTTTGACCCCCTCCGATCTTCTTGAAACTCTGGATTCTGACAGAGGGCCACGAGACTTCGACCAGCGCGCAAAAATGGAGGCTCTAGACCCTTCCAGAGCCGAGATATCGAAGGTCAAAATTTGGACCTGAAAAAAAAACATAAGGGGTAACACTGTCATTTTTTTTTTTGGCCGAAATTTTGACCCCCTCCGATCTTCTTGAAACTCTGGACTCTGACAGAGGGCCACGAGACTTCGACCAACGCGCAAAAATTGAGGCTCTAGACCCTTCCAGAGCCGAGATATCGAAGGTCAAAAATTTGGACCTGAAAAAAAAAACATAAGGGGTAACACTGTCATTTTTTTTTTTGGCCGAAATTTTGACCCCCTCCGATCTTCTTGAAACTCTGGACTCTGACAGAGGGCCACGAGACTTCGACCAACGCGCAAAAATTGAGGCTCTAGACCCTTCCAGAGCCGAGATATCGAAGGTCAAAATTTGGACCTGAAAAAAAAACATAAGGGGGTAACACTGTCATTTTTTTTTTTTGGCCGAAATTTTGACCCCCTCCGATCTTCTTGAAACTCTGGACTCTGACAGAGGGCCACGAGACTTCGACCAGGGCGCAAAAATGGAAGCTCTAGACCCTTCCAGAGCCGAGATATCGAAGGTCAAAATTTGGACCTGAAAAAAAAAAACATAAGGGGTAACACTGTCATTTTTTTTTTTGGCCGAAATTTGACCCCCTCCGATCTTCTTGAAACTCTGGACTCTGACAGAGGGCCACGAGACTTCGACCAACGCGCAAAAATTGAGGCTCTAGACCCTTCCAGAGCCGAGATATCGAAGGTCAAAATTTGGACCTGAAAAAAAAAACATAAGGGGTAACACTGTCATTTTTTTTTTTGGCCGAAATTTTGACCCCCTCCGATCTTCTTGAAACCCTGGATTCTGACAGAGGGCCACGAGACTTCGACCAGCGCGCAAAAATGGAGGCTCTAGACCCTTCCAGAGCCGAGATATCGAAGGTCAAAATTTGACCTGAAAAAAAAAACATAAGGGGTAACACTGTCATTTTTTTTTTGGCCAAAATTTTGACCCCCTCCGATCTTCTTGAAACTCTGGACTCTGACAGAGGGCCACGAGACTTCGACCAACGCGCAAAAATTGAGGCTCTCGACCCGTTCCAGAGCCGAGATATCGAAGGTCAAAATTTGGACCTGAAAAAAAAAACATAAGGGGTAACACTGTCATTTTTTTTTTTGGCCGAAATTTTGACCCCCTCCGATCTTCTTGAAACTCTGGATTCTGACAGAGGGCCACGAGACTTCGACCAGCGCGCAAAAATGGAGGCTCTAGACCCTTCCAGAGCCGAGATATCGAAGGTCAAAATTTGGACCTGAAAAAAAAACATAAGGGTAACACTGTCATTTTTTTTTTTGGCCGAAATTTTGACCCCCTCCGATCTTCTTGAAACTCTGGACTCTGACAGAGGGCCACGAGACTTCGACCAACGCGCAAAAATTGAGGCTCTAGACCCTTCCAGAGCCGAGATATCGAAGGTCAAAATTTGGACCTGAAAAAAAAAAACATAAGGGGTAACACTGTCATTTTTTTTTTGGCCGAAATTTTGACCCCCTCCGATCTTCTTGAAACTCTGGATTCTGACAGAGGGCCACGAGACTTCGACCAGCGCGCAAAAATGGAGGTTCTAGACCCTTCCAGAGCCGAGATATCGAAGGTCAAAATTTGGACCTGAAGAAAAAAACATAAGGGGTAACACTGTCATTTTTTTTTTTTTTGGCCGAAATTTTGACCCCCCTCCGATCTTCTTGAAACTCTGGACTCTGACAGAGGGCCACGAGACTTCGACCAGGGCGCAAAAATGATGGCTCTAGACCCTTCCAGAGCCGAGATATCGAAGGTCAAAATTTGGACCTGAAAAAAAAACATAAGGGGTAACACTGTCATTTTTTTTTTTGGCCGAAATTTTGACCCCCTCCGATCTTCTTGAAACTCTGGACTCTGACAGGGGGCCACGAGACTTCGACCAACGCGCAAAAATTGAGGCTCTAGACCGTTCCAGAGCCGAGATATCGAAGGTCAAAATTTGGACCTGAAAAAAAACATAAGGGGTAACACTGTCATTTTTTTTTTTGGCCGAAATTTTGACCCCCTCCGATCTTCTTGAAACTCTGGACTCTGACAGAGGGCCACGAGACTTCGACCAACGCGCAAAAATTGAGGCTCTAGACCCTTCCAGAGCCAAGATATCGAAGGTCAAAATTTGGACCTGAAAAAAAAAAACATAAGGGGTAACACTGTCATTTTTTTTTTTGGCCGAAATTTTGACCCCCTCCGATCTTCTTGAAACTCTGGATTCTGACAGAAGGCCACGAGACTTCGACCAGCGCGCAAAAATGGAGGCTCTAGACCCTTCCAGAGCCGAGATATCGAAGGTCAAAATTTGGACCTGAAAAAAAAAACATAAGGGGTAACACTGTCATTTTTTTTTTTTTTGGCCGAAATTTTGACCCCCTCCGATCTTCTTGAAACTCTGGACTCTGACAGAGGGCCACGAGACTTCGACCAACGCGCAAAAATTGAGGCTCTAGACCGTTCCAGAGCCGAGATATCGAAGGTCAAAATTTGGACCTGAAAAAAAACATAAGGGGTAACACTGTCATTTTTTTTTTGGCCGAAATTTTGACCCCCTCCGATCTTCTTGAAACTCTGGACTCTGACAGAGGGCCACGAGACTTCGACCAACGCGCAAAAATTGAGGCTCTAGACCCTTCCAGAGCCGAGATATCGAAGGTCAAAATTTGGACCTGAAAAAAAAAACATAAGGGGTAACACTGTCATTTTTTTTTTTTGGCCAAAATTTTGACCCCCTCCGATCTTCTTGAAACTCTGGACTCTGACAGAGGGCCACGAGACTTCGACCAACGCGCAAAAATTGAGGCTCTAGACCGTTCCAGAGCCGAGATATCGAAGGTCAAAATTTGGACCTGAAAAAAAAACATAAGGGGTAACACTGTCATTTTTTTTTTGGCCGAAATTTTGACCCCCTCCGATCTTCTTGAAACTCTGGACTCTGACAGAGGGCCACGAGACTTCGACCAGCGCGCAAAAATGGAGGCTCTAGACCCTTCCAGAGCCGAGATATCGAAGGTCAAAATTTGGACCATAAAAAAAAAACATAAGGGGTAACACTGTCATTTTTTTTTTGCCGAAATTTTGACCCCCTCCGATCTTCTTGAAACTCTGGACTCTGACAGAGGGCCACGAGACTTCGACCAACGCGCAAAAATTGAGGCTCTAGACCCTTCCAGAGCCGAGATATCGAAGGTCAAAATTTTGGACCTGAAAAAAAAAACATAAGGGGTTAACACTGTCATTTTTTTTTTTGGCCGAAATTTTGACCCACTCCGATCTTCTTGAAACTCTGGATTCTGACAGAAGGCCACGAGACTTCGACCAGTGCGCAAAAAAAATGGAGGCTCTAGACCCTTCCAGAGCCGAGATATCGAAGGTCAAAATTTGGACCTGAAAAAAAAACATAAGGGGTAACACTGTCATTTTTTTTTTTGGCCGAAATTTTGACCCCCTCCGATCTTCTTGAAACTCTGGATTCTGACAGAGGGCCACGAGACTTCGACCAGCGCGCAAAAATGGAGGCTCTAGACCCTTCCAGAGCCGAGATATCGAAGGTCAAAATTTGGACCTGAAAAAAAAACATAAGGGGTAACACTGTCATTTTTTTTTTTGGCCGAAATTTTGACCCCCTCCGATCTTCTTGAAACTCTGGACTCTGACAGAGGGCCACGAGACTTCGACCAACGCGCAAAAATTGAGGCTCTAGACCCTTCCAGAGCCGAGATATCGAAGGTCAAAATTTGGACCTGAAAAAAAAACATAAGGGGTAACACTGTCATTTTTTTTTTTTGGCCGAAATTTTGACCCCCATTCCGATCTTCTTGAAACTCTGGACTCTGACAGAGGGCCACGAGACTTCGACCAACGCGCAAAAATTGAGGCTCTAGACCCTTCCAGAGCCGAGATATCGAAGGTCAAAATTTGGACCTGAAAAAAAAAACATAAGGGGTAACACTGTCATTTTTTTTTGGCCGAAATTTTGACCCCCTCCGATCTTCTTGAAACTCTGGATTCTGACAGAGGGCCACGAGACTTCGACCAGCGCGCAAAAATGGAGGCTCTAGACCCTTCCAGAGCCGAGATATCGAAGGTCAAAATTTGGACCTGAAAAAAAAACATAAGGGGTAACACTGTCATTTTTTTTTTTTGGGCCGAAATTTTGACCCCCTCCGATCTTCTTGAAACTCTGGACTCTGACAGAGGGCCACGAGACTTCGACCAACGCGCAAAAATTGAGGCTCTAGACCCTTCCAGAGCCGAGATATCGAAGGTCAAAATTTGGACCTGAAAAAAAAACATAAGGGGTAACACTGTCATTTTTTTTTTTGGCCGAAATTTTGACCCCCTCCGATCTTCTTGAAACTCTGGACTCTGACAAAGGGCCACGAGACTTCGACCAGGGCGCAAAAATGGAAGCTCTAGACCCTTCCAGAGCCGAGATATCGAAGGTCAAAATTTGGACCTGAAAAAAAAACATAAGGGGTAACACTGTCATTTTTTTTTTTGGCCGAAATTTTGACCCCCTCCGATCTTCTTGAAACTCTGGACTCTGACAGAGGGCCACGAGACTTCGACCAACGCGCAAAAATTGAGGCTCTAGACCCTTCCAGAGCCAAGATATCGAAGGTCAAAATTTGGACCTGAAAAAAAAACATAAGGGGTAACACTGTCATTTTTTTTTTTGGCCGAAATTTTGACCCCCTCCGATCTTCTTGAAACTCTGGATTCTGACAGAGGGCCACGAGACTTCGACCAACGCGCAAAAATTGAGGCTCTAGACCCTTCCAGAGCCGAGATATCGAAGGTCAAAATTTGGACCTGAAAAAAAAAACATAAGGGGTAACACTGTCATTTTTTTTTTTGGCCGAAATTTTGACCCCCTCCGATCTTCTTGAAACTCTGGACTCTGACAGAGGGCCACGAGACTTCGACCAACGCGCAAAAATTGAGGCTCTAGACCCTTCCAGAGCCGAGATATCGAAGGTCAAAATTTGGACCTGAAAAAAAAAACATAAGGGGTAACACTGTCATTTTTTTTTTGGCCGAAATTTTGACCCCCTCCGATCTTCTTGAAACTCTGGATTCTGACAGAGGGCCACGAGACTTCGACCAGCGCGCAAAAATGGAGGCTCTAGACCCTTCCAGAGCCGAGATATCGAAGGTCAAAATTTGGACCTGAAAAAAAAAACATAAGGGGTAACACTGTCATTTTTTTTTTTGGCCGAAATTTTGACCCCCTCCGATCTTCTTGAAACTCTGGACTCTGACAGAGGGCCACGAGACTTCGACCAACGCGCAAAAATTGAGGCTCTAGACCCTCCCAGAGCCGAGATATCGAAGGTCAAAATTTGGACCTGAAAAAAAAACATAAGGGGTAACACTGTCATTTTTTTTTTGGCCGAAATTTTGACCCCCTCCGATCTTCTTGAAACTCTGGACTCTGACAGAGGGCCACGAGACTTCGACCAACGCGCAAAAATTGAGGCTCTAGACCCTTCCAGAGCCAAGATATCGAAGGTCAAAATTTGGACCTGAAAAAAAAACATAAGGGGTAACACTGTCATTTTTTTTTTTGGCCGAAATTTTGACCCCCTCCGATCTTCTTGAAACTCTGGATTCTGACAGAGGGCCACGAGACTTCGACCAGCGCGCAAAAATGGAGGCTCTAGACCCTTCCAGAGCCGAGATATCGAAGGTCAAAATTTGGACCTGAAAAAAAAACATAAGGGGTAACACTGTCATTTTTTTTTGGCCGAAATTTTGACCCCCTCCGATCTTCTTGAAACTCTGGATTCTGACAGAGGGCCACGAGACTTCGACCAGCGCGCAAAAATGGAGGCTCTAGACCCTTCCAGAGCCGAGATATCGAAGGTCAAAATTTGGACCTGAAAAAAAAACATAAGGGGTAACACTGTCATTTTTTTTTTTGGCCGAAATTTTGACCCCCTCCGATCTTCTTGAAACTCTGGACTCTGACAGAGGGCCACGAGACTTCGACCAACGCGCAAAAATTGATGCTCTAGACCGTTCCAGAGCCGAGATATCGAAGGTCAAAATTTGGACCTGAAAAAAAACATAAGGGGTAACACTGTCATTTTTTTTTTTGGCCGAAATTTTGACCCCCTCCGATCTTCTTGAAACTCTGGATTCTGACAGAGGGCCACGAGACTTCGACCAACGCGCAAAAATTGAGGCTCTAGACCCTTCCAGAGCCGAGATATCGAAGGTCAAAATTTGGACCTGAAAAAAAAAAACATAAGGGGTAACACTGTCATTTTTTTTTTTTGGCCGAAATTTTGACCCACTCCGATCTTCTTGAAACTCTGGATTCTGACAGAAGGCCACGAGACTTCGACCAGCGCGCAAAAATGGAGGCTCTAGACCCTTCCAGAGCCGAGATATCGAAGGTCAAAATTTGGACCTGAAAAAAAAACATAAGGGGTAACACTCTCATTTTTTTTTTTTGGCCGAAATTTTGACCCCCTCCGATCTTCTTGAAACTCTGGATTCTGACAGAGGGCCACGAGACTTCGACCAGCGCGCAAAAATGGAGGCTCTAGACCCTTCCAGAGCCGAGATATCGAAGGTCAAAATTTGGACCTGAAAAAAAAACATAAGGGGTAACACTGTCATTTTTTTTTTTGGCCGAAATTTTGACCCCCTCCGATCTTCTTGAAACTCTGGACTCTGACAGAGGGCCACGAGACTTCGACCAACGCGCAAAAATTGAGGCTCTAGACCCTTCCAGAGCCGAGATATCGAAGGTCAAAATTTGGACCTGAAAAAAAAAACATAAGGGGTAACACTGTCATTTTTTTTTTTTTGCCGAAATTTTGACCCCCCTTCCGATCTTCTTGAAACTCTGGACTCTGACAGAGGGCCACGAGACTTCGACCAACGCGCAAAAATTGAGGCTCTAGACCCTTCCAGAGCCGAGATATCGAAGGTCAAAATTTGGACCTGAAAAAAAAAACATAAGGGGTAACACTGTCATTTTTTTTTTGGCCGAAATTTTGACCCCCTCCGATCTTCTTGAAACTCTGGATTCTGACAGAGGGCCACGAGACTTCGACCAGCGCGCAAAAATGGAGGCTCTAGACCCTTCCAGAGCCGAGATATCGAAGGTCAAAATTTGGACCTGAAAAAAAAACATAAGGGGTAACACTGTCATTTTTTTTTTTTTGGCCGAAATTTTGACCCCCTCCGATCTTCTTGAAACTCTGGACTCTGACAGAGGGCCACGAGACTTCGACCAACGCGCAAAAATTGAGGCTCTAGACCCTTCCAGAGCCGAGATATCGAAGGTCAAAATTTGGACCTGAAAAAAAAACATAAGGGGTAACACTGTCATTTTTTTTTTTTGGCCGAAATTTTGACCCCCTCCGATCTTCTTGAAACTCTGGACTCTGACAAAGGGCCACGAGACTTCGACCAGGGCGCAAAAATGGAAGCTCTAGACCCTTCCAGAGCCGAGATATCGAAGGTCAAAATTTGGACCTGAAAAAAAAACATAAGGGGTAACACTGTCATTTTTTTTTTTGGCCGAAATTTTGACCCCCTCCGATCTTCTTGAAACTCTGGACTCTGACAGAGGGCCACGAGACTTCGACCAACGCGCAAAAATTGAGGCTCTAGACCCTTCCAGAGCCAAGATATCGAAGGTCAAAATTTGGACCTGAAAAAAAAACATAAGGGGTAACACTGTCATTTTTTTTTTTGGCCGAAATTTTGACCCCCTCCGATCTTCTTGAAACTCTGGATTCTGACAGAGGGCCACGAGACTTCGACCAACGCGCAAAAATTGAGGCTCTAGACCCTTCCAGAGCCGAGATATCGAAGGTCAAAATTTGGACCTGAAAAAAAAAACATAAGGGGTAACACTGTCATTTTTTTTTTTGGCCGAAATTTTGACCCCCTCCGATCTTCTTGAAACTCTGGACTCTGACAGAGGGCCACGAGACTTCGACCAACGCGCAAAAATTGAGGCTCTAGACCCTTCCAGAGCCGAGATATCGAAGGTCAAAATTTGGACCTGAAAAAAAAAACATAAGGGGTAACACTGTCATTTTTTTTTTGGCCGAAATTTTGACCCCCTCCGATCTTCTTGAAACTCTGGATTCTGACAGAGGGCCACGAGACTTCGACCAGCGCGCAAAAATGGAGGCTCTAGACCCTTCCAGAGCCGAGATATCGAAGGTCAAAATTTGGACCTGAAAAAAAAAACATAAGGGGTAACACTGTCATTTTTTTTTTGGCCGAAATTTTGACCCCCTCCGATCTTCTTGAAACTCTGGACTCTGACAGAGGGCCACGAGACTTCGACCAACGCGCAAAAATTGAGGCTCTAGACCCTCCCAGAGCCGAGATATCGAAGGTCAAAATTTGGACCTGAAAAAAAAACATAAGGGGTAACACTGTCATTTTTTTTTTTGGCCGAAATTTTGACCCCCTCCGATCTTCTTGAAACTCTGGACTCTGACAAAGGGCCACAAGACTTCGACCAGGGCGCAAAAATGGAAGCTCTAGACCCTTCCAGAGCCGAGATATCGAAGGTCAAAATTTGGACCTGAAAAAAAAACATAAGGGGTAACACTGTCATTTTTTTTTTGGCCGAAATTTTGACCCCCTCCGATCTTCTTGAAACTCTGGACTCTGACAGAGGGCCACGAGACTTCGACCAACGCGCAAAAATTGAGGCTCTAGACCCTTCCAGAGCCAAGATATCGAAGGTCAAAATTTGGACCTGAAAAAAAAACATAAGGGGTAACACTGTCATTTTTTTTTTGGCCGAAATTTTGACCCCCTCCGATCTTCTTGAAACTCTGGATTCTGACAGAGGGCCACGAGACTTCGACCAGCGCGCAAAAATGGAGGCTCTAGACCCTTCCAGAGCCGAGATATCGAAGGTCAAAATTTGGACCTGAAAAAAAAACATAAGGGGTAACACTGTCATTTTTTTTTTGGCCGAAATTTTGACCCCCTCCGATCTTCTTGAAACTCTGGACTCTGACAGAGGGCCACGAGACTTCGACCAGGGTGCAAAAATGGAAGCTCTAGACCCTTCCAGAGCCGAGATATCGAAGGTCAAAATTTGGACCTGAAAAAAAAAAACATAAGGGGTAACACTGTCATTTTTTTTTTTTTGGCCGAAATTTTGACCCCCTCCGATCTTCTTGAAACTCTAGACTCTGACAGAGGGCCACGAGACTTCGACCAACGCGCAAAAATTGATGCTCTAGACCGTTCCAGAGCCGAGATATCGAAGGTCAAAATTTGGACCTGAAAAAAACATAAGGGGTAACACTGTCATTTTTTTTTTGGCCGAAATTTTGACCCCCTCCGATCTTCTTGAAACTCTGGATTCTGACAGAGGGCCACGAGACTTCGACCAGCGCGCAAAAATGGAGGCTCTAGACCCTTCCAGAGCCGAGATATCGAAGGTCAAAATTTGGACCTGAAAAAAAACCATAAGGGGTAACACTGTCATTTTTTTTTTGGCCGAAATTTTGACCCCCTCCGATCTTCTTGAAACTCTGGACTCTGACAGAGGGCCACGAGACTTCGACCAACGCGCAAAAATTGAGGCTCTAGACCCTTCCAGAGCCGAGATATCGAAGGTCAAAATTTGGACCTGAAAAAAAAACATAAGGGGTAACACTGTCATTTTTTTTTTTTGGCCGAAATTTTGACCCCCTCCGATCTTCTTGAAACTCTGGATTCTGACAGAGGGCCACGAGACTTCGACCAGCGCGCAAAAATGGAGGCTCTAGACCCTTCCAGAGCCGAGATATCGAAGGTCAAAATTTGGACCTGAAAAAAAAACATAAGGGGTAACACTGTCATTTTTTTTTTTTGGCCGAAATTTTGACCCCCTCCGATCTTCTTGAAACTCTGGACTCTGACAGAGGGCCACGAGACTTCAACCAATGCGCAAAAATTGAGGGTCTAGACCCTTTCCAGAGCCGAGATATCGAAGGTCAAAATTTGGACCTGAATAAAAAACATAAGGGGTAACACTGTCATTTTTTTTTGGCCGAAATTTTGACCCCCTCCGATCTTCTTGAAACTCTGGACTCTGACAGAGGGCCACGAGACTTCGACCAGGGCGCAAAAATGGAGGCTCTAGACCCTTCCAGAGCCGAGATATCGAAGGTCAAAATTTGGACCTGAAAAAAAAACATAAGGGGTAACACTGTCATTTTTTTTTTTGGCCGAAATTTTGACCCCCTCCGATCTTCTTGAAACTCTGGATTCTGACAGGGGGCCACGAGACTTCGACCAACGCGCAAAAATTGAGGCTCTAGACCGTTCCAGAGCCGAGATATCGAAGGTCAAAATTTGGACCTGAAAAAAAAACATAAGGGGTAACACTGTCATTTTTTTTCTTGGCCGAAATTTTGACCCCCTCCGATCTTCTTGAAACTCTGGACTCTGACAGAGGGCCACGAGACTTCGACCAACGCGCAAAAATTGAGGCTCTAGACCCTTCCAGAGCCGAGATATCGAAGGTCAAAATTTGGACCTGAAAAAAAAAACATAAGGGGTAACACTGTCATTTTTTTTTTTTTTGGCCGAAATTTTGACCCCCTCCGATCTTCTTGAAACTCTGGATTCTGACAGAAGGCCACGAGACTTCGACCAGCGCGCAAAAATGGAGGCTCTAGACCCTTCCAGAGCCGAGATATCGAAGGTCAAAATTTGGACCTGAAAAAAAAACATAAGGGGTAACACTGTCATTTTTTTTTTTTTTGGCCGAAATTTTGACCCCCTCCGATCTTCTTGAAACTCTGGACTCTGACAGAGGGCCACGAGACTTCGACCAACGCGCAAAAATTGAGGCTCTAGACCGTTCCAGAGCCGAGATATCGAAGGTCAAAATTTGGACCTGAAAAAAAAAACATAAGGGGTAACACTGTCATTTTTTTTTTTGGCCGAAATTTTGACCCCCTCCGATCTTCTTGAAACTCTGGACTCTGACAGAGGGCCACGAGACTTCGACCAACGCGCAAAAATTGAGGCTCTAGACCCTTCCAGAGCCGAGATATCGAAGGTCAAAATTTGGACCTGAAAAAAAACATAAGGGGTAACACTGTCATTTTTTTTTTTTGGCCGAAATTTTGACCCCCTCCGATCTTCTTGAAACTCTGGACTCTGACAGAGGGCCACGAGACTTCGACCAACGCGCAAAAATTGAGGCTCTCGACCGTTCCAGAGCCGAGATATCGAAGGTCAAAATTTGGACCTGAAAAAAAAAACATAAGGGGTAACACTGTCATTTTTTTTTTTTTGGCCGAAATTTTGACCCCCTCCGATCTTCTTGAAACTCTGGATTCTGACAGAGGGCGACGAGACTTCGACCAGCGCGCAAAAATGGAGGCTCTAGACCCTTCCAGAGCCGAGATATCGAAGGTCAAAATTTGGACCTGAAAAAAAAACATAAGGGGTAACACTGTCATTTTTTTTTTGGCCGAAATTTTGACCCCCTCCGATCTTCTTGAAACTCTGGACTCTGACAGAGGGCCACGAGACTTCGACCAACGCGCAAAAATTGAGGCTCTAGACCCTTCCAGAGCCGAGATATCGAAGGTCAAAATTTGGACCTGAAAAAAAAAACATAAGGGGTAACACTGTCATTTTTTTTTTTGGCCGAAATTTTGACCCCCTCCGATCTTCTTGAAACTCTGGATTCTGACAGAGGGCCACGAGACTTCGACCAGCGCGCAAAAATGGAGGCTCTAGACCCTTCCAGAGCCGAGATATCGAAGGTCAAAATTTGGACCTGAAGAAAAAAACATAAGGGGTAACACTGTCATTTTTTTTTTTGGCCGAAATTTTGACCCCCTCCGATCTTCTTGAAACTCTGGACTCTGACAGAGGGCCACGAGACTTCGACCAGGGCGCAAAAATGGAGGCTCTAGACCCTTCCAGAGCCGAGATATCGAAGGTCAAAATTTGGACCTGAAAAAAAAACATAAGGGGTAACACTGTCATTTTTTTTTTTTTTTGGCCGAAATTTTGACCCCCTCCGATCTTCTTGAAACTCTGGACTCTGACAGGGGGCCACGAGACTTCGACCAACGCGCAAAAATTGAGGCTCTAGACCGTTCCAGAGCCGAGATATCGAAGGTCAAAATTTGGACCTGAAAAAAAAAACATAAGGGGTAACACTGTCATTTTTTTTTTGGCCGAAATTTTGACCCCCTCCGATCTTCTTGAAACTCTGGACTCTGACAGAGGGCCACGAGACTTCGACCAACGCGCAAAAATTGAGGCTCTAGACCCTTCCAGAGCCAAGATATCGAAGGTCAAAATTTGGACCTGAAAAAAAAAACATAAGGGGTAACACTGTCATTTTTTTTTTTGGCCGAAATTTTGACCCCCTCCGATCTTCTTGAAACTCTGGATTCTGACAGAAGGCCACGAGACTTCGACCAGCGCGCAAAAATGGAGGCTCTAGACCCTTCCAGAGCCGAGATATCGAAGGTCAAAATTTGGACCTGAAAAAAAAACATAAGGGGTAACACTGTCATTTTTTTTTTTTTGGCCGAAATTTTGACCCCCTCCGATCTTCTTGAAACTCTGGACTCTGACAGAGGGCCACGAGACTTCGACCAACGCGCAAAAATTGAGGCTCTAGACCGTTCCAGAGCCGAGATATCGAAGGTCAAAATTTGGACCTGAAAAAAAACATAAGGGGTAACACTGTCATTTTTTTTTTGGCCGAAATTTTGACCCCCTCCGATCTTCTTGAAACTCTGGACTCTGACAGAGGGCCACGAGACTTCGACCAACGCGCAAAAATTGAGGCTCTAGACCCTTCCAGAGCCGAGATATCGAAGGTCAAAATTTGGACCTGAAAAAAAAACATAAGGGGTAACACTGTCATTTTTTTTTTGGCCAAAATTTTGACCCCCTCCGATCTTCTTGAAACTCTGGACTCTGACAGAGGGCCACGAGACTTCGACCAACGCGCAAAAATTGAGGCTCTAGACCGTTCCAGAGCCGAGATATCGAAGGTCAAAATTTGGACCTGAAAAAAAAACATAAGGGGTAACACTGTCATTTTTTTTTTTGGCCGAAATTTTGACCCCCTCCGATCTTCTTGAAACTCTGGACTCTGACAGAGGGCCACGAGACTTCGACCAGCGCGCAAAAATGGAGGCTCTAGACCCTTCCAGAGCCGAGATATTGAAGGTCAAAATTTGGACCTGAAAAAAAAACATAAGGGGTAACACTGTCATTTTTTTTTTGGCCGAAATTTTGACCCCTCCGATCTTCTTGAAACTCTGGACTTTGACAGAGGGCCACGAGACTTCGACCAACGCGCAAAAATTGAGGCTCTAGACCCTTCCAGAGCCGAGATATCGAAGGTCAAAATTTGGACCTGAAAAAAAAAACATAAGGGGTAACACTGTCATTTTTTTTTTGGCCGAAATTTTGACCCCCTCCGATCTTCTTGAAACTCTGGACTCTGACAGAGGGCCACGAGACTTCGACCAACGCGCAAAAATTGAGGCTCTAGACCCTTCCAGAGCCGAGATATCGAAGGTCAAAATTTGGACCTGAAAAAAAAACATAAGGGGTAACACTGTCATTTTTTTTGGCCGAAATTTTGACCCCCTCCGATCTTTTTGAAACTCTGGACTCTGACAGAGGGCCACGAGACTTCGACCAGGGCGCAAAAATGGAGGCTCTAGACCCTTCCAGAGCCGAGATATCGAAGGTCAAAATTTGGACCTGAAAAAAAAAACATAAGGGGTAACACTGTCATTTTTTTTTTGGCCGAAATTTTGACCCCCTCCGATCTTCTTGAAACTCTGGACTCTGACAGAGGGCCACGAGACTTCGACCAACGCGCAAAAATTGAGGCTCTAGACCGTTCCAGAGCCGAGATATCGAAGGTCAAAATTTGGACCTGAAAAAAAAACATAAGGGGTAACACTGTCATTTTTTTTTTTGGCCGAAATTTTGACCCCCTCCGATCTTCTTGAAACTCTGGACTCTGACAGAGGGCCACGAGACTTCGACCAACGCGCAAAAATTGAGGCTCTAGACCCTTCCAGAGCCGAGATATCGAAGGTCAAAATTTGGACCTGAAAAAAAAAACATAAGGGATAACACTGTCATTTTTTTTTTTGGCCGAAATTTTGACCCCCTCCGATCTTCTTGAAACTCTGGACTCTGACAGAGGGCCACGAGACTTCGACCAGGGCGCAAAAATGGAAGCTCTAGACCCTTCCAGAGCCGAGATATCGAAGGTCAAAATTTGGACCTGAAAAAAAAACATAAGGGGTAACATTGTCATTTTTTTTTTTTTGGCCGAAATTTTGACCCCTCCGATCTTCTTGAAACTCTGGACTCTGACAGAGGGCCATGAGACTTCGACCAGCGCGCAAAAATGGAGGCTCTAGACCCTTCCAGAGCCGAGATATCGAAGGTCAAAATTTGGACCTGAAAAAAAAACATAAGGGGTAACACTGTCATTTTTTTTTTTTTTGGCCGAAATTTTGACCCCCTCCGATCTTCTTGAAACTCTGGACTCTGACAGAGGGCCACGAGACTTCGACCAACGCGCAAAAATTGAGGCTCTAGACCCTTCCAGAGCCGAGATATCAAAGGTCAGAATTTGGACCTGAAAAAAAAACATAAGGGGTAACACTGTCATTTTTTTTTTTGGCCGAAATTTTGACCCCCTCCGATCTTCTTGAAACTCTGGACTCTGACAGAGGGCCACGAGACTTCGACCAGGGTGCAAAAATGGAAGCTCTAGACCCTTCCAGAGCCGAGATATCGAAGGTCAAAATTTGGACCTGAAAAAAAAAACATAAGGGGTAACACTGTCATTTTTTTTTTTTGGCCGAAATTTTGACCCCCTCCGATCTTCTTGAAACTCTGGACTCTGACAGAGGGCCACGAGACTTCAACCAACGCGCAAAAATTGAGGCTCTAGACCGTTCCAGAGCCGAGATATCGAAGGTCAAAATTTGGACCTGAAAAAAAACATAAGGGGTAACACTGTCATTTTTTTTTTTTTGGCCGAAATTTTGACCCCCTCCGATCTTCTTGAAACTCTGGACTCTGACAGAGGGCCACGAGACTTCGACCAGCGCGCAAAAATGGAGGCTCTAGACCCTTCCAGAGCCGAGATATCGAAGGTCAAAATTTGGACCTGAAAAAAAAACATAAGGTTAACACTGTCATTTTTTTTTTGGCCGAAATTTTGACCCCCTCCGATCTTCTTGAAACTCTGGACTCTGACAGAGGGCCACGAGACTTCGACCAACGCCCAAAAATTGAGGCTTTAGACCGTTCCAGAGCCGAGATATCGAAGGTCAAAATTTGGACCTGAAAAAAAAACATAAGGGGTAACACTGTCATTTTTTTTTTTTGGCTGAAATTTTGACCCCCTCCGATCTTCTTGAAACTCTGGACTCTGACAGAGGGCCACGAGACTTCGACCAACGCGCAAAAATTGAGGCTCTAGACCCTTCCAGAGCCGAGATATCGAAGGTCAAAATTTGGACCTGAAAAAAAAACATAAGGGGTAACACTGTCATTTTTTTTTTTGGCCGAAATTTTGACCCCCTCCGATCTTCTTGAAACTCTGGACTCTGACAGAGGGCCACGAGACTTCGACCAACGCGCAAAAATTGAGGCTCTAGACCCTTCCAGAGCCGAGATATCGAAGGTCAAAATTTGGACCTGAAAAAAAAAACATAAGGGGTAACACTGTCATTTTTTTTTTTTTTTTGGCCGAAATTTTGACCCCCTCCGATCTTCTTGAAACTCTGGATTCTGACAGAAGGCCACGAGACTTCGACCAGCGCGCAAAAATGGAGGCTCTAGACCCTTCCAGAGCCGAGATATCGAAGGTCAAAATTTGGACCTGAAAAAAAAACATAAGGGGTAACACTGTCATTTTTTTTTTTTGGCCGAAATTTTGACCCCCTCCGATCTTCTTGAAACTCTGGACTCTGACAGAGGGCCACGAGACTTCGACCAACGCGCAAAAATTGAGGCTCTAGACCGTTCCAGAGCCGAGATATCGAAGGTCAAAATTTGGACCTGAAAAAAAAACATAAGGGGTAACACTGTCATTTTTTTTTTTTTGGCCGAAATTTTGACCCCCTCCGATCTTCTTGAAACTCTGGATTCTGACAGAGGGCCACGAGACTTCGACCAGCGCGCAAAAATGGAGGCTCTAGACCCTTCCAGAGCCGAGATATCGAAGGTCAAAATTTGGACCTGAAAAAAAAACATAAGGGGTAACACTGTCATTTTTTTTTTTGGCCGAAATTTTGACCCCCTCCGATCTTCTTGAAACTCTGGACTCTGACAGAGGGCCACGAGACTTCGACCAACGCGCAAAAATTGAGGCTCTAGACCCTTCCAGAGCCGAGATATCGAAGGTCAAAATTTGGACCTGAAAAAAAAAACATAAGGGGTAACACTGTCATTTTTTTTTTTGGCCGAAATTTTGACCCCCTCCGATCTTCTTGAAACTCTGGACTCTGACAGAGGGCCACGAGACTTCGACCAACGCGCAAAAATTGAGGCTCTAGACCCTTCCAGAGCCGAGATATCGAAGGTCAAAATTTGGACCTGAAAAAAAACATAAGGGGTAACACTGTCATTTTTTTTTTTGGCCGAAATTTTGACCCCCTCCGATCTTCTTGAAACTCTGGACTCTGACAGAGGGCCACGAGACTTCGACCAGGGCGCAAAAATGGAAGCTCTAGACCCTTCCAGAGCCGAGATATCGAAGGTCAAAATTTGGACCTGAAAAAAAAAACATAAGGGGTAACACTGTCATTTTTTTTTTTGGCCGAAATTTTGACCCCCTCCGATCTTCTTGAAACTCTGGACTCTGACAGAGGGCCACGAGACTTCGACCAACGCGCAAAAATTGAGGCTCTAGACCCTTCCAGAGCCGAGATATCGAAGGTCAAAATTTGGACCTGAAAAAAAAACATAAGGGGTAACACTGTCATTTTTTTTTTTGGCCGAAATTTTGACCCCCTCCGATCTTCTTGAAACCCTGGATTCTGACAGAGGGCCACGAGACTTCGACCAGCGCGCAAAAATGGAGGCTCTAGACCCTTCCAGAGCCGAGATATCGAAGGTCAAAATTTGGACCTGGAAAAAAAAAAACATAAGGGGTAACACTGTCATTTTTTTTTTGGCCGAAATTTTGACCCCCTCCGATCTTCTTGAAACTCTGGACTCTGACAGAGGGCCACGAGACTTCGACCAACGCGCAAAAATTGAGGCTCTCGACCGTTCCAGAGCCGAGATATCGAAGGTCAAAATTTGGACCTGAAAAAAAAAACATAAGGGGTAACACTGTCATTTTTTTTTTTTGGCCGAAATTTTGACCCCCTCCGATCTTCTTGAAACTCTGGATTCTGACAGAGGGCCACGAGACTTCGACCAGCGCGCAAAAATGGAGGCTCTAGACCCTTCCAGAGCCGAGATATCGAAGGTCAAAATTTGGACCTGAAAAAAAAACATAAGGGGTAACACTGTCATTTTTTTTTTGGCCGAAATTTTGACCCCCTCCGATCTTCTTGAAACTCTGGACTCTGACAGAGGGCCACGAGACTTCGACCAACGCGCAAAAATTGAGGCTCTAGACCGTTCCAGAGCCGAGATATCGAAGGTCATAATTTGGACCTGAAAAAAAACATAAGGGGTAACACTGTCATTTTTTTTTTTTTGGCCGAAATTTTGACCCCCTCCGATCTTCTTGAAACTCTGGATTCTGACAGAGGGCCACGAGACTTCGACCAGCGCGCAAAAATGGAGGCTCTAGACCCTTCCAGAGCCGAGATATCGAAGGTCAAAATTTGGACCTGAAAAAAAAACATAAGGGGTAACACTGTCATTTTTTTTTTTTGGCCGAAATTTTGACCCCCTCCGATCTTCTTGAAACTCTGGACTCTGACAGAGGGCCACGAGACTTCAACCAACGCGCAAAAATTGAGGGTCTAGACCCTTTCCAGAGCCGAGATATCGAAGGTCAAAATTTGGACCTGAATAAAAAACATAAGGGGTAACACTGTCATTTTTTTTTGGCCGAAATTTTGACCCCCTCCGATCTTCTTGAAACTCTGGACTCTGACAGAGGGCCACGAGACTTCGACCAGGGCGCAAAAATGGAGGCTCTAGACCCTTCCAGAGCCGAGATATCGAAGGTCAAAATTTGGACCTGAAAAAAAAACATAAGGGGTAACACTGTCATTTTTTTTTTTGGCCGAAATTTTGACCCCCTCCGATCTTCTTGAAACTCTGGATTCTGACAGGGGGCCACGAGACTTCGACCAACGCGCAAAAATTGAGGCTCTAGACCGTTCCAGAGCCGAGATATCGAAGGTCAAAATTTGGACCTGAAAAAAAAACATAAGGGGTAACACTGTCATTTTTTTTCTTGGCCGAAATTTTGACCCCCTCCGATCTTCTTGAAACTCTGGACTCTGACAGAGGGCCACGAGACTTCGACCAACGCGCAAAAATTGAGGCTCTAGACCCTTCCAGAGCCGAGATATCGAAGGTCAAAATTTGGACCTGAAAAAAAAAACATAAGGGGTAACACTGTCATTTTTTTTTTTTTTGGCCGAAATTTTGACCCCCTCCGATCTTCTTGAAACTCTGGATTCTGACAGAAGGCCACGAGACTTCGACCAGCGCGCAAAAATGGAGGCTCTAGACCCTTCCAGAGCCGAGATATCGAAGGTCAAAATTTGGACCTGAAAAAAAAACATAAGGGGTAACACTGTCATTTTTTTTTTTTTGGCCGAAATTTTGACCCCCTCCGATCTTCTTGAAACTCTGGACTCTGACAGAGGGCCACGAGACTTCGACCAACGTGCAAAAATTGAGGCTCTAGACCGTTCCAGAGCCGAGATATCGAAGGTCAAAATTTGGACCTGAAAAAAAAACATAAGGGGTAACACTGTCATTTTTTTTTTTTGGCCGAAATTTTGACCCCCTCCGATCTTCTTGAAACTCTGGATTCTGACAGAGGGCCACGAGACTTCGACCAGCGCGCAAAAATGGAGGCTCTAGACCCTTCCAGAGCCGAGATATCGAAGGTCAAAATTTGGACCTGAAAAAAAAACATAAGGGGTAACACTGTCATTTTTTTTTTTGGCCGAAATTTTGACCCCCTCCGATCTTCTTGAAACTCTGGACTCTGACAGAGGGCCACGAGACTTCGACCAACGCGCAAAAATTGAGGCTCTAGACCCTTCCAGAGCCGAGATATCGAAGGTCAAAATTTGGACCTGAAAAAAAAAACATAAGGGGTAACACTGTCATTTTTTTTTTTGGCCGAAATTTTGACCCCCTCCGATCTTCTTGAAACTCTGGACTCTGACAGAGGGCCACGAGACTTCGACCAACGCGCAAAAATTGAGGCTCTAGACCCTTCCAGAGCCGAGATATCGAAGGTCAAAATTTGGACCTGAAAAAAAACATAAGGGGTAACACTGTCATTTTTTTTTTTGGCCGAAATTTTGACCCCCTCCGATCTTCTTGAAACTCTGGACTCTGACAGAGGGCCACGAGACTTCGACCAACGCGCAAAAATTGAGGCTCTCGACCGTTCCAGAGCCGAGATATCGAAGGTCAAAATTTGGACCTGAAAAAAAAAACATAAGGGGTAACACTGTCATTTTTTTTTTTTTTGGCCGAAATTTTGACCCCCTCCGATCTTCTTGAAACTCTGGATTCTGACAGAGGGCCACGAGACTTCGACCAGCGCGCAAAAATGGAGGCTCTAGACCCTTCCAGAGCCGAGATATCGAAGGTCAAAATTTGGACCTGAAAAAAAAACATAAGGGGTAACACTGTCATTTTTTTTTTGGCCGAAATTTTGACCCCCTCCGATCTTCTTGAAACTCTGGACTCTGACAGAGGGCCACGAGACTTCGACCAACGCGCAAAAATTGAGGCTCTAGACCCTTCCAGAGCCGAGATATCGAAGGTCAAAATTTGGACCTGAAAAAAAAAACATAAGGGGTAACACTGTCATTTTTTTTTTTTGGCCGAAATTTTGACCCCCTCCGATCTTCTTGAAACTCTGGATTCTGACAGAGGGCCACGAGACTTCGACCAGCGCGCAAAAATGGAGGCTCTAGACCCTTCCAGAGCCGAGATATCGAAGGTCAAAATTTGGACCTGAAGAAAAAAACATAAGGGGTAACACTGTCATTTTTTTTTTTTGGCCGAAATTTTGACCCCCTCCGATCTTCTTGAAACTCTGGACTCTGACAGAGGGCCACGAGACTTCGACCAGGGCGCAAAAATGGAGGCTCTAGACCCTTCCAGAGCCGAGATATCGAAGGTCAAAATTTGGACCTGAAAAAAAAACATAAGGGGTAACACTGTCATTTTTTTTTTTTTTTGGCCGAAATTTTGACCCCCTCCGATCTTCTTGAAACTCTGGACTCTGACAGGGGGCCACGAGACTTCGACCAACGCGCAAAAATTGAGGCTCTAGACCGTTCCAGAGCCGAGATATCGAAGGTCAAAATTTGGACCTGAAAAAAAAACATAAGGGGTAACACTGTCATTTTTTTTTTGGCCGAAATTTTGACCCCCTCCGATCTTCTTGAAACTCTGGACTCTGACAGAGGGCCACGAGACTTCGACCAACGCGCAAAAATTGAGGCTCTAGACCCTTCCAGAGCCAAGATATCGAAGGTCAAAATTTGGACCTGAAAAAAAAAACATAAGGGGTAACACTGTCATTTTTTTTTTTTTGGCCGAAATTTTGACCCCCTCCGATCTTCTTGAAACTCTGGATTCTGACAGAAGGCCACGAGACTTCGACCAGCGCGCAAAAATGGAGGCTCTAGACCCTTCCAGAGCCGAGATATCGAAGGTCAAAATTTGGACCTGAAAAAAAAACATAAGGGGTAACACTGTCATTTTTTTTTTTTGGCCGAAATTTTGACCCCCTCCGATCTTCTTGAAACTCTGGACTCTGACAGAGGGCCACGAGACTTCGACCAACGCGCAAAAATTGAGGCTCTAGACCGTTCCAGAGCCGAGATATCGAAGGTCAAAATTTGGACCTGAAAAAAAACATAAGGGGTAACACTGTCATTTTTTTTTTGGCCGAAATTTTGACCCCCTCCGATCTTCTTGAAACTCTGGACTCTGACAGAGGGCCACGAGACTTCGACCAACGCGCAAAAATTGAGGCTCTAGACCCTTCCAGAGCCGAGATATCGAAGGTCAAAATTTGGACCTGAAAAAAAAACATAAGGGGTAACACTGTCATTTTTTTTTTTGGCCAAAATTTTGACCCCCTCCGATCTTCTTGAAACTCTGGACTCTGACAGAGGGCCACGAGACTTCGACCAACGCGCAAAAATTGAGGCTCTAGACCGTTCCAGAGCCGAGATATCGAAGGTCAAAATTTGGACCTGAAAAAAAAACATAAGGGGTAACACTGTCATTTTTTTTTTTGGCCGAAATTTTGACCCCCTCCGATCTTCTTGAAACTCTGGACTCTGACAGAGGGCCACGAGACTTCGACCAGCGCGCAAAAATGGAGGCTCTAGACCCTTCCAGAGCCGAGATATTGAAGGTCAAAATTTGGACCTGAAAAAAAAAACATAAGGGGTAACACTGTCATTTTTTTTTTGGCCGAAATTTTGACCCCTCCGATCTTCTTGAAACTCTGGACTTTGACAGAGGGCCACGAGACTTCGACCAACGCGCAAAAATTGAGGCTCTAGACCCTTCCAGAGCCGAGATATCGAAGGTCAAAATTTGGACCTGAAAAAAAAAACATAAGGGGTAACACTGTCATTTTTTTTTTGGCCGAAATTTTGACCCCCTCCGATCTTCTTGAAACTCTGGACTCTGACAGAGGGCCACGAGACTTCGACCAACGCGCAAAAATTGAGGCTCTAGACCCTTCCAGAGCCGAGATATCGAAGGTCAAAATTTGGACCTGAAAAAAAAACATAAGGGGTAACACTGTCATTTTTTTTGGCCGAAATTTTGACCCCCTCCGATCTTTTTGAAACTCTGGACTCTGACAGAGGGCCACGAGACTTCGACCAGGGCGCAAAAATGGAGGCTCTAGACCCTTCCAGAGCCGAGATATCGAAGGTCAAAATTTGGACCTGAAAAAAAAAACATAAGGGGTAACACTGTAATTTTTTTTTTTTGGCCAAAATTTTGACCCCCTCCGATCTTCTTGAAACTCTGGACTCTGACAGAGGGCCACGAGACTTCGACCAACGCGCAAAAATTGAGGCTCTAGACCGTTCCAGAGCCGAGATATCGAAGGTCAAAATTTGGACCTGAAAAAAAAACATAAGGGGTAACACTGTCATTTTTTTTTTTGGCCGAAATTTTGACCCCCTCCGATCTTCTTGAAACTCTGGATTCTGACAGAGGGCCACGAGACTTCGACCAGCGCGCAAAAATGGAGGCTCTAGACCCTTCCAGAGCCGAGATATCGAAGGTCAAAATTTGGACCTGAAAAAAAAACATAAGGGGTAACACTGTCATTTTTTTTTTGGCCGAAATTTTGACCCCCTCCGATCTTCTTGAAACTCTGGACTCTGACAGAGGGCCACGAGACTCCGACGAACGCGCAAAAATTGAGGCTCTAGACCCTTCCAGAGCTGAGATATCGAAGGTCAAAATTTGGACCTGAAAAAAAAACATAAGGGGTAACACTGTCATTTTTTTTTTGGCCGAAATTTTGACCCCCTCCGATCTTCTTGAAACTCTGGACTCTGACAGAGGGCCACGAGACTTCGACCAACGCGCAAAAATTGAGGCTCTAGACCCTTCCAGAGCCGAGATATCGAAGGTCAAAATTTGGACCTGAAAAAAAACATAAGGGGTAACACTGTCATTTTTTTTTTTTTGGCCGAAATTTTGACCCCCTCCGATCTTCTTGAAACTCTGGATTCTGACAGAGGGCCACAAGACTTCGACCAGCGCGCAAAAATGGAGGCTCTAGACCCTTCCAGAGCCGAGATATCGAAGGTCAAAATTTGGACCTGAAAAAAAAAACATAAGGGGTAACACTGTCATTTTTTTTTTTTGGCCGAAATTTTGACCCCCTCCGATCTTCTTGAAACTCTGGACTCTGACAGAGGGCCACGAGACTTCAACCAATGCGCAAAAATTGAGGGTCTAGACCCTTTCCAGAGCCGAGATATCGAAGGTCAAAATTTGGACCTGAATAAAAAACATAAGGGGTAACACTGTCATTTTTTTTTTTGGCCGAAATTTTGACCCCCTCCGATCTTCTTGAAACTCTGGACTCTGACAGAGGGCCACGAGACTTCGACCAGGGCGCAAAAATGGAGGCTCTAGACCCTTCCAGAGCCGAGATATCGAAGGTCAAAATTTGGACCTGAAAAAAAAACATAAGGGGTAACACTGTCATTTTTTTTTTTGGGCCGAAATTTTGACCCCCTCCGATCTTCTTGAAACTCTGGACTCTGACAGAGGGCCACGAGACTCCGACGAACGCGCAAAAATTGAGGCTCTAGACCCTTCCAGAGCCGAGATATCGAAGGTCAAAATTTGGACCTGAAAAAAAAACATAAGGGGTAACACTGTCATTTTTTTTTTTGGCCGAAATTTTGACCCCCTCCGATCTTCTTGAAACTCTGGACTCTGACAGAGGGCCACGAGACTTCGACCAACGCGCAAAAATTGAGGCTCTAGACCCTTCCAGAGCCGAGATATCGAAGGTCAAAATTTGGACCTGAAAAAAAAACATAAGGGGTAACACTGTCATTTTTTTTTTTTGGCCGAAATTTTGACCCCCTCCGATCTTCTTGAAACTCTGGATTCTGACAGAGGGCCACAAGACTTCGACCAGCGCGCAAAAATGGAGGCTCTAGACCCTTCCAGAGCCGAGATATCGAAGGTCAAAATTTGGACCTGAAAAAAAAAACATAAGGGGTAACACTGTCATTTTTTTTTTTTGGCCGAAATTTTGACCCCCTCCGATCTTCTTGAAACTCTGGACTCTGACAGAGGGCCACGAGACTTCAACCAACGCGCAAAAATTGAGGGTCTAGACCCTTTCCAGAGCCGAGATATCGAAGGTCAAAATTTGGACCTGAATAAAAAACATAAGGGGTAACACTGTCATTTTTTTTTTTTGGCCGAAATTTTGACCCCCTCCGATCTTCTTGAAACTCTGGACTCTGACAGAGGGCCACGAGACTTCGACCAGGGCGCAAAAATGGAGGCTCTAGACCCTTCCAGAGCCGAGATATCGAAGGTCAAAATTTGGACCTGAAAAAAAAACATAAGGGGTAACACTGTCATTTTTTTTTTGGCCGTAATTTTGAGCCCCTCCGATCTTCTTGAAACTCTGGACTCTGACAGAGGGCCACGAGACTTCGACCAACGCGCAAAAATTGAGGCTCTAGACCGTTCCAGAGCCGAGATATCGAAGGTCAAAATTTGGACCTGAAAAAAAAACATAAGGGGTAACACTGTCATTTTTTTTTTGGCCGAAATTTTGACCCCCTCCGATCTTCTTGAAACTCTGGATTCTGACAGAGGGCCACGAGACTTCGACCAGCGCGCAAAAATGGAGGCTCTAGACCCTTCCAGAGCCGAGATATCGAAGGTCAAAATTTGGACCTGAAAAAAAAACATAAGGGGTAACACTGTCATTTTTTTTTTTTGGCCGAAATTTTGACCCCCTCCGATCTTCTTGAAACTCTGGACTCTGACAGAGGGCCACGAGACTCCGACGAACGCGCAAAAATTGAGGCTCTAGACCCTTCCAGAGCCGAGATATCGAAGGTCAAAATTTGGACCTGAAAAAAAAACATAAGGGGTAACACTGTCATTTTTTTTTTTGGCCGAAATTTTGACCCCCTCCGATCTTCTTGAAACTCTGGACTCTGACAGAGGGCCACGAGACTTCGACCAACGCGCAAAAATTGAGGCTCTAGACCCTTCCAGAGCCGAGATATCGAAGGTCAAAATTTGGACCTGAAAAAAAAACATAAGGGGTAACACTGTCATTTTTTTTTTTGGCCGAAATTTTGACCCCCTCCGATCTTCTTGAAACTCTGGATTCTGACAGAGGGCCACAAGACTTCGACCAGCGCGCAAAAATGGAGGCTCTAGACCCTTCCAGAGCCGAGATATCGAAGGTCAAAATTTGGACCTGAAAAAAAAACATAAGGGGTAACACTGTCATTTTTTTTGGCCGAAATTTTGACCCCCTCCGATCTTCTTGAAACTCTGGACTCTGACAGAGGGCCACGAGACTTCAACCAACGCGCAAAAATTGAGGGTCTAGACCCTTTCCAGAGCCGAGATATCGAAGGTCAAAATTTGGACCTGAATAAAAAACATAAGGGGTAACACTGTCATTTTTTTTTTTGGCCGAAATTTTGACCCCCTCCGATCTTCTTGAAACTCTGGACTCTGACAGAGGGCCACGAGACTTCGACCAGGGCGCAAAAATGGAGGCTCTAGACCCTTCCAGAGCCGAGATATCGAAGGTCAAATTTTGGACCTAAAAAAAAACATAAGGGGTAACACTGTAATTTTTTTTTTTTGGCCGAAATTTTGACCCCCTCCGATCTTCTTGAAACTCTGGACTCTGACAGAGGGCCACGAGACTCCGACGAACGCGAAAAAATTGAGGCTCTAGACCCTTCCAGAGCCGAGATATCGAAGGTCAAAATTTGGACCTGAAAAAAAACATAAGGGGTAACACTGTCATTTTTTTTTTTGGCCGAAATTTTGACCCCCTCCGATCTTCTTGAAACTCTGGACTCTGACAGAGGGCCACGAGACTTCGACCAACGCGCAAAAATTGAGGCTCTAGACCCTTCCAGAGCCGAGATATCGAAGGTCAAAATTTGGACCTGAAAAAAAAACATAAGGGGTAACACTGTCATTTTTTTTTTTGGCCGAAATTTTGACCCCCTCCGATCTTCTTGAAACTCTGGATTCTGACAGAGGGCCACGAGACTTCGACCAGCGCGCAAAAATGGAGGCTCTAGACCCTTCCAGAGCCGAGATATCGAAGGTCAAAATTTGGACCTGAAAAAAAAACATAAGGGGTAACACTGTCATTTTTTTTTTTGGCCGAAATTTTGACCCCCTCCGATCTTCTTGAAACTCTGGACTCTGACAGAGGGCCACGAGACTTCGACCAACGCGCAAAAATTGAGGCTCTAGACCCTTCCAGAGCCGAGATATCGAAGGTCAAAATTTGGACCTGAAAAAAAAACATAAGGGGTAACACTGTCATTTTTTTTTTGGCCGAAATTTTGACCCCCTCCGATCTTCTTGAAACTCTGGACTCTGACAGAGGGCCACGAGACTTCGACCAACGCGCAAAAATTGAGGCTCTAGACCCTTCCAGAGCCGAGATATCGAAGGTCAAAATTTGGACCTGAAAAAAAAAACATAAGGGGTAACACTGTCATTTTTTTTTTTTGGCCGAAATTTTGACCCCCTCCGATCTTCTTGAAACTCTGGATTCTGACAGAGGGCCACGAGACTTCGACCAGCGCGCAAAAATGGAGGCTCTAGACCCTTCCAGAGCCGAGATATCGAAGGTCAAAATTTGGACCTGAAAAAAAAAACATAAGGGGTAACACTGTCATTTTTTTTTTTTGGCCGAAATTTTGACCCCCTCCGATCTTCTTGAAACTCTGGACTCTGACAGAGGGCCACGAGACTTCGACCAACGCGCAAAAATTGAGGCTCTAGACCCTTCCAGAGCCGAGATATCGAAGGTCAAAATTTGGACCTGAAAAAAAAACATAAGGGGTAACACTGTCATTTTTTTTTTTGGCCGAAATTTTGACCCCCTCCGATCTTCTTGAAACTCTGGACTCTGACAAAGGGCCACGAGACTTCGACCAGGGCGCAAAAATGGAAGCTCTAGACCCTTCCAGAGCCGAGATATCGAAGGTCAAAATTTGGACCTGAAAAAAAAACATAAGGGGTAACACTGTCATTTTTTTTTTGGCCGAAATTTTGACCCCCTCCGATCTTCTTGAAACTCTGGACTCTGACAGAGGGCCACGAGACTTCGACCAACGCGCAAAAATTGAGGCTCTAGACCCTTCCAGAGCCAAGATATCGAAGGTCAAAATTTGGACCTGAAAAAAAAACATAAGGGGTAACACTGTCATTTTTTTTTTTGGCCGAAATTTTGACCCCCTCCGATCTTCTTGAAACTCTGGATTCTGACAGAGGGCCACGAGACTTCGACCAACGCGCAAAAATTGAGGCTCTAGACCCTTCCAGAGCCGAGATATCGAAGGTCAAAATTTGGACCTGAAAAAAAAAAAACATAAGGGGTAACACTGTCATTTTTTTTTTTTGGCCGAAATTTTGACCCCCTCCGATCTTCTTGAAACTCTGGACTCTGACAGAGGGCCACGAGACTTCGACCAACGCGCAAAAATTGAGGCTCTAGACCCTTCCAGAGCCGAGATATCGAAGGTCAAAATTTGGACCTGAAAAAAAAACATAAGGGGTAACACTGTCATTTTTTTTTTGGCCGAAATTTTGACCCCCTCCGATCTTCTTGAAACTCTGGACTCTGACAGAGGGCCACGAGACTTCGACCAGCGCGCAAAAATGGAGGCTCTAGACCCTTCCAGAGCCGAGATATCGAAGGTCAAATTTGGACCTGAAAAAAAAAACATAAGGGGTAACACTGTCATTTTTTTTTTTGGCCGAAATTTTGACCCCCTCCGATCTTCTTGAAACTCTGGACTCTGACAGAGGGCCACGAGACTTCGACCAACGCGCAAAAATTGAGGCTCTAGACCCTCCCAGAGCCGAGATATCGAAGGTCAAAATTTGGACCTGAAAAAAAAACATAAGGGGTAACACTGTCATTTTTTTTTTGGCCGAAATTTTGACCCCCTCCGATCTTCTTGAAACTCTGGACTCTGACAAAGGGCCACGAGACTTCGACCAGGGCGCAAAAATGGAAGCTCTAGACCCTTCCAGAGCCGAGATATCGAAGGTCAAAATTTGGACCTGAAAAAAAAACATAAGGGGTAACACTGTCATTTTTTTTTTGGCCGAAATTTTGACCCCCTCCGATCTTCTTGAAACTCTGGACTCTGACAGAGGGCCACGAGACTTCGACCAACGCACAAAAATTGAGGCTCTAGACCCTTCCAGAGCCAAGATATCGAAGGTCAAAATTTGGACCTGAAAAAAAAACATAAGGGGTAACACTGTCATTTTTTTTTTTGGCCGAAATTTTGACCCCCTCCGATCTTCTTGAAACTCTGGACTCTGACAGACAGCCACGAGACTTCGACCAACGCGCAAAAATTGAGGCTCTAGACCGTTCCAGAGCCGAGATATCGAAGGTCAAAATTTGGACCTGAAAAAAAACATAAGGGGTAACACTGTCATTTTTTTTTTGGCCGAAATTTTGACCCCCTCCGATCTTCTTGAAACTCTGGATTCTGACAGAGGGCCACGAGACTTCGACCAGCGCGCAAAAATGGAGGCTCTAGACCCTTCCAGAGCCGAGATATCGAAGGTCAAAATTTGGACCTGAAAAAAAAACATAAGGGGTAACACTGTCATTTTTTTTTTTTGGCCGAAATTTTGACCCCCTCCGATCTTCTTGAAACTCTGGACTCTGACAGAGGGCCACGAGACTCCGACGAACGCGCAAAAATTGAGGCTCTAGACCCTTCCAGAGCCGAGATATCGAAGGTCAAAATTTGGACCTGAAAAAAAAAACATAAGGGGTAACACTGTCATTTTTTTTTGGCTGAAATTTTGACCCCCTCCGATCTTCTTGAAACTCTGGACTCTGACAGAAGGCCACGAGACTTCGACCAACGCGCAAAAATTGAGGCTCTAGACCCTTCCAGAGCCGAGATATCGAAGGTCAAAATTTGGACCTGAAAAAAAAACATAAGGGGTAACACTGTCATTTTTTTTTTTTTTGGCCGAAATTTTGACCCCCTCCGATCTTCTTGAAACTCTGGATTCTGACAGAGGGCCACGAGACTTCGACCAGCGCGCAAAAATGGAGGCTCTAGACCCTTCCAGAGCCGAGACATCGAAGGTCAAAATTTGGACCTGAAAAAAAAACATAAGGGGTAACACTGTCATTTTTTTTTTTGGCCGAAATTTTGACCCCCTCCGATCTTCTTGAAACTCTGGACTCTGACAGAGGGCCACGAGACTTCAACCAACGCGCAAAAATTGAGGGTCTAGACCCTTTCCAGAGCCGAGATATCGAAGGTCAAAATTTGGACCTGAATAAAAAACATAAGGGGTAACACTGTCATTTTTTTTTTGGCCGAAATTTTGACCCCCTCCGATCTTCTTGAAACTCTGGACTCTGACAGAGGGCCACGAGACTTCGACCAGGGCGCAAAAATGGAGGCTCTAGACCCTTCCAGAGCCGAGATATCGAAGGTCAAAATTTGGACCTGAAAAAAAAACATAAGGGGTAACACTGTCATTTTTTTTTTTTTTGGCCGAAATTTTGACCCCCTCCGATCTTCTTGAAACTCTGGACTCTGACAGGGGGCCACGAGACTTCGACCAACGCGCAAAAATTGAGGCTCTAGACCGTTCCAGAGCCGAGATATCGAAGGTCAAAATTTGGACCTGAAAAAAAAAACATAAGGGGTAACACTGTCATTTTTTTTTTGGCCGAAATTTTGACCCCCTCCGATCTTCTTGAAACTCTGGACTCTGACAGAGGGCCACGAGACTTCGACCAACGCGCAAAAATTGAGGCTCTAGACCCTTCCAGAGCCGAGATATCGAAGGTCAAAATTTGGACCTGAAAAAAAAACATAAGGGGTAACACTGTCATTTTTTTTTTTTGGCCGAAATTTTGACCCCCTCCGATCTTCTTGAAACTCTGGATTCTGACAGAAGGCCACGAGACTTCGACCAGCGCGCAAAAATAGAGGCTCTAGACCCTTCCAGAGCCGAGATATCGAAGGTCAAAATTTGGACCTGAAAAAAAAACATAAGGGGTAACACTGTCATTTTTTTTTTTTTTGGCCGAAATTTTGACCCCCTCCGATCTTCTTGAAACTCTGGACTCTGACAGAGGGCCACGAGACTTCGACCAACGCGCAAAAATTGAGGCTCTAGACCGTTCCAGAGCCGAGATATCGAAGGTCAAAATTTGGACCTGAAAAAAAACATAAGGGGTAACACTGTCATTTTTTTTTTTTGGCCGAAATTTTGACCCCCTCCGATCTTCTTGAAACTCTGGATTCTGACAGAGGGCCACGAGACTTCGACCAGCGCGCAAAAATGGAGGCTCTAGACCCTTCCAGAGCCGAGATATCGAAGGTCAAAATTTGGACCTGAAAAAAAAATATAAGGGGTAACACTGTCATTTTTTTTTTTGGCCGAAATTTTGACCCCCTCCGATCTTCTTGAAACTCTGGACTCTGACAGAGGGCCACGAGACTTCGACCAACGCGCAAAAATTGAGGCTCTAGACCCTTCCAGAGCCGAGATATCGAAGGTCAAAATTTGGACCTGAAAAAAAAAACATAAGGGGTAACACTGTCATTTTTTTTTTTTGGCCGAAATTTTGACCCCCTCCGATCTTCTTGAAACTCTGGACTCTGACAGAGGGCCACGAGACTTCGACCAACGCGCAAAAATTGAGGCTCTAGACCCTTCCAGAGCCGAGATATCGAAGGTCAAAATTTGGACCTGAAAAAAAAACATAAGGGGTAACACTGTCATTTTTTTTTTTGGCCGAAATTTTGACCCCCTCCGATCTTCTTGAAACTCTGGACTCTGACAGAGGGCCACGAGACTTCGACCAGGGCGCAAAAATGGAAGCTCTAGACCCTTCCAGAGCCGAGATATCGAAGGTCAAAATTTGGACCTGAAAAAAAAAAACATAAGGGATAACACTGTCATTTTTTTTTTGGCCGAAATTTTGACCCCCTCCGATCTTCTTGAAACTCTGGACTCTGACAGAGGGCCACGAGACTTCGACCAACGCGCAAAAATTGAGGCTCTAGACCCTTCCAGAGCCGAGATATCGAAGGTCAAAATTTGGACCTGAAAAAAAAACATAAGGGGTAACACTGTCATTTTTTTTTTTTTGGCCGAAATTTTGACCCCCTCCGATCTTCTTGAAACCCTGGATTCTGACAGAGGGCCACGAGACTTCGACCAGCGCGCAAAAATGGAGGCTCTAGACCCTTCCAGAGCCGAGATATCGAAGGTCAAAATTTGGACCTGAAAAAAAAAACATAAGGGGTAACACTGTCATTTTTTTTTTTGGCCGAAATTTTGACCCCCTCCGATCTTCTTGAAACTCTGGACTCTGACAGAGGGCCACGAGACTTCGACCAACGCGCAAAAATTGAGGCTCTCGACCGTTCCAGAGCCGAGATATCGAAGGTCAAAATTTGGACCTGAAAAAAAAAACATAAGGGGTAACACTGTCATTTTTTTTTTTTGGCCGAAATTTTGACCCCCTCCGATCTTCTTGAAACTCTGGACTCTGACAGAGGGCCACGAGACTTCAACCAACGCGCAAAAATTGAGGGTCTAGACCCTTTCCAGAGCCGAGATATCGAAGGTCAAAATTTGGACCTGAATAAAAAACATAAGGGGTAACACTGTCATTTTTTTTTTTGGCCGAAATGTTGACCCCCTCCGATCTTCTTGAAACTCTGGACTCTGACAGAGGGCCACGAGACTTCGACCAGGGCGCAAAAATGGAGGCTCTAGACCCTTCCAGAGCCGAGATATCGAAGGTCAAAATTTGGACCTGAAAAAAAAACATAAGGGGTAACACTGTATTTTTTTTTTTTTGGCCGAAATTTTGACCCCCTCCGATCTTCTTGAAACTCTGGACTCTGACAGAGGGCCACGAGACTCCGACGAACGCGAAAAAATTGAGGCTCTAGACCCTTCCAGAGCCGAGATATCGAAGGTCAAAATTTGGACCTGAAAAAAAACATAAGGGGTAACACTGTCATTTTTTTTTGGCCGAAATTTTGACCCCCTCCGATCTTCTTGAAACTCTGGACTCTGACAGAGGGCCACGAAACTTCGACCAACGCGCAAAAATTGAGGCTCTAGACCCTTCCAGAGCCGAGATATCGAAGGTCAAAATTTGGACCTGAAAAAAAAAACATAAGGGGTAACACTGTCATTTTTTTTTTTTTTGGCCGAAATTTTGACCCCCTCCGATCTTCTTGAAACTCTGGACTCTGACAGAGGGCCACGAGACTTCAACCAACGCGAAAAAATTGAGGGTCTAGACCCTTTCCAGAGCCGAGATATCGAAGGTCAAAATTTGGACCTGAATAAAAAACATAAGGGGTAACACTGTCTTTTTTTTTTTTGGCCGAAATTTTGACCCCCTCCGATCTTCTTGAAACTCTGGACTCTGACAGAGGGCCACGAGACTTCGACCAACGCGCAAAAATGGAGGCTCTAGACCCTTCCAGAGCCGAGATATCGAATGTCAAAATTTGGACCTGAAAAAAAAAACATAAGGGGTAACACTGTCATTTTTTTTTTGGCCGAAATTTTGACCCCCTCCGATCTTCTTGAAACTCTGGACTCTGACAGAGGGCCACGAGAGTTCGACCAACGTGCAAAAATTGAGGCTCTAGACCATTCCAGAGCCGAGATATCGAAGGTCAAAATTTGGACCCTAAAAAAAAAACATAAGGGGTAACACTGTCATTTTTTTTTTTTGGCCGAAATTTTGACCCCCTCCGATCTTCTTGAAACTCTGGACTCTGACAGAGGGCCACGAGACTTCGACCAACGCGCAAAAATTGAGGCTCTAGACCCTTCCAGAGCCGAGATATCGAAGGTCAAAATTTGGACCTGAAAAAAAAAAAACATAAGGGGTAACACTGTCATTTTTTTTTTTGGCCGAAATTTTGACCCACTCCGATCTTCTTGAAACTCTGGATTCTGACAGAAGGCCACGAGACTTCGACCAGCGCGCAAAAATGGAGGCTCTAGACCCTTCCAGAGCCGAGATATCGAAGGTCAAAATTTGGACCTGAAAAAAAAACATAAGGGGTAACACTGTCATTTTTTTTTTTTTGGCCGAAATTTTGACCCCCTCCGATCTTCTTGAAACTCTGGATTCTGACAGAGGGCCACGAGACTTCGACCAGCGCGCAAAAATGGAGGCTCTAGACCCTTCCAGAGCCGAGATATCGAAGGTCAAAATTTGGACCTGAAAAAAAAACATAAGGGGTAACACTGTCATTTTTTTTTTTGGCCGAAATTTTGACCCCCTCCGATCTTCTTGAAACTCTGGACTCTGACAGAGGGCCACGAGACTTCGACCAACGCGCAAAAATTGAGGCTCTAGACCCTTCCAGAGCCGAGATATCGAAGGTCAAAATTTGGACCTGAAAAAAAAAACATAAGGGGTAACACTGTCATTTTTTTTTTTGGCCGAAATTTTGACCCCCCCTTCCGATCTTCTTGAAACTCTGGACTCTGACAGAGGGCCACGAGACTTCGACCAACGCGCAAAAATTGAGGCTCTAGACCCTTCCAGAGCCGAGATATCGAAGGTCAAAATTTGGACCTGAAAAAAAAAACATAAGGGGTAACACTGTCATTTTTTTTTGGCCGAAATTTTGACCCCCTCCGATCTTCTTGAAACTCTGGATTCTGACAGAGGGCCACGAGACTTCGACCAGCGCGCAAAAATGGAGGCTCTAGACCCTTCCAGAGCCGAGATATCGAAGGTCAAAATTTGGACCTGAAAAAAAAACATAAGGGGTAACACTGTCATTTTTTTTTTTGGCCGAAATTTTGACCCCCTCCGATCTTCTTGAAACTCTGGACTCTGACAGAGGGCCACGAGACTTCGACCAACGCGCAAAAATTGAGGCTCTAGACCCTTCCAGAGCCGAGATATCGAAGGTCAAAATTTGGACCTGAAAAAAAAAACATAAGGGGTAACACTGTCATTTTTTTTTTTGGCCGAAATTTTGACCCCCTCCGATCTTCTTGAAACTCTGGACTCTGACAAAGGGCCACGAGACTTCGACCAGGGCGCAAAAATGGAAGCTCTAGACCCTTCCAGAGCCGAGATATCGAAGGTCAAAATTTGGACCTGAAAAAAAAACATAAGGGGTAACACTGTCATTTTTTTTTTTGGCCGAAATTTTGACCCCCTCCGATCTTCTTGAAACTCTGGACTCTGACAGAGGGCCACGAGACTTCGACCAACGCGCAAAAATTGAGGCTCTAGACCCTTCCAGAGCCAAGATATCGAAGGTCAAAATTTGGACCTGAAAAAAAAACATAAGGGGTAACACTGTCATTTTTTTTTTTGGCCGAAATTTTGACCCCCTCCGATCTTCTTGAAACTCTGGATTCTGACAGAGGGCCACGAGACTTCGACCAACGCGCAAAAATTGAGGCTCTAGACCCTTCCAGAGCCGAGATATCGAAGGTCAAAATTTGGACCTGAAAAAAAAAACATAAGGGGTAACACTGTCATTTTTTTTTTTTTGGCCGAAATTTTGACCCCCTCCGATCTTCTTGAAACTCTGGACTCTGACAGAGGGCCACGAGACTTCGACCAACGCGCAAAAATTGAGGCTCTAGACCCTTCCAGAGCCGAGATATCGAAGGTCAAAATTTGGACCTGAAAAAAAAAACATAAGGGGTAACACTGTCATTTTTTTTTTGGCCGAAATTTTGACCCCCTCCGATCTTCTTGAAACTCTGGATTCTGACAGAGGGCCACGAGACTTCGACCAGCGCGCAAAAATGGAGGCTCTAGACCCTTCCAGAGCCGAGATATCGAAGGTCAAAATTTGGACCTGAAAAAAAAAACATAAGGGGTAACACTGTCATTTTTTTTTTTGGCCGAAATTTTGACCCCCTCCGATCTTCTTGAAACTCTGGACTCTGACAGAGGGCCACGAGACTTCGACCAACGCGCAAAAATTGAGGCTCTAGACCCTCCCAGAGCCGAGATATCGAAGGTCAAAAGTTGGACCTGAAAAAAAAACATAAGGGGTAACACTGTCATTTTTTTTTTTGGCCGAAATTTTGACCCCCTCCGATCTTCTTGAAACTCTGGACTCTGACAAAGGGCCACGAGACTTCGACCAGGGCGCAAAAATGGAAGCTCTAGACCCTTCCAGAGCCGAGATATCGAAGGTCAAAATTTGGACCTGAAAAAAAAACATAAGGGGTAACACTGTCATTTTTTTTTTGGCCGAAATTTTGACCCCCTCCGATCTTCTTGAAACTCTGGACTCTGACAGAGGGCCACGAGACTTCGACCAACGCGCAAAAATTGAGGCTCTAGACCCTTCCAGAGCCAAGATATCGAAGGTCAAAATTTGGACCTGAAAAAAAAAACATAAGGGGTAACACTGTCATTTTTTTTTTTGGCCGAAATTTTGACCCCCTCCGATCTTCTTGAAACTCTGGATTCTGACAGAGGGCCACGAGACTTCGACCAGCGCGCAAAAATGGAGGCTCTAGACCCTTCCAGAGCCGAGATATCGAAGGTCAAAATTTGGACCTGAAAAAAAAACATAAGGGGTAACACTGTCATTTTTTTTTTTGGCCGAAATTTTGACCCCCTCCGATCTTCTTGAAACTCTGGATTCTGACAGAGGGCCACGAGACTTCGACCAGCGCGCAAAAATGGAGGCTCTAGACCCTTCCAGAGCCGAGATATCGAAGGTCAAAATTTGGACCTGAAAAAAAAACATAAGGGGTAACACTGTCATTTTTTTTTTTGGCCGAAATTTTGACCCCCTCCGATCTTCTTGAAACTCTGGACTCTGACAGAGGGCCACGAGACTTCGACCAACGCGCAAAAATTGATGCTCTAGACCGTTCCAGAGCCGAGATATCGAAGGTCAAAATTTGGACCTGAAAAAAAACATAAGGGGTAACACTGTCATTTTTTTTTTGGCCGAAATTTTGACCCCCTCCGATCTTCTTGAAACTCTGGATTCTGACAGAGGGCCACGAGACTTCGACCAGCGCGCAAAAATGGAGGCTCTAGACCCTTCCAGAGCCGAGATATCGAAGGTCAAAATTTGGACCTGAAAAAAAACCATAAGGGGTAACACTGTCATTTTTTTTTTTGGCCGAAATTTTGACCCCCTCCGATCTTCTTGAAACTCTGGACTCTGAAAGAGGGCCACGAGACTCCGACGAACACGCAAAAATTGAGGCTCTAGACCCTTCCAGAGCCGAGATATCGAAGGTCAAAATTTGGACCTGAAAAAAAAAACATAAGGGGTAACACTGTCATTTTTTTTTTGGCCGGAATTTTGACCCCCTCCGATCTTCTTGAAACTCTGGACTCTGACAGAGGGCCACGAGACTTCGACCAACGCGCAAAAATTGAGGCTCTAGACCCTTCCAGAGCCGAGATATCGAAGGTCAAAATTTGGACCTGAAAAAAAAACATAAGGGGTAACACTGTCATTTTTTTTTTTTGGCCGAAATTTTGACCCCCTCCGATCTTCTTGAAACTCTGGATTCTGACAGAGGGCCACGAGACTTCGACCAGCGCGCAAAAATGGAGGCTCTAGACCCTTCCAGAGCCGAGATATCGAAGGTCAAAATTTGGACCTGAAAAAAAAACATAAGGGGTAACACTGTCATTTTTTTTTTTTGGCCGAAATTTTGACCCCCTCCGATCTTCTTGAAACTCTGGACTCTGACAGAGGGCCACGAGACTTCAACCAACGCGCAAAAATTGAGGGTCTAGACCCTTTCCAGAGCCGAGATATCGAAGGTCAAAATTTGGACCTGAATAAAAAACATAAGGGGTAACACTGTCATTTTTTTTTGGCCGAAATTTTGACCCCCTCCGATCTTCTTGAAACTCTGGACTCTGACAGAGGGCCACGAGACTTCGACCAGGGCGCAAAAATGGAGGCTCTAGACCCTTCCAGAGCCGAGATATCGAAGGTCAAAATTTGGACCTGAAAAAAAAACATAAGGGGTAACACTGTCATTTTTTTTTTTGGCCGAAATTTTGACCCCCTCCGATCTTCTTGAAACTCTGGACTCTGACAGGGGGCCACGAGACTTCGACCAACGCGCAAAAATTGAGGCTCTAGACCGTTCCAGAGCCGAGATATCGAAGGTCAAAATTTGGACCTGAAAAAAAAACATAAGGGGTAACACTGTCATTTTTTTTTTGGCCGAAATTTTGACCCCCTCCGATCTTCTTGAAACTCTGGACTCTGACAGAGGGCCACGAGACTTCGACCAACGCGCAAAAATTGAGGCTCTAGACCCTTCCAGAGCCGAGATATCGAAGGTCAAAATTTGGACCTGAAAAAAAAACATAAGGGGTAACACTGTCATTTTTTTTTTTTTTGGCCGAAATTTTGACCCCCTCCGATCTTCTTGAAACTCTGGATTCTGACAGAAGGCCACGAGACTTCGACCAGCGCGCAAAAATGGAGGCTCTAGACCCTTCCAGAGCCGAGATATCGAAGGTCAAAATTTGGACCTGAAAAAAAAACATAAGGGGTAACACTGTCATTTTTTTTTTTTGGCCGAAATTTTGACCCCCTCCGATCTTCTTGAAACTCTGGACTCTGACAGAGGGCCACGAGACTTCGACCAACGCGCAAAAATTGAGGCTCTAGACCGTTCCAGAGCCGAGATATCGAAGGTCAAAATTTGGACCTGAAAAAAAAACATAAGGGGTAACACTGTCATTTTTTTTTTTTGGCCGAAATATTGACCCCCTCCGATCTTCTTGAAACTCTGGATTCTGACAGAGGGCCACGAGACTTCGACCAGCGCGCAAAAATGGAGGCTCTAGACCCTTCCAGAGCCGAGATATCGAAGGTCAAAATTTGGACCTGAAAAAAAAACATAAGGGGTAACACTGTCATTTTTTTTTTTGGCCGAAATTTTGACCCCCTCCGATCTTCTTGAAACTCTGGACTCTGACAGAGGGCCACGAGACTTCGACCAACGCGCAAAAATTGAGGCTCTAGACCCTTCCAGAGCCGAGATATCGAAGGTCAAAATTTGGACCTGAAAAAAAAAACATAAGGGGTAACACTGTCATTTTTTTTTTTGGCCGAAATTTTGACCCCCTCCGATCTTCTTGAAACTCTGGACTCTGACAGAGGGCCACGAGACTTCGACCAACGCGCAAAAATTGAGGCTCTAGACCCTTCCAGAGCCGAGATATCGAAGGTCAAAATTTGGACCTGAAAAAAAACATAAGGGGTAACACTGTCATTTTTTTTTTTGGCCGAAATTTTGACCCCCTCCGATCTTCTTGAAACTCTGGACTCTGACAGAGGGCCACGAGACTTCGACCAGGGCGCAAAAATGGAAGCTCTAGACCCTTCCAGAGCCGAGATATCGAAGGTCAAAATTTGGACCTGAAAAAAAAAAACATAAGGGGTAACACTGTCATTTTTTTTTTTGGCCGAAATTTTGACCCCCTCCGATCTTCTTGAAACTCTGGACTCTGACAGAGGGCCACGAGACTTCGACCAACGCGCAAAAATTGAGGCTCTAGACCCTTCCAGAGCCGAGATATCGAAGGTCAAAATTTGGACCTGAAAAAAAAAACATAAGGGGTAACACTGTCATTTTTTTTTTTGGCCGAAATTTTGACCCCCTCCGATCTTCTTGAAACCCTGGATTCTGACAGAGGGCCACGAGACTTCGACCAGCGCGCAAAAATGGAGGCTCTAGACCCTTCCAGAGCCGAGATATCGAAGGTCAAAATTTGGACCTGAAAAAAAAAACATAAGGGGTAACACTGTCATTTTTTTTTGGCCAAAATTTTGACCCCCTCCGATCTTCTTGAAACTCTGGACTCTGACAGAGGGCCACGAGACTTCGACCAACGCGCAAAAATTGAGGCTCTCGACCGTTCCAGAGCCGAGATATCGAAGGTCAAAATTTGGACCTGAAAAAAAAAACATAAGGGGTAACACTGTCATTTTTTTTTTTTGGCCGAAATTTTGACCCCCTCCGATCTTCTTGAAACTCTGGATTCTGACAGAGGGCCACGAGACTTCGACCAGCGCGCAAAAATGGAGGCTCTAGACCCTTCCAGAGCCGAGATATCGAAGGTCAAAATTTGGACCTGAAAAAAAAACATAAGGGGTAACACTGTCATTTTCTTTTTGGCCGAAATTTTGACCCCCTCCGATCTTCTTGAAACTCTGGACTCTGACAGAGGGCCACGAGACTTCGACCAACGCGCAAAAATTGAGGCTCTAGACCCTTCCAGAGCCGAGATATCGAAGGTCAAAATTTGGACCTGAAAAAAAAAAACATAAGGGGTAACACTGTCATTTTTTTTTTTGGCCGAAATTTTGACCCCCTCCGATCTTCTTGAAACTCTGGATTCTGACAGAGGGCCACGAGACTTCGACCAGCGCGCAAAAATGGAGGTTCTAGACCCTTCCAGAGCCGAGATATCGAAGGTCAAAATTTGGACCTGAAGAAAAAAACATAAGGGGTAACACTGTCATTTTTTTTTTTTTTGGCCGAAATTTTGACCCCCTCCGATCTTCTTGAAACTCTGGACTCTGACAGAGGGCCACGAGACTTCGACCAGGGCGCAAAAATGATGGCTCTAGACCCTTCCAGAGCCGAGATATCGAAGGTCAAAATTTGGACCTGAAAAAAAAACATAAGGGGTAACACTGTCATTTTTTTTTTTTGGCCGAAATTTTGACCCCCTCCGATCTTCTTGAAACTCTGGACTCTGACAGGGGGCCACGAGACTTCGACCAACGCGCAAAAATTGAGGCTCTAGACCGTTCCAGAGCCGAGATATCGAAGGTCAAAATTTGGACCTGAAAAAAAAACATAAGGGGTAACACTGTCATTTTTTTTTTTGGCCGAAATTTTGACCCCCTCCGATCTTCTTGAAACTCTGGACTCTGACAGAGGGCCACGAGACTTCGACCAACGCGCAAAAATTGAGGCTCTAGACCCTTCCAGAGCCAAGATATCGAAGGTCAAAATTTGGACCTGAAAAAAAAAACATAAGGGGTAACACTGTCATTTTTTTTTTTGGCCGAAATTTTGACCCCCTCCGATCTTCTTGAAACTCTGGATTCTGACAGAAGGCCACGAGACTTCGACCAGCGCGCAAAAATGGAGGCTCTAGACCCTTCCAGAGCCGAGATATCGAAGGTCAAAATTTGGACCTGAAAAAAAAACATAAGGGGTAACACTGTCATTTTTTTTTTTTTTTGGCCGAAATTTTGACCCCCTCCGATCTTCTTGAAACTCTGGACTCTGACAGAGGGCCACGAGACTTCGACCAACGCGCAAAAATTGAGGCTCTAGACCGTTCCAGAGCCGAGATATCGAAGGTCAAAATTTGGACCTGAAAAAAAACATAAGGGGTAACACTGTCATTTTTTTTTTGGCCGAAATTTTGACCCCCTCCGATCTTCTTGAAACTCTGGACTCTGACAGAGGGCCACGAGACTTCGACCAACGCGCAAAAATTGAGGCTCTAGACCCTTCCAGAGCCGAGATATCGAAGGTCAAAATTTGGACCTGAAAAAAAAAACATAAGGGGTAACACTGTCATTTTTTTTTTTTGGCCAAAATTTTGACCCCCTCCGATCTTCTTGAAACTCTGGACTCTGACAGAGGGCCACGAGACTTCGACCAACGCGCAAAAATTGAGGCTCTAGACCGTTCCAGAGCCGAGATATCGAAGGTCAAAATTTGGACCTGAAAAAAAAACATAAGGGGTAACACTGTCATTTTTTTTTTTGGCCGAAATTTTGACCCCCTCCGATCTTCTTGAAACTCTGGACTCTGACAGAGGGCCACGAGACTTCGACCAGCGCGCAAAAATGGAGGCTCTAGACCCTTCCAGAGCCGAGATATCGAAGGTCAAAATTTGGACCATAAAAAAAAAACATAAGGGGTAACACTGTCATTTTTTTTTTTGCCGAAATTTTGACCCCCTCCGATCTTCTTGAAACTCTGGACTCTGACAGAGGGCCACGAGACTTCGACCAACGCGCAAAAATTGAGGCTCTAGACCCTTCCAGAGCCGAGATATCGAAGGTCAAAATTTGGACCTGAAAAAAAAAACATAAGGGGTAACACTGTCATTTTTTTTTTTGGCCGAAATTTTGACCCACTCCGATCTTCTTGAAACTCTGGATTCTGACAGAAGGCCACGAGACTTCGACCAGTGCGCAAAAATGGAGGCTCTAGACCCTTCCAGAGCCGAGATATCGAAGGTCAAAATTTGGACCTGAAAAAAAAACATAAGGGGTAACACTGTCATTTTTTTTTTTGGCCGAAATTTTGACCCCCTCCGATCTTCTTGAAACTCTGGATTCTGACAGAGGGCCACGAGACTTCGACCAGCGCGCAAAAATGGAGGCTCTAGACCCTTCCAGAGCCGAGATATCGAAGGTCAAAATTTGGACCTGAAAAAAAAACATAAGGGGTAACACTGTCATTTTTTTTTTTGGCCGAAATTTTGACCCCCTCCGATCTTCTTGAAACTCTGGACTCTGACAGAGGGCCACGAGACTTCGACCAACGCGCAAAAATTGAGGCTCTAGACCCTTCCAGAGCCGAGATATCGAAGGTCAAAATTTGGACCTGAAAAAAAAACATAAGGGGTAACACTGTCATTTTTTTTTTTTGGCCGAAATTTTGACCCCCCTTCCGATCTTCTTGAAACTCTGGACTCTGACAGAGGGCCACGAGACTTCGACCAACGCGCAAAAATTGAGGCTCTAGACCCTTCCAGAGCCGAGATATCGAAGGTCAAAATTTGGACCTGAAAAAAAAAACATAAGGGGTAACACTGTCATTTTTTTTTGGCCGAAATTTTGACCCCCTCCGATCTTCTTGAAACTCTGGATTCTGACAGAGGGCCACGAGACTTCGACCAGCGCGCAAAAATGGAGGCTCTAGACCCTTCCAGAGCCGAGATATCGAAGGTCAAAATTTGGACCTGAAAAAAAAACATAAGGGGTAACACTGTCATTTTTTTTTTTTGGGCCGAAATTTTGACCCCCTCCGATCTTCTTGAAACTCTGGACTCTGACAGAGGGCCACGAGACTTCGACCAACGCGCAAAAATTGAGGCTCTAGACCCTTCCAGAGCCGAGATATCGAAGGTCAAAATTTGGACCTGAAAAAAAACATAAGGGGTAACACTGTCATTTTTTTTTTTGGCCGAAATTTTGACCCCCTCCGATCTTCTTGAAACTCTGGACTCTGACAAAGGGCCACGAGACTTCGACCAGGGCGCAAAAATGGAAGCTCTAGACCCTTCCAGAGCCGAGATATCGAAGGTCAAAATTTGGACCTGAAAAAAAAACATAAGGGGTAACACTGTCATTTTTTTTTTTGGCCGAAATTTTGACCCCCTCCGATCTTCTTGAAACTCTGGACTCTGACAGAGGGCCACGAGACTTCGACCAACGCGCAAAAATTGAGGCTCTAGACCCTTCCAGAGCCAAGATATCGAAGGTCAAAATTTGGACCTGAAAAAAAAACATAAGGGGTAACACTGTCATTTTTTTTTTTGGCCGAAATTTTGACCCCCTCCGATCTTCTTGAAACTCTGGATTCTGACAGAGGGCCACGAGACTTCGACCAACGCGCAAAAATTGAGGCTCTAGACCCTTCCAGAGCCGAGATATCGAAGGTCAAAATTTGGACCTGAAAAAAAAAACATAAGGGGTAACACTGTCATTTTTTTTTTTGGCCGAAATTTTGACCCCCTCCGATCTTCTTGAAACTCTGGACTCTGACAGAGGGCCACGAGACTTCGACCAACGCGCAAAAATTGAGGCTCTAGACCCTTCCAGAGCCGAGATATCGAAGGTCAAAATTTGGACCTGAAAAAAAAACATAAGGGGTAACACTGTCATTTTTTTTTTGGCCGAAATTTTGACCCCCTCCGATCTTCTTGAAACTCTGGATTCTGACAGAGGGCCACGAGACTTCGACCAGCGCGCAAAAATGGAGGCTCTAGACCCTTCCAGAGCCGAGATATCGAAGGTCAAAATTTGGACCTGAAAAAAAAAACATAAGGGGTAACACTGTCATTTTTTTTTTTGGCCGAAATTTTGACCCCCTCCGATCTTCTTGAAACTCTGGACTCTGACAGAGGGCCACGAGACTTCGACCAACGCGCAAAAATTGAGGCTCTAGACCCTCCCAGAGCCGAGATATCGAAGGTCAAAATTTGGACCTGAAAAAAAAACATAAGGGGTAACACTGTCATTTTTTTTTTGGCCGAAATTTTGACCCCCTCCGATCTTCTTGAAACTCTGGACTCTGACAGAGGGCCACGAGACTTCGACCAACGCGCAAAAATTGAGGCTCTAGACCCTTCCAGAGCCAAGATATCGAAGGTCAAAATTTGGACCTGAAAAAAAACATAAGGGGTAACACTGTCATTTTTTTTTTTGGCCGAAATTTTGACCCCCTCCGATCTTCTTGAAACTCTGGATTCTGACAGAGGGCCACGAGACTTCGACCAGCGCGCAAAAATGGAGGCTCTAGACCCTTCCAGAGCCGAGATATCGAAGGTCAAAATTTGGACCTGAAAAAAAAACATAAGGGGTAACACTGTCATTTTTTTTTTTGGCCGAAATTTTGACCCCCTCCGATCTTCTTGAAACTCTGGATTCTGACAGAGGGCCACGAGACTTCGACCAGCGCGCAAAAATGGAGGCTCTAGACCCTTCCAGAGCCGAGATATCGAAGGTCAAAATTTGGACCTGAAAAAAAAACATAAGGGGTAACACTGTCATTTTTTTTTTTTGGCCGAAATTTTGACCCCCTCCGATCTTCTTGAAACTCTGGACTCTGACAGAGGGCCACGAGACTTCGACCAACGCGCAAAAATTGATGCTCTAGACCGTTCCAGAGCCGAGATATCGAAGGTCAAAATTTGGACCTGAAAAAAAACATAAGGGGTAACACTGTCATTTTTTTTTTTGGCCGAAATTTTGACCCCCTCCGATCTTCTTGAAACTCTGGATTCTGACAGAGGGCCACGAGACTTCGACCAACGCGCAAAAATTGAGGCTCTAGACCCTTCCAGAGCCGAGATATCGAAGGTCAAAATTTGGACCTGAAAAAAAAAAACATAAGGGGTAACACTGTCATTTTTTTTTTTTGGCCGAAATTTTGACCCACTCCGATCTTCTTGAAACTCTGGATTCTGACAGAAGGCCACGAGACTTCGACCAGCGCGCAAAAATGGAGGCTCTAGACCCTTCCAGAGCCGAGATATCGAAGGTCAAAATTTGGACCTGAAAAAAAAACATAAGGGGTAACACTCTCATTTTTTTTTTTGGCCGAAATTTTGACCCCCTCCGATCTTCTTGAAACTCTGGATTCTGACAGAGGGCCACGAGACTTCGACCAGCGCGCAAAAATGGAGGCTCTAGACCCTTCCAGAGCCGAGATATCGAAGGTCAAAATTTGGACCTGAAAAAAAAACATAAGGGGTAACACTGTCATTTTTTTTTTTGGCCGAAATTTTGACCCCCTCCGATCTTCTTGAAACTCTGGACTCTGACAGAGGGCCACGAGACTTCGACCAACGCGCAAAAATTGAGGCTCTAGACCCTTCCAGAGCCGAGATATCGAAGGTCAAAATTTGGACCTGAAAAAAAAAACATAAGGGGTAACACTGTCATTTTTTTTTTTTTGCCGAAATTTTGACCCCCCTTCCGATCTTCTTGAAACTCTGGACTCTGACAGAGGGCCACGAGACTTCGACCAACGCGCAAAAATTGAGGCTCTAGACCCTTCCAGAGCCGAGATATCGAAGGTCAAAATTTGGACCTGAAAAAAAAAACATAAGGGGTAACACTGTCATTTTTTTTTTGGCCGAAATTTTGACCCCCTCCGATCTTCTTGAAACTCTGGATTCTGACAGAGGGCCACGAGACTTCGACCAGCGCGCAAAAATGGAGGCTCTAGACCCTTCCAGAGCCGAGATATCGAAGGTCAAAATTTGGACCTGAAAAAAAAACATAAGGGGTAACACTGTCATTTTTTTTTTTTTGGCCGAAATTTTGACCCCCTCCGATCTTCTTGAAACTCTGGACTCTGACAGAGGGCCACGAGACTTCGACCAACGCGCAAAAATTGAGGCTCTAGACCCTTCCAGAGCCGAGATATCGAAGGTCAAAATTTGGACCTGAAAAAAAAACATAAGGGGTAACACTGTCATTTTTTTTTTTGGCCGAAATTTTGACCCCCTCCGATCTTCTTGAAACTCTGGACTCTGACAAAGGGCCACGAGACTTCGACCAGGGCGCAAAAATGGAAGCTCTAGACCCTTCCAGAGCCGAGATATCGAAGGTCAAAATTTGGACCTGAAAAAAAAACATAAGGGGTAACACTGTCATTTTTTTTTTTGGCCGAAATTTTGACCCCCTCCGATCTTCTTGAAACTCTGGACTCTGACAGAGGGCCACGAGACTTCGACCAACGCGCAAAAATTGAGGCTCTAGACCCTTCCAGAGCCAAGATATCGAAGGTCAAAATTTGGACCTGAAAAAAAAACATAAGGGGTAACACTGTCATTTTTTTTTTTGGCCGAAATTTTGACCCCCTCCGATCTTCTTGAAACTCTGGATTCTGACAGAGGGCCACGAGACTTCGACCAACGCGCAAAAATTGAGGCTCTAGACCCTTCCAGAGCCGAGATATCGAAGGTCAAAATTTGGACCTGAAAAAAAAAACATAAGGGGTAACACTGTCATTTTTTTTTTGGCCGAAATTTTGACCCCCTCCGATCTTCTTGAAACTCTGGACTCTGACAGAGGGCCACGAGACTTCGACCAACGCGCAAAAATTGAGGCTCTAGACCCTTCCAGAGCCGAGATATCGAAGGTCAAAATTTGGACCTGAAAAAAAAAACATAAGGGGTAACACTGTCATTTTTTTTTTGGCCGAAATTTTGACCCCCTCCGATCTTCTTGAAACTCTGGATTCTGACAGAGGGCCACGAGACTTCGACCAGCGCGCAAAAATGGAGGCTCTAGACCCTTCCAGAGCCGAGATATCGAAGGTCAAAATTTGGACCTGAAAAAAAAAACATAAGGGGTAACACTGTCATTTTTTTTTTGGCCGAAATTTTGACCCCCTCCGATCTTCTTGAAACTCTGGACTCTGACAGAGGGCCACGAGACTTCGACCAACGCGCAAAAATTGAGGCTCTAGACCCTCCCAGAGCCGAGATATCGAAGGTCAAAATTTGGACCTGAAAAAAAAACATAAGGGGTAACACTGTCATTTTTTTTTTTGGCCGAAATTTTGACCCCCTCCGATCTTCTTGAAACTCTGGACTCTGACAAAGGGCCACGAGACTTCGACCAGGGCGCAAAAATGGAAGCTCTAGACCCTTCCAGAGCCGAGATATCGAAGGTCAAAATTTGGACCTGAAAAAAAAACATAAGGGGTAACACTGTCATTTTTTTTTTGGCCGAAATTTTGACCCCCTCCGATCTTCTTGAAACTCTGGACTCTGACAGAGGGCCACGAGACTTCGACCAACGCGCAAAAATTGAGGCTCTAGACCCTTCCAGAGCCAAGATATCGAAGGTCAAAATTTGGACCTGAAAAAAAAACATAAGGGGTAACACTGTCATTTTTTTTTTGGCCGAAATTTTGACCCCCTCCGATCTTCTTGAAACTCTGGATTCTGACAGAGGGCCACGAGACTTCGACCAGCGCGCAAAAATGGAGGCTCTAGACCCTTCCAGAGCCGAGATATCGAAGGTCAAAATTTGGACCTGAAAAAAAAACATAAGGGGTAACACTGTCATTTTTTTTTTGGCCGAAATTTTGACCCCCTCCGATCTTCTTGAAACTCTGGATTCTGACAGAGGGCCACGAGACTTCGACCAGCGCGCAAAAATGGAGGCTCTAGACCCTTCCAGAGCCGAGATATCGAAGGTCAAAATTTGGACCTGAAAAAAAAACATAAGGGGTAACACTGTCATTTTTTTTTTGGCCGAAATTTTGACCCCCTCCGATCTTCTTGAAACTCTGGACTCTGACAGAGGGCCACGAGACTTCGACCAACGCGCAAAAATTGATGCTCTAGACCGTTCCAGAGCCGAGATATCGAAGGTCAAAATTTGGACCTGAAAAAAACATAAGGGGTAACACTGTCATTTTTTTTTTGGCCGAAATTTTGACCCCCTCCGATCTTCTTGAAACTCTGGATTCTGACAGAGGGCCACGAGACTTCGACCAGCGCGCAAAAATGGAGGCTCTAGACCCTTCCAGAGCCGAGATATCGAAGGTCAAAATTTGGACCTGAAAAAAAACCATAAGGGGTAACACTGTCATTTTTTTTTTGGCCGAAATTTTGACCCCCTCCGATCTTCTTGAAACTCTGGACTCTGACAGAGGGCCACGAGACTTCGACCAACGCGCAAAAATTGAGGCTCTAGACCCTTCCAGAGCCGAGATATCGAAGGTCAAAATTTGGACCTGAAAAAAAAACATAAGGGGTAACACTGTCATTTTTTTTTTTTGGCCGAAATTTTGACCCCCTCCGATCTTCTTGAAACTCTGGATTCTGACAGAGGGCCACGAGACTTCGACCAGCGCGCAAAAATGGAGGCTCTAGACCCTTCCAGAGCCGAGATATCGAAGGTCAAAATTTGGACCTGAAAAAAAAACATAAGGGGTAACACTGTCATTTTTTTTTTTTGGCCGAAATTTTGACCCCCTCCGATCTTCTTGAAACTCTGGACTCTGACAGAGGGCCACGAGACTTCAACCAACGCGCAAAAATTGAGGGTCTAGACCCTTTCCAGAGCCGAGATATCGAAGGTCAAAATTTGGACCTGAATAAAAAACATAAGGGGTAACACTGTCATTTTTTTTTGGCCGAAATTTTGACCCCCTCCGATCTTCTTGAAACTCTGGACTCTGACAGAGGGCCACGAGACTTCGACCAGGGCGCAAAAATGGAGGCTCTAGACCCTTCCAGAGCCGAGATATCGAAGGTCAAAATTTGGACCTGAAAAAAAAACATAAGGGGTAACACTGTCATTTTTTTTTTTGGCCGAAATTTTGACCCCCTCCGATCTTCTTGAAACTCTGGATTCTGACAGGGGGCCACGAGACTTCGACCAACGCGCAAAAATTGAGGCTCTAGACCGTTCCAGAGCCGAGATATCGAAGGTCAAAATTTGGACCTGAAAAAAAAACATAAGGGGTAACACTGTCATTTTTTTTCTTGGCCGAAATTTTGACCCCCTCCGATCTTCTTGAAACTCTGGACTCTGACAGAGGGCCACGAGACTTCGACCAACGCGCAAAAATTGAGGCTCTAGACCCTTCCAGAGCCGAGATATCGAAGGTCAAAATTTGGACCTGAAAAAAAAAACATAAGGGGTAACACTGTCATTTTTTTTTTTTTTTGGCCGAAATTTTGACCCCCTCCGATCTTCTTGAAACTCTGGATTCTGACAGAAGGCCACGAGACTTCGACCAGCGCGCAAAAATGGAGGCTCTAGACCCTTCCAGAGCCGAGATATCGAAGGTCAAAATTTGGACCTGAAAAAAAAACATAAGGGGTAACACTGTCATTTTTTTTTTTTTGGCCGAAATTTTGACCCCCTCCGATCTTCTTGAAACTCTGGACTCTGACAGAGGGCCACGAGACTTCGACCAACGCGCAAAAATTGAGGCTCTAGACCGTTCCAGAGCCGAGATATCGAAGGTCAAAATTTGGACCTGAAAAAAAAAACATAAGGGGTAACACTGTCATTTTTTTTTTTGGCCGAAATTTTGACCCCCTCCGATCTTCTTGAAACTCTGGACTCTGACAGAGGGCCACGAGACTTCGACCAACGCGCAAAAATTGAGGCTCTAGACCCTTCCAGAGCCGAGATATCGAAGGTCAAAATTTGGACCTGAAAAAAAACATAAGGGGTAACACTGTCATTTTTTTTTTTGGCCGAAATTTTGACCCCCTCCGATCTTCTTGAAACTCTGGACTCTGACAGAGGGCCACGAGACTTCGACCAACGCGCAAAAATTGAGGCTCTCGACCGTTCCAGAGCCGAGATATCGAAGGTCAAAATTTGGACCTGAAAAAAAAAACATAAGGGGTAACACTGTCATTTTTTTTTTTTTGGCCGAAATTTTGACCCCCTCCGATCTTCTTGAAACTCTGGATTCTGACAGAGGGCCACGAGACTTCGACCAGCGCGCAAAAATGGAGGCTCTAGACCCTTCCAGAGCCGAGATATCGAAGGTCAAAATTTGGACCTGAAAAAAAAACATAAGGGGTAACACTGTCATTTTTTTTTTGGCCGAAATTTTGACCCCCTCCGATCTTCTTGAAACTCTGGACTCTGACAGAGGGCCACGAGACTTCGACCAACGCGCAAAAATTGAGGCTCTAGACCCTTCCAGAGCCGAGATATCGAAGGTCAAAATTTGGACCTGAAAAAAAAAACATAAGGGGTAACACTGTCATTTTTTTTTTTGGCCGAAATTTTGACCCCCTCCGATCTTCTTGAAACTCTGGATTCTGACAGAGGGCCACGAGACTTCGACCAGCGCGCAAAAATGGAGGCTCTAGACCCTTCCAGAGCCGAGATATCGAAGGTCAAAATTTGGACCTGAAGAAAAAAACATAAGGGGTAACACTGTCATTTTTTTTTTTTGGCCGAAATTTTGACCCCCTCCGATCTTCTTGAAACTCTGGACTCTGACAGAGGGCCACGAGACTTCGACCAGGGCGCAAAAATGGAGGCTCTAGACCCTTCCAGAGCCGAGATATCGAAGGTCAAAATTTGGACCTGAAAAAAAAACATAAGGGGTAACACTGTCATTTTTTTTTTTGGCCGAAATTTTGACCCCCTCCGATCTTCTTGAAACTCTGGATTCTGACAGGGGGCCACGAGACTTCGACCAACGCGCAAAAATTGAGGCTCTAGACCGTTCCAGAGCCGAGATATCGAAGGTCAAAATTTGGACCTGAAAAAAAAACATAAGGGGTAACACTGTCATTTTTTTTCTTGGCCGAAATTTTGACCCCCTCCGATCTTCTTGAAACTCTGGACTCTGACAGAGGGCCACGAGACTTCGACCAACGCGCAAAAATTGAGGCTCTAGACCCTTCCAGAGCCGAGATATCGAAGGTCAAAATTTGGACCTGAAAAAAAAAACATAAGGGGTAACACTGTCATTTTTTTTTTTTTTTGGCCGAAATTTTGACCCCCTCCGATCTTCTTGAAACTCTGGATTCTGACAGAAGGCCACGAGACTTCGACCAGCGCGCAAAAATGGAGGCTCTAGACCCTTCCAGAGCCGAGATATCGAAGGTCAAAATTTGGACCTGAAAAAAAAACATAAGGGGTAACACTGTCATTTTTTTTTTTTTGGCCGAAATTTTGACCCCCTCCGATCTTCTTGAAACTCTGGACTCTGACAGAGGGCCACGAGACTTCGACCAACGCGCAAAAATTGAGGCTCTAGACCGTTCCAGAGCCGAGATATCGAAGGTCAAAATTTGGACCTGAAAAAAAAAACATAAGGGGTAACACTGTCATTTTTTTTTTTGGCCGAAATTTTGACCCCCTCCGATCTTCTTGAAACTCTGGACTCTGACAGAGGGCCACGAGACTTCGACCAACGCGCAAAAATTGAGGCTCTAGACCCTTCCAGAGCCGAGATATCGAAGGTCAAAATTTGGACCTGAAAAAAAACATAAGGGGTAACACTGTCATTTTTTTTTTTGGCCGAAATTTTGACCCCCTCCGATCTTCTTGAAACTCTGGACTCTGACAGAGGGCCACGAGACTTCGACCAACGCGCAAAAATTGAGGCTCTCGACCGTTCCAGAGCCGAGATATCGAAGGTCAAAATTTGGACCTGAAAAAAAAAACATAAGGGGTAACACTGTCATTTTTTTTTTTTTGGCCGAAATTTTGACCCCCTCCGATCTTCTTGAAACTCTGGATTCTGACAGAGGGCCACGAGACTTCGACCAGCGCGCAAAAATGGAGGCTCTAGACCCTTCCAGAGCCGAGATATCGAAGGTCAAAATTTGGACCTGAAAAAAAAACATAAGGGGTAACACTGTCATTTTTTTTTTGGCCGAAATTTTGACCCCCTCCGATCTTCTTGAAACTCTGGACTCTGACAGAGGGCCACGAGACTTCGACCAACGCGCAAAAATTGAGGCTCTAGACCCTTCCAGAGCCGAGATATCGAAGGTCAAAATTTGGACCTGAAAAAAAAAACATAAGGGGTAACACTGTCATTTTTTTTTTTGGCCGAAATTTTGACCCCCTCCGATCTTCTTGAAACTCTGGATTCTGACAGAGGGCCACGAGACTTCGACCAGCGCGCAAAAATGGAGGCTCTAGACCCTTCCAGAGCCGAGATATCGAAGGTCAAAATTTGGACCTGAAGAAAAAAACATAAGGGGTAACACTGTCATTTTTTTTTTTTGGCCGAAATTTTGACCCCCTCCGATCTTCTTGAAACTCTGGACTCTGACAGAGGGCCACGAGACTTCGACCAGGGCGCAAAAATGGAGGCTCTAGACCCTTCCAGAGCCGAGATATCGAAGGTCAAAATTTGGACCTGAAAAAAAAACATAAGGGGTAACACTGTCATTTTTTTTTTTTTGGCCGAAATTTTGACCCCCTCCGATCTTCTTGAAACTCTGGACTCTGACAGGGGGCCACGAGACTTCGACCAACGCGCAAAAATTGAGGCTCTAGACCGTTCCAGAGCCGAGATATCGAAGGTCAAAATTTGGACCTGAAAAAAAAACATAAGGGGTAACACTGTCATTTTTTTTCTTGGCCGAAATTTTGACCCCCTCCGATCTTCTTGAAACTCTGGACTCTGACAGAGGGCCACGAGACTTCGACCAACGCGCAAAAATTGAGGCTCTAGACCCTTCCAGAGCCGAGATATCGAAGGTCAAAATTTGGACCTGAAAAAAAAAACATAAGGGGTAACACTGTCATTTTTTTTTTTTTTTGGCCGAAATTTTGACCCCCTCCGATCTTCTTGAAACTCTGGATTCTGACAGAAGGCCACGAGACTTCGACCAGCGCGCAAAAATGGAGGCTCTAGACCCTTCCAGAGCCGAGATATCGAAGGTCAAAATTTGGACCTGAAAAAAAAACATAAGGGGTAACACTGTCATTTTTTTTTTTTTGGCCGAAATTTTGACCCCCTCCGATCTTCTTGAAACTCTGGACTCTGACAGAGGGCCACGAGACTTCGACCAACGCGCAAAAATTGAGGCTCTAGACCGTTCCAGAGCCGAGATATCGAAGGTCAAAATTTGGACCTGAAAAAAAAAACATAAGGGGTAACACTGTCATTTTTTTTTTTGGCCGAAATTTTGACCCCCTCCGATCTTCTTGAAACTCTGGACTCTGACAGAGGGCCACGAGACTTCGACCAACGCGCAAAAATTGAGGCTCTAGACCCTTCCAGAGCCGAGATATCGAAGGTCAAAATTTGGACCTGAAAAAAAACATAAGGGGTAACACTGTCATTTTTTTTTTTGGCCGAAATTTTGACCCCCTCCGATCTTCTTGAAACTCTGGACTCTGACAGAGGGCCACGAGACTTCGACCAACGCGCAAAAATTGAGGCTCTCGACCGTTCCAGAGCCGAGATATCGAAGGTCAAAATTTGGACCTGAAAAAAAAAACATAAGGGGTAACACTGTCATTTTTTTTTTTTTGGCCGAAATTTTGACCCCCTCCGATCTTCTTGAAACTCTGGATTCTGACAGAGGGCCACGAGACTTCGACCAGCGCGCAAAAATGGAGGCTCTAGACCCTTCCAGAGCCGAGATATCGAAGGTCAAAATTTGGACCTGAAAAAAAAACATAAGGGGTAACACTGTCATTTTTTTTTTGGCCGAAATTTTGACCCCCTCCGATCTTCTTGAAACTCTGGACTCTGACAGAGGGCCACGAGACTTCGACCAACGCGCAAAAATTGAGGCTCTAGACCCTTCCAGAGCCGAGATATCGAAGGTCAAAATTTGGACCTGAAAAAAAAAACATAAGGGGTAACACTGTCATTTTTTTTTTTGGCCGAAATTTTGACCCCCTCCGATCTTCTTGAAACTCTGGATTCTGACAGAGGGCCACGAGACTTCGACCAGCGCGCAAAAATGGAGGCTCTAGACCCTTCCAGAGCCGAGATATCGAAGGTCAAAATTTGGACCTGAAGAAAAAAACATAAGGGGTAACACTGTCATTTTTTTTTTTTGGCCGAAATTTTGACCCCCTCCGATCTTCTTGAAACTCTGGACTCTGACAGAGGGCCACGAGACTTCGACCAGGGCGCAAAAATGGAGGCTCTAGACCCTTCCAGAGCCGAGATATCGAAGGTCAAAATTTGGACCTGAAAAAAAAACATAAGGGGTAACACTGTCATTTTTTTTTTTTTGGCCGAAATTTTGACCCCCTCCGATCTTCTTGAAACTCTGGACTCTGACAGGGGGCCACGAGACTTCGACCAACGCGCAAAAATTGAGGCTCTAGACCGTTCCAGAGCCGAGATATCGAAGGTCAAAATTTGGACCTGAAAAAAAAACATAAGGGGTAACACTGTCATTTTTTTTTTGGCCGAAATTTTGACCCCCTCCGATCTTCTTGAAACTCTGGACTCTGACAGAGGGCCACGAGACTTCGACCAACGCGCAAAAATTGAGGCTCTAGACCCTTCCAGAGCCAAGATATCGAAGGTCAAAATTTGGACCTGAAAAAAAAAACATAAGGGGTAACACTGTCATTTTTTTTTTTTTGGCCGAAATTTTGACCCCCTCCGATCTTCTTGAAACTCTGGATTCTGACAGAAGGCCACGAGACTTCGACCAGCGCGCAAAAATGGAGGCTCTAGACCCTTCCAGAGCCGAGATATCGAAGGTCAAAATTTGGACCTGAAAAAAAAACATAAGGGGTAACACTGTCATTTTTTTTTTTTTGGCCGAAATTTTGACCCCCTCCGATCTTCTTGAAACTCTGGACTCTGACAGAGGGCCACGAGACTTCGACCAACGCGCAAAAATTGAGGCTCTAGACCGTTCCAGAGCCGAGATATCGAAGGTCAAAATTTGGACCTGAAAAAAAACATAAGGGGTAACACTGTCATTTTTTTTTTGGCCGAAATTTTGACCCCCTCCGATCTTCTTGAAACTCTGGACTCTGACAGAGGGCCACGAGACTTCGACCAACGCGCAAAAATTGAGGCTCTAGACCCTTCCAGAGCCGAGATATCGAAGGTCAAAATTTGGACCTGAAAAAAAAACATAAGGGGTAACACTGTCATTTTTTTTTTTGGCCAAAATTTTGACCCCCTCCGATCTTCTTGAAACTCTGGACTCTGACAGAGGGCCACGAGACTTCGACCAACGCGCAAAAATTGAGGCTCTAGACCGTTCCAGAGCCGAGATATCGAAGGTCAAAATTTGGACCTGAAAAAAAAACATAAGGGGTAACACTGTCATTTTTTTTTTTTGGCCGAAATTTTGACCCCCTCCGATCTTCTTGAAACTCTGGACTCTGACAGAGGGCCACGAGACTTCGACCAGCGCGCAAAAATGGAGGCTCTAGACCCTTCCAGAGCCGAGATATTGAAGGTCAAAATTTGGACCTGAAAAAAAAACATAAGGGGTAACACTGTCATTTTTTTTTTGGCCGAAATTTTGACCCCTCCGATCTTCTTGAAACTCTGGACTTTGACAGAGGGCCACGAGACTTCGACCAACGCGCAAAAATTGAGGCTCTAGACCGTTCCAGAGCCGAGATATCGAAGGTCAAAATTTGGACCTGAAAAAAAAACATAAGGGGTAACACTGTCATTTTTTTTTTGGCCGAAATTTTGACCCCCTCCGATCTTCTTGAAACTCTGGACTCTGACAGAGGGCCACGAGACTTCGACCAACGCGCAAAAATTGAGGCTCTAGACCCTTCCAGAGCCGAGATATCGAAGGTCAAAATTTGGACCTGAAAAAAAAAACATAAGGGATAACACTGTCATTTTTTTTTTTGGCCGAAATTTTGACCCCCTCCGATCTTCTTGAAACTCTGGACTCTGACAGAGGGCCACGAGACTTCGACCAGGGCGCAAAAATGGAAGCTCTAGACCCTTCCAGAGCCGAGATATCGAAGGTCAAAATTTGGACCTGAAAAAAAAACATAAGGGGTAACATTGTCATTTTTTTTTTTTTTTGGCCGAAATTTTGACCCCTCCGATCTTCTTGAAACTCTGGACTCTGACAGAGGGCCATGAGACTTCGACCAGCGCGCAAAAATGGAGGCTCTAGACCCTTCCAGAGCCGAGATATCGAAGGTCAAAATTTGGACCTGAAAAAAAAACATAAGGGGTAACACTGTCATTTTTTTTTTTTTTGGCCGAAATTTTGACCCCCTCCGATCTTCTTGAAACTCTGGACTCTGACAGAGGGCCACGAGACTTCGACCAACGCGCAAAAATTGAGGCTCTAGACCCTTCCAGAGCCGAGATATCAAAGGTCAGAATTTGGACCTGAAAAAAAAACATAAGGGGTAACACTGTCATTTTTTTTTTTGGCCGAAATTTTGACCCCCTCCGATCTTCTTGAAACTCTGGACTCTGACAGAGGGCCACGAGACTTCGACCAGGGTGCAAAAATGGAAGCTCTAGACCCTTCCAGAGCCGAGATATCGAAGGTCAAAATTTGGACCTGAAAAAAAAAACATAAGGGGTAACACTGTCATTTTTTTTTTTTTGGCCGAAATTTTGACCCCCTCCGATCTTCTTGAAACTCTGGACTCTGACAGAGGGCCACGAGACTTCGACCAACGCGCAAAAATTGAGGCTCTAGACCCTTCCAGAGCCGAGATATCGAAGGTCAAAATTTGGACCTGAAAAAAAAAACATAAGGGGTAACACTGTCATTTTTTTTTTTGGCCGAAATTTTGACCCCCTCCGATCTTCTTGAAACTCTGGACTCTGACAGAGGGCCACGAGACTTCAACCAACGCGCAAAAATTGAGGCTCTAGACCGTTCCAGAGCCGAGATATCGAAGGTCAAAATTTGGACCTGAAAAAAAACATAAGGGGTAACACTGTCATTTTTTTTTTTTTGGCCGAAATTTTGACCCCCTCCGATCTTCTTGAAACTCTGGACTCTGACAGAGGGCCACGAGACTTCGACCAGCGCGCAAAAATGGAGGCTCTAGACCCTTCCAGAGCCGAGATATCGAAGGTCAAAATTTGGACCTGAAAAAAAAACATAAGGTTAACACTGTCATTTTTTTTTTGGCCGAAATTTTGACCCCCTCCGATCTTCTTGAAACTCTGGACTCTGACAGAGGGCCACGAGACTTCGACCAACGCGCAAAAATTGAGGCTTTAGACCGTTCCAGAGCCGAGATATCGAAGGTCAAAATTTGGACCTGAAAAAAAAACATAAGGGGTAACACTGTCATTTTTTTTTTTGGCTGAAATTTTGACCCCCTCCGATCTTCTTGAAACTCTGGACTCTGACAGAGGGCCACGAGACTTCGACCAACGCGCAAAAATTGAGGCTCTAGACCCTTCCAGAGCCGAGATATCGAAGGTCAAAATTTGGACCTGAAAAAAAAACATAAGGGGTAACACTGTCATTTTTTTTTTTGGCCGAAATTTTGACCCCCTCCGATCTTCTTGAAACTCTGGACTCTGACAGAGGGCCACGAGACTTCGACCAACGCGCAAAAATTGAGGCTCTAGACCCTTCCAGAGCCGAGATATCGAAGGTCAAAATTTGGACCTGAAAAAAAAAACATAAGGGGTAACACTGTCATTTTTTTTTTTTTTTTGGCCGAAATTTTGACCCCCTCCGATCTTCTTGAAACTCTGGATTCTGACAGAAGGCCACGAGACTTCGACCAGCGCGCAAAAATGGAGGCTCTAGACCCTTCCAGAGCCGAGATATCGAAGGTCAAAATTTGGACCTGAAAAAAAAACATAAGGGGTAACACTGTCATTTTTTTTTTTTGGCCGAAATTTTGACCCCCTCCGATCTTCTTGAAACTCTGGACTCTGACAGAGGGCCACGAGACTTCGACCAACGCGCAAAAATTGAGGCTCTAGACCGTTCCAGAGCCGAGATATCGAAGGTCAAAATTTGGACCTGAAAAAAAAACATAAGGGGTAACACTGTCATTTTTTTTTTTTTGGCCGAAATTTTGACCCCCTCCGATCTTCTTGAAACTCTGGATTCTGACAGAGGGCCACGAGACTTCGACCAGCGCGCAAAAATGGAGGCTCTAGACCCTTCCAGAGCCGAGATATCGAAGGTCAAAATTTGGACCTGAAAAAAAAAAACATAAGGGGTAACACTGTCATTTTTTTTTTTGGCCGAAATTTTGACCCCCTCCGATCTTCTTGAAACTCTGGACTCTGACAGAGGGCCACGAGACTTCGACCAACGCGCAAAAATTGAGGCTCTAGACCCTTCCAGAGCCGAGATATCGAAGGTCAAAATTTGGACCTGAAAAAAAAAACATAAGGGGTAACACTGTCATTTTTTTTTTTGGCCGAAATTTTGACCCCCTCCGATCTTCTTGAAACTCTGGACTCTGACAGAGGACCACGAGACTTCGACCAACGCGCAAAAATTGAGGCTCTAGACCCTTCCAGAGCCGAGATATCGAAGGTCAAAATTTGGACCTGAAAAAAAACATAAGGGGTAACACTGTCATTTTTTTTTTTGGCCGAAATTTTGACCCCCTCCGATCTTCTTGAAACTCTGGACTCTGACAGAGGGCCACGAGACTTCGACCAGGGCGCAAAAATGGAAGCTCTAGACCCTTCCAGAGCCGAGATATCGAAGGTCAAAATTTGGACCTGAAAAAAAAAACATAAGGGGTAACACTGTCATTTTTTTTTTTGGCCGAAATTTTGACCCCCTCCGATCTTCTTGAAACTCTGGACTCTGACAGAGGGCCACGAGACTTCGACCAACGCGCAAAAATTGAGGCTCTAGACCCTTCCAGAGCCGAGATATCGAAGGTCAAAATTTGGACCTGAAAAAAAAACATAAGGGGTAACACTGTCATTTTTTTTTTTGGCCGAAATTTTGACCCCCTCCGATCTTCTTGAAACCCTGGATTCTGACAGAGGGCCACGAGACTTCGACCAGCGCGCAAAAATGGAGGCTCTAGACCCTTCCAGAGCCGAGATATCGAAGGTCAAAATTTGGACCTGAAAAAAAAAAACATAAGGGGTAACACTGTCATTTTTTTTTTGGCCGAAATTTTGACCCCCTCCGATCTTCTTGAAACTCTGGACTCTGACAGAGGGCCACGAGACTTCGACCAACGCGCAAAAATTGAGGCTCTCGACCGTTCCAGAGCCGAGATATCGAAGGTCAAAATTTGGACCTGAAAAAAAAAACATAAGGGGTAACACTGTCATTTTTTTTTTTTGGCCGAAATTTTGACCCCCTCCGATCTTCTTGAAACTCTGGATTCTGACAGAGGGCCACGAGACTTCGACCAGCGCGCAAAAATGGAGGCTCTAGACCCTTCCAGAGCCGAGATATCGAAGGTCAAAATTTGGACCTGAAAAAAAAACATAAGGGGTAACACTGTCATTTTTTTTTTGGCCGAAATTTTGACCCCCTCCGATCTTCTTGAAACTCTGGACTCTGACAGAGGGCCACGAGACTTCGACCAACGCGCAAAAATTGAGGCTCTAGACCGTTCCAGAGCCGAGATATCGAAGGTCATAATTTGGACCTGAAAAAAAACATAAGGGGTAACACTGTCATTTTTTTTTTTTGGCCGAAATTTTGACCCCCTCCGATCTTCTTGAAACTCTGGATTCTGACAGAGGGCCACGAGACTTCGACCAGCGCGCAAAAATGGAGGCTCTAGACCCTTCCAGAGCCGAGATATCGAAGGTCAAAATTTGGACCTGAAAAAAAAACATAAGGGGTAACACTGTCATTTTTTTTTTTTGGCCGAAATTTTGACCCCCTCCGATCTTCTTGAAACTCTGGACTCTGACAGAGGGCCACGAGACTTCAACCAACGCGCAAAAATTGAGGGTCTAGACCCTTTCCAGAGCCGAGATATCGAAGGTCAAAATTTGGACCTGAATAAAAAACATAAGGGGTAACACTGTCATTTTTTTTTGGCCGAAATTTTGACCCCCTCCGATCTTCTTGAAACTCTGGACTCTGACAGAGGGCCACGAGACTTCGACCAGGGCGCAAAAATGGAGGCTCTAGACCCTTCCAGAGCCGAGATATCGAAGGTCAAAATTTGGACCTGAAAAAAAAACATAAGGGGTAACACTGTCATTTTTTTTTTTGGCCGAAATTTTGACCCCCTCCGATCTTCTTGAAACTCTGGATTCTGACAGGGGGCCACGAGACTTCGACCAACGCGCAAAAATTGAGGCTCTAGACCGTTCCAGAGCCGAGATATCGAAGGTCAAAATTTGGACCTGAAAAAAAAACATAAGGGGTAACACTGTCATTTTTTTTCTTGGCCGAAATTTTGACCCCCTCCGATCTTCTTGAAACTCTGGACTCTGACAGAGGGCCACGAGACTTCGACCAACGCGCAAAAATTGAGGCTCTAGACCCTTCCAGAGCCGAGATATCGAAGGTCAAAATTTGGACCTGAAAAAAAAAACATAAGGGGTAACACTGTCATTTTTTTTTTTTTTTGGCCGAAATTTTGACCCCCTCCGATCTTCTTGAAACTCTGGATTCTGACAGAAGGCCACGAGACTTCGACCAGGGCGCAAAAATGGAGGCTCTAGACCAGTGTTTCCCAAACTTTTTTTCTGGGGACCCACATTTTAAAGTCGATAAATCCTTGTGACCCAATAAACATTAGGCCCATATAGTTCATATATCACGAAGAGAATTTATGCATTAACAAAATATGTATGACCATTTTTAAGGTCAGTTAAGCTTTCAGTTAACTATTTAAAAGAGATACAGATATTTGACAAAGCACTTTTTTTTATTAACCCGTTGTTGACAATAAGCGAAATGCAGAGGTGAAATGATAAAGGAAGAGTTGACAGGGCCTCTCATTGTTTTCATATTCTCATCATTGTACACAATTTATTATAATAATTATTATAGGCTTAAATTAAAATATCCTGACAGTGAGACTTTGTAACCATGCATGGCTCACTACCACTGTATAAAAAAATGCCTAAACAGGTAAAAAAAAAACTATACACACAATTAATATATTCCTCTACCCCCCTAATAAATCTAATGCAATATAAATTACTATAATATAGTATTCAATATAAATATTCCACATTTATCCCCAAACCATGGTGAATTATTACATTCATATTACATGGTAAATGTTTGTAAGGGTGGTGATTAGGGCATTTAGTCTTCTAACTTTGTTCATGTTTCTGCTATTTACTACCTCATAAGTAGTTTTGGGGAATGTAAAGGCTGTTTCATCCGATTTAAAACTAGTTAAAATCATTGAGGGATTTGTGGTTTGTAAGAGAGAGGATTGAGTGTCCGATTTAAACGCTTCTCACTATATGTCACAACGCTGTTTAATAATAGTGTCCGGGACCAGGAGTAAACGCGACTCCTTTAAGCTTTGCGTTCCGTTATCCACTGGGCCGTGCTTCCTAGTTCAAAGTAAACTAGTGAAACAGCTGAAACCAGCGCTATTTTGTTCTCTGTTTGTTGTTACTGACCGAGAAACTGCTTCAGGTGAACGAATCCGAATCGTTTCAGACCGTTATGCACGCGCGTTTGGCCAATTCATGGAAAGGAAATAATCAAAACCAAGGAATGATTAATATCGCTGGTTCAGTCGACAGAAATACAGGACACACATTAGAACTGCTGAAATATTCGGACTGTAAACGTTTCTCTCAGGTCAGTCGGAGCGCTCATGGTACACACACAGCGCGTATAGTCGTCCAGCTGCGCGCGCCACTGCGGCGACGCGCATATCTAATATATAACCAAATTTAGCCGCACCACCAGAAAATAGGAGGAGGGAGGTTGGGGTGCCCTCGGCCGTATGGAGATGATTGGCGGGCCGCACTTGGCCCGCGGACCGCCAATTGAATAGCCCTGGTCTAGAGAGTAGCCTATAGCACACTGAAAAATAGTGCTCGACTTGGCGACCCATACAAAATCTCCCGCGACCCACATGTGGGTCGGGACCCCGCCTTTGGGAATGACTGCTCTAGACCCTTCCAGAGCCGAGATATCGAAGGTCAAAATTTGGACCTGAAAAAAAAACATAAGGGGTAACACTGTCATTTTTTTTTTTTTGGCCGAAATTTTGACCCCCTCCGATCTTCTTGAAACTCTGGACTCTGACAGAGGGCCACGAGACTTCGACCAACGCGCAAAATTTGAGGCTCTAGACCGTTCCAGAGCCGAGATATCGAAGGTCAAAATTTGGACCTGAAAAAAAAACATAAGGGGTAACACTGTCATTTTTTTTTTTTGGCCGAAATTTTGACCCCCTCCGATCTTCTTGAAACTCTGGATTCTGACACAGGGCCACGAGACTTCGACCAGCGCGCAAAAATGGAGGCTCTAGACCCTTCCAGAGCCGAGATATCGAAGGTCAAAATTTGGACCTGAAAAAAAAACATAAGGGGTAACACTGTCATTTTTTTTTTTGGCCGAAATTTTGACCCCCTCCGATCTTCTTGAAACTCTGGACTCTGACAGAGGGCCACGAGACTTCGACCAACGCGCAAAAATTGAGGCTCTAGACCCTTCCAGAGCCGAGATATCGAAGGTCAAAATTTGGACCTGAAAAAAAAAACATAAGGGGTAACACTGTCATTTTTTTTTTTGGCCGAAATTTTGACCCCCTCCGATCTTCTTGAAACTCTGGACTCTGACAGAGGGCCACGAGACTTCGACCAACGCGCAAAAATTGAGGCTCTAGACCCTTCCAGAGCCGAGATATCGAAGGTCAAAATTTGGACCTGAAAAAAAACATAAGGGGTAACACTGTCATTTTTTTTTTTGGCCGAAATTTTGACCCCCTCCGATCTTCTTGAAACTCTGGACTCTGACAGAGGGCCACGAGACTTCGACCAACGCGCAAAAATTGAGGCTCTCGACCGTTCCAGAGCCGAGATATCGAAGGTCAAAATTTGGACCTGAAAAAAAAAACATAAGGGGTAACACTGTCATTTTTTTTTTTTTGGCCGAAATTTTGACCCCCTCCGATCTTCTTGAAACTCTGGATTCTGACAGAGGGCCACGAGACTTCGACCAGCGCGCAAAAATGGAGGCTCTAGACCCTTCCAGAGCCGAGATATCGAAGGTCAAAATTTGGACCTGAAAAAAAAACATAAGGGGTAACACTGTCATTTTTTTTTTGGCCGAAATTTTGACCCCCTCCGATCTTCTTGAAACTCTGGACTCTGACAGAGGGCCACGAGACTTCGACCAACGCGCAAAAATTGAGGCTCTAGACCCTTCCAGAGCCGAGATATCGAAGGTCAAAATTTGGACCTGAAAAAAAAAACATAAGGGGTAACACTGTCATTTTTTTTTTTGGCCGAAATTTTGACCCCCTCCGATCTTCTTGAAACTCTGGATTCTGACAGAGGGCCACGAGACTTCGACCAGCGCGCAAAAATGGAGGCTCTAGACCCTTCCAGAGCCGAGATATCGAAGGTCAAAATTTGGACCTGAAGAAAAAAACATAAGGGGTAACACTGTCATTTTTTTTTTTGGCCGAAATTTTGACCCCCTCCGATCTTCTTGAAACTCTGGACTCTGACAGAGGGCCACGAGACTTCGACCAGGGCGCAAAAATGGAGGCTCTAGACCCTTCCAGAGCCGAGATATCGAAGGTCAAAATTTGGACCTGAAAAAAAAACATAAGGGGTAACACTGTCATTTTTTTTTTTTTTGGCCGAAATTTTGACCCCCTCCGATCTTCTTGAAACTCTGGACTCTGACAGGGGGCCACGAGACTTCGACCAACGCGCAAAAATTGAGGCTCTAGACCGTTCCAGAGCCGAGATATCGAAGGTCAAAATTTGGACCTGAAAAAAAAACATAAGGGGTAACACTGTCATTTTTTTTTTGGCCGAAATTTTGACCCCCTCCGATCTTCTTGAAACTCTGGACTCTGACAGAGGGCCACGAGACTTCGACCAACGCGCAAAAATTGAGGCTCTAGACCCTTCCAGAGCCAAGATATCGAAGGTCAAAATTTGGACCTGAAAAAAAAAACATAAGGGGTAACACTGTCATTTTTTTTTTTTGGCCGAAATTTTGACCCCCTCCGATCTTCTTGAAACTCTGGATTCTGACAGAAGGCCACGAGACTTCGACCAGCGCGCAAAAATGGAGGCTCTAGACCCTTCCAGAGCCGAGATATCGAAGGTCAAAATTTGGACCTGAAAAAAAAAACATAAGGGGTAACACTGTCATTTTTTTTTTTTTGGCCGAAATTTTGACCCCCTCCGATCTTCTTGAAACTCTGGACTCTGACAGAGGGCCACGAGACTTCGACCAACGCGCAAAAATTGAGGCTCTAGACCGTTCCAGAGCCGAGATATCGAAGGTCAAAATTTGGACCTGAAAAAAAACATAAGGGGTAACACTGTCATTTTTTTTTTTGGCCGAAATTTTGACCCCCTCCGATCTTCTTGAAACTCTGGACTCTGACAGAGGGCCACGAGACTTCGACCAACGCGCAAAAATTGAGGCTCTAGACCCTTCCAGAGCCGAGATATCGAAGGTCAAAATTTGGACCTGAAAAAAAAACATAAGGGGTAACACTGTCATTTTTTTTTTTGGCCAAAATTTTGACCCCCTCCGATCTTCTTGAAACTCTGGACTCTGACAGAGGGCCACGAGACTTCGACCAACGCGCAAAAATTGAGGCTCTAGACCGTTCCAGAGCCGAGATATCGAAGGTCAAAATTTGGACCTGAAAAAAAAACATAAGGGGTAACACTGTCATTTTTTTTTTTTGGCCGAAATTTTGACCCCCTCCGATCTTCTTGAAACTCTGGACTCTGACAGAGGGCCACGAGACTTCGACCAGCGCGCAAAAATGGAGGCTCTAGACCCTTCCAGAGCCGAGATATTGAAGGTCAAAATTTGGACCTGAAAAAAAAACATAAGGGGTAACACTGTCATTTTTTTTTTGGCCGAAATTTTGACCCCTCCGATCTTCTTGAAACTCTGGACTTTGACAGAGGGCCACGAGACTTCGACCAACGCGCAAAAATTGAGGCTCTAGACCCTTCCAGAGCCGAGATATCGAAGGTCAAAATTTGGACCTGAAAAAAAAAACATAAGGGGTAACACTGTCATTTTTTTTTTGGCCGAAATTTTGACCCCCTCCGATCTTCTTGAAACTCTGGACTCTGACAGAGGGCCACGAGACTTCGACCAACGCGCAAAAATTGAGGCTCTAGACCCTTCCAGAGCCGAGATATCGAAGGTCAAAATTTGGACCTGAAAAAAAAACATAAGGGGTAACACTGTCATTTTTTTTGGCCGAAATTTTGACCCCCTCCGATCTTTTTGAAACTCTGGACTCTGACAGAGGGCCACGAGACTTCGACCAGGGCGCAAAAATGGAGGCTCTAGACCCTTCCAGAGCCGAGATATCGAAGGTCAAAATTTGGACCTGAAAAAAAAACATAAGGGGTAACACTGTCATTTTTTTTTTGGCCGAAATTTTGACCCCCTCCGATCTTCTTGAAACTCTGGACTCTGACAGAGGGCCACGAGACTTCGACCAACGCGCAAAAATTGAGGCTCTAGACCGTTCCAGAGCCGAGATATCGAAGGTCAAAATTTGGACCTGAAAAAAAAACATAAGGGGTAACACTGTCATTTTTTTTTTTGGCCGAAATTTTGACCCCCTCCGATCTTCTTGAAACTCTGGACTCTGACAGAGGGCCACGAGACTTCGACCAACGCGCAAAAATTGAGGCTCTAGACCCTTCCAGAGCCGAGATATCGAAGGTCAAAATTTGGACCTGAAAAAAAAAACATAAGGGATAACACTGTCATTTTTTTTTTTGGCCGAAATTTTGACCCCCTCCGATCTTCTTGAAACTCTGGACTCTGACAGAGGGCCACGAGACTTCGACCAGGGCGCAAAAATGGAAGCTCTAGACCCTTCCAGAGCCGAGATATCGAAGGTCAAAATTTGGACCTGAAAAAAAAACATAAGGGGTAACATTGTCATTTTTTTTTTTTTTGGCCGAAATTTTGACCCCTCCGATCTTCTTGAAACTCTGGACTCTGACAGAGGGCCATGAGACTTCGACCAGCGCGCAAAAATGGAGGCTCTAGACCCTTCCAGAGCCGAGATATCGAAGGTCAAAATTTGGACCTGAAAAAAAAACATAAGGGGTAACACTGTCATTTTTTTTTTTTTTTGGCCGAAATTTTGACCCCCTCCGATCTTCTTGAAACTCTGGACTCTGACAGAGGGCCACGAGACTTCGACCAACGCGCAAAAATTGAGGCTCTAGACCCTTCCAGAGCCGAGATATCAAAGGTCAGAATTTGGACCTGAAAAAAAAACATAAGGGGTAACACTGTCATTTTTTTTTTTGGCCGAAATTTTGACCCCCTCCGATCTTCTTGAAACTCTGGACTCTGACAGAGGGCCACGAGACTTCGACCAGGGTGCAAAAATGGAAGCTCTAGACCCTTCCAGAGCCGAGATATCGAAGGTCAAAATTTGGACCTGAAAAAAAAAACATAAGGGGTAACACTGTCATTTTTTTTTTTTTTGGCCGAAATTTTGACCCCCTCCGATCTTCTTGAAACTCTGGACTCTGACAGAGGGCCACGAGACTTCGACCAACGCGCAAAAATTGAGGCTCTAGACCCTTCCAGAGCCGAGATATCGAAGGTCAAAATTTGGACCTGAAAAAAAAAACATAAGGGGTAACACTGTCATTTTTTTTTTTGGCCGAAATTTTGACCCCCTCCGATCTTCTTGAAACTCTGGACTCTGACAGAGGGCCACGAGACTTCAACCAACGCGCAAAAATTGAGGCTCTAGACCGTTCCAGAGCCGAGATATCGAAGGTCAAAATTTGGACCTGAAAAAAAACATAAGGGGTAACACTGTCATTTTTTTTTTTTTGGCCGAAATTTTGACCCCCTCCGATCTTCTTGAAACTCTGGACTCTGACAGAGGGCCACGAGACTTCGACCAGCGCGCAAAAATGGAGGCTCTAGACCCTTCCAGAGCCGAGATATCGAAGGTCAAAATTTGGACCTGAAAAAAAAACATAAGGTTAACACTGTCATTTTTTTTTTTGGCCGAAATTTTGACCCCCTCCGATCTTCTTGAAACTCTGGACTCTGACAGAGGGCCACGAGACTTCGACCAACGCGCAAAAATTGAGGCTTTAGACCGTTCCAGAGCCGAGATATCGAAGGTCAAAATTTGGACCTGAAAAAAAAACATAAGGGGTAACACTGTCATTTTTTTTTTTTTGGCTGAAATTTTGACCCCCTCCGATCTTCTTGAAACTCTGGACTCTGACAGAGGGCCACGAGACTTCGACCAACGCGCAAAAATTGAGGCTCTAGACCCTTCCAGAGCCGAGATATCGAAGGTCAAAATTTGGACCTGAAAAAAAAACATAAGGGGTAACACTGTCATTTTTTTTTTTTGGCCGAAATTTTGACCCCCTCCGATCTTCTTGAAACTCTGGACTCTGACAGAGGGCCACGAGACTTCGACCAACGCGCAAAAATTGAGGCTCTAGACCCTTCCAGAGCCGAGATATCGAAGGTCAAAATTTGGACCTGAAAAAAAAAACATAAGGGGTAACACTGTCATTTTTTTTTTTTTTTGGCCGAAATTTTGACCCCCTCCGATCTTCTTGAAACTCTGGATTCTGACAGAAGGCCACGAGACTTCGACCAGCGCGCAAAAATGGAGGCTCTAGACCCTTCCAGAGCCGAGATATCGAAGGTCAAAATTTGGACCTGAAAAAAAAACATAAGGGGTAACACTGTCATTTTTTTTTTTTGGCCGAAATTTTGACCCCCTCCGATCTTCTTGAAACTCTGGACTCTGACAGAGGGCCACGAGACTTCGACCAACGCGCAAAAATTGAGGCTCTAGACCGTTCCAGAGCCGAGATATCGAAGGTCAAAATTTGGACCTGAAAAAAAAACATAAGGGGTAACACTGTCATTTTTTTTTTTTGGCCGAAATTTTGACCCCCTCCGATCTTCTTGAAACTCTGGATTCTGACAGAGGGCCACGAGACTTCGACCAGCGCGCAAAAATGGAGGCTCTAGACCCTTCCAGAGCCGAGATATCGAAGGTCAAAATTTGGACCTGAAAAAAAAAAACATAAGGGGTAACACTGTCATTTTTTTTTTTGGCCGAAATTTTGACCCCCTCCGATCTTCTTGAAACTCTGGACTCTGACAGAGGGCCACGAGACTTCGACCAACGCGCAAAAATTGAGGCTCTAGACCCTTCCAGAGCCGAGATATCGAAGGTCAAAATTTGGACCTGAAAAAAAAAACATAAGGGGTAACACTGTCATTTTTTTTTTTGGCCGAAATTTTGACCCCCTCCGATCTTCTTGAAACTCTGGACTCTGACAGAGGGCCACGAGACTTCGACCAACGCGCAAAAATTGAGGCTCTAGACCCTTCCAGAGCCGAGATATCGAAGGTCAAAATTTGGACCTGAAAAAAAACATAAGGGGTAACACTGTCATTTTTTTTTTTGGCCGAAATTTTGACCCCCTCCGATCTTCTTGAAACTCTGGACTCTGACAGAGGGCCACGAGACTTCGACCAGGGCGCAAAAATGGAAGCTCTAGACCCTTCCAGAGCCGAGATATCGAAGGTCAAAATTTGGACCTGAAAAAAAAAACATAAGGGGTAACACTGTCATTTTTTTTTTTGGCCGAAATTTTGACCCCCTCCGATCTTCTTGAAACTCTGGACTCTGACAGAGGGCCACGAGACTTCGACCAACGCGCAAAAATTGAGGCTCTAGACCCTTCCAGAGCCGAGATATCGAAGGTCAAAATTTGGACCTGAAAAAAAAACATAAGGGGTAACACTGTCATTTTTTTTTTTGGCCGAAATTTTGACCCCCTCCGATCTTCTTGAAACCCTGGATTCTGACAGAGGGCCACGAGACTTCGACCAGCGCGCAAAAATGGAGGCTCTAGACCCTTCCAGAGCCGAGATATCGAAGGTCAAAATTTGGACCTGAAAAAAAAAACATAAGGGGTAACACTGTCATTTTTTTTTTGGCCGAAATTTTGACCCCCTCCGATCCTCTTGAAACTCTGGACTCTGACAGAGGGCCACGAGACTTCGACCAACGCGCAAAAATTGAGGCTCTCGACCGTTCCAGAGCCGAGATATCGAAGGTCAAAATTTGGACCTGAAAAAAAAAACATAAGGGGTAACACTGTCATTTTTTTTTTTTGGCCGAAATTTTGACCCCCTCCGATCTTCTTGAAACTCTGGATTCTGACAGAGGGCCACGAGACTTCGACCAGCGCGCAAAAATGGAGGCTCTAGACCCTTCCAGAGCCGAGATATCGAAGGTCAAAATTTGGACCTGAAAAAAAAACATAAGGGGTAACACTGTCATTTTTTTTTTGGCCGAAATTTTGACCCCCTCCGATCTTCTTGAAACTCTGGACTCTGACAGAGGGCCACGAGACTTCGACCAACGCGCAAAAATTGAGGCTCTAGACCCTTCCAGAGCCGAGATATCGAAGGTCAAAATTTGGACCTGAAAAAAAAAACCATAAGGGGTAACACTGTCATTTTTTTTTTTGGCCGAAATTTTGACCCCCTCCGATCTTCTTGAAACTCTGGATTCTGACAGAGGGCCACGAGACTTCGACCAGCGCGCAAAAATGGAGGCTCTAGACCCTTCCAGAGCCGAGATATCGAAGGTCAAAATTTGGACCTGAAGAAAAAAACATAAGGGGTAACACTGTCATTTTTTTTTTTTGGCCGAAATTTTGACCCCCTCCGATCTTCTTGAAACTCTGGATTCTGACAGAGGGCCACGAGACTTCGACCAGGGCGCAAAAATGGAGGCTCTAGACCCTTCCAGAGCCGAGATATCGAAGGTCAAAATTTGGACCTGAAAAAAAAACATAAGGTGTAACACTGTCATTTTTTTTTTTTTGGCCGAAATTTTGACCCCCTCCGATCTTCTTGAAACTCTGGACTCTGACAGGGGGCCACGAGACTTCGACCAACGCGCAAAAATTGAGGCTCTAGACCGTTCCAGAGCCGAGATATCGAAGGTCAAAATTTGGACCTGAAAAAAAAACATAAGGGGTAACACTGTCATTTTTTTTTTGGCCGAAATTTTGACCCCCTCCGATCTTCTTGAAACTCTGGACTCTGACAGAGGGCCACGAGACTTCGACCAACGCGCAAAAATTGAGGCTCTAGACCCTTCCAGAGCCAAGATATCGAAGGTCAAAATTTGGACCTGAAAAAAAAACATAAGGGGTAACACTGTCATTTTTTTTTTTTTGGCCGAAATTTTGACCCCCTCCGATCTTCTTGAAACTCTGGATTCTGACAGAAGGCCAAGAGACTTCGACCAGCGCGCAAAAATGGAGGCTCTAGACCCTTCCAGAGCCGAGATATCGAAGGTCAAAATTTGGACCTGAAAAAAAAACATAAGGGGTAACACTGTCATTTTTTTTTTTTTGGCCGAAATTTTGACCCCCTCCGATCTTCTTGAAACTCTGGACTCTGAGAGAGGGCCACGAGACTTCGACCAACGCGCAAAAATTGAGGCTCTAGACCGTTCCAGAGCCGAGATATCGAAGGTCAAAATTTGGACCTGAAAAAAAAAATAAGGGGTAACACTGTCATTTTTTTTTTGGCCGAAATTTTGACCCCCTCCGATCTTCTTGAAACTCTGGACTCTGACAGAGGGCCACGAGACTTCGACCAACGCGCAAAAATTGAGGCTCTAGACCCTTCCAGAGCCGAGATATCGAAGGTCAAAATTTGGACCTGAAAAAAAAAACATAAGGGGTAACACTGTCATTTTTTTTTTTTGGCCAAAATTTTGACCCCCTCCGATCTTCTTGAAACTCTGGACTCTGACAGAGGGCCACGAGACTTCGACCAACGCGCAAAAATTGAGGCTCTAGACCGTTCCAGAGCCGAGATATCGAAGGTCAAAATTTGGACCTGAAAAAAAAACATAAGGGGTAACACTGTCATTTTTTTTTTTGGCCGAAATTTTGACCCCCTCCGATCTTCTTGAAACTCTGGACTCTGACAGAGGGCCACGAGACTTCGACCAGCGCGCAAAAATGGAGGCTCTAGACCCTTCCAGAGCCGAGATATCGAAGGTCAAAATTTGGACCTGAAAAAAAAAACATAAGGGGTAACACTGTCATTTTTTTTTTGGCCGAAATTTTGACCCCCTCCGATCTTCTTGAAACTCTGGACTCTGACAGAGGGCCACGAGACTTCGACCAACGCGCAAAAATTGAGGCTCTAGACCCTTCCAGAGCCGAGATATCGAAGGTCAAAATTTGGACCTGAAAAAAAAAACATAAGGGGTAACACTGTCATTTTTTTTTGGCCGAAATTTTGACCCCCTCCGATCTTCTTGAAACTCTGGACTCTGACAGAGGGCCACGAGACTTCGACCAACGCGCAAAAATTGAGGCTCTAGACCCTTCCAGAGCCGAGATATCGAAGGTCAAAATTTGGACCTGAAAAAAAAACATAAGGGGTAACACTGTCATTTTTTTTGGCCGAAATTTTGACCCCCTCCGATCTTTTTGAAACTCTGGACTCTGACAGAGGGCCACGAGACTTCGACCAGGGCGCAAAAATGGAGGCTCTAGACCCTTCCAGAGCCGAGATATCGAAGGTCAAAATTTGGACCTGAAAAAAAAACATAAGGGGTAACACTGTCATTTTTTTTTTGGCCGAAATTTTGACCCCCTCCGATCTTCTTGAAACTCTGGACTCTGACAGAGGGCCACGAGACTTCGACCAACGCGCAAAAATTGAGGCTCTAGACCGTTCCAGAGCCGAGATATCGAAGGTCAAAATTTGGACCTGAAAAAAAAACATAAGGGGTAACACTGTCATTTTTTTTTTTGGCCGAAATTTTGACCCCCTCCGATCTTCTTGAAACTCTGGACTCTGACAGAGGGCCACGAGACTTCGACCAACGCGCAAAAATTGAGGCTCTAGACCCTTCCAGAGCCGAGATATCGAAGGTCAAAATTTGGACCTGAAAAAAAAAACATAAGGGATAACACTGTCATTTTTTTTTTTGGCCGAAATTTTGACCCCCTCCGATCTTCTTGAAACTCTGGACTCTGACAGAGGGCCACGAGACTTCGACCAGGGCGCAAAAATGGAAGCTCTAGACCCTTCCAGAGCCGAGATATCGAAGGTCAAAATTTGGACCTGAAAAAAAAACATAAGGGGTAACACTGTCATTTTTTTTTTTTTTTGGCCGAAATTTTGACCCCCTCCGATCTTCTTGAAACTCTGGACTCTGACAGAGGGCCACGAGACTTCGACCAGCGCGCAAAAATGGAGGCTCTAGACCCTTCCAGAGCCGAGATATCGAAGGTCAAAATTTGGACCTGAAAAAAAAACATAAGGGGTAACACTGTCATTTTTTTTTTTTTTGGCCGAAATTTTGACCCCCTCCGATCTTCTTGAAACTCTGGACTCTGACAGAGGGCCACGAGACTTCGACCAACGCGCAAAAATTGAGGCTCTAGACCCTTCCAGAGCCGAGATATCGAAGGTCAAAATTTGGACCTGAAAAAAAAACATAAGGGGTAACACTGTCATTTTTTTTTTTGGCCGAAATTTTGACCCCCTCCGATCTTCTTGAAACTCTGGACTCTGACAGAGGGCCACGAGACTTCGACCAGGGTGCAAAAATGGAAGCTCTAGACCCTTCCAGAGCCGAGATATCGAAGGTCAAAATTTGGACCTGAAAAAAAAACATAAGGGGTAACACTGTCATTTTTTTTTTTGGCCGAAATTTTGACCCCCTCCGATCTTCTTGAAACTCTGGACTCTGACAGAGGGCCACGGGACTTCGACCAACGCGCAAAAATTGAGGCTCTAGACCCTTCCAGAGCCGAGATATCGAAGGTCAAAATTTGGACCTGAAAAAAAAACATAAGGGGTAACACTGTCATTTTTTTTTTGGCCGAAATTTTGACCCCCTCCGATCTTCTTGAAACTCTGGACTCTGACAGAGGGCCACGAGACTTCGACCAGGGCGCAAAAATGGAAGCTCTAGACCCTTCCAGAGCCGAGATATCGAAGGTCAAAATTTGGACCTGAAAAAAAAAACATAAGGGGTAACACTGTCATTTTTTTTTTTTGGCCGAAATTTTGACCCCCTCCGATCTTCTTGAAACTCTGGACTCTGACAGAGGGCCACGAGACTTCGACCAACGCGCAAAAATTGAGGCTCTAGACCCTTCCAGAGCCGAGATATCGAAGGTCAAAATTTGGACCTGAAAAAAAAACATAAGGGGTAACACTGTCATTTTTTTTTTGGCCGAAATTTTGACCCCCTCCGATCTTCTTGAAACTCTGGACTCTGACAGAGGGCCACGAGACTTCGACCAACGCGCAAAAATTGAGGCTCTAGACCCTTCCAGAGCCGAGATATCGAAGGTCAAAATTTGGACCTGAAAAAAAAAACATAAGGGGTAACACTGTCATTTTTTTTTTTGGCCGAAATTTTGACCCCCTCCGATCTTCTTGAAACTCTGGACTCTGAGAGAGGGCCACGAGACTTCGACCAACGCGCAAAAATTGAGGCTCTAGACCCTTCCAGAGCCGAGATATCGAAGGTCAAAATTTGGACCTGAAAAAAAAAACATAAGGGGTAACACTGTCATTTTTTTTTTTTTGGCCGAAATTTTGACCCCCTCCGATCTTCTTGAAACTCTGGACTCTGACAGAGGGCCACGAGACTTCGACCAACGCGCAAAAATTGAGGCTCTAGACCGTTCCAGAGCCGAGATATCGAAGGTCATAATTTGGACCTGAAAAAAAACATAAGGGGTAACACTGTCATTTTTTTTTTTTGGCCGAAATTTTGACCCCCTCCGATCTTCTTGAAACTCTGGATTCTGAAAGAGGGCCACGAGACTTCGACCAGCGCGCAAAAATGGAGGCTCTAGACCCTTCCAGAGCCGAGATATCGAAGGTCAAAATTTGGACCTGAAAAAAAAACATAAGGGGTAACACTGTCATTTTTTTTTTGGCCGAAATTTTGACCCCCTCCGATCTTCTTGAAACTCTGGACTCTGACAGAGGGCCACGAGACTTCGACCAACGCGCAAAAATTGAGGCTCTAGACCCTTCCAGAGCCGAGATATCGAAGGTCAAAATTTGGACCTGAAAAAAAAACATAAGGGGTAACACTGTCATTTTTTTTTTGGCTGAAATTTTGACCCCCTCCGATCTTCTTGAAACTCTGGACTCTGACAGAGGGCCACGAGACTTTGACCAACGCGCAAAAATTGAGGCTCTAGACCCTTCCAGAGCCGAGATATCGAAGGTCAAAATTTGGACCTGAAAAAAAAAACATAAGGGGTAACACTGTCATTTTTTTTTTTTTGGCCGAAATTTTGACCCCCTCCGATCTTCTTGAAACTCTGGACTCTGACAGAGGGCCACGAGACTTCGACCAGCGCGCAAAAATGGAGGCTCTAGACCCTTCCAGAGCCGAGATATCGAAGGTCAAAATTTGGACCTGAAAAAAAAACATAAGGGGTAACACTGTCATTTTTTTTTTTTTGGCCGAAATTTTGACCCCCTCCGATCTTCTTGAAACTCTGGACTCTGACAGAGGGCCACGAGACTTCGACCAACGCGCAAAAATTGAGGCTCTAGACCCTTCCAGAGCCGAGATATCGAAGGTCAAAATTTGGACCTGAAAAAAAAACATAAGGGGTAACACTGTCATTTTTTTTTTTGGCCGAAATTTTGACCCCCTCCGATCTTCTTGAAACTCTGGACTCTGACAGAGGGCCACGAGACTTCGACCAGGGTGCAAAAATGGAAGCTCTAGACCCTTCCAGAGCCGAGATATCGAAGGTCAAAATTTGGACCTGAAAAAAAAAACATAAGGGGTAACACTGTCATTTTTTTTTTTTTGGCCGAAATTTTGACCCCCTCCGATCTTCTTGAAACTCTGGACTCTGACAGAGGGCCACGAGACTTCGACCAACGCGCAAAAATTGAGGCTCTAGACCCTTCCAGAGCCGAGATATCGAAGGTCAAAATTTGGACCTGAAAAAAAAAACATAAGGGGTAACACTGTCATTTTTTTTTTTTGGCCGAAATTTTGACCCCCTCCGATCTTCTTGAAACTCTGGACTCTGACAGAGGGCCACGAGACTTCAACCAACGCGCAAAAATTGAGGCTCTAGACCGTTCCAGAGCCGAGATATCGAAGGTCAAAATTTGGACCTGAAAAAAAACATAAGGGGTAACACTGTCATTTTTTTTTTTTTGGCCGAAATTTTGACCCCCTCCGATCTTCTTGAAACTCTGGATTCTGACAGAGGGCCACGAGACTTCGACCAGCGCGCAAAAATGGAGGCTCTAGACCCTTCCAGAGCCGAGATATCGAAGGTCAAAATTTGGACCTGAAAAAAAAACATAAGGGGTAACACTGTCATTTTTTTTTTGGCCGAAATTTTGACCCCCTCCGATCTTCTTGAAACTCTGGACTCTGACAGAGGGCCACGAGACTTCGACCAACGCGCAAAAATTGAGGCTTTAGACCGTTCCAGAGCCGAGATATCGAAGGTCAAAATTTGGACCTGAAAAAAAAACATAAGGGGTAACACTGTCATTTTTTTTTTTGGCTGAAATTTTGACCCCCTCCGATCTTCTTGAAACTCTGGATTCTGACAGAGGGCCACGAGACTTCGACCAACGCGCAAAAATTGAGGCTCTAGACCCTTCCAGAGCCGAGATATCGAAGGTCAAAATTTGGACCTGAAAAAAAAAACATAAGGGGTAACACTGTCATTTTTTTTTTTTTGGCCGAAATTTTGACCCCCTCCGATCTTCTTGAAACTCTGGACTCTGACAGAGGGCCACGAGACTTCGACCAACGCGCAAAAATTGAGGCTCTAGACCCTTCCAGAGCCGAGATATCGAAGGTCAAAATTTGGACCTGAAAAAAAAACATAAGGGGTAACACTGTCATTTTTTTGGGGCCGAAATTTTGACCCCCTCCGATCTTCTTGAAACTCTGGACTCTGACAGAGGGCCACGAGACTTCGACCAGGGCGCAAAAATGGAGGCTCTAGACCCTTCCAGAGCCGAGATATCGAAGGTCAAAATTTGGACCTGAAAAAAAAACATAAGGGGTAACACTGTCATTTTTTTTTTTGGCCGAAATTTTGACCCCCTCCGATCTTCTTGAAACTCTGGACTCTGACAGAGGGCCACGAGACTTCGACCAGCGCGCAAAAATTGAGGCTCTAGACCGTTCCAGAGCCGAGATATCGAAGGTCAAAATTTGGACCTGAAAAAAAAACATAAGGGGTAACACTGTCATTTTTTTTTTTTTGGCCGAAATTTTGACCCCCTCCAATCTTCTTGAAACTCTGGACTCTGACAGAGGGCCACGAGACTTCGACCAACGCGCAAAAATTGAGGCTCTAGACCCTTCCAGAGCCGAGATATCGAAGGTCAAAATTTGGACCTGAAAAAAAAAACATAAGGGGTAACACTGTCATTTTTTTTTTTTGGCCGAAATTTTGACCCCCTCCGATCTTCTTGAAACTCTGGACTCTGACAGAGGGCCACGAGACTTCGACCAGGGCGCAAAAATGGAAGCTCTAGACCCTTCCAGAGCCGAGATATCGAAGGTCAAAATTTGGACCTGAAAAAAAAAACATAAGGGGTAACACTGTCATTTTTTTTTTTGGCCGAAATTTTGACCCCCTCCGATCTTCTTGAAACTCTGGACTCTGACAGAGGGCCACGAGACTTCGACCAATGCGCAAAAATTGAGTCTCTAGACCCCTCCAGAGCCGAGATATCGAAGGTCAAAATTTGGACCTGAAAAAAAAACATAAGGGGTAACACTGTCATTTTTTTTTTTGGCCGAAATTTTGACCCCCTCCGATCTTCTTGAAACTCTGGACTCTGACAGAGGGCCACGAGACTTCGACCAGGGCGCAAAAATGGCAGCTCTAGACCCTTCCAGAGCCGAGATATCGAAGGTCAAAATTTGGACCTGAAAAAAAAACATAAGGGGTAACACTGTCATTTTTTTTTTTGGCCGAAATTTTGACCCCCTCCGATCTTCTTGAAACTCTGGATTCTGACAGAGGGCCACGAGACTTCGACCAGCGCGCAAAAATGGAGGCTCTAGACCCTTCCAGAGCCGAGATATCGAAGGTCAAAATTTGGACCTGAAAAAAAAACATAAGGGGTAACACTGTCATTTTTTTTTTGGCTGAAATTTTGACCCCCTCCGATCTTCTTGAAACTCTGGACTCTGACAGAGGGCCACGAGACTTTGACCAACGCGCAAAAATTGAGGCTCTAGACCCTTCCAGAGCCGAGATATCGAAGGTCAAAATTTGGACCTGAAAAAAAAAAACATAAGGGGTAACACTGTCATTTTTTTTTTTTTGGCCGAAATTTTGACCCCCTCCGATCTTCTTGAAACTCTGGACTCTGACAGAGGGCCACGAGACTTCGACCAGCGCGCAAAAATGGAGGCTCTAGACCCTTCCAGAGCCGAGATATCGAAGGTCAAAATTTGGACCTGAAAAAAAAACATAAGGGGTAACACTGTCATTTTTTTTTTTTTGGCCGAAATTTTGACCCCCTCCGATCTTCTTGAAACTCTGGACTCTGACAGAGGGCCACGAGACTTCGACCAACGCGCAAAAATTGAGGCTCTAGACCCTTCCAGAGCCGAGATATCGAAGGTCAAAATTTGGACCTGAAAAAAAAACATAAGGGGTAACACTGTCATTTTTTTTTTTGGCCGAAATTTTGACCCCCTCCGATCTTCTTGAAACTCTGGACTCTGACAGAGGGCCACGAGACTTCGACCAGGGTGCAAAAATGGAAGCTCTAGACCCTTCCAGAGCCGAGATATCGAAGGTCAAAATTTGGACCTGAAAAAAAAAACATAAGGGGTAACACTGTCATTTTTTTTTTTTTGGCCGAAATTTTGACCCCCTCCGATCTTCTTGAAACTCTGGACTCTGACAGAGGGCCACGAGACTTCGACCAACGCGCAAAAATTGAGGCTCTAGACCCTTCCAGAGCCGAGATATCGAAGGTCAAAATTTGGACCTGAAAAAAAAAACATAAGGGGTAACACTGTCATTTTTTTTTTTTGGCCGAAATTTTGACCCCCTCCGATCTTCTTGAAACTCTGGACTCTGACAGAGGGCCACGAGACTTCAACCAACGCGCAAAAATTGAGGCTCTAGACCGTTCCAGAGCCGAGATATCGAAGGTCAAAATTTGGACCTGAAAAAAAACATAAGGGGTAACACTGTCATTTTTTTTTTTTGGCCGAAATTTTGACCCCCTCCGATCTTCTTGAAACTCTGGATTCTGACAGAGGGCCACGAGACTTCGACCAGCGCGCAAAAATGGAGGCTCTAGACCCTTCCAGAGCCGAGATATCGAAGGTCAAAATTTGGACCTGAAAAAAAAACATAAGGGGTAACACTGTCATTTTTTTTTTGGCCGAAATTTTGACCCCCTCCGATCTTCTTGAAACTCTGGACTCTGACAGAGGGCCACGAGACTTCGACCAACGCGCAAAAATTGAGGCTTTAGACCGTTCCAGAGCCGAGATATCGAAGGTCAAAATTTGGACCTGAAAAAAAAACATAAGGGGTAACACTGTCATTTTTTTTTTTGGCTGAAATTTTGACCCCCTCCGATCTTCTTGAAACTCTGGACTCTGACAGAGGGCCACGAGACTTCGACCAACGCGCAAAAATTGAGGCTCTAGACCCTTCCAGAGCCGAGATATCGAAGGTCAAAATTTGGACCTGAAAAAAAAAACATAAGGGGTAACACTGTCATTTTTTTTTTTTTTGGCCGAAATTTTGACCCCCTCCGATCTTCTTGAAACTCTGGACTCTGACAGAGGGCCACGAGACTTCGACCAACGCGCAAAAATTGAGGCTCTAGACCCTTCCAGAGCCGAGATATCGAAGGTCAAAATTTGGACCTGAAAAAAAAACATAAGGGGTAACACTGTCATTTTTTTGGGGCCGAAATTTTGACCCCCTCCGATCTTCTTGAAACTCTGGACTCTGACAGAGGGCCACGAGACTTCGACCAGGGCGCAAAAATGGAGGCTCTAGACCCTTCCAGAGCCGAGATATCGAAGGTCAAAATTTGGACCTGAAAAAAAAACATAAGGGGTAACACTGTCATTTTTTTTTTTGGCCGAAATTTTGACCCCCTCCGATCTTCTTGAAACTCTGGACTCTGACAGAGGGCCACGAGACTTCGACCAGCGCGCAAAAATTGAGGCTCTAGACCGTTCCAGAGCCGAGATATCGAAGGTCAAAATTTGGACCTGAAAAAAAAACATAAGGGGTAACACTGTCATTTTTTTTTTGGCCGAAATTTTGACCCCCTCCGATCTTCTTGAAACTCTGGATTCTGACAGAGGGCCACGAGACTTCGACCAGCGCGCAAAAATGGAGGCTCTAGACCCTTCCAGAGCCGAGATATCGAAGGTCAAAATTTGGACCTGAATAAAAAACATAAGGGGTAACACTGTCAATTTTTTTTCGGCCGAAATTTTGACCCCCTCCGATCTTCTTGAAACTCTGGACTCTGACAGAGGGCCACGAGACTTCGACCAGGGCGCAAAAATGGAGGCTCTAGACCCTTCCAGAGCCGAGATATCGAAGGTCAAAATTTGGACCTGAAAAAAAAACATAAGGGGTAACACTGTCATTTTTTTTTTTTGGCCGAAATTTTGACCCCCTCCGATCTTCTTGAAACTCTGGACTCTGACAGAGGGCCACGAGACTTCAACCAACGCGCAAAAATTGAGGGTCTAGACCCTTTCCAGAGCCGAGATATCGAAGGTCAAAATTTGGACCTGAATAAAAAACATAAGGGGTAACACTGTCAATTTTTTTTCGGCCGAAATTTTGACCCCCTCCGATCTTCTTGAAACTCTGGACTCTGACAGAGGGCCACGAGACTTCGACCAGGGCGCAAAAATGGAGGCTCTAGACCCTTCCAGAGCCGAGATATCGAAGGTCAAAATTTGGACCTGAAAAAAAAACATAAGGGGTAACACTGTCATTTTTTTTTTTTGGCCGAAATTTTGACCCCCTCCGATCTTCTTGAAACTCTGGACTCTGACAGGGGGCCACGAGACTTCGACCAACGCGCAAAAATTGAGGCTCTAGACCGTTCCAGAGCCGAGATATCGAAGGTCAAAATTTGGACCTGAAAAAAAAACATAAGGGGTAACACTGTCATTTTTTTTTTTGGCCGAAATTTTGACCCCCTCCGATCTTCTTGAAACTCTGGACTCTGACAGAGGGCCACGAGACTTCGACCAACGCGCAAAAATTGAGGCTCTAGACCCTTCCAGAGCCGAGATATCGAAGGTCAAAATTTGGACCTGAAAAAAAAAACATAAGGGGTAACACTGTCATTTTTTTTTTTTTTTGGCCGAAATTTTGACCCCCTCCGATCTTCTTGAAACTCTGGATTCTGACAGAAGGCCACGAGACTTCGACCAGCGCGCAAAAATGGAGGCTCTAGACCCTTCCAGAGCCGAGATATCGAAGGTCAAAATTTGGACCTGAAAAAAAAACATAAGGGGTAACACTGTCATTTTTTTTTTTGGCCGAAATTTTGACCCCCTCCGATCTTCTTGAAACTCTGGACTCTGACAGAGGGCCACGAGACTTCGACCAACGCGCAAAAATTGAGGCTCTAGACCGTTCCAGAGCCGAGATATCGAAGGTCAAAATTTGGACCTGAAAAAAAAACATAAGGGGTAACACTGTCATTTTTTTTTTGGGCCGAAATTTTGACCCCCTCCGATCTTCTTGAAACTCTGGATTCTGACAGAGGGCCACGAGACTTCGACCAACGCGCAAAAATTGAGGCTCTAGACCCTTCCAGAGCCGAGATATCGAAGGTCAAAATTTGGACCTGAAAAAAAAAACATAAGGGGTAACACTGTCATTTTTTTTTTGGGCCGAAATTTTGACCCCCTCCGATCTTCTTGAAACTCTGGACTCTGACAGAGGGCCACGAGACTTCGACCAACGCGCAAAAATTGAGGCTCTAGACCCTTCCAGAGCCGAGATATCGAAGGTCAAAATTTGGACCTGAAAAAAAAAACATAAGGGGTAACACTGTCATTTTTTTTTTGGCCGAAATTTTGACCCCCTCCGATCTTCTTGAAACTCTGGGTTCTGACAGAGGGCCACGAGACTTCGACCAGCGCGCAAAAATGGAGGCTCTAGACCCTTCCAGAGCCGAGATATCGAAGGTCAAAATTTGGACCTGAAAAAAAAAACATAAGGGGTAACACTGTCAATTTTTTTTTTGGCCGAAATTTTGACCCCCTCCGATCTTCTTGAAACTCTGGACTCTGACAGAGGGCCACGAGACTTCGACCAACGCGCAAAAATTTAGGCTCTAGACCCTTCCAGAGCCGAGATATCGAAGGTCAAAATTTGGACCTGAAAAAAAAACATAAGGGGTAACACTGTCATTTTTTTTTTGGCCGAAATTTTGACCCCCTCCGATCTTCTTGAAACTCTGGACTCTGACAAAGGGCCACGAGACTTCGACCAGGGCGCAAAAATGGAAGCTCTAGACCCTTCCAGAGCCGAGATATCGAAGGTCAAAATTTGGACCTGAAAAAAAAACATAAGGGGTAACACTGTCATTTTTTTTTTGGCCGAAATTTTGACCCCCTCCGATCTTCTTGAAACTCTGGACTCTGACAGAGGGCCACGAGACTTCGACCAACGCGCAAAAATTGAGGCTCTAGACCCTTCCAGAGCCAAGATATCGAAGGTCAAAATTTGGACCTGAAAAAAAAACATAAGAGGTAACACTGTCATTTTTTTTTTTGGCCGAAATTTTGACCCCCTCCGATCTTCTTGAAACTCTGGATTCTGACAGAGGGCCACGAGACTTCGACCAGCGCGCAAAATGGAGGCTCTAGACCCTTCCAGAGCCGAGATATCGAAGGTCAAAATTTGGACCTGAAAAAAAAACATAAGGGGTAACACTGTCATTTTTTTTTTTGGCCGAAATTTTGACCCCCTCCGATCTTCTTGAAACTCTTGATTCTGACAGAGGGCCACGAGACTTCGACCAGCGCGCAAAAATGGAGGCTCTAGACCCTTCCAGAGCCGAGATATCGAAGGTCAAAATTTGGACCTGAAAAAAAAACATAAGGGGTAACACTGTCATTTTTTTTTTTGGCCGAAATTTTGACCCCCTCCGATCTTCTTGAAACTCTGGACTCTGACAGAGGGCCACGAGACTTCGACCAACGCGCAAAAATTGAGGCTCTAGACCGTTCCAGAGCCGAGATATCGAAGGTCAAAATTTGGACCTGAAAAAAAAACATAAGGGGTAACACTGTCATTTTTTTTTTTTTGGCCGAAATTTTGACCCCCTCCGATCTTCTTGAAACTCTGGATTCTGACAGAGGGCCACGAGACTTCGACCAGCGCGCAAAAATGGAAGCTCTAGACCCTTCCAGAGCCGAGATATCGAAGGTCAAAATTTGGACCTGAAAAAAAAACATAAGGGGTAACACTGTCATTTTTTTTTTTTTGGCCGAAATTTTGACCCCCTCCGATCTTCTTGAAACTCTGGACTCTGACAGAGGGCCACGAGACTTCGACCAACGCGCAAAAATTGAGGCTCTAGACCCTTCCAGAGCCGAGATATCGAAGGTCAAAATTTGGACCTGAAAAAAAAAACATAAGGGGTAACACTGTCATTTTTTTTTTTGGCCGAAATTTTGACCCCCTCCGATCTTCTTGAAACTCTGGACTCTGACAGAGGGCCACGAGACTTCGACCAACGCGCAAAAATTGAGGCTCTAGACCCTTCCAGAGCCGAGATATCGAAGGTCAAAATTTGGACCTGAAAAAAAAACATAAGGGGTAACACTGTCATTTTTTTTTTGGCCGAAATTTTGACCCCCTCCGATCTTCTTGAAACTCTGGATTCTGACAGAGGGCCACGAGACTTCGACCAACGCGCAAAAATTGAGGCTCTAGACCCTTCCAGAGCCGAGATATCGAAGGTCAAAATTTGGACCTGAAAAAAAAAACATAAGGGGTAACACTGTCATTTTTTTTTTGGCCGAAATTTTGACCCCCTCCGATCTTCTTGAAACTCTGGACTCTGACAGAGGGCCACGAAACTTCGACCAACGCGCAAAAATTGAGGCTCTAGACCCTTCCAGAGCCGAGATATCGAAGGTCAAAATTTGGACCTGAAAAAAAAAACATAAGGGGTAACACTGTCATTTTTTTTTTGGCCGAAATTTTGACCCCCTCCGATCTTCTTGAAACTCTGGATTCTGACAGAGGGCCACGAGACTTCGACCAGCGCGCAAAAATGGAGGCTCTAGACCCTTCCAGAGCCGAGATATCGAAGGTCAAAATTTGGACCTGAAAAAAAAACATAAGGGGTAACACTGTCATTTTTTTTTTTGGCCGAAATTTTGACCCCCTCCGATCTTCTTGAAACTCTGGACTCTGACAGAGGGCCACGAGACTTCGACCAACGCGCAAAAATTTAGGCTCTAGACCCTTCTAGAGCCGAGATATCGAAGGTCAAAATTTGGACCTGAAAAAAAAACATAAGGGGTAACACTGTCATTTTTTTTTTGGCCGAAATTTTGACCCCCTCCGATCTTCTTGAAACTCTGGACTCTGACAAAGGGCCACGAGACTTCGACCAGGGCGCAAAAATGGAAGCTCTAGACCCTTCCAGAGCCGAGATATCGAAGGTCAAAATTTGGACCTGAAAAAAAAACATAAGGGGTAACACTGTCATTTTTTTTTGGCCGAAATTTTGACCCCCTCCGATCTTCTTGAAACTCTGGACTCTGACAAAGGGCCACGAGACTTCGACCAGGGCGCAAAAATGGAAGCTCTAGACCCTTCCAGAGCCGAGATATCGAAGGTCAAAATTTGGACCTGAAAAAAAAACATAAGGGGTAACACTGTCATTTTTTTTTTTTGGCCGAAATTTTGACCCCCTCCGATCTTCTTGAAACTCTGGACTCTGACAGAGGGCCACGAGACTTCGACCAACGCGCAAAAATTGAGGCTCTAGACCCTTCCAGAGCCAAGATATCGAAGGTCAAAATTTGGACCTGAAAAAAAAACATAAGGGGTAACACTGTCATTTTTTTTTTTGGCCGAAATTTTGACCCCCTCCGATCTTCTTGAAACTCTGGATTCTGACAGAGGGCCACGAGACTTCGACCAGCGCGCAAAATGGAGGCTCTAGACCCTTCCAGAGCCGAGATATCGAAGATCAAAATTTGGACCTGAAAAAAAAACATAAGGGGTAACACTGTCATTTTTTTTTTTTGGCCGAAATTTTGACCCCCTCCGATCTTCTTGAAACTCTGGACTCTGACAGAGGGCCACGAGACTTCGACCAGCGCGCAAAAATGGAGGCTCTAGACCCTTCCAGAGCCGAGATATCGAAGGTCAAAATTTGGACCTGAAAAAAAAACATAAGGGGTAACACTGTCATTTTTTTTTTTGGCCGAAATTTTGACCCCCTCCGATCTTCTTGAAACTCTGGACTCTGACAGAGGGCCACGAGACTTCGACCAACGCGCAAAAATTGAGGCTCTAGACCGTTCCAGAGCCGAGATATCGAAGGTCAAAATTTGGACCTGAAAAAAAAACATAAGGGGTAACACTGTCATTTTTTTTTTTGGCCGAAATTTTGACCCCCTCCGATCTTCTTGAAACTCTGGATTCTGACAGAGGGCCACGAGACTTCGACCAGCGCGCAAAAATGGAGGCTCTAGACCCTTCCAGAGCCGAGATATCGAAGGTCAAAATTTGGACCTGAAAAAAAAACATAAGGGGTAACACTGTCATTTTTTTTTTTGGCCGAAATTTTGACCCCCTCCGATCTTCTTGAAACTCTGGACTCTGACAGAGGGCCACGAGACTTCGACCAACGCGCAAAAATTGAGGCTCTAGACCCTTCCAGAGCCGAGATATCGAAGGTCAAAATTTGGACCTGAAAAAAAAAACATAAGGGGTAACACTGTCATTTTTTTTTTGGCCGAAATTTTGACCCCCTCCGATCTTCTTGAAACTCTGGACTCTGACAGAGGGCCACGAGACTTCGACCAACGCGCAAAAATTGAGGCTCTAGACCCTTCCACAGCCGAGATATCGAAGGTCAAAATTTGGACCTGAAAAAAAAACATAAGGGGTAACACTGTCATTTTTTTTTTTTGGCCGAAATTTTGACCCCCTCCGATCTTCTTGAAACTCTGGATTCTGACAGAGGGCCACGAGACTTCGACCAACGCGCAAAAATTGAGGCTCTAGACCCTTACAGAGCCGAGATATCGAAGGTCAAAATTTGGACCTGAAAAAAAAAACATAAGGGGTAACACTGTCATTTTTTTTTTTGGCCGAAATTTTGACCCCCTCCGATCTTCTTGAAACTCTGGACTCTGACAGAGGGCCACGAGACTTCGACCAGCGCGCAAAAATGGAGGCTCTAGACCCTTCCAGAGCCGAGATATCGAAGGTCAAAATTTGGACCTGAAAAAAAAAACATAAGGGGTAACACTGTCATTTTTTTTTTGGCCGAAATTTTGACCCCCTCCGATCTTCTTGAAACTCTGGACTCTGACAGAGGGCCACGAGACTTCGACCAACGCGCAAAAATTTAGGCTCTAGACCCTTCCAGAGCCGAGATATCGAAGGTCAAAATTTGGACCTGAAAAAAAAACATAAGGGGTAACACTGTCATTTTTTTTTTTGGCCGAAATTTTGACCCCCTCCGATCTTCTTGAAACTCTGGACTCTGACAAAGGGCCACGAGACTTCGACCAGGGCGCAAAAATGGAAGCTCTAGACCCTTCCAGAGCCGAGATATCGAAGGTCAAAATTTGGACCTGAAAAAAAAACATAAGGGGTAACACTGTCATTTTTTTTTTGGCCGAAATTTTGACCCCCTCCGATCTTCTTGAAACTCTGGACTCTGACAGAGGGCCACGAGACTTCGACCAACGCGCAAAAATTGAGGCTCTAGACCCTTCCAGAGCCAAGATATCGAAGGTCAAAATTTGGACCTGAAAAAAAAACATAAGGGGTAACACTGTCATTTTTTTTTTTGGCCGAAATTTTGACCCCCTCCGATCTTCTTGAAACTCTGGATTCTGACAGAGGGCCACGAGACTTCGACCAGCGCGCAAAATGGAGGCTCTAGACCCTTCCAGAGCCGAGATATCGAAGGTCAAAATTTGGACCTGAAAAAAAAACATAAGGGGTAACACTGTCATTTTTTTTTTTTGGCCGAAATTTTGACCCCCTCCGATCTTCTTGAAACTCTGGATTCTGACAGAGGGCCACGAGACTTCGACCAGCGCGCAAAAATGGAGGCTCTAGACCCTTCCAGAGCCGAGATATCGAAGGTCAAAATTTGGACCTGAAAAAAAAACATAAGGGGTAACACTGTCATTTTTTTTTTTTTGCCGAAATTTTGACCCCCTCCGATCTTCTTGAAACTCTGGACTCTGACAGAGGGCCACGAGACTTCGACCAACGCGCAAAAATTGAGGCTCTAGACCCTTCCAGAGCCGAGATATCGAAGGTCAAAATTTGGACCTGAAAAAAAACATAAGGGGTAACACTGTCATTTTTTTTTTGGACGAAATTTTGACCCCCTCCGATCTTCTTGAAACTCTGGATTCTGACAGAGGGCCACGAGACTTCGACCAGCGCGCAAAAATGGAGGCTCTAGACCCTTCCAGAGCCGAGATATCGAAGGTCAAAATTTGGACCTGAAAAAAAAAACATAAGGGGTAACACTGTCATTTTTTTTTTTGGCCGAAATTTTGACCCCCTCCGATCTTCTTGAAACTCTGGACTCTGACAGAGGGCCACGAGACTCCGACGAACGCGCAAAAATTGAGGCTCTAGACCCTTCCAGAGCCGAGATATCGAAGGTCAAAATTTGGACCTGAAAAAAAAAACATAAGGGGTAACACTGTCATTTTTTTTTTTGGCCGAAATTTTGACCCCCTCCGATCTTCTTGAAACTCTGGACTCTGACAGAGGGCCACGAGACTTCGACCAACGCGCAAAAGTTGAGGCTCTAGACCCTTCCAGAGCCGAGATATCGAAGGTCAAAATTTGGACCTGAAAAAAAAACATAAGGGGTAACACTGTCATTTTTTTTTTTGGCCGAAATTTTGACCCCCTCCGAACTTCTTGAAACTCTGGATTCTGACAGAGGGCCACGAGACTTCGACCAGCGCGCAAAAATGGAGGCTCTAGACCCTTCCAGAGCCGAGATATCGAAGGTCAAAATTTGGACCTGAAAAAAAAACATAAGGGGTAACACTGTCATTTTTTTTTTTTGGCCGAAATTTTGACCCCCTCCGATCTTCTTGAAACTCTGGACTCTGACAGAGGGCCACGAGACTTCAACCAACGCGCAAAAATTGAGGGTCTAGACCCTTTCCAGAGCCGAGATATCGAAGGTCAAAATTTGGACCTGAATAAAAAACATAAGGGGTAACACTGTCATTTTTTTTTGGCCGAAATTTTGACCCCCTCCGATCTTCTTGAAACTCTGGACTCTGACAGAGGGCCACGAGACTTCGACCAGGGCGCAAAAATGGAGGCTCTAGACCCTTCCAGAGCCGAGATATCGAAGGTCAAAATTTGGACCTGAAAAAAAAAACATAAGGGGTAACACTGTCATTTTTTTTTTTTGGCCGAAATTTTGACCCCCTCCGATCTTCTTGAAACTCTGGACTCTGACAGAGGGCCACGAGACTTCAACCAACGCGCAAAAATTGAGGGTCTAGACCCTTTCCAGAGCCGAGATATCGAAGGTCAAAATTTGGACCTGAATAAAAAACATAAGGGGTAACACTGTCATTTTTTTTCGGCCGAAATTTTGACCCCCTCCGATCTTCTTGAAACTCTGGACTCTGACAGAGGGCCACGAGACTTCGACCAGGGCGCAAAAATGGAGGCTCTAGACCCTTCCAGAGCCGAGATATCGAAGGTCAAAATTTGGACCTGAAAAAAAAACATAAGGGGTAACACTGTCATTTTTTTTTTTTGGCCGAAATTTTGACCCCCTCCGATCTTCTTGAAACTCTGGACTCTGACAGGGGGCCACGAGACTTCGACCAACGCGCAAAAATTGAGGCTCTAGACCGTTCCAGAGCCGAGATATCGAAGGTCAAAATTTGGACCTGAAAAAAAAACATAAGGGGTAACACTGTCATTTTTTTTTTTTGGCCGAAATTTTGACCCCCTCCGATCTTCTTGAAACTCTGGACTCTGACAGAGGGCCACGAGACTTCGACCAACGCGCAAAAATTGAGGCTCTAGACCCTTCCAGAGCCGAGATATCGAAGGTCAAAATTTGGACCTGAAAAAAAAAACATAAGGGGTAACACTGTCATTTTTTTTTTTTTTTGGCCGAAATTTTGACCCCCTCCGATCTTCTTGAAACTCTGGATTCTGACAGAAGGCCACGAGACTTCGACCAGCGCGCAAAAATGGAGGCTCTAGACCCTTCCAGAGCCGAGATATCGAAGGTCAAAATTTGGACCTGAAAAAAAAACATAAGGGGTAACACTGTCATTTTTTTTTTTGGCCGAAATTTTGACCCCCTCCGATCTTCTTGAAACTCTGGACTCTGACAGAGGGCCACGAGACTTCGACCAACGCACAAAAATTGAGGCTCTAGACCGTTCCAGAGCCGAGATATCGAAGGTCAAAATTTGGACCTGAAAAAAAAACATAAGGGGTAACACTGTCATTTTTTTTTTTGGCCGAAATTTTGACCCCCTCCGATCTTCTTGAAACTCTGGATTCTGACAGAGGGCCACGAGACTTCGACCAGCGCGCAAAAATGGAGGCTCTAGACCCTTCCAGAGCCGAGATATCGAAGGTCAAAATTTGGACCTGAAAAAAAAACATAAGGGGTAACACTGTCATTTTTTTTTTTGGCCGAAATTTTGACCCCCTCCGATCTTCTTGAAACTCTGGACTCTGACAGAGGGCCACGAGACTTCGACCAACGCGCAAAAATTGAGGCTCTAGACCCTTCCAGAGCCGAGATATCGAAGGTCAAAATTTGGACCTGAAAAAAAAAACATAAGGGGTAACACTGTCATTTTTTTTTTTGGCCGAAATTTTGACCCCCTCCGATCTTCTTGAAACTCTGGACTCTGACAGAGGGCCACGAGACTTCGACCAACGCGCAAAAATTGAGGCTCTAGACCCTTCCAGAGCCGAGATATCGAAGGTCAAAATTTGGACCTGAAAAAAAAACATAAGGGGTAACACTGTCATTTTTTTTTTGGCCGAAATTTTGACCCCCTCCGATCTTCTTGAAACTCTGGATTCTGACAGAGGGCCACGAGACTTCGACCAACGCGCAAAAATTGAGGCTCTAGACCCTTCCAGAGCCGAAATATCGAAGGTCAAAATTTGGACCTGAAAAAAAAAACATAAGGGGTAACACTGTCATTTTTTTTTTGGCCGAAATTTTGACCCCCTCCGATCTTCTTGAAACTCTGGACTCTGACAGAGGGCCACGAGACTTCGACCAACGCGCAAAAATTGAGGCTCTAGACCCTTCCAGAGCCGAGATATCGAAGGTCAAAATTTGGACCTGAAAAAAAAAACATAAGGGGTAACACTGTCATTTTTTTTTTGGCCGAAATTTTGACCCCCTCCGATCTTCTTGAAACTCTGGATTCTGACAGAGGGCCACGAGACTTCGACCAGCGCGCAAAAATGGAGGCTCTAGACCCTTCCAGAGCCGAGATATCGAAGGTCAAAATTTGGACCTGAAAAAAAAAACATAAGGGGTAACACTGTCATTTTTTTTTTTGGCCGAAATTTTGACCCCCTCCGATCTTCTTGAAACTCTGGACTCTGACAGAGGGCCACGAGACTTCGACCAACGCGCAAAAATTTAGGCTCTAGACCCTTCCAGAGCCGAGATATCGAAGGTCAAAATTTGGACCTGAAAAAAAAACATAAGGGGTAACACTGTCATTTTTTTTTTTGGCCGAAATTTTGACCCCCTCCGATCTTCTTGAAACTCTGGACTCTGACAAAGGGCCACGAGACTTCGACCAGGGCGCAAAAATGGAAGCTCTAGACCCTTCCAGAGCCGAGATATCGAAGGTCAAAATTTGGACCTGAAAAAAAAACATAAGGGGTAACACTGTCATTTTTTTTTTGGCCGAAATTTTGACCCCCTCCGATCTTCTTGAAACTCTGGACTCTGACAGAGGGCCACGAGACTTCGACCAACGCGCAAAAATTGAGGCTCTAGACCCTTCCAGAGCCAAGATATCGAAGGTCAAAATTTGGACCTGAAAAAAAAACATAAGGGGTAACACTGTCATTTTTTTTTTGGCCGAAATTTTGACCCCCTCCGATCTTCTTGAAACTCTGGATTCTGACAGAGGGCCACGAGACTTCGACCAGCGCGCAAAATGGAGGCTCTAGACCCTTCCAGAGCCGAGATATCGAAGGTCAAAATTTGGACCTGAAAAAAAAACATAAGGGGTAACACTGTCATTTTTTTTTTGGCCGAAATTTTGACCCCCTCCGATCTTCTTGAAACTCTGGATTCTGACAGAGGGCCACGAGACTTCGACCAGCGCGCAAAAATGGAGGCTCTAGACCCTTCCAGAGCCGAGATATCGAAGGTCAAAATTTGGACCTGAAAAAAAAACATAAGGGGTAACACTGTCATTTTTTTTTTGGCCGAAATTTTGACCCCCTCCGATCTTCTTGAAACTCTGGACTCTGACAGAGGGCCACGAGACTTCGACCAACGCGCAAAAATTGAGGCTCTAGACCGTTCCAGAGCCGAGATATCGAAGGTCAAAATTTGGACCTGAAAAAAAACATAAGGGGTAACACTGTCATTTTTTTTTTTTGGCCGAAATTTTGACCCCCTCCGATCTTCTTGAAACTCTGGATTCTGACAGAGGGCCACGAGACTTCGACCAGCGCGCAAAAATGGAGGCTCTAGACCCTTCCAGAGCCGAGATATCGAAGGTCAAAATTTGGACCTGAAAAAAAAACATAAGGGGTAACACTGTCATTTTTTTTTTGGCCGAAATTTTGACCCCCTCCGATCTTCTTGAAACTCTGGACTCTGACAGAGGGCCACGAGACTTCGACCAACGCGCAAAAATTGAGGCTCTAGACCCTTCCAGAGCCGAGATATCGAAGGTCAAAATTTGGACCTGAAAAAAAAAACATAAGGGGTAACACTGTCATTTTTTTTTTTGGCCGAAATTTTGACCCCCTCCGATCTTCTTGAAACTCTGGACTCTGACAGAGGGCCACGAGACTTCGACCAACGCGCAAAAATTGAGGCTCTAGACCCTTCCAGAGCCGAGATATCGAAGGTCAAAATTTGGACCTGAAAAAAAAACATAAGGGGTAACACTGTCATTTTTTTTTTGGCCGGAATTTTGACCCCCTCCGATCTTCTTGAAACTCTGGATTCTGACAGAGGGCCATGAGACTTCGACCAACGCGCAAAAATTGAGGCTCTAGACCCTTCCAGAGCCGAGATATCGAAGGTCAAAATTTGGACCTGAAAAAAAAAACATAAGGGGTAACACTGTCATTTTTTTTTTTGGCCGAAATTTTGACCCCCTCCGATCTTCTTGAAACTCTGGACTCTGACAGAGGGCCACGAGACTTCGACCAACGCGCAAAAATTGAGGCTCTAGACCCTTCCAGAGCCGAGATATCGAAGGTCAAAATTTGGACCTGAAAAAAAAAACATAAGGGGTAACACTGTCATTTTTTTTTGGCCGAAATTTTGACCCCCTCCGATCTTCTTGAAACTCTGGATTCTGACAGAGGGCCACGAGACTTCGACCAGCGCGCAAAAATGGAGGCTCTAGACCCTTCCAGAGCCGAGATATCGAAGGTCAAAATTTGGACCTGAAAAAAAAACATAAGGGGTAACACTGTCATTTTTTTTTTTTGGCCGAAATTTTGACCCCCTCCGATCTTCTTGAAACTCTGGACTCTGACAGAGGGCCACGAGACTTCGACCAACGCGCAAAAATTTAGGCTCTAGACCCTTCCAGAGCCGAGATATCGAAGGTCAAAATTTGGACCTGAAAAAAAAAACATAAGGGGTAACACTGTCATTTTTTTTTTTGGCCGAAATTTTGACCCCCTCCGATCTTCTTGAAACTCTGGACTCTGACAGAGGGCCACGAGACTTCGACCAACGCGCAAAAATTGAGGCTCTAGACCCTTCCAGAGCCGAGATATCGAAGGTCAAAATTTGGACCTGAAAAAAAAAACATAAGGGGTAACACTGTCATTTTTTTTTGGCCGAAATTTTGACCCCCTCCGATCTTCTTGAAACTCTGGATTCTGACAGAGGGCCACGAGACTTCGACCAGCGCGCAAAAATGGAGGCTCTAGACCCTTCCAGAGCCGAGATATCGAAGGTCAAAATTTGGACCTGAAAAAAAAACATAAGGGGTAACACTGTCATTTTTTTTTTTTGGCCGAAATTTTGACCCCCTCCGATCTTCTTGAAACTCTGGACTCTGACAGAGGGCCACGAGACTTCGACCAACGCGCAAAAATTTAGGCTCTAGACCCTTCCAGAGCCGAGATATCGAAGGTCAAAATTTGGACCTGAAAAAAAAACATAAGGGGTAACACTGTCATTTTTTTTTTTTTTGGCCAAAATTTTGACCCCCTCCGATCTTCTTGAAACTCTGGACTCTGACAAAGGGCCACGAGACTTCGACCAGGGCGCAAAAATGGAAGCTCTAGACCCTTCCAGAGCCGAGATATCGAAGGTCAAAATTTGGACCTGAAAAAAAAAACATAAGGGGTAACACTGTCATTTTTTTTTTGGCCGAAATTTTGACCCCCTCCGATCTTTTTGAAACTCTGGACTCTGACAGAGGGCCACGAGACTTCGACCAGGGCGCAAAAATGGAGGCTCTAGACCCTTCCAGAGCCGAGATATCGAAGGTCAAAATTTGGACCTGAAAAAAAAACATAAGGGGTAACACTGTCATTTTTTTTTTTGGCCGAAATTTTGACCCCCTCCGATCTTCTTGAAACTCTGGACTCTGACAGAGGGCCACGAGACTTCGACCAACGCGCAAAAATTGAGGCTCTAGACCGTTCCAGAGCCGAGATATCGAAGGTCAAAATTTGGACCTGAAAAAAAAACATAAGGGGTAACACTGTCATTTTTTTTTTTTGGCCGAAATTTTGACCCCCTCCGATCTTCTTGAAACTCTGGATTCTGACAGAGGGCCACGAGACTTCGACCAGCGCGCAAAAATGGAGGCTCTAGACCCTTCCAGAGCCGAGATATCGGAGGTCAAAATTTGGACCTGAAAAAAAAACATAAGGGGTAACACTGTCATTTTTTTTTTTGGCCGAAAATTTGACCCCCTCCGATCTTCTTGAAACTCTGGACTCTGACAGAGGGCCACGAGACTTCGACCAACGCGCAAAAATTGAGGCTCTAGACCCTTCTAGAGCCGAGATATCGAAGGTCAAAATTTGGACCTGAAAAAAAAAACATAAGGGATAACACTGTCATTTTTTTTTTGGCCGAAATTTTGACCCCCTCCGATCTTCTTGAAACTCTGGACTCTGACAGAGGGCCACGAGACTTCGACCAACGCGCAAAAATTGAGGCTCTAGACCCTTCCAGAGCCGAGATATCGAAGGTCAAAATTTGGACCTGAAAAAAAAACATAAGGGGTAACACTGTCATTTTTTTTTTTTGGCCGAAATTTTGACCCCCTCCGATCTTCTTGAAACTCTGGATTCTGACAGAGGGCCACGAGACTTCGACCAACGCGCAAAAATTGAGGCTCTAGACCCTTCCAGAGCCGAGATATCGAAGGTCAAAATTTGGACCTGAAAAAAAAAACATAAGGGGTAACACTGTCATTTTTTTTTTTGGCCGAAATTTTGACCCCCTCCGATCTTCTTGAAACTCTGGACTCTGACAGAGGGCCACGAGACTTCGACCAGCGCGCAAAAATGGAGGCTCTAGACCCTTCCAGAGCCGAGATATCGAAGGTCAAAATTTGGACCTGAAAAAAAAAACATAAGGGGTAACACTGTCATTTTTTTTTTTGGCCGAAATTTTGACCCCCTCCGATCTTCTTGAAACTCTGGACTCTGACAGAGGGCCACGAGACTTCGACCAACGCGCAAAAATTTAGGCTCTAGACCCTTCCAGAGCCGAGATATCGAAGGTCAAAATTTGGACCTGAAAAAAAAACATAAGGGGTAACACTGTCATTTTTTTTTTTGGCCGAAATTTTGACCCCCTCCGATCTTCTTGAAACTCTGGACTCTGACAAAGGGCCACGAGACTTCGACCAGGGCGCAAAAATGGAAGCTCTAGACCCTTCCAGAGCCGAGATATCGAAGGTCAAAATTTGGACCTGAAAAAAAAACATAAGGGGTAACACTGTCATTTTTTTTTTGGCCGAAATTTTGACCCCCTCCGATCTTCTTGAAACTCTGGACTCTGACAGAGGGCCACAAGACTTCGACCAACGCGCAAAAATTGAGGCTCTAGACCCTTCCAGAGCCAAGATATCGAAGGTCAAAATTTGGACCTGAAAAAAAAACATAAGGGGTAACACTGTCATTTTTTTTTTTGGCCGAAATTTTGACCCCCTCCGATCTTCTTGAAACTCTGGATTCTGACAGAGGGCCACGAGACTTCGACCAGCGCGCAAAATGGAGGCTCTAGACCCTTCCAGAGCCGAGATATCGAAGGTCAAAATTTGGACCTGAAAAAAAAACATAAGGGGTAACACTGTCATTTTTTTTTTTGGCCGAAATTTTGACCCCCTCCGATCTTCTTGAAACTCTGGATTCTGACAGAGGGCCACGAGACTTCGACCAGCGCGCAAAAATGGAGGCTCTAGACCCTTCCAGAGCCGAGATATCGAAGGTCAAAATTTGGACCTGAAAAAAAAACATAAGGGGTAACACTGTCATTTTTTTTTTTTGCCGAAATTTTGACCCCCTCCGATCTTCTTGAAACTCTGGACTCTGACAGAGGGCCACGAGACTTCGACCAACGCGCAAAAATTGAGGCTCTAGACCCTTCCAGAGCCGAGATATCGAAGGTCAAAATTTGGACCTGAAAAAAAACATAAGGGGTAACACTGTCATTTTTTTTTTGGCCGAAATTTTGACCCCCTCCGATCTTCTTGAAACTCTGGATTCTGACAGAGGGCCACGAGACTTCGACCAGCGCGCAAAAATGGAGGCTCTAGACCCTTCCAGAGCCGAGATATCGAAGGTCAAAATTTGGACCTGAAAAAAAAACATAAGGGGTAACACTGTCATTTTTTTTTTTTGGCCGAAATTTTGACCCCCTCCGATCTTCTTGAAACTCTGGATTCTGACAGAGGGCCACGAGACTTCGACCAACGCGCAAAAATTGAGGCTCTAGACCCTTCCAGAGCCGAGATATCGAAGGTCAAAATTTGGACCTGAAAAAAAAAACATAAGGGGTAACACTGTCATTTTTTTTTTTGGCCGAAATTTTGACCCCCTCCGATCTTCTTGAAACTCTGGACTCTGACAGAGGGCCACGAGACTTCGACCAGCGCGCAAAAATGGAGGCTCTAGACCCTTCCAGAGCCGAGATATCGAAGGTCAAAATTTGGACCTGAAAAAAAAAACATAAGGGGTAACACTGTCATTTTTTTTTTTGGCCGAAATTTTGACCCCCTCCGATCTTCTTGAAACTCTGGACTCTGACAGAGGGCCACGAGACTTCGACCAACGCGCAAAAATTTAGGCTCTAGACCCTTCCAGAGCCGAGATATCGAAGGTCAAAATTTGGACCTGAAAAAAAAACATAAGGGGTAACACTGTCATTTTTTTTTTTGGCCGAAATTTTGACCCCCTCCGATCTTCTTGAAACTCTGGACTCTGACAAAGGGCCACGAGACTTCGACCAGGGCGCAAAAATGGAAGCTCTAGACCCTTCCAGAGCCGAGATATCGAAGGTCAAAATTTGGACCTGAAAAAAAAACATAAGGGGTAACACTGTCATTTTTTTTTTGGCCGAAATTTTGACCCCCTCCGATCTTCTTGAAACTCTGGACTCTGACAGAGGGCCACAAGACTTCGACCAACGCGCAAAAATTGAGGCTCTAGACCCTTCCAGAGCCAAGATATCGAAGGTCAAAATTTGGACCTGAAAAAAAAACATAAGGGGTAACACTGTCATTTTTTTTTTTGGCCGAAATTTTGACCCCCTCCGATCTTCTTGAAACTCTGGATTCTGACAGAGGGCCACGAGACTTCGACCAGCGCGCAAAATGGAGGCTCTAGACCCTTCCAGAGCCGAGATATCGAAGGTCAAAATTTGGACCTGAAAAAAAAACATAAGGGGTAACACTGTCATTTTTTTTTTTGGCCGAAATTTTGACCCCCTCCGATCTTCTTGAAACTCTGGATTCTGACAGAGGGCCACGAGACTTCGACCAGCGCGCAAAAATGGAGGCTCTAGACCCTTCCAGAGCCGAGATATCGAAGGTCAAAATTTGGACCTGAAAAAAAAACATAAGGGGTAACACTGTCATTTTTTTTTTGCCGAAATTTTGACCCCCTCCGATCTTCTTGAAACTCTGGACTCTGACAGAGGGCCACGAGACTTCGACCAACGCGCAAAAATTGAGGCTCTAGACCCTTCCAGAGCCGAGATATCGAAGGTCAAAATTTGGACCTGAAAAAAAACATAAGGGGTAACACTGTCATTTTTTTTTTGGCCGAAATTTTGACCCCCTCCGATCTTCTTGAAACTCTGGATTCTGACAGAGGGCCACGAGACTTCGACCAGCGCGCAAAAATGGAGGCTCTAGACCCTTCCAGAGCCGAGATATCGAAGGTCAAAATTTGGACCTGAAAAAAAAACATAAGGGGTAACACTGTCATTTTTTTTTTTGGCCGAAATTTTGACCCCCTCCGATCTTCTTGAAACTCTGGACTCTGACAGAGGGCCACGAGACTCCGACGAACGCGCAAAAATTGAGGCTCTAGACCCTTCCAGAGCCGAGATATCGAAGGTCAAAATTTGGACCTGAAAAAAAAAACATAAGGGGTAACACTGTCATTTTTTTTTTTGGCCGAAATTTTGACCCCCTCCGATCTTCTTGAAACTCTGGACTCTGACAGAGGGCCACGAGACTTCGACCAACGCGCAAAAGTTGAGGCTCTAGACCCTTCCAGAGCCGAGATATCGAAGGTCAAAATTTGGACCTGAAAAAAAAACATAAGGGGTAACACTGTCATTTTTTTTTTGGCCGAAATTTTGACCCCCTCCGATCTTCTTGAAACTCTGGACTCTGACAGAGGGCCACGAGACTTCGACCAGGGCGCAAAAATGGAGGCTCTAGACCCTTCCAGAGCCGAGATATCGAAGGTCAAAATTTGGACCTGAAAAAAAAACATAAGGGGTAACACTGTCATTTTTTTTTTTTTGGCCGAAATTTTGACCCCCTCCGATCTTCTTGAAACTCTGGACTCTGACAGGGGGCCACGAGACTTCGACCAACGCGCAAAAATTGAGGCTCTAGACCGTTCCAGAGCCGAGATATCGAAGGTCAAAATTTGGACCTGAAAAAAAAAACATAAGGGGTAACACTGTCATTTTTTTTTTTTGGCCGAAATTTTGACCCCCTCCGATCTTCTTGAAACTCTGGACTCTGACAGAGGGCCACGAGACTTCGACCAACGCGCAAAAATTGAGGCTCTAGACCCTTCCAGAGCCGAGATATCGAAGGTCAAAATTTGGACCTGAAAAAAAAACATAAGGGGTAACACTGTCATTTTTTTTTTTTTTTGGCCGAAATTTTGACCCCCTCCGATCTTCTTGAAACTCTGGATTCTTACAGAAGGCCACGAGACTTCGACCAGCGCGCAAAAATGGAGGCTCTAGACCCTTCCAGAGCCGAGATATCGAAGGTCAAAATTTGGACCTGAAAAAAAAACATAAGGGGTAACACTGTCATTTTTTTTTTTGGCCGAAATTTTGACCCCCTCCGATCTTCTTGAAACTCTGGACTCTGACAGAGGGCCACGAGACTTCGACCAACGCGCAAAAATTGAGGCTCTAGACCGTTCCAGAGCCGAGATATCGAAGGTCAAAATTTGGACCTGAAAAAAAAAACATAAGGGGTAACACTGTCATTTTTTTTTTTTTTGGCCGAAATTTTGACCCCCTCCGATCTTCTTGAAACTCTGGATTCTGACAGAGGGCCACGAGACTTCGACCAGCGCGCAAAAATGGAGGCTCTAGACCCTTCCAGAGCCGAGATATCGAAGGTCAAAATTTGGACCTGAAAAAAAAACATAAGGGGTAACACTGTCATTTTTTTTTTTGGCCGAAATTTTGACCCCCTCCAATCTTCTTGAAACTCTGGACTCTGACAGAGGGCCACGAGACTTCGACCAACGCGCAAAAATTGAGGCTCTAGACCCTTCCAGAGCCGAGATATCGAAGGTCAAAATTTGGACCTGAAAAAAAAAACATAAGGGGTAACACTGTCATTTTTTTTTTTGGCCGAAATTTTGACCCCCTCCGATCTTCTTGAAACTCTGGACTCTGACAGAGGGCCACGAGACTTCGACCAACGCGCAAAAATTGAGGCTCTAGACCCTTCCAGAGCCGAGATATCGAAGGTCAAAATTTGGACCTGAAAAAAAAACATAAGGGGTAACACTGTCATTTTTTTTTTGGCCGAAATTTTGACCCCCTCCGATCTTCTTGAAACTCTGGACTCTGACAGAGGGCCACGAGACTTCGACCAGGGCGCAAAAATGGAAGCTCTAGACCCTTCCAGAGCCGAGATATCGAAGGTCAAAATTTGGACCTGAAAAAAAAAACCATAAGGGGTAACACTGTCATTTTTTTTTTTTGGCCGAAATTTTGACCCCCTCCGATCTTCTTGAAACTCTGGACTCTGACAGAGGGCAACGAGACGTCGACCAACGCGCAAAAATTGAGGCTCTAGACCCTTCCAGAGCCGAGATATCGAAGGTCAAAATTTGGACCTGAAAAAAAAACATAAGGGGTAACACTGTCATTTTTTTTTTTTGGCCGAAATTTTGACCCCCTCCGATCTTCTTGAAACTCTGGACTCTGACAGGGGGCCACGAGACTTCGACCAACGCGCAAAAATTGAGGCTCTAGACCGTTCCAGAGCCGAGATATCGAAGGTCAAAATTTGGACCTGAAAAAAAAAACATAAGGGGTAACACTGTCATTTTTTTTTTTTGGCCGAAATTTTGACCCCCTCCGATCTTCTTGAAACTCTGGACTCTGACAGAGGGCCACGAGACTTCGACCAACGCGCAAAAATTGAGGCTCTAGACCCTTCCAGAGCCGAGATATCGAAGGTCAAAATTTGGACCTGAAAAAAAAACATAAGGGGTAACACTGTCATTTTTTTTTTTTTTTGGCCGAAATTTTGACCCCCTCCGATCTTCTTGAAACTCTGGATTCTTACAGAAGGCCACGAGACTTCGACCAGCGCGCAAAAATGGAGGCTCTAGACCCTTCCAGAGCCGAGATATCGAAGGTCAAAATTTGGACCTGAAAAAAAAACATAAGGGGTAACACTGTCATTTTTTTTTTTGGCCGAAATTTTGACCCCCTCCGATCTTCTTGAAACTCTGGACTCTGACAGAGGGCCACGAGACTTCGACCAACGCGCAAAAATTGAGGCTCTAGACCGTTCCAGAGCCGAGATATCGAAGGTCAAAATTTGGACCTGAAAAAAAAAACATAAGGGGTAACACTGTCATTTTTTTTTTTTTTGGCCGAAATTTTGACCCCCTCCGATCTTCTTGAAACTCTGGATTCTGACAGAGGGCCACGAGACTTCGACCAGCGCGCAAAAATGGAGGCTCTAGACCCTTCCAGAGCCGAGATATCGAAGGTCAAAATTTGGACCTGAAAAAAAAACATAAGGGGTAACACTGTCATTTTTTTTTTTGGCCGAAATTTTGACCCCCTCCAATCTTCTTGAAACTCTGGACTCTGACAGAGGGCCACGAGACTTCGACCAACGCGCAAAAATTGAGGCTCTAGACCCTTCCAGAGCCGAGATATCGAAGGTCAAAATTTGGACCTGAAAAAAAAAACATAAGGGGTAACACTGTCATTTTTTTTTTTGGCCGAAATTTTGACCCCCTCCGATCTTCTTGAAACTCTGGACTCTGACAGAGGGCCACGAGACTTCGACCAACGCGCAAAAATTGAGGCTCTAGACCCTTCCAGAGCCGAGATATCGAAGGTCAAAATTTGGACCTGAAAAAAAAAACATAAGGGGTAACACTGTCATTTTTTTTTGGCCGAAATTTTGACCCCCTCCGATCTTCTTGAAACTCTGGACTCTGACAGAGGGCCACGAGACTTCGACCAGGGCGCAAAAATGGAAGCTCTAGACCCTTCCAGAGCCGAGATATCGAAGGTCAAAATTTGGACCTGAAAAAAAAAAACCATAAGGGGTAACACTGTCATTTTTTTTTTTTGGCCGAAATTTTGACCCCCTCCGATCTTCTTGAAACTCTGGACTCTGTAGAGGGCAACGAGACGTCGACCCAACGCGCAAAAATTGAGGCTCTAGACCCTTCCAGAGCCGAGATATCGAAGGTCAAAATTTGGACCTGAAAAAAAAACATAAGGGGTAACACTGTCATTTTTTTTTTTTGGCCGAAATTTTGACCCCCTCCGATCTTCTTGAAACCCTGGATTCTGACAGAGGGCCACGAGACTTCGACCAGCGCGCAAAAATGGAGGCTCTAGACCCTTCCAGAGCCGAGATATCGAAGGTCAAAATTTGGACCTGAAAAAAAAACATAAGGGGTAACACTGTCATTTTTTTTTTGGCCGAAATTTTGACCCCCTCCGATCTTCTTGAAACTCTGGACTCTGACAGAGGGCCACGAGACTTCGACCAACGCGCAAAAATTGAGGCTCTCGACCGTTCCAGAGCCGAGATATCGAAGGTCAAAATTTGGACCTGAAAAAAAAAACATAAGGGGTAACACTGTCATTTTTTTTTTTTGGCCGAAATTTTGACCCCCTCCGATCTTCTTGAAACTCTGGATTCTGACAGAGGGCCACGAGACTTCGACCAGCGCGCAAAAATGGAGGCTCTAGACCCTTCCAGAGCCGAGATATCGAAGGTCAAAATTTGGACCTGAAAAAAAAACATAAGGGGTAACACTGTCATTTTTTTTTTTGGCCGAAATTTTGACCCCCTCCGATCTTCTTGAAACTCTGGACTCTGACAGAGGGCCACGAGACTTCGACCAGGGTGCAAAAATGGAAGCTCTAGACCCTTCCAGAGCCGAGATATCGAAGGTCAAAATTTGGACCTGAAAAAAAAAACATAAGGGGTAACACTGTCATTTTTTTTTTTTTGGCCGAAATTTTGACCCCCTCCGATCTTCTTGAAACTCTGGACTCTGACAGAGGGCCACGAGACTTCGACCAACGCGCAAAAATTGAGGCTCTAGACCCTTCCAGAGCCGAGATATCGAAGGTCAAAATTTGGACCTGAAAAAAAAAACATAAGGGGTAACACTGTCATTTTTTTTTTTTGGCCGAAATTTTGACCCCCTCCGATCTTCTTGAAACTCTGGACTCTGACAGAGGGCCACGAGACTTCAACCAACGCGCAAAAATTGAGGCTCTAGACCGTTCCAGAGCCGAGATATCGAAGGTCAAAATTTGGACCTGAAAAAAAACATAAGGGGTAACACTGTCATTTTTTTTTTTTGGCCGAAATTTTGACCCCCTCCGATCTTTTTGAAACTCTGGATTCTGACAGAGGGCCACGAGACTTCGACCAGCGCGCAAAAATGGAGGCTCTAGACCCTTCCAGAGCCGAGATATCGAAGGTCAAAATTTGGACCTGAAAAAAAAATATAAGGGGTAACACTGTCATTTTTTTTTTGGCCGAAATTTTGACCCCCTCCGATCTTCTTGAAACTCTGGACTCTGACAGAGGGCCACGAGACTTCGACCAACGCGCAAAAATTGAGGCTCTAGACCCTTCCAGAGCCGAGATATCGAAGGTCAAAATTTGGACCTGAAAAAAAAACATAAGGGGTAACACTGTCATTTTTTTTTTTTTTTGGCCGAAATTTTGACCCCCTCCGATCTTCTTGAAACTCTGGATTCTTACAGAAGGCCACGAGACTTCGACCAGCGCGCAAAAATGGAGGCTCTAGACCCTTCCAGAGCCGAGATATCGAAGGTCAAAATTTGGACCTGAAAAAAAAACATAAGGGGTAACACTGTCATTTTTTTTTTTGGCCGAAATTTTGACCCCCTCCGATCTTCTTGAAACTCTGGACTCTGACAGAGGGCCACGAGACTTCGACCAACGCGCAAAAATTGAGGCTCTAGACCGTTCCAGAGCCGAGATATCGAAGGTCAAAATTTGGACCTGAAAAAAAAAACATAAGGGGTAACACTGTCATTTTTTTTTTTTTTGGCCGAAATTTTGACCCCCTCCGATCTTCTTGAAACTCTGGATTCTGACAGAGGGCCACGAGACTTCGACCAGCGCGCAAAAATGGAGGCTCTAGACCCTTCCAGAGCCGAGATATCGAAGGTCAAAATTTGGACCTGAAAAAAAAACATAAGGGGTAACACTGTCATTTTTTTTTTTGGCCGAAATTTTGACCCCCTCCAATCTTCTTGAAACTCTGGACTCTGACAGAGGGCCACGAGACTTCGACCAACGCGCAAAAATTGAGGCTCTAGACCCTTCCAGAGCCGAGATATCGAAGGTCAAAATTTGGACCTGAAAAAAAAAACATAAGGGGTAACACTGTCATTTTTTTTTTTGGCCGAAATTTTGACCCCCTCCGATCTTCTTGAAACTCTGGACTCTGACAGAGGGCCACGAGACTTCGACCAACGCGCAAAAATTGAGGCTCTAGACCCTTCCAGAGCCGAGATATCGAAGGTCAAAATTTGGACCTGAAAAAAAAACATAAGGGGTAACACTGTCATTTTTTTTTTTGGCCGAAATTTTGACCCCCTCCGATCTTCTTGAAACTCTGGACTCTGACAGAGGGCCACGAGACTTCGACCAGGGCGCAAAAATGGAAGCTCTAGACCCTTCCAGAGCCGAGATATCGAAGGTCAAAATTTGGACCTGAAAAAAAAAACCATAAGGGGTAACACTGTCATTTTTTTTTTTTGGCCGAAATTTTGACCCCCTCCGATCTTCTTGAAACTCTGGACTCTGACAGAGGGCAACGAGACGTCGACCAACGCGCAAAAATTGAGGCTCTAGACCCTTCCAGAGCCGAGATATCGAAGGTCAAAATTTGGACCTGAAAAAAAAACATAAGGGGTAACACTGTCATTTTTTTTTTTTGGCCGAAATTTTGACCCCCTCCGATCTTCTTGAAACTCTGGACTCTGACAGGGGGCCACGAGACTTCGACCAACGCGCAAAAATTGAGGCTCTAGACCGTTCCAGAGCCGAGATATCGAAGGTCAAAATTTGGACCTGAAAAAAAAAACATAAGGGGTAACACTGTCATTTTTTTTTTTTGGCCGAAATTTTGACCCCCTCCGATCTTCTTGAAACTCTGGACTCTGACAGAGGGCCACGAGACTTCGACCAACGCGCAAAAATTGAGGCTCTAGACCCTTCCAGAGCCGAGATATCGAAGGTCAAAATTTGGACCTGAAAAAAAAACATAAGGGGTAACACTGTCATTTTTTTTTTTTTTGGCCGAAATTTTGACCCCCTCCGATCTTCTTGAAACTCTGGATTCTTACAGAAGGCCACGAGACTTCGACCAGCGCGCAAAAATGGAGGCTCTAGACCCTTCCAGAGCCGAGATATCGAAGGTCAAAATTTGGACCTGAAAAAAAAACATAAGGGGTAACACTGTCATTTTTTTTTTTGGCCGAAATTTTGACCCCCTCCGATCTTCTTGAAACTCTGGACTCTGACAGAGGGCCACGAGACTTCGACCAACGCGCAAAAATTGAGGCTCTAGACCGTTCCAGAGCCGAGATATCGAAGGTCAAAATTTGGACCTGAAAAAAAAAACATAAGGGGTAACACTGTCATTTTTTTTTTTTTTGGCCGAAATTTTGACCCCCTCCGATCTTCTTGAAACTCTGGATTCTGACAGAGGGCCACGAGACTTCGACCAGCGCGCAAAAATGGAGGCTCTAGACCCTTCCAGAGCCGAGATATCGAAGGTCAAAATTTGGACCTGAAAAAAAAACATAAGGGGTAACACTGTCATTTTTTTTTTTGGCCGAAATTTTGACCCCCTCCAATCTTCTTGAAACTCTGGACTCTGACAGAGGGCCACGAGACTTCGACCAACGCGCAAAAATTGAGGCTCTAGACCCTTCCAGAGCCGAGATATCGAAGGTCAAAATTTGGACCTGAAAAAAAAAACATAAGGGGTAACACTGTCATTTTTTTTTTTGGCCGAAATTTTGACCCCCTCCGATCTTCTTGAAACTCTGGACTCTGACAGAGGGCCACGAGACTTCGACCAACGCGCAAAAATTGAGGCTCTAGACCCTTCCAGAGCCGAGATATCGAAGGTCAAAATTTGGACCTGAAAAAAAAACATAAGGGGTAACACTGTCATTTTTTTTTTGGCCGAAATTTTGACCCCCTCCGATCTTCTTGAAACTCTGGACTCTGACAGAGGGCCACGAGACTTCGACCAGGGCGCAAAAATGGAAGCTCTAGACCCTTCCAGAGCCGAGATATCGAAGGTCAAAATTTGGACCTGAAAAAAAAAAACCATAAGGGGTAACACTGTCATTTTTTTTTTTTGGCCGAAATTTTGACCCCCTCCGATCTTCTTGAAACTCTGGACTCTGACAGAGGGCAACGAGACGTCGACCAACGCGCAAAAATTGAGGCTCTAGACCCTTCCAGAGCCGAGATATCGAAGGTCAAAATTTGGACCTGAAAAAAAAACATAAGGGGTAACACTGTCATTTTTTTTTTTTGGCCGAAATTTTGACCCCCTCCGATCTTCTTGAAACCCTGGATTCTGACAGAGGGCCACGAGACTTCGACCAGCGCGCAAACATGGAGGCTCTAGACCCTTCCAGAGCCGAGATATCGAAGGTCAAAATTTGGACCTGAAAAAAAAACATAAGGGGTAACACTGTCATTTTTTTTTTGGCCGAAATTTTGACCCCCTCCGATCTTCTTGAAACTCTGGACTCTGACAGAGGGCCACGAGACTTCGACCAACGCGCAAAAATTGAGGCTCTCGACCGTTCCAGAGCCGAGATATCGAAGGTCAAAATTTGGACCTGAAAAAAAAAACATAAGGGGTAACACTGTCATTTTTTTTTTTTGGCCGAAATTTTGACCCCCTCCGATCTTCTTGAAACTCTGGATTCTGACAGAGGGCCACGAGACTTCGACCAGCGCGCAAAAATGGAGGCTCTAGACCCTTCCAGAGCCGAGATATCGAAGGTCAAAATTTGGACCTGAAAAAAAAACATAAGGGGTAACACTGTCATTTTTTTTTTTGGCCGAAATTTTGACCCCCTCCGATCTTCTTGAAACTCTGGACTCTGACAGAGGGCCACGAGACTTCGACCAGGGTGCAAAAATGGAAGCTCTAGACCCTTCCAGAGCCGAGATATCGAAGGTCAAAATTTGGACCTGAAAAAAAAAACATAAGGGGTAACACTGTCATTTTTTTTTTTTTGGCCGAAATTTTGACCCCCTCCGATCTTCTTGAAACTCTGGACTCTGACAGAGGGCCACGAGACTTCGACCAACGCGCAAAAATTGAGGCTCTAGACCCTTCCAGAGCCGAGATATCGAAGGTCAAAATTTGGACCTGAAAAAAAAAACATAAGGGGTAACACTGTCATTTTTTTTTTTTGGCCGAAATTTTGACCCCCTCCGATCTTCTTGAAACTCTGGACTCTGACAGAGGGCCACGAGACTTCAACCAACGCGCAAAAATTGAGGCTCTAGACCGTTCCAGAGCCGAGATATCGAAGGTCAAAATTTGGACCTGAAAAAAAACATAAGGGGTAACACTGTCATTTTTTTTTTTTGGCCGAAATTTTGACCCCCTCCGATCTTTTTGAAACTCTGGATTCTGACAGAGGGCCACGAGACTTCGACCAGCGCGCAAAAATGGAGGCTCTAGACCCTTCCAGAGCCGAGATATCGAAGGTCAAAATTTGGACCTGAAAAAAAAATATAAGGGGTAACACTGTCATTTTTTTTTTGGCCGAAATTTTGACCCCCTCCGATCTTCTTGAAACTCTGGACTCTGACAGAGGGCCACGAGACTTCGACCAACGCGCAAAAATTGAGGCTTTAGACCGTTCCAGAGCCGAGATATCGAAGGTCAAAATTTGGACCTGAAAAAAAAAACATAAGGGGTAACACTGTCATTTTTTTTTTTTGACTGAAATTTTGACCCCCTCCGATCTTCTTGAAACTCTGGACTCTGACAGAGGGCCACGAGACTTCGACCAACGCGCAAAAATTGAGGCTCTAGACCCTTCCAGAGCCGAGATATCGAAGGTCAAAATTTGGACCTGAAAAAAAAACATAAGGGGTAACACTGTCATTTTTTTTTTTTGGCCGAAATTTTGACCCCCTCCGATCTTCTTGAAACTCTGGACTCTGACAGAGGGCCACGAGACTTCGACCAGGGCGCAAAAATTGAGGCTCTAGACCCTTCCAGAGCCGAGATATCGAAGGTCAAAATTTGGACCTGAAAAAAAAACATAAGGGTAACACTGTCATTTTTTTTGGGCCGAAATTTTGACCCCCTCCGATCTTCTTGAAACTCTGGACTCTGACAGAGGGCCACGAGACTTCGACCAGGGCGCAAAAATGGAGGCTCTAGACCCTTCCAGAGCCGAGATATCGAAGGTCAAAATGTGGACCTGAAAAAAAAACATAAGGGGTAACACTGTCATTTTTTTTTTTTTTGGCCGAAATTTTGACCCCCTCCGATCTTCTTGAAACTCTGGACTCTGACAGAGGGCCACGAGACTTCGACCAGCGCGCAAAAATTGAGGCTCTAGACCGTTCCAGAGCCGAGATATCGAAGGTCAAAATTTGGACCTGAAAAAAAAACATAAGGGGTAACACTGTCATTTTTTTTTTTTTTGGCCGAAATTTTGACCCCCTCCAATCTTCTTGAAACTCTGGACTCTGACAGAGGGCCACGAGACTTCGACCAACGCGCAAAAATTGAGGCTCTAGACCCTTCCAGAGCCGAGATATCGAAGGTCAAAATTTGGACCTGAAAAAAAAAACATAAGGGGTAACACTGTCATTTTTTTTTTTTGGCCGAAATTTTGACCCCCTCCGATCTTCTTGAAACTCTGGACTCTGACAGAGGGCCACGAGACTTCGACCAGGGCGCAAAAATGGAAGCTCTAGACCCTTCCAGAGCCGAGATATCGAAGGTCAAAATTTGGACCTGAAAAAAAAACATAAGGGGTAACACTGTCATTTTTTTTTTTGGCCGAAATTTTGACCCCCTCCGATCTTCTTGAAACTCTGGACTCTGACAGAGGGCCACGAGACTTCGACCAACGCGCAAAAATTGAGTCTCTAGACCCCTCCAGAGCCGAGATATCGAAGGTCAAAATTTGGACCTGAAAAAAAAACATAAGGGGTAACACTGTCATTTTTTTTTTTGGCCGAAATTTTGACCCCCTCCGATCTTCTTGAAACTCTGGACTCTGACAGAGGGCCACGAGACTTCGACCAGGGCGCAAAAATGGAGGCTCTAGACCCTTCCAGAGCCGAGATATCGAAGGTCAAAATTTGGACCTGAAAAAAAAAACATAAAGGGTAACACTGTCATTTTTTTTTGGCCGAAATTTTGACCCCCTCCGATCTTCTTGAAACTCTGGACTCTGACAGAGGGCCACGAGACTTCAACCAACGCGCAAAAATTGAGGCTCTAGACCCTTCCAGAGCCGAGATATCGAAGGTCAAAATTTGGACCTGAAAAAAAAACATAAGGGGTAACACTGTCATTTTTTTTTTGGCCGAAATTTTGACCCCCTCCGATCTTCTTGAAACTCTGGACTCTGACAGAGGGCCACGAGACTTCGACCAGGGCGCAAAAATGGAAGCTCTAGACCCTTCCAGAGCCGAGATATCGAAGGTCAAAATTTGGACCTGAAAAGAAAACATAAGGGGTAACACTGTCATTTTTTTTTTTTGGCCGAAATTTTGACCCCCTCCGATCTTCTTGAAACTCTGGACTCTGACAGAGGGCCACGAGACTTCGACCAACGCGCAAAAATTGAGGCTCTAGACCCTTCCAGAGCCGAGATATCGAAGGTCAAAATTTGGACCTGAAAAAAAAACATAAGGGGTAACACTGTCATTTTTTTTTTGGCCGAAATTTTGACCCCCTCCGATCTTCTTGAAACTCTGGACTCTGACAGAGGGCCACGAGACTTCGACCAACGCGCAAAAATTGAGGCTCTAGACCCTTCCAGAGCCGAGATATCGAAGGTCAAAATTTGGACCTGAAAAAAAAAACATAAGGGGTAACACTGTCATTTTTTTTTTTTGGCCGAAATTTTGACCCCCTCCAATCTTCTTGAAACTCTGGACTCTGACAGAGGGCCACGAGACTTCGACCAACGCGCAAAAATTGAGGCTCTAGACCCTTCCAGAGCCGAGATATCGAAGGTCAAAATTTGGACCTGAAAAAAAAAACATAAGGGGTAACACTGTCATTTTTTTTTTTTGGCCGAAATTTTGACCCCCTCCGATCTTCTTGAAACTCTGGACTCTGACAGAGGGCCACGAGACTTCGACCAACGCGCAAAAATTGAGGCTCTAGACCGTTCCAGAGCCGAGATATCGAAGGTCAAAATTTGGACCTGAAAAAAAACATAAGGGGTAACACTGTCATTTTTTTTTTTTGGCCGAAATTTTGACCCCCTCCGATCTTCTTGAAACTCTGGATTCTGACAGAGGGCCACGAGACTTCGACCAGCGCGCAAAAATGGAGGCTCTAGACCCTTCCAGAGCCGAGATATCGAAGGTCAAAATTTGGACCTGAAAAAAAAACATAAGGGGTAACACTGTCATTTTTTTTTTGGCCGAAATTTTGACCCCCTCCGATCTTCTTGAAACTCTGGACTCTGACAGAGGGCCACGAGACTTCGACCAACGCGCAAAAATTGAGGCTCTAGACCCTTCCAGAGCCGAGATATCGAAGGTCAAAATTTGGACCTGAAAAAAAAACATAAGGGGTAACACTGTCATTTTTTTTTTGGCTGAAGTTTTGACCCCCTCCGATCTTCTTGAAACTCTGGACTCTGACAGAGGGCCACGAGACTTTGACCAACGCGCAAAAATTGAGGCTCTAGACCCTTCCAGAGCCGAGATATCGAAGGTCAAAATTTGGACCTGAAAAAAAAACATAAGGGGTAACACTGTCATTTTTTTTTTTTTTGGCCGAAATTTTGACCCCCTCCGATCTTCTTGAAACTCTGGACTCTGACAGAGGGCCACGAGACTTCGACCAACGCGCAAAAATTGAGGCTCTAGACCCTTCCAGAGCCGAGATATCGAAGGTCAAAATTTGGACCTGAAAAAAAAACATAAGGGGTAACACTGTCATTTTTTTTGGGCCGAAATTTTGACCCCCTCCGATCTTCTTGAAACTCTGGACTCTGACAGAGGGCCACGAGACTTCGACCAGGGCGCAAAAATGGAGGCTCTAGACCCTTCCAGAGCCGAGATATCGAAGGTCAAAATTTGGACCTGAAAAAAAAACATAAGGGGTAACACTGTCATTTTTTTTTTTTTGGCCGAAATTTTGACCCCCTCCGATCTTCTTGAAACTCTGGACTCTGACAGAGGGCCACGAGACTTCGACCAGCGCGCAAAAATTGAGGCTCTATACCGTTCCAGAGCCGAGATATCGAAGGTCAAAATTTGGACCTGAAAAAAAAACATAAGGGGTAACACTGTCATTTTTTTTTTTTGGCCGAAATTTTGACCCCCTCCAATCTTCTTGAAACTCTGGACTCTGACAGAGGGCCACGAGACTTCGACCAACGCGCAAAAATTGAGGCTCTAGACCCTTCCAGAGCCGAGATATCGAAGGTCAAAATTTGGACCTGAAAAAAAAACATAAGGGGTAACACTGTCATTTTTTTTTTTTGGCCGAAATTTTGACCCCCTCCGATCTTCTTGAAACTCTGGACTCTGACAGAGGGCCACGAGACTTCGACCAGGGCGCAAAAATGGAAGCTCTAGACCCTTCCAGAGCCGAGATATCGAAGGTCAAAATTTGGACCTGAAAAAAAAACATAAGGGGTAACACTGTCATTTTTTTTTTTTGGCCGAAATTTTGACCCCCTCCGATCTTCTTGAAACTCTGGACTCTGACAGAGGGCCACGAGACTTCGACCAACGCGCAAAAATTGAGTCTCTAGACCCCTCCAGAGCCGAGATATCGAAGGTCAAAATTTGGACCTGAAAAAAAAAACATAAGGGGTAACACTGTAATTTTTTTTTTTTGGCCGAAATTTTGACCCCCTCCGATCTTCTTGAAACTCTGGACTCTGACAGAGGGCCACGAGACTTCGACCAACGCGCAAAAATTGAGGCTCTAGACCGTTCCAGAGCCGAGATATCGAAGGTCAAAATTTGGACCTGAAAAAAAAAACATAAGGGGTAACACTGTCATTTTTTTTTTGGCCGAAATTTTGACCCCCTCCGATCTTCTTGAAACTCTGGACTCTGACAGAGGGCCACGAGACTTCAACCAACGCGCAAAAATTGAGGCTCTAGACCCTTCCAGAGCCGAGATATCGAAGGTCAAAATTTGGACCTGAAAAAAAAACATAAGGGGTAACACTGTCATTTTTTTTTTGGCCGAAATTTTGACCCCCTCCGATCTTCTTGAAACTCTGGACTCTGACAGAGGGCCACGAGACTTCGACCAGGGCGCAAAAATGGAAGCTCTAGACCCTTCCAGAGCCGAGATATCGAAGGTCAAAATTTGGACCTGAAAAAAAAACATAAGGGGTAACACTGTAATTTTTTTTTTTGGCCGAAATTTTGACCCCCTCCGATCTTCTTGAAACTCTGGACTCTGACAGAGGGCCACGAGACTTCGACCAACGCGCAAAAATTGAGGCTCTAGACCCTTCCAGAGCCGAGATATCGAAGGTCAAAATTTGGACCTGAAAAAAAAACATAAGGGGTAACACTGTCATTTTTTTTTTGGCCGAAATTTTGACCCCCTCCGATCTTCTTGAAACTCTGGACTCTGACAGAGGGCCACGAGACTTCGACCAACGCGCAAAAATTGAGGCTCTAGACCCTTCCAGAGCCGAGATATCGAAGGTCAAAATTTGGACCTGAAAAAAAAAACATAAGGGGTAACACTGTCATTTTTTTTTTTTGGCCGAAATTTTGACCCCCTCCGATCTTCTTGAAACTCTGGACTCTGACAGAGGGCCACGAGACTTCGACCAACGCGCAAAAATTGAGGCTCTAGACCCTTCCAGAGCCGAGATATCGAAGGTCAAAATTTGGACCTGAAAAAAAAAACATAAGGGGTAACACTGTCATTTTTTTTTTTTGGCCGAAATTTTGACCCCCTCCGATCTTCTTGAAACTCTGGACTCTGACAGAGGGCCACGAGACTTCGACCAACGCGCAAAAATTGAGGCTCTAGACCGTTCCAGAGCCGAGATATCGAAGGTCAAAATTTGGACCTGAAAAAAAACATAAGGGGTAACACTGTCATTTTTTTTTTTTGGCCGAAATTTTGACCCCCTCCGATCTTCTTGAAACTCTGGATTCTGACAGAGGGCCACGAGACTTCGACCAGCGCGCAAAAATGGAGGCTCTAGACCCTTCCAGAGCCGAGATATCGAAGGTCAAAATTTGGACCTGAAAAAAAAACATAAGGGGTAACACTGTCATTTTTTTTTTTGGCCGAAATTTTGACCCCCTCCGATCTTCTTGAAACTCTGGACTCTGACAGAGGGCCACGAGACTTCGACCAACGCGCAAAAATTGAGGCTCTAGACCCTTCCAGAGCCGAGATATCGAAGGTCAAAATTTGGACCTGAAAAAAAAACATAAGGGGTAACACTGTCATTTTTTTTTGGGCTGAAGTTTTGACCCCCTCCGATCTTCTTGAAACTCTGGACTCTGACAGAGGGCCACGAGACTTTGACCAACGCGCAAAAATTGAGGCTCTAGACCCTTCCAGAGCCGAGATATCGAAGGTCAAAATTTGGACCTGAAAAAAAAACATAAGGGGTAACACTGTCATTTTTTTTTTTTTGGCCGAAATTTTGACCCCCTCCGATCTTCTTGAAACTCTGGACTCTGACAGAGGGCCACGAGACTTCGACCAACGCGCAAAAATTGAGGCTCTAGACCCTTCCAGAGCCGAGATATCGAAGGTCAAAATTTGGACCTGAAAAAAAAACATAAGGGGTAACACTGTCATTTTTTTTGGGCCGAAATTTTGACCCCCTCCGATCTTCTTGAAACTCTGGACTCTGACAGAGGGCCACGAGACTTCGACCAGGGCGCAAAAATGGAGGCTCTAGACCCTTCCAGAGCCGAGATATCGAAGGTCAAAATTTGGACCTGAAAAAAAAACATAAGGGGTAACACTGTCATTTTTTTTTTTTGGCCGAAATTTTGACCCCCTCCGATCTTCTTGAAACTCTGGACTCTGACAGAGGGCCACGAGACTTCGACCAGCGCGCAAAAATTGAGGCTCTATACCGTTCCAGAGCCGAGATATCGAAGGTCAAAATTTGGACCTGAAAAAAAAACATAAGGGGTAACACTGTCATTTTTTTTTTTTGGCCGAAATTTTGACCCCCTCCAATCTTCTTGAAACTCTGGACTCTGACAGAGGGCCACGAGACTTCGACCAACGCGCAAAAATTGAGGCTCTAGACCCTTCCAGAGCCGAGATATCGAAGGTCAAAATTTGGACCTGAAAAAAAAACATAAGGGGTAACACTGTCATTTTTTTTTTTTGGCCGAAATTTTGACCCCCTCCGATCTTCTTGAAACTCTGGACTCTGACAGAGGGCCACGAGACTTCGACCAGGGCGCAAAAATGGAAGCTCTAGACCCTTCCAGAGCCGAGATATCGAAGGTCAAAATTTGGACCTGAAAAAAAAACATAAGGGGTAACACTGTCATTTTTTTTTTTTGGCCGAAATTTTGACCCCCTCCGATCTTCTTGAAACTCTGGACTCTGACAGAGGGCCACGAGACTTCGACCAACGCGCAAAAATTGAGTCTCTAGACCCCTCCAGAGCCGAGATATCGAAGGTCAAAATTTGGACCTGAAAAAAAAAACATAAGGGGTAACACTGTCATTTTTTTTTTTTGGCCGAAATTTTGACCCCCTCCGATCTTCTTGAAACTCTGGACTCTGACAGAGGGCCACGAGACTTCGACCAGGGCGCAAAAATGGAGGCTCTAGACCCTTCCAGAGCCGAGATATCGAAGGTCAAAATTTGGACCTGAAAAAAAAAACATAAGGGGTAACACTGTCATTTTTTTTTTTGGCCGAAATTTTGACCCCCTCCGATCTTCTTGAAACTCTGGACTCTGACAGAGGGCCACGAGACTTCGACCAACGCACAAAAATTGAGGCTCTAGACCCTTCCAGAGCCGAGATATCGAAGGTCAAAATTTGGACCTGAAAAAAAAACATAAGGGGTAACACTGTCATTTTTTTTTTGGCCGAAATTTTGACCCCCACGATCTTCTTGAAACTCTGGACTCTGACAGAGGGCCACGAGACTTCGACCAACGCGCAAAAATTGAGGCTCTAGACCCTTCCAGAGCCGAGATATCGAAGGTCAAAATTTGGACCTGAAAAAAAAACATAAGGGGTAACACTGTCATTTTTTTTTTTTGGCCGAAATTTTGACCCCCTCCGATCTTCTTGAAACTCTGGATTCTGACAGAGGGCCACGAGACTTCGACCAGCGCGCAAAAATGGAGGCTCTAGACCCTTCCAGAGCCGAGATATCGAAGGTCAAAATTTGGACCTGAAAAAAAACATAAGGGGTAACAGTCATTTTTTTTTTTGGCCGAAATTTTGACCCCCTCCGATCTTCTTGAAACTCTGGACTCTGACAGAGGGCCACGAGACTTCGACCAACGCGCAAAAATTGAGGCTCTAGACCCTTCCAGAGCCGAGATATCGAAGGTCAAAATTTGGACCTGAAAAAAAAACATAAGGGGTAACACTGTCATTTTTTTTTTTGGCCGAAATTTTGACCCCCTCCGATCTTCTTGAAACTCTGGACTCTGACAGAGGGCCACGAGACTTCGACCAGGGCGCAAAAATTGAGGCTCTAGACCCTTCCAGAGCCGAGATATCGAAGGTCAAAATTTGGACCTGAAAAAAAAACATAAGGGGTAACACTGTCATTTTTTTTTTTTGGCCGAAATTTTGACCCCCTCCGATCTTCTTGAAACTCTGGACTCTGACAGAGGGCCACGAGACTTCGACCAACGCGCAAAAATTGAGGCTCTAGACCCTTCCAGAGCCGAGATATCGAAGGTCAAAATTTGGACCTGAAAAAAATACATAAGGGGTAACACTGTCATTTTTTTTTTTGGCCGAAATTTTGACCCCCTCCGATCTTCTTGAAACTCTGGACTCTGACAGAGGGCCACGAGACTTCGACCAACGCGCAAAAATTGAGGCTCTAGACCCTTCCAGAGCCGAGATATCGAAGGTCAAAATTTGGACCTGAAAAAAAAAACCATAAGGGGTAACACTGTCATTTTTTTTTTTGGCCGAAATTTTGACCCCCTCCGATCTTCTTGAAACTCTGGATTCTGACAGAGGGCCACGAGACTTCGACCAGCGCGCAAAAATTGAGGCTTTAGACCGTTCCAGAGCCGAGATATCGAAGGTCAAAATTTGGACCTGAAAAAAAAACATAAGGGGTAACACTGTCATTTTTTTTTTTGGCTGAAATTTTGACCCCCTCCGATCTTCTTGAAACTCTGGACTCTGACAGAGGGCCACGAGACTTCGACCAACGCGCAAAAATTGAGGCTCTAGACCCTTCCAGAGACGAGATATCAAGTCAAAATTTGGACCTGAAAAAAAAAACATAAGGGGTAACACTGTCATTTTCTTTTTTTTGGCCGAAATTTTGACCCCCTCCGATCTTCTTGAAACTCTGGACTCTGACAGAGGGCCACGAGACTTCGACCAACGCGCAAAAATTGAGGCTCTAGACCCTTCCAGAGCCGAGATATCGAAGGTCAAAATTTGGACCTGAAAAAAAAACATAAGGGGTAACACTGTCATTTTTTTTTTGGGCCGAAATTTTGACCCCCTCCGATCTTCTTGAAACTCTGGACTCTGACAGAGGGCCACGAGACTTCGACCAGGGCGCAAAAATGGAGGCTCTAGACCCTTCCAGAGCCGAGATATCGAAGGTCAAAATTTGGACCTGAAAAAAAAACATAAGGGGTAACACTGTCATTTTTTTTTTGGGCCGAAATTTTGACCCCCTCCGATCTTCTTGAAACTCTGGACTCTGACAGAGGGCCACGAGACTTCGACCAGCGCGCAAAAATTGAGGCTCTAGACCGTTCCAGAGCCGAGATATCGAAGGTCAAAATTTGGACCTGAAAAAAAAACATAAGGGGTAACACTGTCATTTTTTTTTTTTGGCCGAAATTTTGACCCCCTCCAATCTTCTTGAAACTCTGGACTCTGACAGAGGGCCACGAGACTTCGACCAACGCGCAAAAATTGAGGCTCTATAGACCCTTCCAGAGCCGAGATATCGAAGGTCAAAATTTGGACCTGAAAAAAAAAACATAAGGGGTAACACTGTCATTTTTTTTTTTGGCCGAAATTTTGACCCCCTCCGATCTTCTTGAAACTCTGGACTCTGACAGAGGGCCACGAGACTTCGACCAGGGCGCAAAAATGGAAGCTCTAGACCCTTCCAGAGCCGAGATATCGAAGGTCAAAATTTGGACCTGAAAAAAAAACATAAGGGGTAACACTGTCATTTTTTTTTTTGGCCGAAATTTTGACCCCCTCCGATCTTCTTGAAACTCTGGACTCTGACAGAGGGCCACGAGACTTCGACCAACGCGCAAAAATTGAGTCTCTAGACCCCTCCAGAGCCGAGATATCGAAGGTCAAAATTTGGACCTGAAAAAAAAACATAAGGGGTAACACTGTCATTTTTTTTTTTGGCCGAAATTTTGACCCCCTCCGATCTTCTTGAAACTCTGGACTCTGACAGAGGGCCACGAGACTTCGACCAGGGCGCAAAAATGGAGGCTCTAGACCCTTCCAGAGCCGAGATATCGAAGGTCAAAATTTGGACCTGAAAAAAAAAACATAAGGGGTAACACTGTCATTTTTTTTTTGGCCGAAATTTTGACCCCCTCCGATCTTCTTGAAACTCTGGACTCTGACAGAGGGCCACGAGACTTCAACCAACGCGCAAAAATTGAGGCTCTAGACCCTTCCAGAGCCGAGATAACGAAGGTCAAAATTTGGACCTGAAAAAAAAACATAAGGGGTAACACTGTCATTTTTTTTTTTGGCCGAAATTTTGACCCCCTCCGATCTTCTTGAAACTCTGGACTCTGACAGAGGGCCACGAGACTTCGACCAGGGCGCAAAAATGGAAGCTCTAGACCCTTCCAGAGCCGAGATATCGAAGGTCAAAATTTGGACCTGAAAAAAAAACATAAGGGGTAACACTGTCATTTTTTTTTTTTTGGCCGAAATTTTGACCCCCTCCGATCTTCTTGAAACTCTGGACTCTGACAGAGGGCCACGAGACTTCGACCAACGCGCAAAAATTGAGGCTCTAGACCCTTCCAGAGCCGAGATATCGAAGGTCAAAATTTGGACCTGAAAAAAAAAACATAAGGGGTAACACTGTCATTTTTTTTTTTTTTTGGCCGAAATTTTGACCCCCTCCGATCTTCTTGAAACTCTGGACTCTGACAGAGGGCCACGAGACTTCGACCAACGGTGCAAAAATTGAGGCTCTAGACCGTTCCAGAGCCGAGATATCGAAGGTCAAAATTTGGACCTGAAAAAAAAACATAAGGGGTAACACTGTCATTTTTTTTTTGGCCGAAATTTTGACCCCCTCCGATCTTCTTGAAACTCTGGATTCTGACAGAGGGCCACGAGACTTCGACCAGCGCGCAAAAATTGAGGCTCTAGACCCTTCCAGAGCCGAGATATCGAAGGTCAAAATTTGGACCTGAAAAAAAAACATAAGGGGTAACACTGTCATTTTTTTTTTTGGCCGAAATTTTGACCCCCTCCGATCTTCTTGAAACTCTGGACTCTGACAGAGGGCCACGAGACTTCGACCAACGCGCAAAAATTGAGGCTCTAGACCCTTCCAGAGCCGAGATATCGAAGGGCAAAATTTGGACCTGAAAAAAAAACATAAGGGGTAACACTGTCATTTTTTTTTGGGCCGAAATTTTGACCCCCTCCGATCTTCTTGAAACTCTGGACTCTGACAGAGGGCCACGAGACTTCGACCAGGGCGCAAAAATGGAGGCTCTAGACCCTTCCAGAGCCGAGATATCGAAGGTCAAAATTTGGACCTGAAAAAAAAACATAAGGGGTAACACTGTCATTTTTTTTTTTTCGCCGAAATTTTGACCCCCTCCGATCTTCTTGAAACTCTGGACTCTGACAGAGGGCCACGAGACTTCGACCAGGGCGCAAAAATGGAAGCTCTAGACCCTTCCAGAGCCGAGATATCGAAGGTCAAAATTTGGACCTGAAAAAAAAACATAAGGGGTAACACTGTCATTTTTTTTTTTGGCCGAAATTTTGACCCCCTCCGATCTTCTTGAAACTCTGGACTCTGACAGAGGGCCACGAGACTTCGACCAACGCGCAAAAATTGAGTCTCTAGACCCCTCCAGAGCCGAGATATCGAAGGTCAAAATTTGGACCTGAAAAAAAAACATAAGGGGTAACACTGTCATTTTTTTTTTGGCCGAAATTTTGACCCCCTCCGATCTTCTTGAAACTCTGGACTCTGACAGAGGGCCACGAGACTTCGACCAGGGCGCAAAAATGGAGGCTCTAGACCCTTCCAGAGCCGAGATATCGAAGGTCAAAATTTGGACCTGAAAAAAAAAAACATAAGGGGTAACACTGTCATTTTTTTTTTGGCCGAAATTTTGACCCCCTCCGATCTTCTTGAAACTCTGGACTCTGACAGAGGGCCACGAGACTTCGACCAACGCGCAAAAATTGAGGCTCTAGACCGTTCCAGAGCCGAGATATCGAAGGTCAAAATTTGGACCTGAAAAAAAACATAAGGGGTAACACTGTCATTTTTTTTTTTTTGGCCGAAATTTTGACCCCCTCTGATCTTCTTGAAACTCTGGATTCTGACAGAGGGCCACGAGACTTCGACCAGCGCGCAAAAATGGAGGCTCTAGACCCTTCCAGAGCCGAGATATCGAAGGTCAAAATTTGGACCTGAAAAAAAAACATAAGGGGTAACACTGTCATTTTTTTTTGGCCGAAATTTTGACCCCCTCCGATCTTCTTGAAACTCTGGACTCTGACAGAGGGCCACGAGACTTCGACCAACGCGCAAAAATTGAGGCTCTAGACCCTTCCAGAGCCGAGATATCGAAGGTCAAAATTTGGACCTGAAAAAAAAACATAAGGGGTAACACTGTCATTTTTTTTTTTGGCTGAAATTTTGACCCCCTCCGATCTTCTTGAAACTCTGGACTCTGACAGAGGGCCACGAGACTTTGACCAACGCGCAAAAATTGAGGCTCTAGACCCTTCCAGAGCCGAGATATCGAAGGTCAAAATTTGGACCTGAAAAAAAAACATAAGGGGTAACACTGTCATTTTTTTTTTTTTGGCCGAAATTTTGACCCCCTCCGATCTTCTTGAAACTCTGGACTCTGACAGAGGGCCACGAGACTTCGACCAACGCGCAAAAATTGAGGCTCTAGACCCTTCCAGAGCCGAGATATCAAAGGTCAAAATTTGGACCTGAAAAAAAAACATAAGGGGTAACACTGTCATTTTTTTTGGGCCGAAATTTTGACCCCCTCCGATCTTCTTGAAACTCTGGACTCTGACAGAGGGCCACGAGACTTCGACCAGGGCGCAAAAATGGAGGCTCTAGACCCTTCCAGAGCCGAGATATCGAAGGTCAAAATTTGGACCTGAAAAAAAAACATAAGGGGTAACACTGTCATTTTTTTTTTTTGGCCGAAATTTTGACCCCCTCCGATCTTCTTGAAACTCTGGACTCTGACAGAGGGCCACGAGACTTCGACCAGCGCGCAAAAATTGAGGCTCTAGACCGTTCCAGAGCCGAGATATCGAAGGTCAAAATTTGGACCTGAAAAAAAAACATAAGGGGTAACACTGTCATTTTTTTTTTTGGCCGAAATTTTGACCCCCTCCAATCTTCTTGAAACTCTGGACTCTGACAGAGGGCCACGAGACTTCGACCAACGCGCAAAAATTGAGGCTCTAGACCCTTCCAGAGCCGAGATATCGAAGGTCAAAATTTGGACCTGAAAAAAAAACATAAGGGGTAACACTGTCATTTTTTTTTTTTTGCCGAAATTTTGACCCCCTCCGATCTTCTTGAAACTCTGGACTCTGACAGAGGGCCACGAGACTTCGACCAACGCGCAAAAATTGAGGCTCTAGACCCTTCCAGAGCCGAGATATCGAAGGTCAAAATTTGGACCTGAAAAAAAAACATAAGGGGTAACACTGTCATTTTTTTTTGGGCCGAAATTTTGACCCCCTCCGATCTTCTTGAAACTCTGGACTCTGACAGAGGGCCACGAGACTTTGACCAACGCGCAAAAATTGAGGCTCTAGACCCTTCCAGAGCCGAGATATCGAAGGTCAAAATTTGGACCTGAAAAAAAAACATAAGGGGTAACACTGTCATTTTTTTTTTTTGGCCGAAATTTTGACCCCCTCCGATCTTCTTGAAACTCTGGACTCTGACAGAGGGCCACGAGACTTCGACCAATGCGCAAAAATTGAGGCTCTAGACCCTTCCAGAGCCGAGATATCGAAGGTCAAAATTTGGACCTGAAAAAAAAACATAAGGGGTAACACTGTCATTTTTTTGGGCCTGAAATTTTGACCCCCTCCGATCTTCTTGAAACTCTGGACTCTGACAGAGGGCCACGAGACTTCGACCAGGGCGCAAAAATGGAGGCTCTAGACCCTTCCAGAGCCGAGATATCGAAGGTCAAAATTTGGACCTGAAAAAAAAAACATAAGGGGTAACACTGTCATTTTTTTTTTTTTGGCCGAAATTTTGACCCCCTCCGATCTTCTTGAAACTCTGGACTCTGACAGAGGGCCACGAGACTTCGACCAGCGCGCAAAAATTGAGGCTCTAGACCGTTCCAGAGCCGAGATATCGAAGGTCAAAATTTGGACCTGAAAAAAAAACATAAGGGGTAACACTGTCATTTTTTTTGGGGCCGAAATTTTGACCCCCTCCAATCTTCTTGAAACTCTGGACTCTGACAGAGGGCCACGAGACTTCGACCAACGCGCAAAAATTGAGGCTCTAGACCCTTCCAGAGCCGAGATATCGAAGGTCAAAATTTGGACCTGAAAAAAAAAAAACATAAGGGGTAACACTGTCATTTTTTTTTTTTTGGCCGAAATTTTGACCCCCTCCGATCTTCTTGAAACTCTGGATTATTCTTGGATTCTTGGTAACACTGTCATTTTTTTTTTCTGGTCAAAATTTTGAGTTTCAATATCTCAGCTCTGTAAGGGTCTAGAGCCTCAATTTTTGCACCCAGGTCCATGTATCGTGGCCCTCTATCAGAATCCAGAGTTTTGAGAAGATTGGAGAAACTTTATTTTTCACCCCCCGAAAAAAAAACATAAGGGGTAACACTGTCATTTTTTTTTCTGGTCAAAATTTTGAGTGTCAATATCTCAGCTATGTAAGGGTCTAGAGCCTCAATTTTTGCACCCAGGTCCATGTATCGCGGCCCTCTATCAGAATCCAGAGTTTTGAGAAGATTGGAGAAACTTTATTTTTCACCCCCCGAAAAAAAACATAAGGGGTAACACTGTCATTTTTTTTTCTGGTCAAAATTTTGAGTTTCAATATCTCAGCTCTGTAAGGGTCTAGAGCCTCAATTTTTGCACCCAGGTCCATGTATCGTGGCCCTCTATCAGAATCCAGAGTTTTGAGAAGATTGGAGAAACTTTATTTTTCACCCCCCGAAAAAAAAAACATAAGGGGTAACACTGTCATTTTTTTTTTTCTGGTCAAAATTTTGAGTTTCAATATCTCAGCTATGTAAGGGTCTAGAGCCTCAATTTTTGCACCCAGGTCCATGTATCGTGGCCCTCTATCAGAATCCAGAGTTTTGAGAAAATTGGAGAAACTTTATTTTTCACCCTCCGAAAAAAAACATAAGGGGTAACACTGTCATTTTTTTTTCTTGTCAAAATTTTGAGTTTCAATTTCTCAGCTCTGTAAGGGTCTAGAGCCTCAATTTTTGCACCCAGGTCCATGTATCGTGGCCCTCTATCAGAATCCAGACTTTTGAGAAGATTGGAGAAACTTTATTTTTCACCCCCAGAAAAAAAACATAAGGGGTAACACTGTCATTTTTTTTTTCTGGTCAAAATTTTGAGTTTCAATATCTCAGCTCTGTAAGGGTCTAGAGCCTCAATTTTTGCACCCAGGTCCATGTATCGTGGCCCTCTATCAGAATCCAGAGTTTTGAGAAGATTGGAGAAACTTTATTTTTCACCCCCCGAAAAAAAAAAACATAAGGGGTAACACTGTCATTTTTTTTTTCTGGTCAAAATTTTGAGTTTCAATATCTCAGCTCTGTAAGGGTCTAGAGCCTCAATTTTTGCACCCAGGTCCATGTATCGTGGCCCTCTATCAGAATCCAGAGTTTTGAGAAGATTGGAGAAAATTTATTTTTCACCCCCCGAAAAAAAAACATAAGGGGTAACACTGTCATTTTTTTTTCTGGTCAAAATTTTGAGTTTCAATATCTCAGCTCTGTAAGGGTCTAGAGCCTTAATTTATGCACCCAGGTCCATGTATCGCGGCCCTCTATCAGAATCCAGAGTTTTGAGAAGATTGGAGAAACTTTATTTTTCACCCCCCGAAAAAAAAACATAAGGGGTAACACTGTCATTTTTTTTTTTTTCTGGTCAAAATTTTGAGTTTCAATATCTCAGCTATGTTAGGGTCTAGAGCCTCAAATTTTGCACCTAAGTCCATGTATCGTGGCCCTCTATCAGAATCCAGAGTTTTGAGAAGATTGGAGAAACTTTATTTTTCACCCCCCGAAAAAAAAACATAAGGGGTAACACTGTCATTTTTTTTTCTGGTCAAAATATTGAGTTTCAATATATCAGCTCTGTAAGGGTCTAGAGCCTCAATTTTTGCACCCAGGTCCATTTATCATTGCCCTCTATCAGAATCCAGAGTTTTGAGAAGATTGGAGAAACTTTATTTTTCACCCCCCGAAAAAAAAACATAAGGGGTAACACTGTCATTTTTTTTTCTGGTCAAAATTTTGAGTTTCAATATCTCAGCTCTGTAAGGGTCTAGAGCCTCAATTTTTGCACCCAGGTCCATGTATCGTGGCCCTCTATCAGAATCCAGAGTTTTGAGAAGATTGGAGAAACTTAATTTTTCACCCCACGAAAAAAAACATAAGGAGTAACACTGTCATTTTTTTTCTGGTCAAAATTTTGAGTCTCAATATCTCAGCTATGTAAGGGTCTAGAGCCTCAATTTTTGCACCCAGGTCCATGTATCGCGGCCCTCTATCAGAATCCAGAGTTTTGAGAAGATTGTAGAAACTTTATTTTTCACCCCCTGAAAAAAAACATAAGGGGTAACACTGTCATTTTTTTTTCTGGTCAAAATTTTGAGTTTCACTATCTCAGCTATGTAAGGGTCTAGAGCCTCAATTTTTGCACCCAGGTCCATGTATCGTGGCCCTCTATCAGAATCCAGAGTTTTGAGAAGATTGGAGAAACTTTATTTTTCACCCCCCGAAAGAAAACATAAGGGGTAACACTGTCATTTTTTTTTTCTGGTCAAAATTTTGAGTTTCAATATCTCAGCTATGTAAGGGTCTAGAGCCTCAATTTTTGCACCCAGGTCCATGTATCGTGGCCCTCTATCAGAATCCAGAGTTTTGAGAAGATTGGAGAAACTTTATTTTTCACCCCCCGAAAAAAAAACATAAGGGGTAACACTGTCATTTTTTTTTTTCTGGTCAAAATTTTGAGTTTCAATATCTCAGCTCTGTAAGGGTCTAGAGCCTCAATTTTTGCACCCAGGTCCATGTATCGTGGCCCTCTATCAGAATCCAGAGTTTTGAGAAGATTGGAGAAACTTAATTTTTCACCCCCCGAAAAAAAACATAAGGGGTAACACTGCCATTTTTTTTTTCTGGTCAAAATTTTGAGTCTCAATATCTCAGCTATGTAAGGGTCTAGAGCCTCAATTTTTGCACCCAGGTCCATGTATCGCGGCCCTCTATCAGAATCCAGAGTTTTGAGAAGATTGGAGAAACTTTATTTTTCACCCCCTGAAAAAAAACATAAGGGGTAACAGTGTCATTTTTTTTTCTGGTCAAAATTTTGAGTTTCAATATCTCAGCTATGTAAGGGTCTAGAGCCTCATTTTTTGCACCCAGGTCCATGTATCGTGGCCCTCTATCAGAATCCAGAGTTTTGAGAAGATTGGAGAAACTTTATTTTTCACCCCCCGAAAAAAAACATAAGGGGTAACACTGTCATTTTTTTTTCTGGTCAAAATTTTGAGTTTCAATATCTCAGCTCTGTAAGGGTCTAGAGCCTCAATTTTTGCACCCAGGTCCATGTATCGTGGCCCTCTATCAGAATCCAGAGTTTTGAGAAGATTGGAGAAACTTTATTTTTCACCCCCCGAAAAAAAAACATAAGGGGTAACACTGTCATTTTTTTTTCTGGTTAAAATTTTGAGTCTCAATATCTCAGCTATGTAAGGGTCTACAGCCTCAATTTTTGCACCCAGGTCCATGTATCGTGGCCCTCTATCAGAATCCAGAGTTTTGAGAAGATTGGAGAAACTTTATTTTTCACCCCCCGAAAAAAAACATAAGGGGTAACACTGTCATTTTTTTTTTTCTGGTCAAAATTTTGAGTCTCAATATCTCAGCTATGTAAGGGTCTAGAGCCTCAATTTTTGCACCCAGGTCCATGTATCGCGGCCCTCTATCAGAATCCAGAGTTTTGAGAAGATTGGAGAAACTTTATTTTTCACCCCCCGAAAAAAAACATAAGGGGTAACACTGTCATTTTTTTTTTCTGGTCAAAATTTTGAGTTTCAATATCTCAGCTCTGTAAGGGTCTAGAGCCTCAATTTTTGCACCCAGGTCCATGTATCGTGGCCCTCTATCAGAATCCAGAGTTTTGAGAAGATTGGAGAAACTTTATTTTTCACCCCCCGAAAAAAAAACATAAGGGGTAACACTGTCATTTTTTTTTTCTGGTCAAAATTTTGAGTTTCAATATCTCAGCTCTGTAAGGGTCTAGAGCCTCAATTTTTGCACCCAGGTCCATGTATCGCGGCCCTCTATCAGAATCCAGAGTTTTGAGAAGATTGGAGAAACTTTATTTTTCACCCCCTGAAAAAAAACATAAGGGGTAACACTGTCATTTTTTTTTCTGGTCAAAATTTTGAGTTTCAATATCTCAGCTATGTAAGGGTCTAGAGCCTCAATTTTTGCACCCAGGTCCATGTATCGTGGCCCTCTATCAGAATCCAGAGTTTTGAGAAGATTGGAGAAACTTTATTTTTCACCCCCCGAAAAAAAACATGAGGGGTAACACTGTCATTTTTTTTTCTGGTTAAAATTTTGAGTTTCAATATCTCAGCTCTGTAAGGGTCTAGAGCCTTAATTTATGCACCCAGGTCCATGTATCGCGGCCCTCTATCAGAATCCAGAGTTTTGAGAAGATTGGAGAAACTTTATTTTTCACCCCCCGAAAAAAAAACATAAGGGGTAACACTGTCATTTTTTTTTTCTGGTCAAAATTTTGAGTTTCAATATCTCAGCTCTGTAAGGGTCTAGAGCCTCAATTTTTGCACCCAGGTCCATGTATCGTGGCCCTCTATCAGAATCCAGAGTTTTGAGAAGATTGGAGAAACTTAATTTTTCACCCCCCGAAAAAAAACATAAGGGGTAACACTGTCATTTTTTTTTTTCTGGTCAAAATTTTGAGTCTCAATATCTCAGCTATGTAAGGGTCTAGAGCCTCAATTTTTGCACCCAGGTCCATGTATCGCGGCCCTCTATCAGAATCCAGAGTTTTGAGAAGATTGGAGAAACTTTATTTTTCACCCCCTGAAAAAAAACATAAGGGGTAACAGTGTCATTTTTTTTTCTGGTCAAAATTTTGAGTTTCAATATCTCAGCTATGTAAGGGTCTAGAGCCTCATTTTTTGCACCCAGGTCCATGTATCGTGGCCCTCTATCAGAATCCAGAGTTTTGAGAAGATTGGAGAAACTTTATTTTTCACCCCCCGAAAAAAAACATAAGGGGTAACACTGTCATTTTTTTTTTCTGTTCAAAATTTTGAGTCTCAATATCTCAGCTATGTAAGGGTCTAGAGCCTCAATTTTTGCACCCAGGTCCATGTATCGCGGCCCTCTATCAGAATCCAGAGTTTTGAGAAGATTGGAGAAACTTTATTTTTCACCCCCCGAAAAAAAACATAAGGGGTAACACTGTCTTTTTTTTTTTCTGGTCAAAATTTTGAGTTTCAATATCTCAGCTCTGTAAGGGTCTAGAGCCTCAATTTTTGCACCCAGGTCCATGTATCGTGGCCCTCTATCAGAATCCACAGTTTTGAGAAGATTGGAGAAACTTTATTTTTCACCCCCCGAAAAAAAAACATAAGGGGTAACACTGTCATTTTTTTTTTCTGGTCAAAATTTTGAGTTTCAATATCTCAGCTCTGTAAGGGTCTAGAGCCTCAATTTTTGCACCCAGGTCCATGTATCGCGGCCCTCTATCAGAATCCAGAGTTTTGAGAAGATTGGAGAAACTTTATTTTTCACCCCCTGAAAAAAAACATAAGGGGTAACACTGTCATTTTTTTTCTGGTCAAAATTTTGAGTTTCAATATCTCAGCTATGTAAGGGTCTAGAGCCTCAATTTTTGCACCCAGGTCCATGTATCGTGGCCCTCTATCAGAATCCAGAGTTTTGAGAAGATTGGAGAAACTTTATTTTTCACCCCCCGAAAAAAAACATGAGGGGTAACACTGTCATTTTTTTTTTCTGGTTAAAATTTTGAGTTTCAATATCTCAGCTCTGTAAGGGTCTAGAGCCTTAATTTATGCACCCAGGTCCATGTATCGCGGCCCTCTATCAGAATCCAGAGTTTTGAGAAGATTGGAGAAACTTTATTTTTCACCCCCCGAAAAAAAAACATAAGGGGTAACACTGTCATTTTTTTTTCTGGTCAAAATATTGAGTTTCAATATATCAGCTCTGTAAGGGTCTAGAGCCTCAATTTTTGCACCCAGGTCCATTTATCATTGCCCTCTATCAGAATCCAGAGTTTTGAGAAGATTGGAGAAACTTTATTTTTCACCCCCCGAAAAAAAAACATAAGGGGTAACACTGTCATTTTTTTTTCTGGTCAAAATTTTGAGTTTCAATATCTCAGCTCTGTAAGGGTCTAGAGCCTCAATTTTTGCACCCAGGTCCATGTATCGTGGCCCTCTATCAGAATCCAGAGTTTTGAGAAGATTGGAGAAACTTTATTTTTCACCCCCCGAAAAAAAACATAAGGAGTAACACTGTCATTTTTTTTTCTGGTCAAAATTTTGAGTCTCAATATCTCAGCTATGTAAGGGTCTAGAGCCTCAATTTTTGCACCCAGGTCCATGTATCGCGGCCCTCTATCAGAATCCAGAGTTTTGAGAAGATTGTAGAAACTTTATTTTTCACCCCCTGAAAAAAAACATAAGGGGTATCACTGTCATTTTTTTTTCTGGTCAAAATTTTGAGTTTCACTATCTCAGCTATGTAAGGGTCTAGAGCCTCAATTTTTGCACCCAGGTCCATGTATCGTGGCCCTCTATCAGAATCCAGAGTTTTGAGAAGATTGGAGAAACTTTATTTTTCACCCCCCGAGAGAAAACATAAGGGGTAACACTGTCATTTTTTTTTTCTGGTCAAAATTTTGAGTTTCAATATCTCAGCTCTGTAAGGGTCTAGAGCCTCAATTTTTGCACCCAGGTCCATGTATCGTGGCCCTCTATCAGAATCCAGAGTTTTGAGAAGATTGGAGAAACTTAATTTTTCACCCCCCGAAAAAAAAACATAAGGGGTAACACTGTCATTTTTTTTTTCTGGTCAAAATTTTGAGTCTCAATATCTCAGCTATGTAAGGGTCTAGAGCCTCAATTTTTGCACCCAGGTCCATGTATCGCGGCCCTCTATCAGAATCCAGAGTTTTGAGAAGATTGGAGAAACTTTATTTTTCACCCCCTGAAAAAAAACATAAGGGGTAACACTGTCATTTTTTTTTTCTGGTCAAAATTTTGAGTTTCAATATCTCAGCTATGTAAGGGTCTAGAGCCTCAATTTTTGCACCCAGGTCCATGTATCGTGGCCCTCTATCAGAATCCAGAGTTTTGAGAAGATTGGAGAAACTTTATTTTTCACCCCCCGAAAAAAAAACATAAGGGGTAACACTGTCATTTTTTTTTTCTGGTCAAAATTTTGAGTTTCAATATCTCAGCTATGTAAGGGTCTAGAGCCTCAATTTTTGCACCCAGGTCCATGTATCGTGGCCCTCTATCAGAATCCAGAGTTTTGAGAAGATTGGAGAAACTTAATTTTTCACCCCCCGAAAAAAAACATAAGGGGTAACACTGTCATTTTTTTTTTCTGGTCAAAATTTTGAGTCTCAATATCTCAGCTATGTAAGGGTCTAGAGCCTCAATTTTTGCACCCAGGTCCATGTATCGCGGCCCTCTATCAGAATCCAGAGTTTTGAGAAGATTGGAGAAACTTTATTTTTCACCCCCTGAAAAAAAACATAAGGGGTAACACTGTCATTTTTTTTTCTGGTCAAAATTTTGAGTTTCAATATCTCAGCTATGTAAGGGTCTAGAGCCTCATTTTTTGCACCCAGGTCCATGTATCGTGGCCCTCTATCAGAATCCAGAGTTTTGAGAAGATTGGAGAAACTTTATTTTTCACCCCCCGAAAAAAAACATAAGGGGTAACACTGTCATTTTTTTTTCTGGTCAAAATTTTGAGTTTCAATATCTCAGCTCTGTAAGGGTCTAGAGCCTCAATTTTTGCACCCAGGTCCATGTATCGTGGCCCTCTATCAGAATCCAGAGTTTTGAGAAGATTGGAGAAACTTTATTTTTCACCCCCCGAAAAAAAAACATAAGGGGTAACACTGTCATTTTTTTTTCTGGTTAAAATTTTGAGTCTCAATATCTCAGCTATGTAAGGGTCTACAGCCTCAATTTTTGCACCCAGGTCCATGTATCGTGGCCCTCTATCAGAATCCAGAGTTTTGAGAAGATTGGAGAAACTTTATTTTTCACCCCCCGAAAAAAAACATAAGGGGTAACACTGTCATTTTTTTTTTCTGGTCAAAATTTTGAGTCTCAATATCTCAGCTATGTAAGGGTCTAGAGCCTCAATTTTTGCACCCAGGTCCATGTATCGCGGCCCTCTATCAGAATCCAGAGTTTTGAGAAGATTGGAGAAACTTTATTTTTCACCCCCCGAAAAAAAACATAAGGGGTAACACTGTCATTTTTTTTTTCTGGTCAAAATTTTGAGTTTCAATATCTCAGCTCTGTAAGGGTCTAGAGCCTCAATTTTTGCACCCAGGTCCATGTATCGTGGCCCTCTATCAGAATCCAGAGTTTTGAGAAGATTGGAGAAACTTTATTTTTCACCCCCCGAAAAAAAAACATAAGGGGTAACACTGTCATTTTTTTTTTCTGGTCAAAATTTTGAGTTTCAATATCTCAGCTATGTAAGGGTCTAGAGCCTCAATTTTTGCACCCAGGTCCATGTATCGTGGCCCTCTATCAGAATCCAGAGTTTTGAGAAGATTGGAGAAACTTAATTTTTCACCCCCCGAAAAAAAACATAAGGGGTAACACTGTCATTTTTTTTTTCTGGTCAAAATTTTGAGTCTCAATATCTCAGCTATGTAAGGGTCTAGAGCCTCAATTTTTGCACCCAGGTCCATGTATCGCGGCCCTCTATCAGAATCCAGAGTTTTGAGAAGATTGGAGAAACTTTATTTTTCACCCCCTGAAAAAAAACATAAGGGGTAACACTGTCATTTTTTTTTCTGGTCAAAATTTTGAGTTTCAATATCTCAGCTATGTAAGGGTCTAGAGCCTCATTTTTTGCACCCAGGTCCATGTATCGTGGCCCTCTATCAGAATCCAGAGTTTTGAGAAGATTGGAGAAACTTTATTTTTCACCCCCCGAAAAAAAACATAAGGGGTAACACTGTCATTTTTTTTTCTGGTCAAAATTTTGAGTTTCAATATCTCAGCTCTGTAAGGGTCTAGAGCCTCAATTTTTGCACCCAGGTCCATGTCTCGTGGCCCTCTATCAGAATCCAGAGTTTTGAGAAGATTGGAGAAACTTTATTTTTCACCCCCCGAAAAAAAAACATAAGGGGTAACACTGTCATTTTTTTTTCTGGTTAAAATTTTGAGTCTCAATATCTCAGCTATGTAAGGGTCTACAGCCTCAATTTTTGCACCCAGGTCCATGTATCGTGGCCCTCTATCAGAATCCAGAGTTTTGAGAAGATTGGAGAAACTTTATTTTTCACCCCCCGAAAAAAAACATAAGGGGTAACACTGTCATTTTTTTTTTCTGGTCAAAATTTTGAGTCTCAATATCTCAGCTATGTAAGGGTCTAGAGCCTCAATTTTTGCACCCAGGTCCATGTATCGCGGCCCTCTATCAGAATCCAGAGTTTTGAGAAGATTGGAGAAACTTTATTTTTCACCCCCCGAAAAAAAACATAAGGGGTAACACTGTCATTTTTTTTTTCTGGTCAAAATTTTGAGTTTCAATATCTCAGCTCTGTAAGGGTCTAGAGCCTCAATTTTTGCACCCAGGTCCATGTATCGTGGCCCTCTATCAGAATCCAGAGTTTTGAGAAGATTGGAGAAACTTTATTTTTCACCCCCCGAAAAAAAAACATAAGGGGTAACACTGTCATTTTTTTTTTCTGGTCAAAATTTTTAGTTTCAATATCTCAGCTCTGTAAGAGCCTAGAGCCTCAATTTTTGCACCCAGGTCCATGTATCGTGGCCCTCTATCAGAATCCAGAGTTTTGAGAAGATTGGAGAAACTTTATTTTTCACCCCCCGAAAAAAAAACATAAGGGGTAACACTGTCATTTTTTTTTTCTGGTCAAAATTTTGAGTTTCAATATCTCAGCTCTGTAAGGGTCTAGAGCCTCAAATTTTGCACCCAGGTCCATGTATCGTGGCCCTCTATCAGAATCCAGAGTTTTGAGAAGATTGGAGAAACTTTATTTTTCACTCCCCGAAAAAAAAACATAAGGGGTAACACTGTCATTTTTTTTTCTTGTCAAAATTTTGAGTTTCAATTTCTCAGCTCTGTAAGGGTCTAGAGCCTCAATTTTTGCACCCAGGTCCATGTATTGTGGCCCTCTATCAGAATCCAGAGTTTTGAGAAGATTGGAGAAACTTTATTTTTCACAACCCGAAAAAAAAAACATAAGGGGTAACACTGTCATTTTTTTTTTCTGGTCAAAATTTTGAGTTTCAATATCTCAGCTCTGTAAGGGTCTAGAGCCTCAAATTTTGCACCCAGGTCCATGTATCGTGGCCCTCTATCAGAATCCAGAGTTTTGAGAAGATTGGAGAAACTTTATTTTTCACCCCCCGAAAAAAAAACTTAAGGGGTAACACTGTCATTTTTTTTTTTCTGGTCAAAATATTGAGTTTCAATATATCAGCTCTGTAAGGGTCTAGAGCCTCAATTTTTGCACCCAGGTCCATGTATCGTGGCCCTCTATCAGAATCCAGAGTTTTGAGAAGATTGGAGAAACTTTATTTTTCACCCCCTGAAAAAAACATAAGGGGTAACACTGTCATTTTTTTTTCTGGTCAAAATTTTGAGTTTCAATATCTCAGCTATGTAAGGGTCTAGAGCCTCAATTTTTGCACCCAGGTCCATGTATCGCAGCCCTCTATCAGAATCCAGAGTTTTGAGAAGATTGGAGAAACTTTATTTTTCACCCCCTGAAAAAAAACATAAGGGGTAACACTGTCATTTTTTTTTCTGGTCAAAATTTTGTGTTTCAATATCTCAGCTACGTAAGGGTCTAGAGCCTCAATTTTTGCACCCAGGTCCATGTATCGTGGCCCTCTATCAGAATCCAGAGTTTTGAGAAGATTGGAGAAACTTTATTTTTCACCCCCCGAAAAAAAACATAAGGGGTAACACTGTCATTTTTTTTTTCTGGTCAAAATTTTGAGTTTCAATATCTCAGCTCTGTAAGGGTCTAGAGCCTCAATTTTTGCACCCAGGTCCATGTATCGTGGCCCTCTATCAGAATCCAGAGTTTTGAGAAAATTGGAGAAACTTTATTTTTCACCCCCCGAAAAAAAAACATAAGGGGTAACACTGTCATTTTTTTTTCTGGTCAAAATTTTGAGTCTCAATATCTCAGCTCTGTAAGGGTCTAGAGCCTCAATTTTTGCACCCAGGTCCATGTATCATCGCCCTCTATCAGAATCCAGAGTTTTGAGAAGATTGGAGAAACTTTATTTTTCACCCCCCGAAAAAAAACATAAGGGGTAAAACTGTCATTTTTTTTTTCTGGTCAAAATTTTGAGTTTCAATATCTCAGCTCTGTAAGGGTCCAGAGCCTCAATTTTTGCACCCAGGTCCATGTATCGTGGCCCTCTATCAGAATCCAGAGTTTTGAGAAGATTGGAGAAACTTTAATTTTCACCACCCGAAAAAAAAACATAAGGGGTAACACTGTCATTTTTTTTTCTGGTCAAAATTTTGAGTTTCAATATTTCGGCTATGTAAGGGTCTAGAGCCTAAATTTTTGCACCCAGGTCCATGTATCGTGGCCCTCTATCAGAATCCAGAGTTTTGAGAAGATTGGAGAAACTTTAATTTTCACCACCCGAAAAAAAAACATAAGGGGTAACACTGTCATTTTTTTTTCTGGTCAAAATTTTGAGTTTCAATATCTCAGCTCTGTAAGGGTCTAGAGCCTCAATTTTTGCACCCAGGTCCATGTATCGTGGCCCTCTATCAGAATCCAGAGTTTTGAGAAGATTGGAGAAACTTTATTTTTCACCCCCCGAAAAAAAACATAAGGGGTAACACTGTCATTTTTTTTTCTGGAAAAAATTTTGAGTTTCAATATCTCAGCTATGTAAGGGTCTAGAGCCTCAATTTTTGCACCCAGGTCCATGTATCGTGGCCCTCTATCAGAATCCAGAGTTTTGAGAAGATTGGAGAAACTTTATTTTTCACCCCCCCCGAAAAAAAACATAAGGGGTAACACTGTCATTTTTTTTTCTGGTCAAAATTTTGAGTTTCAATATCTCAGCTATGTAAGAGTCTAGAGCCTCAATTTTTGCACCCAGGTCCATGTATCATGGCCCTCTATCAGAATCCAGAGTTTTGAGAAGATTGGAGAAACTTAATTTTTCACCCCCCGAAAAAAAAAAACATAAGGGGTAACACTGTCATTTTTTTCTGGTCAAAATTTTGAGTTTCAATATCTCAGCTATGTAAGGGTCTAGAGGTTCTGAACGGGTTCGCAAGTTGAACCAGCTCCGAACCAACTTTGAACCAGCACCAGTTCCGAACCAGTTCTTTTTTCGGTGGAAAAGGGGTAATAGAGGGCCATGAGACTTAGACCTGAGTGCAAAAATGGAGGTTCTAGACCCTTCCAGAGCTGAGATGTCGAAACTCAAAATTTTGACCAGAAAAAAAAAAGGACAGTGTTACCCCTTACGTTTTTTTTTTTTGGGGGGGGGGGGGGGTGAAAAATTAAGTATCCCCAATCTTCTCAAAACTCTGGGTTCTGACAGAGGGCCATGAGACTTAGACCTGAGTGCAAAATGGAGGCTCTAGACCCTTCCAGAGCTGAGATATCGAAACTCAAAATTTCGACCAAAAAAAAAACGAAAGTGTAACCCCTTACGTTTTTTTGGGAGGGCGAAAAATTAAGTATCTCCAATCTTCTCAAAACTCTGGATTCTGATAGAGGGCCATGAGACTTAGACCTGAGTGCAAAAATGGAGGCTCTAGACCCTTCCAGAGCTGAGATATTGAGATCCCATGTAGCATTTATGCCATTATAAATATCTCAATATCTCAGCTCTGGAAGGGTGTAGAGCCTCCATTTTTGCATTCAGGTCTAAGTCCCATGGCCCGCTATCAGAATCTAAAGTTTCAAGAAGATTGGAGAAACTTGTTTGTCACGTCAGATACCTGTCCAAACTGTACATGTGCATCAGATACCTGTGTGTGTGTTTACAGGGGTATCACGTCAGATACCTGTCCTAACTGTACATGTGCATCAGTGTCACAGTTGGTAAATCCTATGTCTCATTCATGTCTCGTGTTTCTGTTGTATGTGTGTGTGTGCTGATTAGAGGGGCGTGGCCGCTCATCAGAGTTCATACAGTAATCACTCATCACCAGCTGCAGTCTGTCATCCCGGTCTATTTAATCTCACCCATTTCTCATCTCCATTGTCAGATCGTTGTTTGTGGTGTCCGGTGTTTGATCCCTCTGCGTTCCAGTATCCTTTGTTGTTCCATCTGTTCCCCATGGATGTTCTGGATTCGTCTCGTTGATCGTCACTTCACTTCACCTGCACCTGATCCATCTGACCATCGAGTCCCTGCACCGCTACCCTGCCTGTCAGTGGACTGTGTGCTGAGTTTCAAATATTTAGTTACTTGCAATTGCTTCCGAAGTTTATACGTCACAATCAGATACCTGTGTGTGTTTACAGGGGTTTCACGTCAGATACCTGTCCTAACTTCACATGTGCATCAGATACCTGTGTGTGTGTGTGTGTGTGTGTGTGTGTGTGTGTGTTTACAGGGGTTTCACGTCAGATACCTGTCCTAACTCCACATGTGCACAGTATCACTTAGCGCGCAAAAAAAAAACACTTAGCGCATGTCCATGCAAATTTGGATTTAGGAGAACGCCTACTCTACAAAGTCACACTTTTTACGCTACTGACACCCCTGGAAATAAGTGACTGGTTGATGGCAGGAAAGCAAAGGGGGAGAGCAGTTTTGAAGGCTATTAAAGTTTAGCAGTGATAAGCACCCCCCGGTAAAAGCACACGGTCTGTATATACATTTGTTTATGGTTTGTTGTTATTAATATCTTTATTTTACTGTATGTTATTGGTAATATAATGGAGAGTGACTTTGTACGAGTCATTAATGTGAGCTTTTGTATTTCCTTTGTTCAGCTTTTACAGTGATTTGTGAGGTGATTATTGAGATAATTATTGGAGTGAAACGGACTCAACAAACTTCATCAACATCAGTAAAGTATTGTCCATCATTTGGGAGGGGTCTGCTACATATTAACATTTGTCAATTGCATTGCAATAAGCCTGCTTAAAATGAAAGTTGTTCAGTAATTGCCACAAAGTATCCTTTGAATAATGTTTAAAAAAAATGTAAGTATTTTTCAATAAAGGAATGCTGTTTGTTTGTACATTACATACCTGTGCTGTATCAACACATTCTCACCCCAAGGGGTCACCTTTGACCATGCTTCAATATTTGACGTTTTAGGCGCTCTTTAGCGTCACTTACATGACGCGATCCCGAGGCGTCATCTAACTGACGCTAAAGGAAAGCATCAGTTGAAGGACGTGGTTAGGTTTAGCCTAGGTGTGGGGTGGGGGTAGGGTACACGCGATCCTAGGGCATCATCTTACTGACGCTAAAGGGAGCCTAAAGCGTCAAACATTGAAGCATGGTCAAAATGCTCCCGAAGCGTCAGTTAGGTGACGCCTTCTGTGGAATCCTTTTAAACTATGGGTTACATTTTCTTACAATAAAAAAAATTGAAGCTGAAATAGTGTGTTAAAAGCATATTTTAGTTCATCTTCAGTGTGTTTAAATTAGCATAGTTAAGTTGATCTGAAGTTTATCTTAAGTACTAAAGAAAAACTTTTAAGTATGTGCAAATGTAGCACTTAAAAATATAAAATCTTAAGTAACATTGGATGTATTTTTATACTTTAATACAATTCATTTTAGTGTACTTTTTTGACAGGAATACACCTTAAGTATAATTTTTACATATAATATGTTAATATATTGTAAGTAAGTTATTAATATAATTAAAATGCATTAAAGATGGGTTTTAAGTTTATTTGCAATGTGTCAAAATAGTACAGTTGAGTACACTTAATTGATCTTAAGTTTAAAGTACTAAAGAAGTACTAAAGTTAAGATTTTAGTATATTAAGTACAAAATAAGTCCAGGAAAATAGGCTAGAGCACTATGGAACATTATTGAAGTGTACTAAGTGCACTTTAATAAAATGTTTTAGTGTACTTTTTTGACAAAGGAATACACCTTAAGTATAATATAAATATATTTAGAATTTATTATTATTATATTTTAAATAATATATTAGTGTAATTAAAATGCATTCAAAATGAGTTTTAGACATACTAAAAGTGGTAACAAAATATATTTATTTAAAGGTTGAAATAGTAGATTAAAAATGTATTTAAGTTCATCTTCAGTGTGTGTCAAAATAACACAGTTGAATACACTTAGTTGATCTTAAGTTTATCTTAATAATTACTAAAGTTAAGATTTTAGTATATTAAGTACAAAATAAGTGCACGAAAATAGAGCACTTTAAGTACATTATGGAAGTATACTAAGTGCACTTTAATAAAATGTTTTAGTGTAACTTTTTTGACAAAGGAATACACCTTAAGTATAATATAAATATATTTAGAATACATTATTATTATAATTAAAATAATTTATTAGTATAAATGCATTCAAAATGGGTTTTCAACATACTAAAAGTGGTAACAAAATATACCGTTTTTAAAGGTTCACTCTAAAAAATACTGGGTTGTTTTAATCCAATTTTGGGTAAAATATGGACAAACCCAATTAAATTCAATTTTTTAACCCAATGGCTGGGTTTGTCCATATTTTACCCAAAATTGGGTTAAAACAACCCAGCATTTTTTAGAGTGTTCAAATAGTATATTAAACATATATTTATTTTATATTTATTTAAGTGTGTGAAAATAGAGCACTTTAAGTACATTATGGAAGTGTACTAAGTGCACTTTAATAAAATGTTTTTAAGTTTACTTTTTTCACCTGGGTGGCTTAGGTTCATTTTAGAAGACATCGGAAATATAATTTGACCTGGTTAAATTACCATGGTTAAATCATGCAGTGAACATCTCCAACCCTGTTAAGTAAAGTGTATAAAACAGGTTTGTATGAATCTGCAGTTTGATTCTTGGAACTATACTCTCTTATATTCTTTATGATGTTGATGGTTCCATGAAGAACCTTTAACATCCATGGAACCTTTATGAAGAAGAACCTTTCTTTTAGAAGAACCTTTATCCATAAGTTCTTTAGAATATTAAAATGTTATTCACTCATTCACAGTAAGAAAAAAAATGTACCTGTTCACTGAAAGGTTCCTCTGGGAACAAAAAATGGTTCGTATGGCATCACTGTGAAAAACCCTTTTAGGACCTTTATTTTTAAAGTGTTGGAAGGAGGGACGGATAGACTCTTAGAAAAAAGGGTTCTATATAGCATAGGGTTCTTTACTCAACTCCAAAGGACATTTTATGCTAAAAAATGTTCAATAATGACAAGAAAGCACATTTTTGGCACAAAGGTTCTTTAAAGGCTTTTATTCATTCATATATTAAATTATTCTGCAACATTTTGTAGTTGTAATTAAATTATTGTTTATTAAACTGTTGTAGTAACTTAATATCACATTTTAATCATGCACATTTTTGGAGGATAAAAACTGAAATGGCACTCTTCATGTGATATTGATTAATTACATTTTTAACCCCCATCTTGAATTTTGTGATCATTCACACTCATTGCATTGTAGGGGTTCCAAATATGTAGCGCTTTAGAACATTTTAAGGTTCTATATAGAACCTTTTCTTCTAAGAGTGTAGCTATCATGCAATATTCTGTACATATCTTTTTCTGGAGGTATAATAATCCAGGATCAAATTTATGTTGTTTTAATATTCAGCATCAACAAGGCATTTTCGCCCACAGGACTGCCGCATACTGGATGTTTTTCCGTTTTCACACCATTCTTTGTAAACCCTAGAAATGGTTGTGAGTGAAAATCCCAGTAACTGTGAAATACTCAGACAGGCCCGTCTGGCACCAACAACCATGACACGCTCAAAACTGCTTAAATCACCTTTCTTTCCCATTCTGACATTCAATTTGGAGTTCAGGAGATTGTCTTGACCAGGACCACACCCCTAAATGAATTAAAGCAACTTCCATGTGATTGGTTGATTAGATAATTGCATTAATGAGACATTGAACACGTGTTCCTAATAATCTATTAGGTAAGTGTATATATATAGTGTTTTGATGATGCTGTTACCTGGTGATTCAATCAAATAGTTGTAGATCAGGGTATTTTGCGTTGGACCGTTCAGTCGGATAATTTTTCAAAAAAAGGAAGGTAAAATGCTCTTCAGAAACCTGCGGGTGCCGTCATGGACACCATGTCCATATTTTGTTTTACAGTCTATGGTTAAAATAAAGCCATTACATATTAAATCAATTGTCATTGCAATTAAAAGTGGTGCAGTAAACACCTGAAGCTACATAGTCAAGTCAAGCCCTTGAATAATGTTGATTCTTGGTGGCACATGGAGGGTGGGTATGTTTTGGCACCTCAGTGAAGGGCAGGTGTGAAAAACTTTTAAATGAATCGTGTATTAATCATTAAACGAAAGGACAAGACATCAATTTGCACGGCCTCAGGGAACCATTTCAGGCTTTTCTTTCAAATCCACAAGTTCACCTTTATTCTATAAGCGGGAATATGCATATTGAACAGTCTGCAATCTTGGCGGTCCATCAGAAAATTTAATAGGCTTCTCAGAGAAAAGACAGTCACCTTGACAGTTGCTATTATTCAAATGTAAACAATAATGAGAAAAAGATAGCTCAGGACACCTTTCCCCATTCTTGAACTGTTACAATTCAGGCAGCTGAATATACAGCGCTTTTCAACTGCTGTGCAATAGACCCTCAGTGTAGCCAGTTTTCCAACCACACCGCCTGCACTACACGGATATTTGACACTCCACTTCTCCAAACCAGACAGCAGGATCAAGCAGCGCAGGCTAACCACAGATCCCATTGACTCAGCAGTCAAACGCACACACAAAACACATCGACTCCCTTAATAAGAACAAGGGCAGTCTATCCCACGTGGCACACACAGTGAGTTTGGAAGGGAGCATGTTGGGACACGGCTGGTGTGGTTAGAGAGGGACGTCAGCGGGCTCGGATCCAGCAGAAATAGCACTGTACTGCACCCTGGACCTCCATCATCACTGGCCAGATGGAGAACCATTAAAGCCATGATCAATACACAACACAGACTGCAGCAGCTGAGCCCATGCCTGGAATCTATCACGGCCTTTGCTTGCCTATAGTCCCATAGTGCCAGACAGCAGGAGCCCTGAGACATTTAGGATCAGCTTCCATCTGTCTCTGCTTGTAGACATTGCGTGTTAGACGACAAAACTGTTCCATGAATAGCACTTCTACAAAATTAATCATTGTGAATATGTTTAAAGAGATTTTATATTTATGTTCCGCTGGCTCTTAGGCCTGATTTACACCTCATGCGTATGAGCAGCAGTAGAAGTAGCGCAATGTATCAGCAAACTAAAACAGAACTGCAGCTTTATTAAAAAGAAAATGTATTTTTTTAATAAATCATTTTTATTTTTATTTTATTTCAATATTTTTTTATATATATATTTTCCCCTTTAATAATAATATTTATTTACTATTGATTTCATTATTTCATTTAATAATGATTTATCTAATTTAATTATTGTTTTAATAATTTTTATTTACTTATGCATTTATTTTAATACGCATTTCATTTTTTGTTTTAATAATAATTAAACTACATTATTATATCATTTTTATTTTGACGATATCTAGTTGCGAGTTTACACTAAGGGCTCAGCCCACTGCTCAACCCTCCCTTTCGAAGTGTAAGGGGTTTACAGTCACAGACCCAGAACCAGATATGAAGAATGAAGACCCGGAGTCAGATTATAAAAAAAAAAAAAATGAAGAAAAGTTTTACTGCATATAGTTTGCAGTTTCATCAGCAGAAGTCAGCTTAAGACTCAGGAGTTCGTAGGCCGCCTCGCTTACAGTTACAAAGATCACAGCAGTTATACCATTTCCAAGGTCTAAGATACGTCATTGCTTACAGGTTGAATGATTCTCATTGGCTAAGAAATGGATAAACATAGTAATTTTCCACTCAAATACAGATAGACAGAAGCATATGCCTCTGACACTCAGAGGCTCGTCATGACCTTCCAGGTCGCAGATTTGAGTTGCTGGGTGCCAGTATGTCCAGAACAACAACTCAGTCTACAATAATGCCAGTGGTTCCTTAACCTGCAACCAAGAAGACTAACACACACACACCAACACACTGCTTTTCCAAGGTTGGATTTGACCAGGCTCTAACTATAAACAGGAGAGTCGTCTCAAAACATCAAGATAATGACTTCTCTCTCCCAAGGAGAGCTGGTAACTTACATCAGCATGCATTTAAGAATATGATTTCACAAGCATAAACATATATATATATATATATATATATATATATATATAGCAGTCTGCTGATCGTGTGAATGACAAGATCTTATCTTTCTGCAGATTGTCTTATCGTGTTGGATTAAAATTGAAAAAAAAAATTATATTAATGTTATGATGACTATGACTATATTATATTGGTAGTATTTTAAAATAATTACTGTTCAACAAAAGGCAAGGCATGGTATCATGTCCAGTTATTTCAGACTTCTGTCTATAATGAAAATGCTTGTCTGGCATTACCAGGATCCACTGTGACACCTGCCCTGCAGAGTACTGAAGAAAAAAAAAAGCAGATTTGCACTTGAATGCATGAGCACACACACAGCACATCACTGCCTCAATCTGCTACAAGTCACCTGTTATGGCAGCATAATTACCTGCTGCTGTGCCAGGGCCTCATATGAGCCTCCCCTCAGTGTAGTTATGAGACAGGTGTCTGAGATAACCATGACTCTGACTGACTCAATCTCAGACCTGCATTAAATGTGGGAACAGAAGTCCAGGGATGCCACCGCATCAGCATAACAACAGGAAAAGGAGCCCTGCTGTTTCACATATCGCTGTTGGAGTCAAAGGGCCTCTACTTAAAAAATAAAAATACAAACCACTCAAATATTGACCAGGAGGGCGGCCACTGGTTAAAGGGCCAGTACTGTAATATATATATATATATATATATATATATATATATATATATATATATATATATATATACATAATTTAAAAGTTTGAGGTTGAAATTATTATTTTTATTCAAAGGATGCCTTAAATTTAAATTTGCAATCACAGGAATAAATTACATTAAATTACATTACACAGGAATACATTAAAAAACATATTAAATATTTAAACATTAAATATAATCAATATTTTACAATATTGTTGTTTTACTGTATTTTTAATCAAATAAATCTAGCCTTCTTTAAAAAATATTTTTGAAAATTTATACTAAACCCACCTTTTGTATTCATATATATTCATATATGTGTTTTGCTATGCTGTAACAATTTTGTAACAGTGTCATTCTCTCTCTATTTCTAAAGACATTCAGCAATAAAAAAATAGCTTAATACAGCCTACTACTTTAATTTGATTTTCTTTCGAAATGAGCATGGAAATGAAATTTGATTAAATTATCCAATAATCCTAATTTAACTTAAAGCTGTAGTAAGGAAGGACTGCAGCTTTAACGGCTGCCCTCCTTCTACAGTGTGATGGATCTCCTCTGAGGCCTCAGTGTACCCACCCAGCTGTTTGAAGAGTGCGTCCCATTGTTTGCTTATACATTGTTTTTTCATCAGGTTAAATGAAATTCAATAATGAAGTCAAATATGTGAGGATGCTCATCCAAGCATAAAAACACTTTTATATGTTTGTTGAGGGAGGCCTATATTTGCCTCAAATATACACACACTACAATCATTGGCTACAGCTGCAAACTCAAGCTGTAGAATAGATGCAAATGGGCTGGAAGGGAGTGTGTCTGGGCGTCTGGCTATGCCTTTAGCAGCTGCTCTTATACCTTCTCATGTGAAACAGTTCCACGACAATAGTCTCACTTTTCCAACTCAAGCTAATGATAAACACGCTGGCATCTGGGAGGTTTGATAGCAATTCCCAGCAGTGTCATCTGCAGAGATGTAGAGATGCCAGGGGCGGCATTGAGGGAAAGCGCAGCACAGAGATAACAGAACCAGATGCTGAAACATAGATCCTACTTTGGGCTCATCTCTCAGAATTAAAGCCAGATCTGTGCAGTCAAGCAGGCTTGTGGACTTAGTGTGCTGCAGAGAGATGTTAAAAGAACAGTACCCGGTCTATACAGCATGCAGTGAAGACATTGGGACCTTAGCAAAGTAATGTTTCTTGGCAAGAGTGCTAAAAGTACAGAGAATTTTCAAAAGTCACCCATAATTGCTCTACGGGGATATTATTGACTTTTACTGTGTAAATTCATCAGACAAATGCATGTAACTAAACCATTCATTTAAACATTTTTAAAGCTTTCTGGCATTACACAGCAAGATATTCCCAATGCGAGTAAACTGAATGTCTGTAATAGATTTACTTACTGGATGATATGTTTGTGCCATGCTAATAGTGAGTTCAAATGTAAGAAAGATAGTTTTTATGAAGCCACTATAATGTTATAATTACGAGTGGGTAATTGTCTTTGAGCCTCAAGTTTATGAGTTGGGGGCAAATCCATGAGAAAATATGACGGATGCAATGGATGCATCATCTGTATCGGCGTGAATTTGTTGTATTTTTTTGTTTATAAATATATAAGTTAAGTTGCATGTATAAAATATGATAAAATATTTGACAATTTAGATTTTAAGCACCTTCATAAATTAAAAACACTCATGATGAGCCTTCTTTATTTTTCATTTTGTGGCGGCAACTACAAAAAAAAATTGCTCAAAATACCCGAGTTTTGTGGTTGTAACATTTGACAAAGCAAGAACCAATCACATTTTTCTGAAAATAAAAACAAAAACCTAGTTGCTTAGCATAAACCAATCATCCCTGACTGATCTTTCAGTGTGCCCTTGGTTGATCCTGTTGGAGAGATCCATCTCTCTCCTGTTTGCCTGCTGCCAAGGAGATGTGTGAACGAACAAGGAAAATTACACTCTCCGAGACCCTGCTAATGAAGTCATCTCCCTCGGCCCAGCCAGCCAGTCAACTTTTTAATTAGTAACTAATCAAGTCAATGCAGAAGTCCTCACCAATGAGAGGCGAACTGGCCTACACATACAACCCTGCCTTAGTCCGTCTTTCCCATGCAGCGATAATATTTACAGACTCCGCTCCTTTGGCAGAGTGGGTTTAGATTACGTTAATTACTTGGGCCTTAGATGGCATTAGTGAAACGTGATCTCCAGTATATCAGCTGTACAGAACTGTTGGCTTGTGAATAGAAAACCATAGGACGCTAAAAGGGCTTAGAGTCACATACTGTCTGAAAGCAGGGGCACCGATAGGGGAAGTGAAGTCAGAGCAGCTGCCTGAGAGAGTAAACACAAATACACAAACAGCCCCCAGGAGATACATCTGATACTGCGTGAACACAATCATCCATTCAATCATTCAGCTTTCACGCATCCGAGCAGGAATATGGCCATTCTGGAGGGGACCTTTAAATAAGAAACAGAATTGTGTGCTCAAGTAAGAAGGAAATACTTTACTAAATACAAGGGAGAAAATCAATTTCTTTTGATTGGTCAGTCACATTCTGTGGTCAAATATTATTATATAATGACTTTCTCAATAGCCGTTTATGATAACTATTAATTTATAGCAAACTTACAAACTTTCAGAGGACACTATAGTCTCCAAGCTCTTGATGTGTATCGATATTTTAATGATTCAGAAAAGAAGAATCACTGTCTGGCCAACTGAGATTTCAGTACAGAGATGAGATAAAGGTTATTTTAACCAGATTTATGGGTAATAGTGTACCAGGAGTGTATATTAGCACCATTTTCTGGGGGATCTTGTAGCATTTCAACCCTAAAATGGTGATGTGGGACATTAGACCAATCGGATAGTAGATTTGTGTCTCCCATATCACTGAACTGTCTCTCTCTCTAAATTATTTATTCATGAGAATAGTAGCATTCCTCGTTGGTTCCTGCTTCCTCTTAACAGTTCTGGTTCTTTAAAGGACAAGTTCGGTATTTTACAATTAAAGCCCTGTTTTAAGATCGTCCCTGATGAAATAGAATAGTTAAGATTGTTTTTGAGACAAATGCTCCTGTCACGAGGATTTTTGGATTCTGTGTTAGTACCCCCCCCCCCCCCCCCCCACCTTTACAATGAAAGCATAGGTGCACTCGAACAATCATTCATAAAAACGCATAAAACTTTAGTTTACAAAGAGGTGAAACTCACCGAGTGCTCTAGGGTGGTCACTGATATGCTCACACAAAAATCGCTGCAAAATATGCTTTCCAACAGGTTTAATCGTAGTTTTTGTCCAAGTCCATTTTACTTCCTATTTTCGGTTGAAGTCCACAGTAGTCAATTGTCGAGTTCACATGCGCGATCATTGGTAACTAGATAACTAAGGATCGCGCACGCAAACTCGACAATTGACTACTGTGGACTTCAAACGAAAATAGGAAGTAAAATGGACTTGGACAAAAACTATGATAAAACCTGTTGGAAAGCATATTTTGCAGCGATTTTTGTGTGAGCATATCAGTGAACACCCCAGACCACTCGGTGAGTTTCACGTCTTTGTAAACTAAAGTTTTATGCGTTTTTATGAATGATTGTTCGAGTGCAACTATGCTTTCATTGTAAAGGTGGGGGGGTACTAACACAGAATCCAAAAATCCTCGTGACAGGAGCATTTGTCTCAAAAGCAATCTTAACTATTCTATTTCATCAGGGACGATCTTAAAACAGGGCTTTAATTGTAAAATACCGAACTTGTCCTTTAATGGTTCTTATCTTCAATGGTTATTTAAAGGTACAATATGCAGGATTTTTGCAGTAAAATATCTAAAAACTACTAGGCCAATGCTATATATTTTGTTTAGTTAATTACTTACAATATCCCAAATGTTTCCAACTATTTGTAAATCATGAGAAAATTGTGATTTTAACCAAGGAAACGTGGTGTGTGTGAGTCGCCAGTCAATGACGTCATTTCCGCGTTACCCCCGGTTTCCGCCAGGTTTGACCTCGTACTGCAATAGAAACCATGGCGACAGACGTGGACAACTGGGTCGGTTATGCCCGTTATGCGTGCTAAACAACGTGAGCGTCCCTAGCAGAGTTTTGTTCAAACATTATGGACCATGGCAAGCAGACTTTGAGATAAAAAGAGGACTAAAACGAAGATTTCCTCCACATTCGCGACTAACTTCGACTTGACAGAGACGCGAGAGTTGCATGTTACTTGAGCAAACAGGTGAGCAAATCAATACAAAACTAATCAATGTTACGTAGTTCAACATGATGAAAAGTTAGAATATGATCTGTATGCTATTCTAATGTTGATCTAACTTAGTCTCATACAGCCAACAAACAACCTAACTAACAACATTCAACAATGCCGTTTAGTGTGTTAGTGAAACTGTTAGAGCAAGTAAATCAGCGGTGCGTTACCTCAAATTTAATTCCTCTAATAAACTGACCTGTGTGAGTAATTCAACGTTTAGTTCGGTAGAATAAGATGTCCTTATTCCTTTATATCCGCGGGACTCGCGTTATGTGTGGCGCTGGTATTCGTCTAGCAAACGCGCCCTGCTTCATACCACAGTCATGTTAAAAACATCAATGTATTCACTCATCCATAAAAGATCCATCAGCTTGAGGACAAGATCCATAATTCCGCCTAAAGCTTCAACAGCTTGTGTCCTTTTACCTCACACAGCATGCAATGAAAACTTTCAGCCTTTAATGTTCAAAGCGGAGTCAGACAATGATGGAAAGACTCAAGAAGTGACAACATGTATCTAAAAGGACATTTCTGAATGGTATCTTCTAGTCATTGATTAGCATATTCTCTATTAATCGCTATACCCAGCTGTTTATGTAAATTTTCATAGGTGAAATCCTCTAGAGTGCGGTCACATTTACGTTATTCAGCAAATTCTCGTGGGTGAAATCCATTAGGGTGTGGTCACATTTTTGTTCAGCAAATTTTCGATGGTGAAATCATTTGCAGTCGCATTTACCGTTGGTCAGAAAATTTTTGAAGGTGAAATCCTTCAGAGCACGGTCACATTGAACATTGTTCAGAAAATTTTTGTAGGTGAAATCCTTCAGGGCGCGGTCACATTTAACGTTGTAGGCTACAGCTAATTTTCTGTGACTTCAGTGAGATCTGTGCTTCATACATCATGACACTATTGACAACTGGATCTTTGAGTCTTGATGAAATTTCTCTCAAAAAGATCTTGTTCACATGGCACATCAAAATAAATGCTTTCAAAAAGAGATGAAATGGGTGTAGAGAATTAAATTTTGGGGTGGCACCCGAGGTGGCCAATCAGATATCAGAGGTGCTGTGTATCCAGTGGTGGACACTCCTCTGGCTCTATGGAGCAGTAAATTTGTCATAGATACACACACAGCCATTAGATCCATTTCACCTTCAGCCAAACATTATGCCTAAGCAGTGCAGGATACAGCTTCCTATCGACACAGCTTTTAATAAGTATTTAAACATACCTAGGTTCACCTGATTGACTTTTTAATCTATATTTATTTATTCATCGGAATCTAAGAGCAGGAGATGGTTTGATAACGAAAGCATTTGATCAACACTTTCAAGACTCACTTTGGCCCATTCCGACATTACAAAGTTAATTCCGTTATCAGATAGACCAATCTTAATTGGGGTTTTAAGCCTTTCAAACATGGCTAGAGAGCACTGATACATGAGCTGGCCTTGTTTCCCACTACAGTAAATATTAGGAAACCCGCTACTGCCCCCAAGCTCTCAACTGAAGAACTCCATCCTTTGGATAAACTTTATGAAAAGTGCCTCACAAGATTAAACCAAAGAGTCTTTGTTTGGATATTTAGTAAGTTCCAGCTATTTCTTGCGGGTAGATATTGTGGCGAAACACTATTTTTTCCTTTGATGGAGGCTGAAAAAAAGATAACTGATTTACGCAAATATTTAATTGAAATAAATCAGCTTGCTAATATACCAAAGCCAAGATTTGTTTTAGAGGGTTTCTAAAGGAATAGTTCACTTAAAAAAATAACATTCTGTCATCATTTACTTGCTTTCAAGTCGTAACAAATCTATGCGTATTATCTTCTTGAGAAAAAAGCAAAAGACGCTATTCTAAAAAAGTCTTTTTTTTCATAGAATGAAAGTCAATGGGGTCCAATCCTGTATCTGTATCTAATGTTCTTCAAAATATTTTCTTTTTCATATTTTCTTCAGTGGATGATGTTTGATTTAGGGAGAGTATGATCAGTCTAAGAGATGAAGGGAGAGTTTTGTAATGCTGGGACCTGCTCATAAAACAGTATTCTCTTGTTCTCAGTCGCTTGAAGCCTATTTTTCACAACTGTGGACCACAAATGCCTTCTTCAAGACAAAAATCCATTTGAAACAAACTGTCAAAGTCTTTGAGTGTTGGATGGCCAGAGCTTGTTTACTCACATGCCTCTCTCAGAAAAACAACTCCTTACCAGCGTTTTCTGAAGTCCACAGAGCACACTCTGTTCAGCTCTCGCAGTCTGCCCACGTCCTGAACATCACCTTGAGTCCAGACGGGCCCTCTGCCTCTGTAAACAGCTCTCCTCACAGCTCAGCACAGCTAGCGCTCATTCATTCTTACCTCAAGTATCATACAAAATGTCACCTCATGGATTCATTCATAAATGATGATGATTAGCTCCTGGTTTGGTTTCAACCTCTCTGAGCTGAACATGAGGGTCGGCTGCCCTTCCACTGCCATTGTGCTAATTGACTCATCAGCTCCGTGCTTGGCCCGGCCAAACCGGCCATTTCAGCTAATGCAAACAATATGGTTCTCTGACAGGCAGGAGGGCCGGCCTTCTGTCCTCTGCTCGGTGTCTACAGGACGCCTGCTCTCTCATCACGCTCTGAGAGGTACTGCTATGCTAAATGGGATAAAGAGAAAACAGCGATTGACTGATTTATGACTGACCTTTACAGGATTAGTTCACCCGAAAATGAAAATTCATGATTAATGAACCCAAAAGATTTTTTTCTCCTTCTGTGGAATGCTATATAGAGAAATACAATCATTTTTGTTCCATAGTAAGCTTCAAAAACGGACTAAATTTAAGTAATATTATCTTAAAAGTAGTCTTATGAAATCATGCAGTAGCATTATGTGATGAACAGACCAAAGGCCTTTAAACGACACCAGACGATGAATAAGGGTCTTATCAAGCGAAACAATCGCTCATTTACAAAAATAAATAAAAATTTAAGTTTTATAAGCACAAATACTCACCTTGCTCTGTTCTGTGATGAGCGTCTGGTGTCATTTAAAGCTCTTTGATGCTGCACTGAAACTCTCATTTGGACCTTGAACCGTTTGGTTCCCAATGAAGTCCATTATATGGAGAAAATCCTGGAATGTTTATATCCAAAACCTTCATTTCTTTCCGACTTAAGAAAGAAAGACTTGGACATCTTGGATGACATGGGGGTGAGTAAATTATCAGCAAAAGTTTTTTAAAAGTGAACTACTCCTTTAACCAGATTCAGTCTGTGGCCTTCCTAAACCCCTTTTCCCATTTTAGGACACTGAATAGTGGTAGTCAGGCAAGGCAACACTGTTCAAGCCTGTTTCTTGTTTCCTTGATAGAGTGTTTTGATAACATTTCTTGGTAAGTTGCTGAAAAGCACCTATTAGGAAGTCTGAGATGGAGTGAGCACTATAGCGGAGCCATCTATTTACAGTGCTGTCTGTGCTCATGCCCCGGGCTGCCCACCACTTTCTGTTTCTTCGTCTCTGTTGCATCGTTTTAATTACTAGTTGTGTTGTCACTGTCAGCAGGCTCTGTCTATCTACAATCTTCTCCTTTGTCTGGGTTTACTTGAAAGTACACTGCATTGAGATCAACTAACTCCTGTAATTTCCGTTCTATGGCATGAAAGCAACAAATGCTTTGCAGTAAGACATACCAACACACCTAAACAGTATAACATGTATAAGATTACATATTACTAATAGACATTTGCCATTTGAATGGAATCCCCTACTCTGCAAATTATGGTTTTAATTTTAAAATATCTATTCAACAGCTATAGTTATATGACATTTGGCCAGTGATTATAGACTGAAAACTTCAGAAGGCGCATAATGAGGCACTACTAATAGAATTATAATGATTATAATAATTTTGTCTTAAAAGATAATTGTTCCATATTACTATAACCTTTTATGCATTTTTAAGATTTTGTTAAAAAAATGTATGTATATATTTTTTTACTATTATTTAGAAAAGGGAATAGAAGAGGGAAAATTTTAAAAAGAAATTCAATCATTTATTGATCATTATAATTATGAACGCAACACTTTTGTTTTTGCCCCCGTTTTTCATGAGCTGAACTCAAAGATCTAAGACTTTTTCTACGTCCACAAATGGCCTATTCGTGAAACTATTGCTTTGTTTAACTTTTTCACATGTGAAAGAACCTAAAGAAAAAGATGCATATTTAACCAAACTGTACTGACATTTTTTTACTTACAAAACTACTATGAACTTCTATGCTATGAAGGACAACAAACATATTAAGGCCTCATTCTCTGTTAATAGAATGAGCAAACTTTTAAATTCATGTAAAGATATGCTCATGCAACAGACTGGTTCAGAAGTGAACTGCCTAAGCTATGCTTTTTTTTAAACATTACATCTAATGTATTCACAGAGGATATGAATCAGGGAAATGTCACTTTAATCAGAGCATTATGTTTGATTAATGATGTAATTATGGGTGTTAAATAGTGACTGAAGTGTTGTGAGCAGACTGTTCACTTCTGCATCGGAAAGAGATTGTGAAACACCATTAAGGCACTATAGAGGAGCCCAGTCAAAAGAACAACCATATAGGCTGCTACACATTACACCAGTGGCATATGTGAGATTCAACGCACTACCCCATCAGCCCACAGAGAGGGTCCCGTCACACAGAAACGCACGACCAAATGGGCCTGAACACCCAACATCTACAGTCATCAAAGAAGCCCTTAGCCAGCAGGGGCAATGGCCTGGACCTGATTACTGTCTTCACATCTGATATTACAGCTTCCATACTTGAAGGAAAAGTTATTATAGATGCCCAGGAGGAAGAAATGGTGGCTGCATTTAATACAAACTGGGTGTTTTATGACATTTTAAGTCAGCAGCTTTGAAATGGTACATTTTCAGCCATGCAGAGTCGAAACTTCTTCAAATCATTTGGTTTCAAAAAACTTTTTCCACAAAATATCTGGTTCACAAGAAAAAATGTAGACATAGATGCTGACTTGTTTTCTCATAAATACCTCAATTTGATTCGCAAGTTAAGCCCACTCCAAATCTCAGAAATAAATTCAGTCAGTGTTAATTATACACCACTACTCGGATTGTCAGAAAATAAGCACCTGTTTCCAACATAGCATGCTTCCGAGAAGAACAGTTTTCACAGCAAAGGCAGGTGAGATTGAAAGGTATAGAAAAAGACCAAAACAGACAGTAAGCTGGTTGCCATGGCAGGAAGGAATCCAGCTGTTAGAACAGGCAATGCTCACAGATGCTAAGTGATGGATGGGTACTCCTGTCTAGAATAGTATTTCTATCTACAGCAATGTTTGTATGCTAGTATTTTCTTAAATAGCTATTTTTTCCAGACAACAAGCCTAATTACCTAAATTGATCATATCAGCGCTTAACATTATTTAACACTATTTTTGACAGCATCCTAGTAGTCTGACCAAGGCTTTGACCAACTACATTGATGTAAAGTTCAAATAAATCTTGTCAGTCTGTCATAAAATGAGGACTTCATACCTTTTTCTGCCTCCTTTTGATTCTAAACTGAACTCAAATGGCATTAAGAATTGGGTAAGAGACAAACAACTTAGTTAATCGAGGAAATTGAGAGATGAAACCATGCTGATGACTTGGTCTGTTCTGTGGTGGAGTAGTGAGATTGACGTGTAATTAAACTGTGGGTGCAGACCGGATCGATTCCATTCCTAGAGCTTCCGAACTAATCTTTGGGGTGCAGACTGATGGGGAAGTGAACCAGAGGTTACCCCATGATTCAGTTCTAGAGCTCCTATCCGATTTTAGGGGAAACCCGGTTTTATTGGAGACGTCCAATAGATTTCTTTGGCGTGCCAAAAGCAAGCGACAGGCAGTGTAATCACCATGGGAAAATTTCAGTAAAAAGATGATATGTGTTTTGCCAGATGAGAAGTTTATCCATATAACAACATTTTTTACTCTGAATTCCTTAACAGTATCATCTTTATATATTTGAATTTCTTTTTATAACCGTTTTAATTGTCCTTGCTTTTATTTTGTGATGATTATAATTCCTGTGTAAATCACTTTGAATTACCAGTGTTTGAAACGTGCTATATACATAAATAAACTTGCCTTGCCCACATGACAATAGAGTCCGTGTATCAAGCAACAAAGCACCAGAGTGCCTTCTGCTAGTAGATCTGAGCAAATGTAGACCAAGACCATGATCGCTGCAAAGCCATGGGTCTAAGATGATGAAAAGCACTCAAGCAACAAGCAGTGGTGAGCTTTTACTAAGTTAAATATTTTTTTGATGTTGTTCATTAACTTTTTTTTAATAAAACCATGAAAACATTTGGTAACGCTTCCTTTTACAGTACTGGCTAATATAAGGTAAGTACATGGAACAGGGGTAGGTTGAGGAGTAGGTTCAGAGTTAGTATTAGTTATTACCCAGTAATAAAATAAGTACATAGTATTTACATGGTTAACTGGACTGTAAAAGGAAGCATTACCAAACATTTAATATATAGTCAGAAAGACAAAATATTTCAGAAAGACAAAAGAGACATAAGCTTGATTTTTTTTTCTGTTTCAAAAAAAAATTGTTAAACCCCACACCTATTTGTTATTCAGAGACCTTTAAACTCCAAACAGCCTAACTCCGAAGCAAGTGCCAACTATTTCACGTGCTAAACATACATGAGGACTTTTTCTCATCTCGTACAGGCTCACAGTTGAACATCTCTCTCCAAACCACAGTCTAGTCAAGATGAGACATGAACACTCCAAGGAATGTGCATTTCAATGTGAATCCCATTAACACATACTCATTTCATTCCTCTTCCAGTTGCTAGTCATGAAATATTGCCACTGAGCTGCATCTTTTCTGTAAAAACATCATTTTCACAAATGTGCTGGTCCCAGAAAAACAGACATTCAGCAGGGAAGTTTTAAAGCTTTTGAACTGTAAACTGAGCAGTGTTGGGAGTAACACATTACAAAAGTAATGCATTTAATTACCTTGTGACTTTTTTACTCGGATGCAGTTGTGCAAGGCATTACTCATCAGTTTTCAGTAATATTTTACTCAGTACATAAATTAAATTATGTTATTACTAGGGCTGTCAAACGATTAATCGCGATTAATCGCATTCAAAATAAAAGTTTGTGTTTACGTAATATATGTGGGCGTAGTGTGTATAATTATTTTGTATATTTAAATACACACACATCCATGTATATATTTAAGAAAAATCTGAAAGTATATACTTTATATATATTTATACACAATTAATATTATGTATAAATATAAATATTTCATGTATTAAGAACACATTTTTCTTAAATATATACATGGATGTGTGTGTATTTAAATATACAAAATAATTATACACACTACACCCACATATATTATGTAAACATAAACTTTTATTTTGGATGCGATTAATCGCGATTAATCGTTTGACAGCCCTAGTTATTACCCGTTCGTGGTCAGTCAGTATAACCGCGTGTGGTGTCCAAGTTTGTAAATAAAGACTAAATGACAGCTGATATTTGTATAGTGATTTTTTTCATTCATCCCTCTTGCTGGTGTACCTTTGTATTGCTCGACAGTCCAGTGAAAGAGTGTTTAGGACGGGTTTTAGAGGAGTGCCGCGAGCCATGACATTGGCCTGTGCTCACGCTGGCCAGTGGAAAAGCAGCTAATGGGTGAAGATGGCAGAAGACTGTACATTCGCAAGATTGAGGCATGCAGATTACTTCGAGTTTGTCAGAGATAAGGACAAGAATGTTAAATTTTAGAATGTTAAGTTCTACTTCTGTAGTAATTTGTGAAACTCAAACGTAATACAGGAATAATGGAATGATTTACAATTCTGAGACAGTAATATTGTAAGGTAAAGAATTACTAAAGAGAAATAACAGTAAAAAGTAATCTATAACAGGTTGGAAGTAACTTGAAACCCTGAAACTGAGTAAATTAGAAAGCCTTTCTAAAAGATCTCCATTTGTGTTATGACAGCATCAATTTTAAATATTGTACTACTTCCAGCCAAATGCAAGTGTCAATCACAAGACAATTGGCAGAACAATTGTTTTTGTTCAATTGTTCAATTTGTGGTGTGCATCACATCTTGAGATTGTTTTGCTCCTGTGTTAACTGAGAACATAGCGTGTTATGCATTAAGAAAGCAAAGCACACATACAACTTATCCTCCACTGTTTATTTGTTGGTGACTTTACATGTTTAGAAAAAGAACCCAAGGATTTTTCCTCCTGTGTGTTTCCGTCTGGCCTCCTCGTGGTCCATGATGCCAGCTGAGGTTGTCAAAACAATGAATCTGCAAAGAATAAAAAGAGACAAAACACATTAGCAGGCTATCCAAGATGGTGATGCCCTTTAAATACATTTCTCCCCTAGGCAGATGTTTAGATGATTCTGCACTGACATTTGCAAGATCTTAAATGTAAGCAAAGCAATGAAAAGGGATCATTTGTGATAAATGTAGGCAACTTCGGCCAAAACCAGCCTTTGGTTGGTCAAGACGACAATTCAGTTATAAATGAACAAAAGTTAAAATCAAACATGACTATGAATGGTTGACCAACGCAGAAATTTTTTTTAATGGCTAACATAAGTGCGAATGGCCAAAAGCCAATAAAATGCTGATATGTCAAAAATAATAATAATAATAAAAAATCTATTTTTTTTTAACAGTAAACATGTTTTTTATTTAGAGCTTCAAATGTATAACTCAAAAATTGTGTGTATAGTTTTTGCATTTGCCGCATAAGGTGCTTAAAATTGTAAGATGTGTTTTCCTCAGTGAAGAACTTTAATTTCATAGGCATATTCTCTTTCTGTAAATGTTAGAAACTCTTGCAAATTTCCATTTTGCTGTCAGAAGTGGACAAGCCTTATGCTAGTCTCTGCTAAACTTCTGATTACAGTGAACGAGCGTCACCACAAGCATGCGCAACAAACTGATAGAGAGCAATAGAATAGGAGTCCAAATAAGTGTATTCTTATGACAACATACATTAGGGGTGCAGAACTGTCCACATCGTGATGCAGTAATAGACTGCTCGATTATAGACTACTGACGTTTATCCAGTCATACTTATTATCTCTACTCTCGTAATCTCTTCAATGCTCAGTCAGTAGCAATTCCTCAAAAATGGCACCATGGTGACATCACACACAACAAACCCACGTGTCTGACAAAGAACGATAACACGAAATTTAAAACCGATTGGCTGTTGCATGTTGGTCTATTTTGTAGTCAAAATAAGGAACTACAACCACAAAATAAATAAAAAAATAATAATTAAAAAAAACATTCTATAGCACTTGCGAGAGCATTTCAATGACATTTACATGGACGTAGGAAAATTAAGACCTGTTAAAAATGAATTAAGACCTAGAACACAATACTTCCGCAAATTTAAGACTTTTTAAGGCCTTAAATTGTGTTTTTAAAATTTTTGACTTTTTTTAGACCCCGCGGAAATCCTGTGTTATATAATAACCGTCACACCCTGTAGTGCATATTTACATACATGACCATTTGAAACATTGTGTTTTTTATATACACAGCAAAAATAGCATGTATTTGACAAATTTATAAATTGTCAGCAAGCCGACCATATAGAAAGCACAGAAAATGTTTAAATGCTTGTCAACGAACATCAATATTTCCCCAAGAAATAGGCAAGAATGAACCTGATGTCCTTCGTGATTACTGTTCATTCCTACACAATGCATTGAACTTAATCATGACTTCACATGCCATCAGAAATGTTTTACTTGTCACTTCAGAAGGCAGCATAAGTCTGCTCTGATGCAAACGAAAGTCGCCTGATACTAGATTACTATACTGTATTAAATTTATAGCTCAAGTTTACTTTGTGAAAACTACATTCATTATATAACTACATATCTTCCAATTATCTTAAAAATCCAATCAAATCATCAGGGAAAAGTTCAAATGCTGCAACTAAGAATAACAATATTAATGTGACAGCGCAAAAAAAGGGAATAGTTTTCATCTACCATTTTGATATTTCATAAATCTATGCCTCTCTACGTTTGGATTTAACAAACAGATCAGTTTGTCAGATATTCAAATTCAAGGATTACTAACCAAAGTTACAAATTTAATCTGAGTGCAAAAATGGAATAACGCATAAAACATTTGCAAATAAGCACCAAAGTTTCCATACAGTGAGTCGAAGAGTGCAAAATCGTCACTTTGATGAACTGGTGCTAAAAAGACAAATGGAAGGTGCTGATATAGTTGCCAATTAATGTCATTTAGCCTATCATTTTCTTTATTACCTGCGCCTCAGAGTGCACAGATGAAACAAATGTGGTCATGTTGGTCTTGAAGCAGGTCATTACACCAAACCACCAAGACGAATTTCAGAACTAAAACAGCATTTGAGATTGGTCCACTGGTTGATCCAGTTATGCCATCCCATTGCAGTCACTTAACATTTGATACACTTTGGATTTATTTTGTAGATGTTTCCATCGTAGTTTATGCAAATGATTTCTTGTTGAATAATTTTGTTTTATCTGACTCAATTTAGCACAAACTTCTTTTATGCACATAAAATTAAGTGGGTGGACACAGCCTAAAGCTAATATAAAACAGTAAAATGCTAATAAGAAAAAAAACCTAAGCATTTACTCACCCGAACTGTCTGGACGGGAGAAGGTTGTTCTGCCACTTCTCCAGATCCTTCAACTGCACATCGAACCGAGGGCTGATAACGCCACACTGCATTACAGATAAAAAGTACTATAACTCCTACTTCATTTACATAAAACACCAGTAGCAAATAGTAAAGGGCATCACTAGGGCATCAAGTAAAATGAACCCACTTATGTGATACAGAACCCACAGAACCAATTCAACGAGGCCCGTCATTATATAAAAGTCTCTTTTAAATTTTAAAACCAGCTGTGGGTTTTACCCAACAATGTAAGATACTTAGGTCTATATTCACAATATCTTCTACCATATTGCTTAAATAAAGTAACCGTGACAACCCAAAACACATTTACCTAGTTGGGGCCCATTTCATTGGCAGAACCCATTGACACAACTAACCTTGACACAGGGTGCAAACAGTGCCTACATGTCAGGCACTATAACATCTTAGAGAAAGGGGCAATTAAATTCACATAAAGTTTACGAAAAAATTACTTTAATATTTTAAATTAATTAAACAGAACCAATAAGTAGGGTTGGTTACTGAACTCTACTTTTAAAGGCACTGACCAAATTACATTGGTACTACCGAGTCACATTAAATCAATCAGTGCCAAATTTCAGTACCTGAGAACAGATCTGGGCGAGAGAGTAAGACTATTTAAATATGAATCCTGCATGTTCTGCATGTCTCTGTGTGATTGAATGGCGCAGACGTGCCGTTTCATTTAACACACATACACTGAAGCAAGCTCGGCTGTTTTCAGCCTCTGCAATCTCACAATATGAGGACATGAATGCATGAAAATCTCCAGACACTCAGCATCTTACGAAAAATTATCATCATATAAAACACACGGAAACTCAACGGTCTTCACAGCAACCATTTCATGGGATTTTTTTCTATTAATAAAATGGTTGTTTTTATGAATATACAAACATCACATACAATGGCAGACAACAAACAAGGCAGCGCTGACATGGTGTCAATAACGCTTCAATAAGTGTAAAGAAACCATCATTTATAGAAGTAAACATGCCTAAAGTGCCACAAAAAAAGGTACTGCTGGGTACCAGCACCAAATTTCATGTACCGGTTAACAGTACCAGTAGATTGTGATACTCCATGCAAGTTGTCAAAAAACATCCGATACAGTATAAGTCTCTCATACTTAATGGTGTAATTATAGACTTTTTTGTGACCTTGTAGTGAAGGTTTATTAAACCACACTTACCTTGTTCAGCCTCCCTGTGAGATTGACAACAATTTTCCCGGCTCTGTGATCATCAATGATCTCAAATTCTCCAATGTAACCTGCAAAGATCACAACCAGCTTAAGCAGCTTGTTTCACGATATATAACATCAGAATCTACTTTACAAGACACTGAAAGGCTCATGAATTCACTCACCATGCTTCATCATCACAGTAAGAAAGCGCACTATAACTTTAGAGCAGGGCCTGATGAGAACCTGGCGTTTCCCACGTTTCTCAGCATTGTTGATGCTTTTCAGCGCATCAGCGAGAACGTTCATGCGCACCATGATGCCTGTGGAAACAAAAAAAGTGTTATTTATCCGATATTCAGTTAATGTAACCATTAGCCTCATAGCCACAGTCACAAGCCAAACCTATACTTTAAAAACCAGGTACACATTGACAAAGCAGATTAAAGACAAAACGACTATTTTCGGTTCGATATATAACGTTAGTTACGTTAAAAAAAGAATACCGCGTACAATTATCTCCGACACTATGCATAACGCTTTGATAGTGGGTGAATTAGCTAGCAAATTACGCTACCTTGGTTTGTATTCACAATAAACCTTTCTACTTAAATGCAGAATATATTTGTGATTAGAAACAAGGCACCGGACTGCTTGAGGACTTTGGTTTGACTTGGGTTATTGGTGTCTGTCCCACAGAAACATGGGCAGATGCACTACTGTATGGTGGAGGACGGCGAATCATGAATATCAGGGAAATATATGCGTTTATATCGCCATGATTGACTAAATGACTCAAAAACCTGGCTTTTAGGCTGCTCATAAACACATATTTCAGTCTAGCTGTTGCTGATACAAAACGATGTCCGTGATTTTAAACAGATTATTCAAGCATTGAAGGAATCCTGAACCTTACCAGTTCTGCAATATGGCGGAAAGAGGAAGGAAGAGGGGCGCGCGGTGCAATTTGGGAAAACATGTACTCTCGCGAGAGCACAGAAGGACTGTCTAAACGGTACTGCCCCCTAACTGTTTGGAGAGCCTCTTTGACATAGTCTACGCGTTAACTGAACAGAATATTTTCATAATTTTCTTCTTTGCTTTTTCTCTTCATAGTCAATACTTACTGCAATCTTATATGCACTAGTATTCAGATTTTTTAGAAAATGGTCTGTACTATTAATGTTCTGCTATCTAAGCTGCTTAATACAGACCAAAAGTTTACACCTTGCAGAATCTGCAAAATGTTAATTATTTTAAAAGAGGGATCATACAAAATCCATGTTATTTTATTTAGTACTGTCCTGAATAAGATTTTTTCTTAAAAGATGTTTATATATATATATATATATATATATATATATATATATATATATATATATAGTCCACAAGACCAAAAAAATAGCTGAATTTATGAAAAAATGACCCCGTTTTTACATGCCCTTAATTCTTAATGCTGTGTGTCATTCCATTATCCATGGCTGTTATTTATTTATTTATTTATTTATTTTTATGGCTACTTCCAGCAGGATAATGCACCTTGTCACAAATCTCAATTCATTTCAAATTGGTTTCTTGAGCATGACTGTTCTAGACATGAGTTCACTGTACTAAATGGCCCCCACAGTCACCAGATCTCCACAGAGTATCTCTGGGATGTGGTGAAACGGGCTCGCCGTGCCCTGGATGTGTATTCCACAAATATACATCAACTGCAAGACACTATCCTACTATCAATATGGGCCAACATTTCTAAATAATGCAAGGTGAAAGGGGGTCAAACACAGTGGTGTTCCTAATAATCATTTAGGTTAGTGTATATGTGTGTATATGAATTTGCCCATGAAAATAAATCCATTTGTCCCATGAAAATAAATAGTGACTCCTCTGAATTTGACAAAATTGATCTCAGCAATATTTTAAATTTTATTTATTTTTTGCCCTGACATTTTCTATGGTCCTATTTTCCACCATCTACTAGAGGTTGGAAAAACAAAACAAAGAATAAAAACAGACCAAACATAATTCATGCACATTGTTTATTCTGTTGATACTGATAATTTCAAACGCTTTATAATCTCAACAGACTGTGCTTTTATTGTGTATAGCAGTACAAAAGGAGCAACTACGCTTAAAGGTTAAAAAAAAACTTAAGTCACTTAAATTTAACGTCAGTGTAAACATTGTTTGTGCCATACACTCTTTGATAGAAGGCTTTAAGTGCCACACAGTAGACCACAAATCTGTCTAGTCAGAGTCTATGGTGCATGTCCATTTTGCTGGTTCTTCAGTAAGAGATCCATGTAAGCGCCATCGATCAGATCATCCTGCTTCACTCCAAGATCCAGCATCAACTGGTTTGCGATGGTCACTCCTTCTTCTCTGCTCTGGTGTTCTTTCATCACCACCTCAAGCTCCATGAAGTCCCCCAGGCCCTCCACAGAATCAACATGCACCCTGGTCTGCCCCACCATGTACAGCCTCCTCTCCTTCTTCACCTGCCCCACTTGCCCCAGTGCATCCGTCAGAACCTTGACAAGCCCCTGTGGGTCGCTGGTAGGGGTTATGGAGTAGTTTGACAGCTTGGGTCCTTCTGTATCTGGCCTCTCATAGAAGATCAACTGGCCTGTCCCATCCTGGAAGTCCCTGAGTTTCAGCCGTCCTGCAGGCACTTTGAAAAACGTGTCCTGCTGACGGATCACAGTCCCATCTGTACCGCTCAGCTCTTTTGCACGCTGCGTGAGGTAACGCAAGTCACGCAAAACTGCTTTGATTTCTACATTTGACGGCATGTTCACAAAAATGCTTATAACAACAGTAGTGCGCAGCAGTAGATCCAGAAGCTTATTGCTTTGGCGCGCTTACCCACACAACCTTAAAGCGCATGTGTGGTAGTTGGTGACGCTTTTGATTCCTCAAAGTGATTCGAGTCTTTTGAATCAGTTCACGAAAAATAACAAATCCGGAACGTTATGTCACAGTCATTCTTAAAAAACTCGATTCATTTAAAAAGTCAACCAAAAAACGTCCTGTTGTACTTTATTACAATTAATAATAATCATTAAGATAATATTTAAATATCATAAACGCTTTCCTCACAGATGATGACTAACTTAAGCACACCCATTCCTCCATTTGGTCAAGCTGGGCAACTATAAAAAAGACAATAATAATAGCCTAAATAAAATTAATTATGTGGTCATCAGTAGTCATTCTTCCCTTCCCTTTCTCACATTGTTATATGAATAAGATCGACTTGACGAAATAAACAAAAAATGATCCGAAAAGGAACACGTTTTGTTCAGTGAAAGGAGCGTATGTGTTAACCATGTTCATAAAATGATATGTTTTGTGCTATAATCAGTCTTTGAAGGTGAAAATATGAGCTCAGAAGGTGACAAGAACGATTCATTCATTTACAAGATTCATCCAAAAAACGCCACTACTGCGCATGCGTTCACAAGTATAGCTTCTCACTGCTGTGAAAGTCAAATATCGCGTACAACACAAAATGGATTCCTAAACAAAATATTTACACGGCCTTAATGCATTGACATCTTTATGACAACTGTCATTTTTTAGCTATCGGAATAGCACGTAATCCGTAGTGTCGCTAGCCTTCTTGCTTTGCCTGTAATATGTTTACATCCCAGACCTCTTCCTTCCAGGAGTCCATAGACGTGGATGAAAGGGATGTAGACTTCGACAACGAAGAGATCGCCGGATTCAGCCAGAAGATACAACAGATTAACTGCTACTATGCAATATACTACTACCAAAACACAAGGTACAGTGGTTTTTACTTGCTAACATTCGTCATGAGATAGTGATTTTGTGCCTGGTGTTCCAGCTGCAGAATGCTTTGCAAAATGCTACTTTGTTTTAGAAATATTTTGTCATTTTATGCCTCATATTAAAGAGTACTTGAGATTTATGCATTTGTAGTTTGCTTCTTTTCTACGTGTATGAGTTAAAATCCCCTATTTTTGTGCTTATGAATTAAGAGTTGAATGACACGAAGAGCAATGTCTTACATTGGCAGCATAGTTCATAATAGTGAGTTGTCTTATGAAATCATATGACTGTATGGATGAGTTATACACAGTAAGATATTGCAAAACACCACACATGAACATGTAGGCCATTTATAACCTGGGAGGTCTTAACATAATGCTTATAAAGTATTACATGCATTATCAAACTACCCAGATCTGAGGCTTCTGGAGAGAGTGTGGCCTGGAGCCAGAGGAGATCAGACTCAACCACAAGTCAGGATGACTTTAGGTAAAGAGGGGTCCGTCATCTCTCAGTCATCGCAGTCCAGTGGCTTTCAATGTTGTGGTGCAAGAAAAATCATGGCTTTAGTCAAAAAATGCACACAGGATTTTGTGTCTTTGCTTTTCATCATGTTGACCTGCTCATCTCATTCATAACCATTGAACTAATCTGACTAACGGCTTTGTCTGTCCGCTCGTTCACTTTGCCTTTCCTTGTTGATGTTATAGTTTTTCAAAAAAAAATTTACAAACCTTTTTTCACTCTTAAAGTCTCACCCTGCTGGATGACAGCTTGCCATTCAATGCGGAACCAGAACTACGAAGCTACATCTCCCGCAGGCTGAGCAAGGGCGCTTTGCTGGGGGGTATGGGTAACATTGCTACCGTGGAACTAAGGTACATCATATCAGTGTTGTTATTGTTAACTAACACTGTAAAAAAATGTTTTAATTAAAGCTGCAGTCCGTAAAAAATGATCCAAAACACATATTTGATAAAATACATAACCAGCCAGTGTTCAAAACTCTGTGTACACATTGTGTTCATCCGCGCTGTGCCGTGTCGAGGGTGTTGAAGTACAACTCGCATAAAGTTGATAATTCCGCGAATGACTGCAATTGCAGATTTCGAACAGAGATGGCGACAAAGAGGAAAAATGCCAGACTGCAGCTTTAATTGTAATGAAGCTGAAATAAAATATACTTAAAACTTGAATTTTTAAAAACGTAGAAATGTTTTTAGAAATGAATTAATTTTAAATGAAAATTAGAAATATTGCTTTGGCAATTAACTGAAAGAAGATGAAGTATTAAAAATTACTAGTTTTTAATTATCCCTCATTGCATAAATAAAAATCCAGAACCATACCTCATTGTAATACCTCATTTAGTATATAACCATGTGATTGTTGACCAATGATTGTTGGTGTTCAAGCATCCCTGAGCAAGCGGTGGGCTGTTACTGCTGTCTGCTGGAGCAAGAGAAATCTCCGGAACAGCCTGAGGCCGATGGCAACGGCTGGGTGGTGTGTCTTCTCGGAGGATCAGAGAAGGGCCTGAATCTATATCCTCAAATCAAAAATGACTGACCATGGAGTAGCCATGAAACAGAAGTTTTAATAGTCTTTTCTTTTCCATTGTTCCGTATATCCAAGTGAAACAGTATATGCATGCATGGATAAATCATTTATATTAATAAACTGATGTTCCATAAAAAGAACTGTGCATTTTAATTTCATGGTGACTTTAAACTGAAGAAAGAAAAACAGCATTGTGCATTAAGCAATTGCATTCAAATACTGTTTTCTCTTAATAGGATAATTCATGTTACTTAACCATACAAACATTCAGAATTGAGCTGGACAAGTACGTCCAGGGTCTGCAGGGCTGTTTAACTCCTGAGGTGAGGACAACTATTTCTTGTTGTCAACAATGTTGAAATTGGTCTGTTTTGTTGAAGTTCTAAATCTGCTGGCACACTGCCTTTGATACTCATTTGCTGTAAACATTGTTGGGAACCTTTTGTTACAGATGGATAACTTGGAGACGGATGTCAGGCCCTACCTGAACCAGTGGTATGAAGAGTCAGTAATGCATATTCACAGAGTGGTTCATCTGTTGCAGGGGAACGTTGGGTACCTTCTGCATGCTGTAAGAAACCACTTATGTCTAGATCATACACACTTTACATCTGAAAACAATAATATACTGTATTAAATGAATGTAACATCACATCTCTGCTACAGGCTTTGAGTCACAAGCTCGTAGAGGTCACAGGGACGGATGAGAAGACAGAAACAGATGTAGCAAGGTATGGAGAAGCAAAATTCTTTTTATGCAGTTTAATTACTGATAGTTACTGCAGCTTGATCAATTGTGTTGATTAGATTCATCAAAGCAGCAAGCCTGCAGGGTCTAGTCCAGGAAGACACCACTACAGCCTCCCTCTGTAAGGCCATGTCAGAGGACTCTCACACCAAACTGATTATCGACTTCTCAACCAGCCCTCCCACACTAACCAATGAAGGTCAGCAGGAGCATCGTCATCATAAGCCAGTCAATCTACAGGCTTTCTCCTTTCATGTTATTTTGATAATGTTGTGTTGTTATTTTAACCTCTGCAGTCAGTAACCGGTTCTGTGACGACTGGATACAAGCCTTCCTCAATGCTGCCGAGCGCTTTAACCCTTTCCTCCTCCGTCAGATCCTGGAGAACTTTAAACTTAAGGTTAAATGTGGCGTTCACTCATTTTTGTTGCTTGCTCAATGGACTTGATTAAAATGTAACAATAAATATTTATTAAAATATTCATATTACAGAAGTTTACTTAAAATACATTTGTTTTAGGAGCACACCAATAATTTTCATTGGCTTTAAAGAATTGCTGAAAAGGTTACACTTAGCATGCTAACATTCTATTGGTAGCAAATAGTTAAAGGGATAGTCCACCCAAATTGAAAATTCTGTCATCATATACTCACCCTCATGTCATTCCGAAACCTTTCTTCTCCTGAACACAAAAGAAAATATTTTGAAGAATGATGGTAATAAAAGCTCAGTTCCCATTGAAACTTTTTTTTTTGTCTGGTGGTGGGATCCAAATCCGTCTGGTAACCAACTATTCTTCAAAATAGCTTTTGTGTTCCCCTGACGAAAGGAAGTCATATTTACCCACAGGGTGAGTAAATGACATAATTTTTGGGGGGGCTATCCCTTTAAATGCAGGAGATTTGGATATCCCTTTAATTTGATTTGAGTTTTAAATGTTACAATGCTAACCGTAACACTCTTCCGGTATTGTTCTGTTTCAACAGGGGGCTGAATCAAGTAACTTTGATCATTTTCGCCCCATTTCAAATTTCCCGTTTATTTCATTTATTTCGAAATGTCAACTTTTGGAAAGGTTTGTAACAGCCCAAGTCCATAATCATCTTTCTCAAAATGGTCTGTGCTAGCAATTTCAATCTGGGTTTCGTCCTTTTATAGTGTTGAGACCAGATTAGTTAAGATCTTTAATTACTTATTGTTAGCTGCTGACTCAGTACTTTTATCTTTATTAATTCTGCTCGATTTAAGCTCTGCATTTGATACTCTCTCACACACAGCATTTTGTTATCAGATTGGAGTCTATTGGAATTATTGGTACCCCCTTGACTTGGTTTTGATTGATACTTTACGGGTCATACTCGATTTGAATGTAAGCAGTTTCGTTCAAAGCCTTCGTATGTGAATACAGGTGTCCCACAGGGCTCAGTATTGGGTCCTCTTTTATTTATTATTTATCTTTTACCCTTTGGTAATATTTTTAGAAAATTTGGTGTTTAATTTCACTGCTATGCCTGTGACACCCAACTTTACCTGTCCTCCAAACCTTCCTCTACTTTTCCTCGTCTGTCCTTTCAGATTGTTTAGCAGAAATTAAAGAATGGTTTACTTCAAATCTTAAACTTAACAGCAGTAAAACGTAATTCTTCTTGATCTGATGAAAGCCACATTCATCTGTGCATATTGACAACTTACCAGTGTCTGTATCTAAACAAGGTAAAAGTCTGAGGGTCATCCTTAACTAGTAATAATTACTAATCAGCTAAATTATTAAATTAAAAATTAAAAACCTGTGTATTACCCAACCTGATTTAAGAGTGATCCTTATTCAGAAATGGTAATTACATCATTATGGCTGTCTTCAACATGCACATTCTTTCTCTATGCAGGCCATCCAAGACATGAACAACTTGAAGCGCTTCATCCGTCAGGCTGAAATGAGCCACTACGCTCTGTTCCGCTGCTGCCTGTTCCTGCAAAGCTGTGGAAATGGGGATGTGCTGCTGCAGAACGCACGCGCCGAGCACAGCAGCTTTCCCGAGGCCTGTGGAATCATAAACGTGCTGGAGGAGTTCCTCGGTGAGCAGGCGCAGGGCACGCTGTACTGACACCTCCCCGTCTGCAGGGGGCACAGTGTTTCATACACTTAGAGCACCTTGAAGGGAGTTACCCCTGAATTGCTATTCAGCCCCCATAATCATAGCAGTGTGGTCTGCATTTTGGGCAGTCAGAAACACTAAATATAGTCCATCTTTTTGTGTGTTTTGAGGTTCAACAGCAATATTTAAAAATGATTTTGCTATGATATGATTCTGTATGCTGTTGTAGGTGCTTAAAAATTATAATCTGAATAGACCCAATAAAATGGGCTACAAATCCGTGTGATTAAACTTTGTTTAATGATTCTTCTTAATAATGTTATGTTAACACACCAGTGTTTTAATGTGATTCTAAGTTGTAGTCTCAGCTGTGAAGCAATCATTGTTTAGATTCTAAAACTAGTGTTCAGCAGACCGCGCTATACATTATATGAAGCTAATCATGTAATCGTGACGCTCTCCACAAGCTAATAGCCTATTATCACTCCACACCATTTCAGTAGAAAAAAATGACATTGACCTGCATAATGAATTGCCTGTTTTATAATTTTATTTTTAGGTGAGTGTATACTTAATGGTTTGATAATACTTTTTGTTCTTGTTTGCTATTTCAAAATTTCTGATAATCATAAATTCAGAAATCAGATGTAAATGTAATTGTTGAAAATAACAGGTTTAAAAACATAATATACCTTAAACATTATATACATAGGTGACAGATGTAAGTAGCAGAAATGTGGACTGTATAATTATGTGTGGTTCAGATTTGACATGGCTGTACTGTGAAAAAATTGTACTGTGGAAAAATGAAGGTTCAAAGAACATTTCATTTGTGTTAATTTGTAAATTAAAGAAATGTATAACACTGTGGATTGAGTTACTGTTAACTCTTTTTACCTGCCATTGACGGAATTTTCCTATATGGGGAGGCTGCAGACCTGAAGCCGGTATAGGACCCTGGCAGTTTTAAGTCCCTGTTGTTCTTAATGCGTCCAGGGAGATAGATAGACTGCGAAATTACATAACTAAATTGACGCTTACCGATTAACAACCCGTCCACATAGACTTGACAAGTTTGTGTTTTTTTGTTAATTTAAATATAAAGGTTACTGTGCAGATCTACACGGATTAAAATAGCCTATCCTATACTCAGATGAACTGAGCATAATATCATATACTCAATTGGGCTTCACTCACATAGCAAAAAGAAGACTATTTGCTTTTGTGAATTGAAAAATTAAAAATACACATATTTGGATCAACTTACGACAAGTAATAATATGGCCTACTGCAGTAGATCTATTCACCATATGGTTTTATATACAGGAGACTGGGTAAAATATGTTGTTGTAAATTTATATAAAGTTACATTTAGATATTAACCAAATTTAACCCAATAGACAACTGTGTACAGGTTTTCCGAGGGGTATTAAAAAGTATACGCTGATATCACGCAGCTGACATTATGAAATCGAAAGTGAGGCTCCGGTGGGAAGAACCCCAGAAGTAAGATAACACAACAATGCCTACTACCCATAGTAAATGAAAGGTACTACCCTATGGGACTACCCATTACCGCTACCAACCTGATGCTGCTGCCGCAATGGACGAGTTTCCATTGTGCGTATTTTCAATTTGCGCATTTTGAAGGGTAATGGACACGCGGCTAACGACACCATAGACATCAGAGTGGCTATATAGATTAATTAACTTAACTTTTCAACCCTGAACTTACTGAAGCTGAATTATGACACTGTTTTCAGTGTTTTGTTCTAAATATTCAGGAGGCTATGAAACTTTTGTGAAAAAGATCAAAAATGCTGGCAGTGGTTGGCAACTTTTTTTTCAAAAAACGCTGTTGGGGAAGGGTTAACAGTTGACCTTGATGCTTAAGTTCACTCAAGAATTTAAACAACACACTGTAAATTGATAGAGGAAAAGCTGTAGTTTTTAATACTTTTTAAAATCTAACTGCTTTAACTTCAAGCACACCATACAGAATGGAATAGGCAGAGAAAAAAATCACAAGCTGTTTTACTTGATTAGGTAGGAACCAATGGGCTCTATGCACGGCGGTATTTCCGGTGAAGGAATAAGGATGCTCGATAACTTCCGCCCATCGTTGAGTCCAATGCAATACCGAGAATTAATATTGAATTTTATACTTCATGGTTATAATAAAGAAACGTTAGTCACAAAAACAGATAAAACAGACACCCCTCATTGTGTTTATGCTTCTTTTTAAAATTATATTAAATTAACATAACTATATATAAAATTACATCTAAACGTATGTACGTTTCATTTCAAAGACGGGAGGACAGTAAATTTTGAAGACTCTGCCATAATCCCGTTTTCCTCGGTTTTCCTCCGCTTTAATCTACACAACCGGAAATGGACGAGCATCCTTGCGTCAAATGCGGAACCTATGCGTGCATATAGCCCATTGGCTTTATGCCCAGCTGCACTACTTCCTGAACTTCAGCGAGCTCCTTGTTTCCTGTCGGCCATTATTGGCCAAATTGATTAATTCAGGTGTGCCTGACCTCAGTAGTCATGGCAACAATAATCAGACACACCTGAATTAATCAATTTGGCCAATAATGGCAGACAGGAAACAAGGAGCTGGCTGAAGTTCAGGAAGTAGTTTAGCTAGGCATAAAGCCAATTGTAGATTGTTGTAGAATGTTATGTTATGTCATTGTTAATTTAAAAGGACTTCAGTGGGACACAAGTAGGAGTCTTGAGAGGGAACAATAATTTAATACCACACGTTTAATGTATCAGGATTAAAACACATAATTGCAAACTGGAAGTACTGTATTCAACATGCTAAATATGATCTGTAAGTTTTGTAATGCAATATCAGGCATATTTCTACAACAGTTTCAAAAGTTTTTTTTGTATTATATATATATATATATATATATATATATATATATATATATTGAATTTCATTGAAAGTCATCAACCAAAAAAATTTATATACTGTATTGTTGCATCCTAAACATTTACATATTGACATTAATTCAAGAAAATATCACTAAATAACAACAATACACCTTGTATGTATAGAGAACAGAAAGTAAAGAGATGAGAAAACCATGCCTCAAAAAATATAGGATTATAGGATTACGATAGCATGGTTAAATAGAATCACACTTTAAGACATTATTTACTATACAGCATCACTGCTTTCCAGCCAAAATAAAATTTGAAATAAAGATTATTTATTTATCATTCAACAATATTTCCTTAAAACAGGTTTATGAGACACAAATGTCAAAAAGAACAAAATTTATATACAAATGCAGATGCATATTCTATACATATTTCATCTCATTAAGCTCCCTTACAGTGATTTGAATATATGGTTTCACTCTGCTACCTTGATGTCAAAAGCTACAACTCCATGAAGAGAAAACCCAAGGTAGAAGGTCACATTCTCATTTGAACTTGGCAAGGAGGCGGAAAAAAGTGGAATGACTCTGATGTTGCTTTGATCAGATACCCGAACAAACAGATTTCCACTGTCTGTGTATCCAGTTACCCGTTTAAGCACTTTAACAACATCTGGGTTAGTCCAGACTTCACCGCCTTTCCACTTGAGGCGTCTCTCGCTGAGGGTACCCTTGCAGAATTTTTCAATTGTGCTCTTGTGCACAATTTTATTTAGACCCCTAGCTTTTCCGAGGAGGAAGTGGGTGAAAATCCTTCCTTTTCGTGAGGCAACAGATTTAATCTCAGAATATCTGTGAAGAGCTTTTATTGCATTCGTAGCAATGTCGCTTCTTGGATTGGAGTCCTCGGGCCAAAATAACATTGAAAGGAGCAAATATGTAGTATCTGGTAAGGCAGTTCTCTTTTCACTGCAAAACCGCCTACTGAGATCTTGAAGTTCTTCAATGGCAAGAATTTTTCCAGAGCCAGGTGAAGCACAGGAGAGCGCTATCTGACAGAAGATGAAGTTTATGAGCTCTGTTTGGTCAAGTTCCTTTTTCAGGTTAGCTGGAAAAAGGCTAATTATTTCCTCAAGTTTTTCTCCAGCTCTTTGTTTGTTGTTGTTAGAGAGCAGGTAAAGAATTGTTGTAACGTTACCACCTCCGAGTTGGAAAGACTTCATTTGTCTCATAAATGGGGTAACTGTGTTTGTATCAGAAGCCCCAATGTCAACAATGAACAACTTGGCATACACAGCACTTTTCCTGAGGAGCCATCTTCTTGGATTATTTACCGTTTCAGGCTCTCCTTCATCAAACTCCTCCTCATCTTCAGAATTGTAATTCTGAAAGCGAGCAAGATCCTCCGAAATACATTCCAGGGCATTTCTAATGCTATCTCTCATTCCTTTTAAAAGGCCATGAAACTTTTGCCAAGTTTTCTCTACTTCCTTTGGTATGTAGTCAGTGAGCAGGTAATTCATCAACTTCCTCTTTCCCTCTGAAGTAGAAAAAATGTCAACATATGACAGGAGCTCAAGCAATCGACATCCAATATCAACTTCTCCAAAATAAGAATTATTCAAGCAGACAGTCTGTGACTGGGGGCATTTTTCAGATTCTCTAAAAGTAATGATTCCTTTCAGAGCAGTATCAATGATATCAGTGACATCCTCTGGTTGAATATGATCGTTTTGGTTTATGGCATCATGTTTTCCATAGAACCACTTTTTGTATACTTGTCCCAGTGTGTCAAGTATATATGTGTGCTGTGGGAGACGAGACTTGGCTCTTTTAGCCCAAATCTCTGCTTCCTCAAATCTTTTGTTTTCATAAAGCAGTCGTGCAAGCTGTTGGGCAACAAATGCATCCTCATCAAAACGAGTGTAAGCCTCCTTTAAAAGGTCAATGGCTTTCTCCAGATCTTCTGTCTCGCTAACATGCTCTATTAAAGGAGAAAACCAACTGTCATTTGGATCTCCCTTGCTTTTTTTGGTCCGTTTGATAAACAGATCTCGGATAAACTTTCGAAATTCCTCTCTTCCAAATCTGTGGTCGAACAGCACTTTGTCCTTAAGGAGACTCATTGCTATTTCACTTTGGCTCTGATAGCTGGAGAGCTGCTTCAGAATCTCCTTAGCTATCAAATTGTGAATTATTCTCACAGAGAAGATATGTGTCTCACTAGATTTCAGCTGTATGAAAAAAAACCTGGCTTGCTCACTTAAGGAATTTTCAAATGTTTGGTGTCGAACCTCATCAGCCCATGACGACTCTGGACATTCGGCCATTTGATCCAATTTGTCGAAGTTAATTCCTAAACCTAGGAATGCCTCACAGTGTGATACAGACAGGTAAGAATCCTCAATATGGCTGTTCAGTAGTGCCACAAATTTGATCAACTGTGTCTGAAGAGATGAATGATCAATTTCCTTAACACATTTCTTAACACAGTCTGTGACATAAGATTGTTCAAACTCTTTACTCATGAGCACCAAAGTGAGTATAAATTCTGCTTCAAACTTCGGCTTGAGAGCCTCTGCTTTCTTTGAGAAGAGCTTCTTTTCTGTTGGGGATAGTTTGTGTGTAACTGCGACTGTGCGTAAAGGCAGTGTTTTACACATTCTTTCTGGATCAAGTGACCTTTTGCAGCAGAGAATGATGAAACACAATTTTGATGAACTTATTTTCATTGTTGTGACTGCATTGCTTAATTCTCGTCTGAGGTCATCCTGATAGTTTACATTGCAATCCTCCAGCAACAGAAGCACAGGTAAACAGGTGTTCTTGTCAACCTCCTCGTAATTCCAAAGTTGTACAGCATGCTCACAGACAGTTGCAGCCTGGTACAATTGCTTAACAACAGCACATCGCACTTTTTTCCTCCAGTTCCAGAGGATCTGCCGTGCCACTGTACTTCCACCACTTCCAGGGTGATGATATATGTTGATATTTTCAATGGAGCGGTTTAATGAGTCGGTCTGCCCAAGGTCTTCCAACATTTTGTTAATTTCTGCGTATACATCACGTTTGATGACTTCCCCACATTGATTTCTGTCAGCCAGCCACATATTCAACCAGTCAATTTTCCCTCCTTGATAGAAGTATCGTTCAATTTTTTGTATTTGCTCTTGTTCCATGACATTTACATTTGTTTCATCACACTGGTCAACACAGACTACCTCTAAGGAGAGCATACTATCTTCATCAACGGGTTTTAAAAAGCACACTCCATTGTTGGATACGGGCAAATGCCTTGTGGCCTGAACACTGGTGAGCTGAATGCTTTGAATTGTAGCATCTACATGACTCATTGGCATACCAACAATGCTGATTTGTTCAAGCACATCCGTCGAGCAAGACACTTGGGCAAGGTTTGACCACTTTTTGTAATTCTCCCTTGATTCTGAGATTATGACTATATCCTCATGACCACTCATTTCTGCATAGAATTCATGAAATGTGTCAACAAGGGGTTGTTCAAAGTCAGACGTGAGAATGAAAAGTACCGCAAATGATCTTTTAGGGAGAATCTCATTGCAGATCACAGATATAGCTCTTTTCAACAGTTTCTTCTTGTTTTTGATCCAGGTTTTTGCATCACATGGACCCTCATCTCCAATGTAATCATTTCGACCATTGCAGAATATCCAGCTTGTTCTGTCAAAGAGCTGTAACTTCTTGATTAATTCAGCAGTGTTCTCCCTATGATCATAATCACGCAGGAAGTGCAGGTTTACGGTATGGTGCTCTTGGTAATTGTGACAAAGTCCAGATGATTTTGAGTCAGGGTCAAAATCAAAAACACTGAAGATATTCATGTGGGCAAGGAACTTGATGTTTTGTAGGTTTTCTTCATCAAATCTATTTGAAACAATAATGTAACGCAATGTTTTGTCCATGTATTTCTTCCCATGTGTCAGAAGGACTAAGAGTTTTCTTCCTAAGTCCTCTTTAAAATGAGCCTGTCTCTGATTCTGGTTATTTTCTTCCCATTCTCTTTTTTGGTCAATGTCCTCAAGAGCTTGAATGAAACTGACAAGTTCATCTTCAGAAATGCGTGTTGTATTAGGTCCAACTCTTTGATAATAAGCTTTTGGCTCATATTCAACTTTATTTGCTTTCTCGTTGAACTTTGGAACACGGGCAATATACATTTTGTCCCTCACAACGTTCAATGTAGGAACTACATCAACTTCTACAATCCAGTTTTGGGCCTGACTGTCTCTGTCAATTACTGTTATGAATTTTGGGGGCTTGATGCATTTTCTGGCATCAGAGTGCTGTGTTTGAAAACAATTTTCAATGAAGTCTAAAGCATCTTCAAAGACCTCTTTGTCTTCAATGGGAAATCCAATTATCTCTCCATGTTTGTATGATGTTTTTGTCTTGTCCATGACCCCAAAGTGGATTGTGCCATTTGCACGCATATTCATGCACGCACATGCAAATCGAATGACTTCATATGCAAATTTGATCTTTAGCTTTCTTGGTTCTAATTTAATGGCATTTTCCAGTGATTTATACTCATGACATGGAGTGATCAGATTGTCTATACCTGTCTCTGGTGGGAGTATGGCATGTTTTATGTAGCTGAAGTGTTCGTCATTATCATTAAATTTCCGAAATCTACTCTGTGGCAAACACACGGCTGATTCAAGAATATCACATGTAGAAAAGTTTTGTTCAGGACTAATGGCATCACTGGAAGAAACAGTTTCATGTTTTGCTTCCTCTTTTGATTTCTTTTTATTTGTTTTTGACTTGTCTGGTTGTAAAAGTTCATCTCTTTTACTAAGCAAAAGCTGTATTTGGCCTCCTCCAAAATCAAGTTCTTTTAAATATGATTTTGTAACAGTTAGAAGAACAGGTCCTGTTACCTCATCTTCCTCAAGTTTTTGTATGTGCTCTGGTTTAATCCCAATTGTCTTTGACCATGCGCTTACGTGCTGTTCGTTCCAGTCCGAGCATGGTATAGAACTGTAGTCTAAAAAGAGCAAATTATTGGACATTTTTAAAAAAAGGGCAGGTCAATACCAAATAAGTTGAGAAAAATAATGATTCACATTTTCACAAATTCACATTTTGAAAGGTCCATCTCTAAAAAATGTAATAATCTTCATAAATTATGTATGAGTTTAAAAAAACTGCATCTAAGCTGTCAGGCTTTTGTTTAGTTTCATTTTGTTTTGGTTACATATTCTCTGTTCCCGTTTTGCCTGTATTCCTGATCATGATTAGTCTCCCTGGTAGTTAATAGAAGGTATTGGCATCACTTTCCCGCAGGAACACGCCCCCCTCAGCAGGACTGAGTGTCAAAACAGGAAACTGAAAAAACGCGAATAAAACAAACAAATTATCAGTTTAAACTAAAGGTTGGACTTGTGTTCCTTACAACTTACCAAAGATCCAGTGATCCATGGATATTGAAATGCTGCCAGGAATTGCGTCTGACAATTATATGTGCCTGATTTAGATTGCGGGGCAATAAATAAAACAAATTTGCCTGTGAACGCATTTTATAACTACAATATACTGTATGTAGGTCAAAATCCATGCAATCACTTCAATGTTATATATATATATATATATATATAAATCTGTAAATATATATATACAGTCGTGCTCAGAATTAATGGTACCCCTGGTAAATATGATCAAACTGGCTGTAAAAATCTGTTAAAAAAAGTTGTAAAAAAGGATAAAGATCTGCATCGTTAATCCTTTTGATCCTTCATTTAAAAGGAGATTGCAAAAAGTATTTATTAAAAGGGTGCCAATAATTGTGGACAATGTGTTTTGGAGAAAAACATTTATTTCATAATGTGATTTACACTCCACTTTCAATTATTTTACTTCAATTTAATGATAGATTTGACGATTTTTGATCAATGAAAGATCAAAAGGATAAACAATGCAGATTTTATACAGATTTTTTTTTTATTATTATTATTATTTATTTTTTTACAGCTAAATTACAGTCAGTTTTGATTATATTTACCAGGGGTACCATTAATTCTGAGCACGACTGTGTGTGTGTGTGTGTGTGTGTGTATATATATATATACAGTATATATATATATATATGTGTGTGTGTGTGTGTGTGTGTGTGTGTGTCACACACATACCCTCTATTAGTTCCTGCTCTGTTTTAACTTGATTACTACCCTGGTGTATTAAAATCCTGAGTTATTTCTGTTCATTGTCCCGTATTGTCTTCATCTAAGTTTACATGGAAGTTTTTGTATTATTAATATTATTATTCCTGTGATTCCTAACTGGAATAAAGACTGCCTTTGTTATGGATACACATATTGTCTTCATTGTGCGTTTAGTACAGCCACCAAGCATGAAATAAGCATCCAAATGTATTAATGCTCACCCATTCTGTGAGGAATATTCAATTCATATTTCAAATATTTTGTGCCATCATTGCTGAAACAAAGAAAAATAACCATTTTACTATATTTGAGCCATATCTATTTGAATTGTTTAACACTGATTAAAACACATAGGCTAAAAAAATGATTGTTTATAGTTCAAAAGTAGAAGATCACAAATTAAAAAACGATCAAATGATGATTGCTTTTGTAATAACAAACAAACAGAACAAACCTGAGATCATGTTTGCTTTGAAAAGCAAAAGTTGAACAAGATGCTACAGAATATGACTCAGCAAAGTCAGCTTTCTGTGTTACCTGGGACTGACTGAAAACAAACGGCACTTTGATAAGTTGTGAACATACACAATAGAAACATTACGGAACTTAGGCAAATTCAAAACGTAATTAAACAGTGATACAACTTGCATATACAACCCTGATTCACTTACTAAGGAAAGGAAAAAACAACGTAGGCTACTCACACACACGGATGGACACGGTAGAGCAGCTCGTCTCCCTGCAGGTGAACTGAAGAAATGAAACCATCAGAACACATATACCAGGAAACGCCCTGTCATTTCTATTTTCATAAGTTTCATTACTAGGCCAGCCGGGCTTCCTCTTTTTTTCTTTTTTTTTTCCTTTTTTTTTTTTTTGACAAGACGGGCTTTTTCCTTCACTGCTGGATATTTGGGTTGTTGTGGATATTTATACCATTGTTGTGGTCCCGATTAGACTTTTCCTTAATAGCCTAGGCCTATACACGGTTCCCTTTAATACAATTGTCAGTTTTACAACATTAGGCTAACTAAATTAAACTACATTGGCCTATAAAAGAACTGGGCTCGATTCGGTTGTTCTAAAGGTATGGATATATTTGGATTATTGAAAAAAATAGCCAAGGCCTATATGAAAACATTTTTTTTTGGCACTGTTTACAGAGGATTGACTTCCGCGTAGCCTGTCGATGATCTGAATACGCAAATACAATTTAGTGAGATAATCACACAAAATCTTTAAAATTAAAGATATTTAAATTCAAACCAAACACTTAAACTTGAATCACAAATTCCAGTAATTTCGACAACTTCGCTAACGTTAGTACCTAGCCTTGGGTCTGAGAGGGAAAATATATATATATCTTTTTACATTTGTTAAAATACACAATAGACGAGACTGAGGCAAATTTAAAACATAATTTAAACAGTGATATAACTTACGACCCTGATTCATTTAGCCTACTAAGGAAAGCACAAAACAACGTACTCACACACATACGGATGGACACTGTAGAGCAGCTCGTCTCTGCAGGTGAACTCAGAGCTGCGACACGCTTTGATGTTGCCGCAAGGCTGTCACGTGGTTCGTGTTCCAAAACAGTTGCGGGCTGTCATGTTCTTCAATGGACGGATAGCAGCGATCGCATTATCAAACTTGTATCAAAATCGAATTTGTTCGCATTGGTAACGTTAGTTGCACTGACTTTAGCGGCTCTAATTTATCTTTTCCATGTCATTCATCTGATGATGGACGTCTCATGATATTTATTGCACAACTGGGCTGTATAAGGTTATTGATTCCCGTGATCTTGCTTATAAATTCCGATTCAGCCATTAACCTACCGTGATCACGCAAAGACCCGTGGACCGGCGGCCCGTTAAGGATTACAACCAGGACAACCAACATAAAATATAAATAATTACGCTGTGCATGTAAATAAATGATTTAGGAGAGAAATAGACTGCTCCCATAACGTAGAAATATTAACAGCAATGTTCGGTAAATTTTAACTTCATAAACTGAAACCGGAGAGATAGTTATTTTTCTAGAGATTGCATTTTGACTGTGTAGTCAATCTTACTATTTTCATCATTTTTTTCTGCTTTGAATGTACTTTATTTTGTGTAGTGCTATGATGAGCTATCTAAATATATTGAGAGCTCTAGCCTACTATACTATACACAATAGAAAAGAAAGAAACATTAAACACATGATGGGTGACTCTTCCTTAAACACGACCCCGAACCACATTTTTCAAGGCTCTTCTGTCAAACTGGGACACTTTCATTGGCAAACTGGGACACTTAAAACACATTCAATTGTTATTTAAGTGTAGGCCTTATAAATTAAATACACAATAACAATATAAACAACATTATAAACAACAACAACAACAATAATATAAACATCACTTTTTTAAGAAGGGGCAGGTACAGCAGATTCAACCCATCCCCTCCCTTGCCTGCCCACAACATTTTATATTGGGTTTAATTTATTTAATTTCATTTATTTTATTTATTTATTTATTTTTTAATTTTAAAAAACAGTCTAGATTATCATCTGATTTTCATTTTCCAGTGGCCTTTCGGTGGTCAGACTTGGCTATACACCCCTATGTGTATGAGCCATTGGATTTTTTGGGTACATCCCAGTCCCCCTGAAGCCAGCTTGGGCAGTCTGGTCTGTGCCTGCATTAGCAGCACAAGCAAGCTCAGTATAAGTAGTTTAAGTTAGTCTTTGTTGAAATATCTAGCTAACTAACTAAATTTAAGAGGGACCTATAAAAAGGGAATTCAATTCCGCCATTAGAATGACTTGAATGGCTGTCCCAGTTTGCCAGTAATACCCTGTCCCATCATTTAACAATATGCTATTAGCAAACTGGGACAGTGTCAAAATCGCATTAAAAAACCCAAGAAGATATGAATGTAATTTTTAAAAAATCTGATTCTCCATTACATCCTATAACAAAATATATAGCAATTACAAATGATTTATGAGTTGTTGTTTTTTGTTTTTGTTTTTTTCATTTTTATAACCTTAACATTATTTACTTCAGAATGCTATGTCATTTTACTTACCATCATGGTTCACTGCAAAGGTTGTTAAATATGATGTGCCACACACTGGAAGTGATGTCATAGCCACAAAATCTTATATATATATATATATATATATATATATATATATATATATATATATATATATATATATATATATATTATATATTATATATCACATACTTGCTAATGATTAGCTCAGTGTTGATATTTAGTAATAAAAACATTTCCATGTAAATATATAAATGATTAAGCTTAACTGTCCCACTTTACCCATTGTCCTTTACCAGTATTTACCCTATATAGGCTATATATGAGTGTGTGTGCGTGTGTGTGTGTGTGTGTGTGTGTGTGTGTGCGTGCGTGCGTGCGTGCGTGTGTGTGTGTGTGTGTGTGTGTGTGAATACATGTGAATTTAATGTATGCCTATGCATTACATTAACACATATGCATAACCCTAAACCATTTTTAATAATATAATATTATAATATTTTACCATAAGTTTAGTGAAGTGTTGGTCACGTAAGCTATCACTGCACCTATTATCTTCCATAAACATTTACTAGACCTGGCTACATATCATATAACTACAGACTAGATTCACGAGAGGTCAGCTAATGTGTTTAAAAGTAAAAAATACAGTAATTTCATTAATTTACCAGCGAGTGTAGGCTACTTCGGAAGCACTGAAAATGAATGGGGTTCATGTTACTTCCGCATTCCTGAGTTACAATGGCTGTCTATGGGTGTGTCAGAAACTCTCTCAATACATGGCTTTGGGTGAACTGAAGAAATGAAACCATCAGAACAGAGAACACATTACCAGGAAACGCCCTGTTATTTCTATTTTCATAAGTTTTATTACTACTACAGTCGGGCTTCTTTTTTTTCCCCTTTTTTTAACAAGACAGGTTTTTTCCTTTAACAATTATTCCCTACAGTTTTTTTCTCTAACCAGCAGATTGCAGAATTCTGCTTCTACCAATAGGCCTACCAATTCTATCATTATCCAGAAAAAAAAACATAGGCCTATTTAAGTTTGATTCTCACAAAAGTGTTTGTTTTTTTATTCATAAAAAATGTAATATTTCACATACATGCTCCTGATGGTGTTGAGTAATTTTGCAGTAAATTGATTAAAAAAGTAGGCTACTTTATGTCCCCTAAAGTAAATGAAAAAATATGATACATAATTTGTATTATTAAAATGTGAATAAATATTTTTTGTACAATCACTCTAATGTTTGGGGTCATATATTGACCCCAAAAACCAAGAGTGTAGAACGAAGAGAATATGAGAATATGGTTTAACATAGAAAAGATAGAAAAAGAATATATATAAAATCGAAGATTTCTGTATTTCTTTGTCATTTATAAATGGCATGTAGCTATAAGATTTATTTAATTTATACCATGTATAGGCCCTCTTTTATCATGCCGTGTTTCTGTGTTTCTGTTTCCTGTCCTGTTTGCCAAGTTTTGTTGTCCTGTATATCCTGTGTGATATATTTGTCAAAGTACCAAGGGACATCTGTCTGCGGATGATGCTATGAAAATTATTTGAATAATTAAAATACATATGTTGCAGCTGCAAAATCTGTAATAGGCTGGAAATAATACAGACTCACTGAGATTATAAGAGCAATGAGAACATCACCAGTGTGCTAGTTACAGAGGCAGGAGAAATAGTTTGAAGCTACTGTTGAGTAGGCGTAGGCCTATCTGCCAAAAACAACTGCTTGTTAATTATTGGATTTATTTGAAGGGGATGGAGACAAACACCTGACCAAAAGGGTATTGCAAGCCAGTTGGTAAAGAGGAATAGCACAAAAAATGAAAAATGTTGAACAGAGGATGAAGCAGTGTGAGACCAGCGTATATGTGAAAAGGAAGGAGTTTTGCCAAACTATAGCCAATGGCCAATCAAGCCTATGTGGATGTTAGATTCATTAGTGGTAGATTTGGAGCTATAACTAAGACAATGAATAAACATGCCGATTTGGTGAGCGAGTTTATATATGAAGCATAATAAGTTCATACATTTTAAACATATTTTACAGATGGATCAAATCATCCAATAACAGGAAAATACGGGTTTTGCAATATAGTTCCCATGCATTCAGAGAAATGAGATATGCAGGCGGGCCTCAAATGACGTATATAGCCATCTTAGACTTAGAATGGACTGAACAAAGTCCAACAAACAAAGCTTTAATTTCTAGTGACTCAGTCTCTGTCTTGAGTCTCAAAGTATATACAGTATGACCAATAATCATTAGTTACGAAATAACCAATCAAGAATAAAAAAAAGGTTGTAATAATTCGAATTCAAGCTTATATAGGCATGATGGGAAATAAAAGGTTAAATACCCAAGCAAGATTTGAAAAAAGAGATTATAGACACAGACATTAGGTTTTCAAGATCAGAATGGAATGGTAGCCTATTGTATGAAAAATATTTTTTAAAAGAGTGGCGACAACAGTGGGATCAAGAATTAAAAGACAAAAAAAACACAAAAAACACTGACACTGTGGAAAGTATGGGGGATAAGTTGAATAGCACACTTTATATGTAGGGAAACATCAAAATGGATTTAGTGAACATTGTCAAATACCAGAGACATATGAAATAGAGAGGGAGGACAAAATACAAAGAAAGAATATGATTAACAGTAACAGGACGTCGTTGAGTAAAAAACATAGGCCTACTTGTAATACAGTAGAGAAGACAAGGAAGGAAATACTGGATGGTTAATAACAAAAACAGGACTGATGATGAGAATATGACATGTTGCTTTGTATAGAATTTAATTAACCCCCAGACAGTGGCAGTAAAACATCAAGGATGCAAGCGGTTGTTAAAATTGTCAGGTTGTCCTTATGTTGGTGTGCTCAGTTCTGTTTTTATTCGGTCCTCTTTTGTGTTGATATTGTTTGAACAATATCAATTTACAAACTCAAAAATGGAAAATATGCATATTAATAATATACATAAATTTACATAAATAAAATGTAATTAAATCTTTTGTGGATATATTTTTAAAAAGATTCATGTATTAAAAAAACAATAGCATATTCTGTCAGGGTTTTGCCCTGGCAGCTTTGTCTTTGTCTCTGTTTTGTGTCTCTATGTGTGTATTGTGTTTGAACTTGTGGTTTTGTTTGTGTTTGCCATGTGCTCCTTTGTTCCTGCCCCCTTGTTTCCCTGTGCCACGCCCTCTTGTCTAGTTGAGTCCTTGTTTGCCTGAGTGTCACCTGTTCCTCATTTTCTCCGCTCCCTTGTTTGAGTCCTCGTTTACCTGAGTGTGTACACCTGTTCCTCTTGTTCTAAGCTCCCTTTATAGGTGTGCTCTTTCCCTCATGTGTTTGCCAGTTCGTTATACGTTGTACTACTGTGCTACATAGTGTTTCTTGTTTCAAGAGTTTTCTGTCATTTATTTGTAGAAGTACTGTGTGCTTTAGTTCTGTCAGCAGTCCTGTTTGTCTAATCTTCTGTGTCTCCAGTCCTGCTAGCAGAGCTCCCCTGGTAGCTAACACTCTCGGCTTTGGAGGAAGCCTGGTGCTGAGCCTGAGATTCCTGTGTGCCTTGCGGTTACACTTGCAGTTTCCTGTCTGGCTACTGGTGGTATCCTCGGGGCTCATACTACTCTGCCATTGCTACTCTCCAGCCTACAGACATCTTGTGCAACCATCAACAGCAGCTCTGCTAGCTTCATCCCTGTCTTTGTGTCATCCTTGCCCATTGTCTGGACTGTTCACCTCTCCTACCACATCCTGTCATCTGTCTGCTGTCTGTCAATAAATCTATCTATTCACATTCTGCATTTGAGTCCTCCTTCAGAGACCCGTGATATATTCAGTACAATAAACAAAAGCATAGGGGGTTGCATGGGGAGGGGGATGAAGCATATGTACAAAATCTTACAAGGAAAGAGACTCATACGTGACTATGTAATTCACCAAAGTATTGATTATCTTTAATTGAAGTATTTTATGGATGATAAATAATTCATTCTCATAAATAATTGCGTTTTTTTTTTAAGTTAAAGAGCGTTTACTGCTTTCCCTAGAGTTTGTTACTTTGTTTATTTTGGTTCTTTTAAATAATTTTAATAAACATTATTTACACTTAGATCCAACCCTCTGTAGCAAATTAGCTCTATGAAATATTAATAATAAATCATAACTTGTTTTAATTGATGATGAATATTTGGATCAGTTAATCAGGTTTACTTAATGTAGCTACATTAACACTACAACCAATTACTCGGTTCATCCCGTGAACTCTCAATATTGGTTATTAATGAATTAAAAGAAATGTACATTTCCAGAGCATGGGAAATGTCTTTCTTACTAAGTACTACTAGAGCAAGAAGTCAAGATCTATGAGAAGTGACTCCAGGTATGAGCTTGAGACACGGACAACTTCAAGTGTGACATGAAAAAGATTTCATTAAACATTTACACTACTCTAATATACAAATACATATACAGTTTACATAGGGAAAGACAGCTGAAACAGAATATAAGAAATCAAGAAGTTATAGCATTGTTTGAAGTTCAGCATATCAATAGCCAGAGCAAACCAGTTTAGTTCTAACACACCCTTCTTAAAAAAAGGGTGAGGATACTTGATGTATAAAATAAAGAGACTAAGTTTGATACATGCATGTCTCTCCCATTTGAATTAAACAGTCCTGATGCAATTTGTTGAAGCTCCAGTTGATCTTTGCTAATGTGGTCTTGACGAGAGAGAACCAGTGGTAGTCGGAGGATCTTTGGTGAATGGGAAGACAAGGCCGCAGCCTGGCGCAAGCTTGGGAGCCCTTGAGGAACTTCTAGTTCAGCATCATCTACACATTAGGGCTTCTCAGGAAGGCCCAAGAGAGAGAGCCAGAGGCTAAGGGCACAAGAGAGCCAAGAGGACAAGTGAGAGCTGATCTTGTGATCAGTGATTTTTAAAGCATGAAGATGTCACTGCCTGGAGGTGCATGAGCCAATAAGCGCTCCCTGTGGTGTTTTTATGACCCATTGCATTCTAGCAGGGCATTTGAATGTTTAATTTAATTGTTTGGTTAACCATAGTATGCAAGTCATGTTTCAGACCAAGTTTGGAAGACAGAATGAAGACATATGCCAAACCACATAAAAGGAAACTCATGAGATGGAAAATTAGATACATTTATCACATGGTTATGTATATAGGATTAAAAGGGTTCATTTCTCCTTCTCAAGAATTAAGTCACAATCAATTCCCTGCACATTCTTTTGGGTTGTAAAACTTATCAGTCTACTGTGTCCTGTAACAGGACACCGGGTTCTGCCATTGGCTTGATTTGGGGGAAGTTTCACAGACCTTTGTTGGGATAGTGAGTTTGCTCAATTATTCATTAAATATAACAGAAAATTTGTGTGTGTGTCAGATTGGTCCAGACACTACACCTTCCTCGTCTAGTCTAGATGCCCAGGGACAGTTTGAAACTTCAACATGAACACAGATTAATCATTGTTCTACATGAACAATGACAGTATGGATGGAAAATGAACAATATAAGGTTTATTCCAACACTTTTATTATCATCACAGTCTTGCTAAAAGTGACTCAGGCTCACAGAGGAGCAGTTTTGACCCAGGCAGCAGATTCACTATCCAAACATGCTATCATGTCATTTAGAAGATCATCACTCTCAGGACTCACACTACTGCTGCTGTGAGATTCTGTGGGAAAAAAAAACACATTCACTGGTTTGGTAAGTACATTTCATTTTTAAATACATAATTTTGCAAATATTAATCTATTGAGTCTGACACACTGATAAAAGAAGAAATTAAGGCACTGAATATCCTATATTCTCAACACTTTTAAAAATAAAGGTTACTTATTGGCATCAATGGTTCCATGAATAACGTTTAACATCCATGGTGTTACCACAAAAGGCTCTTTATAGTAGAAAAATTTTCTTTATTAGTAAAAAATTGGTTCTTTTAAAAATGTTCACTGAAAGGTTCTTTGGGGAACCAAAACCAGTTCCTCCATGGGATCGCTGTGAAATCCCGCTTTTGGAAACTTTATTTTTAAGAGTGACAGAGCCAAACACAAATGTTGTAAAAATGGCCATCAACCTGTAATTTTCTAAGATCTTACCAATTGTATGTTCAGTCAGTTTCCTAATCAAGGCGTTTGGGACATCATAGATGCTCTCAGTCACCTCTGTAAAATGGAGAATAATCACAGCACACTGTGCGAACTATATGAATGTTTACAGTGTAAATGTATAATTTGAGTGTGTGGAGACTTGCCATGCTCTCCCTCCTTGGTTGACCATTTGGAAGGGGGAGTGTCATAGATGACTTCTTCAGCAACTACAATCAATCATTAGAAATCATCATCAGTCATCAAGAGTAATACATTCAAACTATGTACAATCATTTTTACCAATACAGCTGGCAACGCAAGTGAACATTCTAAGTTAAAATACTATATTATATTTAACAAAGCATTCATGAAAAAAAAAGTTCATTATACATACGTTTTCGTGCCGGCAGAACGTCATATTCATAGTCAGTCAGTATAAACTCCTCAGTACTTTGCTCTAGTACATTGTCTGTGCGCAGAGTTTCTTGAGACTCATCAGCATCTGAGGATGCAAATTCATGTAAAAGTCTTTCTTCATAGACATTCATAAATGTATTTCAGTTATTTATTTAATTATTTAATTATTGCCTGTGATGTTTCCCATGCAGACACAAGGTTGGCAACTGTATTAATCTGCTAAATATATCTTAAAGTGATAGTTCACCCAAAAATGAAAGCTCCATCATAATTTACTACACTTTCTTTAATCTTCAAAACACAAATTAAGATATTTTTATGAAACCTTAGAGATTCCAATCTCTCCTTTGAAATTCCATTACACCAAAACTATGATGCAATATTGTTTTTTTCACAATATAATAAAGGCATTTTATTATTAAACTTAAAGTCATCATGAAAGCAAAATGTACTACTACTTAAAAAAACGTTTTAAGCACGCCCCCTCCCTTCCATTGGGCTGCGCGTGATGTCACGAGTTTATATAAATCACATATCTCACATATTTCAACAGTTTAACCTATATCTATTATTTTTTATTATAAATTTATTAAATAACCAAACTTCAGCAACACAAGGGCAGATATCCTTTTAGTGCTGCTGAAGACACTCAAGTAATCAAGTATTCCATTGTATATAAAAAAAGCTTTTTTCGATTCCTCCATCCTCGTTTCCTTTCCTCGCTTCCTTCCCTCGCATCCTACAGGGGTGGAGCTGAGACACGGGGGAAGGGAAACGAGGATGCACAAATAAGAAATGAGAAGCACCCAGAGTGTATTGCCACCCACGCTCCCTCTTATGACGTCATCACCCAGTTACTATAAAAATATGCTACCTTTGAAGAAACCCCAATAAATGTTATTTTGACACATTTTAAGAGAAATTTTTAAATATGTACATACTGAGCACTTTAATTTACACATTAATTGGCTGAGGTGATTAACCTGCAATTTGGACACAAAGTGTCCCCCTCCCTCTTGGACCAACATTCGCTCAATGTGACAACCTGTCACTCACACGAGGTCACAGCAATAACAAACCACCACTATCCAACAAATATGCGATGTACAAACATTTTACATGGACCCTACATTTTTTCTTGTTCGAGAAGCTGTTTAACGTTAATAAGTCACAATAGGAAAACTATCACAGGAGAAAAACTCACAAAATCACAAATTCTGTTTCATGTCAACGTTAAAAGGATACTCCACGTTTTTTGGAAACAGGCTCATTTTACAACTCCCCCAGAGTTAAACAGTTGAGTTTTACCGTTTTCGAATCAATTCAGCCGATTTTCTGATATTTAGAAAAATATCAGTAACCAGAAAGTTTCTGGTCTCATTGACTTCCATAGTACTATTTCCAAAACAAAGTGGAGTATCCCTTTAAGAGTGACAGTTTTGAATTACAGAAGGTAATTCATCAGAAAAGCATTAAAAGTCAGCATGGAACTGGAAGTGGAAGTGGAACTGGAGAAAGTTGAATCATGAATGCGGGAAATACCAGTGAAGGACTGGAATGATTCTTGACCAATGGAGAGACATCTGCTGTCCACTGAAGTTCTGCAGGTCTCAGTACTTGATCCTTCACACTGGCTAGACCGAGCATCAGGGTTGTTATCTGGCACCAGCTCCCTAATCTCAATAACACACACACAACATTCAGAGCGTTATAAATCTCATACAAATACTAACACTGACATGATGCATATTAAAGTGCAGCGGTACCCATTAGAGACAGATCCAGATCTGTCGGGGCCATTGAGCAGCATGGCTTTCCATAGCTGGTCCATCCACTCCTGCCTGACATCAGCTGAATCTGCAGCCTATAGCACAAGATTCACAAATGTTTATGGACTAAAGAGGCATGAAGAGGGTACTCAAAACTCCTTCACTCACAATGCAATGCATGTTCCTTTTTAAACGAAACTAATATGACAGTCCGGTCTTAGTCTCAACAAGTGGTTGATGGCAGACCACATCCTCAAACAGATTATAGACACTCTTCTGATTAACATGGAAACTCACCAGCATTTTCTTCTTCCCATTTTTCATTGTGATCTCAAATAGATAGCGATTGTTCTCCGATCTGTTTACCTCCCGCACAGACTGAACCTGTTAAGCCATGTTGTTAACATTAGCATTTATTTGACCTTCTAATCAGATTAGCATCTGCACAATGATACTCAGATAATATTACAAATCAACTTTACCTCATATATGTAATATTGTCCCCTGAGGTCTAGCTGTTGGGGTTATAGAACAAACAATAGATTAATAACCTTACAAATAAGAATATTCAGCGACATGGCAATAATATGTATACAGGTGGTCCATCTTTTTTTATCTTTAACATTACATTACATACACACACAAAAAGTCTGGCCTCTGAGGTCCATTTAAAATGCACTATAAAAAATATTAAATCAAACACTTAAATACTTACAGCACTCCCATGTTTTTTAGTGTAGAAAAAAAGTGTTGTATTGTAAAGTCTGAACCAGTATGTCACCCACCGAAGCCTCTGAGGAAAATATATTAAATTACTGAGCAAAAAGATACCCTCAGGTCAAGTTCAAAGTTTATTTCTATAGCACCTTTTAACAACACGAATGTTGACCAAAGTGCTTCACAGATACAATCAAAAGTACACATACAGTTAAGTATAGCATATATATATATATGAAGAGTTCAGATGCAAAAGCCTCTAAGTGCCATTTGAAATTTTCTTCTAAAATGATCATTTTTATCAAGCTTGTATATTTAAGTTCAGTAATTTCACTTAAATGGCAATGAAGATTACCTATTAATTGTCATTTAAGTGAAATTACTGAACTTAAATATACAAGTTTGATAAAAAATGGTCATTTTAGAAGAAAATTTCAAATGGCATTTAGAGGCTTTTGCATCTGAACTCTTCATATATATATATATATATATATAATTCAAACCATGAAGACCTAAAAAATAAATAGAATCTTTTTAAGTACAAATTTGAAACCAAGTGACCTCACAAGAACTGCAACCCTGTATTTCATAGATACAAAAAGCATTTTTAAGCATGGATATGTTAAGTAATGAGTATTAATTAGATCATAAATTAGATAATATAATGTATAAAACGCAAAAACTGCTGCTGCTAAACTACTTTTAAAATATAGCATTTATGAGAAAATAAGTATTCCGCAAATACTTTTTAGACTGTCTAAAAGACAAACGATTCCTCCAAATGACAGACATGAAACACTAGCAATGTGTTCATTATATTCATACCATTTTGTCTTTCCGTTTCTTCAGAAAGCCCTGGCAGAGTGGAGGCGGCACTCCTCTTCCAGTCGACATGCTCGTGCTTAGTATTGGAAGCTGAAAGTGTTCACACTTCATCATTAATATAAATCAACATCATGACTTCCCCTTGAAACCGTCACATCCTCACTTCAGGTTTTTGTAGAATAATGGGATGCTGTCCTCAGTCAAATGCCAACATATGGGGGAGGTTCTTGTTCATTTGCTTTACAGTTCTCAATTTTTATTTCATTTTTACGCACCCAGTGTCACCGGGTGTCACTATAAGGTGTATAATACTGGGGGGAAAAATAATACATTACATAAAAACTAAAGTATTTCTATAACGTCTTTCAATATTCTCTATAATGTTATTTGAGTAGTTTGTTTCGTATTGAACTGCCATGAAAATAAAACAAGTCAATTAATGACTTATTTGGGGGGGCAATTATTTGAGCATATAGTAATGCAAAAAAATGAAAGTAAGCAGGTGTCTCTGAAGTAAACAACAGGCAGATTTATTCACACAATTATTTATTGTAAATATTTGAAAACCCACAAGTGCAACATCCCATAGTTTTGAACAGAGAGCATTGCATTGAAAGTCACATATGCATAAGAGCTAAAACATTAGACAAACAAAATTACTTTGTCTCTACATGATTGTTAGTTGGGAAAAATTTCATACAGTCCTTGTAATGGAGTAAGGAGGAACTATTTAGTCTGGTTTGGAACAAACCTAGTTATGCCATATCATTACAGAAAATAAAAAGTTTTGTTTTTTTTCCTGTGCATATAATCTTTATAAAGGCCATGGGTAGTATGAAAAAAAGAAAAGAAATACATCTTAAAATAAAAACCAGATATTGCATAAAATAATCCCTTGTTCTATGCGTGTTTCAAGCAATGCCAAAAACAACATAGAAAAGGTTAATAAATTAATAAACACAGCTGTGATGTGCTAAGAGCAAAATGACCTTTACATTTGAGAAATGGCTTTGTTTCAGTGCTTCTCCCTAAAGGACGAATGTCAATGGGATACAGTTCAAATATGGTTTGTTCACTAGCTAGACACAATCTTATATTGTCCAGTAAGATATATACATATATAAACAAGAGTTCATTCACCTATCTGCTGTCTCTTTTCAATATAGGTCACACCAATTATACTGACCTGAGGAAAACATCAGTGTGAATCAATAAAAACCTCCTGTCGGATCAGCAGAGGACGCGATTACAGCTCCTGCCACACTGTACATGTCCTGTTCCAGTACACGGCTGATGAGGCGAGTTCCTATAACACTTTGTTTGGGAAAGGCAGTTTTTAATACAAAAATGTAGCTAACTATTTCTAGGAATCTTCTGTCCTAAATGAAATAAGGATGGAATGAGGGATAACGTGTTTCGTAGTTTTTTTAAGAGGGCCTGGGTTGCTGTAACATGCCGGTTGCACTGATCACCGTTGCTTGAGGAGAGCTTTGTACATGGCGAAGCCAAGAACGGCAAACACGGTGGCACCGACACTCGCCCTCAGCCAAAATGTAGAGTTTTTCAGGTCAGCTTGGGTCATGTGTCTGTAGAAAAGCAAAAGTAAGAGAAACAACAGGATTGTTAAGACATAGTGTTCATACTGGTGGAAAAAAAAACAAAAGTGTGACAGTAGGAAATATCAGTTAACATTTCCAAACATTCCTTTTCCCATGAATTGTAATAATCCAGTGAGACAGCAGCCGGTATGATCCACACGGAGATCTGATCTCACCATCATCTCAGTCCATCTGGTATTACATGAAGAAACTGAGAAAGACTAAATCCAGATGAACTGCAGCAATGTCTCCAAGATGCTTGAAGAAACCTTCCTGCAAAGCTATAGTACTGTGAAACATTTTAGGCAATTGTGTAAAACTGCTTTAAAGTGAGGATGCTTTCAAAAATAATGTCAGATTTTATTTATGAACTAACTTCTATTAACTAAATGGAATCAATATTTGGGGTGACCACCCTTTGCGTTTAAAACAGCTTTTGTCCAAGGTAAAGGACACTTCTTCAAGTGTCTTGGAGACATTGCCACAGTTCTTCTGGGTTTAGCCTGTCTCAGTTTTTTTTCCATGTAACCCCAGACAGACTCAATGATGGTGAGATCAGTGTGGATATCCGTGTGGACCATACCGTCTGTTGTCAGACTCCTTGTGATTCAAAATATTGATTTTGATTTGATTTTGATTTTTTTGATTTGAGATCTTTATTTTGAACATGTAAATAAAAAATACAATTATTAATCAATGAAACAAGGAATATTAATTAAAAGAAACAAAAATAAACAACAAAGTAAAAAAAAAATCCAAACTTTCCAATACTTAAAGAAAACAACAAAAACAAAACAACCCTCTATTTACATGTGCAAAAAGGAGTAGGAAGAAGTAAAACTTATGTACTCCTACCCCTTTATACCATATTTAAACAAATACCTAAAAAATTAAATAAACTTCTAATCAATCTATGATCCATGAAAGATTGATTAGATAAATCTTTCATGGATATCTCACTGGATTATTGCAATTAATGACAAAAGGAATGATATTTCATGAAAATTCCCAGTGTTAGACAATTATTTGATCATTTGATATTTTTCTATTCCATTTATAGGCATTTAAAGGGATACTCCACTTTTTTTTTGGAAATAGGCTCATTTTACAACTCCCCCAGAGTTAAACAGTTGAGTTTTACCATTTTCGAATCAATTCAGCCGATTTTCTGATACTTAGAAGAATAATATCTCATTGACTTCCATAGTATATTTTTTTTCTACTATGGAAGTCAATGAGACCAGAAACTGTCTGGTTACAGATATTCTTCTAAGTATCAGAAAATCGGCCGAATACATTCGAAAACAATAAAACTCAACTGTTTAACTCTGAGGGAGTTGTAAAATTAGCCTATTTCCAAAAAAAAAGTGGAGTATCCCTTTAAGCATACAGTAGGATTTATACTTAATAAAATTTAATTTTGTTATGCTTTTGGACATCATGATAATATACAAAGACAGAGGAGCTGCTGAAAATGGAAAAGAGGCAGCATGGGAAAGCAGGAATAGAGTCAGCTAATGTTTTTATGGGCAAAAAGCCACAAATGTTTCAAGAACACTGCTCAGACGGTAAAGACAGGGGGAAAGAGAGAAACACTACTGGAACAAGAGCTTTCTTGTGAGGTTAAACTCACCCAACACACATCCAGAAGGTTTAAACAACTCAACACCACCAATCCATATTCCAGGTTCAGACACAAAACTTTAAAGGCTTATCATAGCAACGTTTGTTTGAGTGAAACCTATGAAAAATATTATGTAGCTAAAAGCAACAAAGGTGATATGGCATTCACAAAGCAACAAATAATACAGAGTAATTTGCAGTATTCCATCCAGACATCTGCAGATACCTTAAGGATGTGGTGAAAAACAAATAAGTAAAAGTGAAGAAGAAATTAATTTCATTTAACCACCTGACTGTAAACCGGTCAAGAAGATTTCTTTAAGCTTAAAATCCCATTGTGCCACTGGCACCTTGTACCCCAGGAAGGGGGTTCTTTACCTGTTACAAACGGGCAGAAACGGGTCGACAGACGACTCCATGTAGACGGAGTCCTCTACAAAGCTGACTGCATGAACCTGATGGGTGAGGCCGGACTCCTCGTCAGCAAACAGAAACGTGCCCACCTCTTGTATAAAAGATCTCAACCTTATACACACATGCACACAGCATGGCAGTTCAACAACTGCACACCTGACAGGAGGACCACCCCAACATACCCCACTGCTCACCACATGCTGTAAACATACAAACTCTTGCAAACCACTATACTGATATTACTGAGAAATAGCAGCTTTGTCACTAAAAACTAACATAGAGAATTCTGAGTGCTTTTGTCCATTTTAACAAATGATTTGTGTTTTTAAGCTTGGCAATGAATGACACTTTAAATGTAGTTATATATACATAGCGCTCAAATCCAAAATAAGCCAAAGAAGTTTTGGGAAGTTCTCAGGTCTTAACAGCAAAAAGTGTTACTACTAAGTACTAAAGATGCTTTCCCTATCGGGGTTGAATAATTTTGAGAAAGCAGAAGTCATTAAAAGTTACATTTTTAGTTTAGAATTTGGGGAAACCACTCGAAACATCTGTTGTGTTGACAGCTGAAAGCTGTCTATAAATTTTGTCAATGAACCTCAATAATTTTGAAAAAAAAAAGAGGATTTTTTTTAATGTACTTGTGCTATCCACTGAGCACTGCGGTATGGACAACCAATAAATCACCTGAATGAAACCTGAAAGAAGATACACATCTTAAACATCTGACTGGCTATAAACACTGACTAAACAACAGACAAGAAAAAAAAAATGGAAAAAAGATACTATTCGTCAAAGCACCAAACAATAATGGCAAGAGAGCCATGTGTATTAGATTAAACAATATATTAGCAGCAACGGGTTAGACATGTTAGCCATTCAAATACGGACACAATGCCACACAAAATAAGCCCCTTAGAGGTCAGATCACTGCATATGAACAGTTAGTCCTGAGGAAGCTTTCTTAATTAGTGCTGAGAAACATGACATGGTTAGACTCCATTAGGGACTGCTAACATGATGTTAAGAGATGCAAAACAAATACGAAAAGGGCCAGCCAAACAAATGAAAAGGAACACCTATGGAGGGACAGAACAAAACAAATTCACAAGATTACATTTAATAGACAGAAGGACTTTGATATATGATTTTCGTGCACCATGAGCATGACATTAAAAACCATAGAGGTGTAAGAAAGGGATATGCTTAGAAGAAAATTATATTAAATACAACTGTTTTAGTCATGCACTAACTTTAGACAAATAATTATCACTTATTCTTTACTTTGTGAATAAGGAAATAGTACAACTCACACCCATGCATTTCACCTGGAGTTACATTTTATAGGCAGTAAGAAAGATTCGAAGATCTACCAAATCTAAGAGAGCAACTGCTCAGTATGAAATAACTAAAAAATAAGTAATAAGTAAAAATTGCAACCAAAAATGAAAGGCTTATATGAACCTTGCGGCCACATTTGACCCTGAAGCAAGGATGAGTGAATTAGTGCAGATTTACAGCTTGCATATCCACCTCAACTGACTAAAGAAAAGGGTTTAACATCATCACAACACCAGGACAAATGCAAATCTATCTCTTTCTGTCCAAAATCCAAAGAATGCCTTTATAAACATGTGTTTTTAATGTTTAGGGCATGTTTGAGAACAACCGTATCCATTTTCAGGAATTATAAAAGGAAATAAGGACATTAACAAGAAAGTAGCGAAAAAAAAAAGTAAAAACTAAAAGCTAAAAAGTAGCAATGTCTTAAAAAAAGATATAGTGAACAAGTGTTGTATTTAAAAAAAAAAAGATTACCATCTCTAGTTTTACATTAGTATTAATCTCAAGCATACAAGCAATATTCAGTCTGCACTTTGCGATACGGTTGGTAAGATGCATCAGAGGCTAAAGCAGAAGCGAAAGTGCAATATCATGTCTCCCTGATACTTATTATGCTAGACTCAAATACAATGTTAATCAATAGACGCTGCTATAAATGTTGTTTAGGCCTTGTGTGAATGAAATTATGCGTTATTTTAACCGACCAGTCTTCATTAGTTATGATAAATTTAGTGACAAACTTTAAAATAACACAGCCTTCAACATTTTAACACATAGCCAGAAAATTTCCCAACATCCTTCTGTGGATATGCAATGTAAAGCTGCCAGGCCAACAGCAAATAAAGGGGTGTTAAGAAGCCGAGGTTAGAGATCGCCCTGCAAAGAGAGAGAGTGGTGGGGTATATAGAGCTGTACTCAGAGACCTGTTCAGAACAGCACTGTAGATTTTGGCCTTTACAGAGCGCACCAGCTCAGAGTTCAGGAGGTTGTGACTGATGCAAAAGGTACACCTGTTGCAGCTGCACATGCAGCGTAACTTGGCGTGGCTGCAGAAACACACACAGACAGGAAGAATCAGCATCATGTGACAAAGTTCCAAGAGAGCTGGATCCTCCACTCGGGCTTGGACATGAAGTAGTGCAGAGAGGTAAGCACAGTAAAAATAAAAATAATAAAAAAAATCTATTCAATTGCTGGGAGAAGAGAATGGTGGGGGGAAAAGGCAATCTATTGACAAGTTACGCAAAAGGAAAAAAACAGGAAAAGAAAGAGCACGCTGGGAAGGCTTGAAACATCATACTCCAAACATATAAAAGGAAAGATTTATAAACTTGGCAAAACAAGCTCAAGCAAAAAGCTTGAATAGGGCTGCACTATTAAGTGAAATAAAATTGAAATTGTGATGTGACAATGCAATTATCAAATCGCATAGGCTGCAATTTAATACGACACGTCTCAGAGGGAAGCACACGGTTTTCATTTACACATGAGCAGCTTTTTTGCCAAACTGTGCAGCCCTACCAAAAAAGAAACAAAAATTAAATGAAGACAGTTAAAAAAAAAATAAATGTATACTTTCAATTACATATTTCTACCTAAAGTTCTTTCCTAAGAATTGCTTACCAAAAATCGCTTGCTAAAACCGCTTGCTTGGACTGGACCATGAGTTGATATTTTCACACACAGCCTTAAAAACACCATAAACTTTTTTTTTACAAGTTTAACTACCATAAAAACAAATATTTTTTTGTTTTCAAACCAGTTATTTAAAACAAAGTTCCTGTACACAGCCTTAGGAAAGAACATAACTATCATCACCACCAGCCACTACAGAACCGTTTTCCCTGATATTATGCACTTCAGTGAAAGACCATGGAACAAATGATACTTGAATGTCTCCACAAATCGCACCAATGACACAGCTTTCCAAGAAACTGCTAATATGACACAAGGATATACTAGACAGACAAACACAAAAGAGGAGAGCAGGGAGAGCCGGAAGCCAATCACAATCTAACAGGAGCAGCGGGGCAGATTGGTCGGGTTAAAGAAGGGGCTACAGTATATACTCACGGATACATGGCCATAGTGGTGAGTTTGGTGTAGATGTCTTTGCTGGGTGCTTCGGCTGTGTTGCAGGTGAACAGCTGTGGCGGGTGAAGCTTGTGTTTCCGGCAAAAATCCAACGGGGACATGCTGTAGTACTGACGTGCTTCATGCAGGTCTGACTTGGCAGCAATAATCACACAGGGTGTCTTGCTGTCCATATAGTGTTTCTGTGAAAAGACATCACGGTGTTAAAACAAATATCCTTAACCAGTATAACAACATTTGGAGTTATTTCTGTGTTTTTGTTGAGCTTAAAAGGATGCAAACAAAAGCACAATTATTTTTCCCAAATCTCATCCTGAAGCTACACATCTACACACAGATGTCATTCCAGAAACCGAGCAATACATTGTTGACCCTGCCCGTCGAGCTTTAACTTAAAGGGTTAGTTCACCCAAAAATGAAAATTCTGTCAGCAATGAGGTCTTTACTAACTTTTCTGGGCCAGCACATATCAATTACATTGCAGCCTATGGAGGAGTGATTGAGGAGAGCTCTCAGATTAATTAAATAATTTCTTAATGTGCGTTCCAAAGATGAACGAAAGTCTTACAGGGTTGGAGCAACTTGAGGGTGAGGAATTACTGACCGCATTGTCATTATTGGGCGAACTATCCACTAATTCACAATAAAATTGACAAGAGAAATAGAAAGTTTCACAATCACAACTTGGAGGGTTTTATTGTAGAATCAATGGGCAGTTTTTGCTAAGCAAACTTTTTTTTAAACTTTCAAGTGTGCATGCGACATGCTAAGCTAGCCCTCTCCAAGCTTAAATGAACCCAAGAAAACCACACAAGAAACCCACAATAACGGCATTCAAACTTTAAAATGAATTTGACACTAATTCAATACATAGCTTTATTGCTACTACACAGATACAATCTACAGCTGGGATACGTTTACAAAAAAAGCAACATAACCAGAAACCTAATTTACTGAAACCACCATATCAAATTGAATGAAGTCTTCTTGACAATAAACTTTAAAAATATACTGACCTTGTACACTTTAGTGCAGTACTCAAATGAGCACGGGTTGCTGATGTCATACACCAGACAAACAACATCACAAGCCAAATCAGCCTCAGAAAGGAACTCAAAGTCTGGCAGCACCTCATGCAACTGAGAGAGAAAGAACCACTAATCAGCACAGGCCAGATATGAAGACTACCATATTAGTATAGAGCAAAAGAACTTTGACTTACGAGCAGATATTTCTCTTGTCCATAAACATAAGTTGTGCTAATGGCATAGTAAGACTTGTGGTCTTCTCTTATCTTCTTCTGACGCTGCAATATGAAGAGGGAGAAAGTCAAAATCAAAGTCTAAGCGCTAGACGCTCATGTGAGGTAATTGTACTCACCGCAAGATTCCTGCCCAGGAAAGCCTGCAGAAAGCCACTTTTACCGCTGCCCCGGGCACCGAGGACATTGCAGCGGAAAACACTGCGCTGGGTCTGTTTCTTCTGCAGATCGATGCGCTTATTCCTGGTGACTGCATAAGGAAATACACAATATTAGTTTAGAAATCAGCTTTACAGATAAATGGACAAATGAAGATGCATGCTAAAACACACTTACTTGTTATAGCGGCTGCCTGTGACTCCTGTTCTTGGATAATAGAGTAACCAAGATAACCCAGGTACTCCAAACATCGCTGCACATCTAGGTATGTTGTTAATCTGAGATGGAGAAATTATGTTCAACATTTGAATGAACGACTTCAGCAAAAATCTAAAGGTTCATTGTTTCCATCTTCAAATCCTTTGGGATTGCACTCACGTCCACTGGGAAAGATAGCCTTGGTAAGTGATCCAGCCCTGCTCATTGGTGCAGACCGTGTGGTTGACATCAGGACCCCAGGGCATGTAGGGAAAGACCTTGAACAAATCCTTCAGCTCATCAGGAGACAGGGCACAGTCTCGATCCTGAAACAAACATTTAGAGTGCGGGAAAATGGAGATTTATTTAATAAGGTGTTAACCAATCATTTTTATATAATTTTTTCTACATAAAATAAGGGCCATATAGGCATCTGTAACATTTGCATCACGTCTCACTACTCTTTCAGCATCTTGTGCCAACTTATAAAAATGCAAGAATGCGTGTGAATGGCCACTATAATGTCATTCTTTTAGGTGTTGTAAAATACACCTTTGTATTATACAATTAAACAAAAGGCCAGGCCATTAATCATAGAAGGTTCAATCATCTTTATTCAAACTCAAGTTACATACATAGCTGTCCTTATCAGATGCAGCTATTTGGGAAACTTTTTCCAATTTTGCTGTGCTCACCTTGTCATGCTTGTCAAAAACGCTCTGGAGGAAGAGGTAGGCATTGTGGTTCAGCTCTGTTGTGCAGTCTGGGGGTATTTTTAACCTAGAAAAACAACTGACCTCATTAGAAAACATTTCTTTGATTATTCAAAAAAGAAAAACAGGACAGTGCAACAGATCAGCAAAAATGTGATCAAATCAGAGATTATGCGCTGCTTAATGTGGTGATTAATTTAAAATTGAAGTTATATGATTAATTTAAATTTGAAATACTGGAATTGGGGTGGGACTCACAGTGGAAACAGGTATTCTTGTGTCAGTTCCAGATCATCATCATAACCAAACCTCCTGAGAACGGTCCATGTGGTTTCATGCCTTCCCCGCTGAATGAAGAGTGTATGAAGGAACAGGAAACCTAGAAAACAGACAACACACATCAGACACAAACAGAACCTGATGGATGGACAAATTACAAAATTTCATATAACATTTATATATATTAACACTATTATAATTGAAATTATTATTTATATACTTAGTTATACAATTACAATTATACGATTTGTATTCATACACTTAAAATATATATTTTTTTACAAAATATCTATGGGATGCCAAATATAATTGTGATACAAAAAGCTGGTGGCATTTGCCCTTCTACTCAGCTCACCCTTCCGTGTGAGGCCGTTGTCTTTTACCCCATCTGACATATTTTTCCGCACAACATTCTTCACGTCCTCCAGGGCTTGAGGTGCCAGGGGTATGTTAAAACAAGTTCTCTGCAAAGCAGGACCACCAATCATCAATGTTGCTTAAGAAAATATGACAATTTTCTTTCACTCCCATTAAGGTGCAGTTTGTGCATAATCAACCGCTCCTGTCACTTATAAAAATGCCACAGCAATTTGAGCACAAAGTGCTGAAGAAACCTGCTCTTACCTGGAAGAAATTAAGCTCATTATCATTCAGAATGCCATCATTGTCGAGGTCTGATATTTTGAAAATGCGAGTAAGCGCCTTGATGCAAGATGGCTTCATCTGGAGAATAAACAGAAAGAAACTGATTACTACACAGCATTACAGAGCGTTAGATTTTCTAGATGTAGGGATCCAACCCACTCATGTGCTTCTTTGCAATAGAAATAGGCCAGATTCAAGTCCAACAGAAGTAATATGAAGTGCTAAATCTCTTACCTCTTTCTCTTCTGGGGAGTACAGAGGTCCTGTTGGGTGCAGGACGGCCTTCTGGGCGTAGTAGAACAACTCTGAGATATTCTTCAGGTTTTTGGCTGAGCACTAAGAAAGAGTAATAAAATTAAACCATGATGGGCTTTCCTGATGTACAGTATGTCTTTTTCAAGTATTTTTATTTCTATATAACTTTTTTTTGGTTAAGGATCTGCAAGAACAGGGCTTTATAGAGTGCCGAAGTGATGACGTCACTCGGAAGTTAGCGTCGCAAGGGTTCCCTCGATCGAAAAGTTATACATTTTCACCATAGACCTTTGGAAAAATAAAACAATCCCAAAAAATAAGATCTGTGTTCAACAAAGAGTTGTGACCCTTACATGTTTTGTCTATCAAGATAATCTTTACAAGTTAATCCAAAATGTATACATTTTGAAGCCTATATAAAGTTTTTTAAAAAAACACAAGCAGGTTATAACTGGTCTGTTTTATGTCATAAATCAAAACGTGAAAATAAATATATAAATGTGACCTTATTTCAGGAGATTTAGCAATCCATTCAAAAATCCCATAGACTTTAGAGAGAGGGAACTAGGAGTGCTAAAAATGCTAACTCACTTCCACGTTTTGGCCAACAAAGTGATGTGATAACTTCGGCACTCTATTAGTGCTGTTCATTGAATGATTCAAGTCATTTTTTTGACATTTGGGTGTAAAGTGTTTTAATTCCACAATATGGTGTAAAAACGTCTGAGTGCTGCCCTCTTCAGGTTGAAAAGGGGCTACTGCAGGTGAATTTTCCTATTGAAGTTGTGGTGCCCTGTGATGCAAGCAGGCACCAGCTAACCACGCCCTTGCCTACAGAGAGACCCGTCTCAGGTGCACCGTGCATTTGAATTTTACTAAACACATTTTAATATTGGAGAGACAATGACTTTTTTTTAGCAATAACTAGCTGGCACCCCGCAGTACCGGTGTGATAGCTCTGTCTCTCCTTTTAGACTAATACCAATGCCTAGAATAAAGCAGGAATGAGTGACGGACACATGACCCAAAGAATGAGGACACATGACTCACTTTCCTCCATGGCTCTACAGCCCCTCTGCACACACATCTCATCTCACAGAGGCATGTACAGAACATCATCACAAACGTTCAGACCAAAATCACACTTTTCAGACTGGGAGCATCTCTCACCTCCACACAGGTCTCAATGTCAGAGTACTGGTTCATGATGGGCAGGATGGTCTCCATGCTGCTGTGCTCCACTAGGTCAGATTTATTCCCCACCAGGATCAATGGTACTCTGTGACAAGAAACTCTGATTAAAATGTTTTACAGCTTCAGACAAAATCTTTGAATTTAAAATTATGTGAGGCATTGTGGCATCAAACAGAATTTCAAACAAGCAGCAATTGAAAACATGGATTACAATATTTTCATTGCCAATCAGCAGGAGGACTATCTTCATGGAGAAGACAGATAAGTCATTTATTAAATTAATACATTTATAAAAACTATATAAAGCCGTGAGTACATGGAAACTTTGTTATTGTTTAATGATATTTGCTGTACTGACAATAACAGCCTGTTAAATAAATATTGACAAGCATTTATTTCCAGATGCTTATATAATATTTGCATAATTATATTTTGCAAATATAATCATCCAACAAAAATACAGTGCATCTCATTTTTCCTATACATGACATCTCAATACAGATTATATATCATAATTATTAAAAGTCACATCTTTCTGTTGCAGAAGAATACAGACTATTATTTTTAAAACCATGTAGAAAGACCAAAGCACTTTCAAGAGGCCCAAGGCCTCCAAAAACCTGGCAGGAAGCCACACACCTGCTGTCCTTATCTGTCCTCTCATTGATGAGGGGAATCCAATGACTTGTCACCTACAGGGAAGCCAATATGAGGAGACACAACAGAACCTTTCAGACTATCAGAGGTTAAATATCAAGAAATGCATTTAATTTAGTAAAATGGAATACACAGAAACAAAACGTACCTTTTCGATAGATTTCTTGTTGTTGACTGAATATACGATGCATATAACATTGGCCTGTGACGAGAGAGAAAATGCTATGGAGGTGAATAAAACAAAACAAATCAAACTAAATTGTGTTATCAAAGAGACTAAAATAAGCCACACCTTTGTTATTTCTTGGTAAAGCTGCTCATCTGACTGTTCTGCTTCTGTGGGATAAAAAATAAATAAATAATTAAATATGAAAGCACACAAAACACCAGAGGATTAACCTTGTCAGTAGAGGTTTGCATATTAGTATCTAGATAATAGTGATGCTGGCTATATGAATCTCATCATACAGAGATATGGGATCAAGCATCCTTACCTGAGTAGTCCACTATATGAGTGGGCACTCTCTCAGGTGTAACATCAGCAGGAATAGTGATCTCTTCGGCTCTGAGAGGAACCTTCAATGAGATGCACAATACATGTGAGAAACACCACACTAATGCAATGCCTTTAGGCAAGTATAAAATTGGCTTAATAAAACAAAGTTAGTTTAATGAGTACCTCATCAGGGAACTCCTCACTGACAAGTGACATGATCAGGGAGGTCTTCCCCACTTTGGCTGTGAAGAAAAGGATTTCCAAAGTGACCGTTGAGTTCTAGATCTATTCACAGCACTAAATGATTCCCAGAAATATGCCATGATTTGTTGACAATGTTAAAGCCGAATTGTACTATTTGCACTTTTATGGCCTTTTAATTGCAAGACTACTTACAAAAATTAATTTCATATCACAGGACTATTTTAAATGAACTAGCAAACAACCAAAAAGGAGACTAAAAGAAGGGTGTAAATGTAAACTGTAATCTAAAATCTTAATGTTGAAACAAGAAAAGCTTGTGAACAAGTCCTGATCAGTGGTGTTTTACTATCATTGAGAAACATATTTTATTAACATTTTGAATGACTTTTAATGTTAATGTTTAATTTATTTCCAAATGACAATTTATGGTTTTAGTTAAGCTTAAACAACCTTGGTACTGACATTTCTAAAAATACAAATGTACTAATCCTGTGATCAGTTATGTTCTCAAAGTGTTGGTGTCACTATCTGAATATAAACACATGTAAGATGCTAAAATGTTAAAATATCAATTTTGAAGTTGTCTGAACACTGAAGCTAGATGTTCTGGCATCGGTGAGCAGTACGTTTACATGGACACGTACTATTTTGGCTGACCCATCTGAACTTTGGCAGCTCCTGCATCAAATACCAGACACTTGCTCGTGAAACTACTATAAATAACCCTGATAAAAAAGGGTGAATCTAACTAAAATTTTCAACAAATCATTAATGATGGACTATTGTCATTCTTCATGTCAGGGTTTGCTGGTCTGGTCAATTATATAATAGATTAATATAACGTGTTGGATGACTATGTAGACAACGTTTAAAAACATACAGAGCGTAGTAACTTGGCCCTGTTGTTTTATTTCTGGGTCAAAACGTTTCATTCTGTCACTTGTCAAGGGTTTATTATGCAAATAATAGTGAACAGCTACCCATGTTGACTGACTAACGTTAGAGATGTGCGAATCAATTCATCAACTGCAGACAGCCAACAAAAAATAAACCAGGAAAACATGGAATTAATTCACTTACGTTCTCCGACTAGTAATATTCTCACGTCCTTTCTCATCGTTGCAAATTTAATGTTATCAAAATAAATATTGAACAAGTCCTTTGTCGTGGATCATTGATCCTGCTGCTATATGTAATAAGGCGGGCCTGTGTAGGGCAAACCGGACGGATCCACTTCTGTCTGCGTCAGTCTGTATAAAACTACTGTTCGCAACAGTTTAACACACAGGCGAGATTCGTGCCATTGAGAAAAAGCGTTTCCACGGGTATGAAGGCACTACTTGCTTTCTTCAGGTTCACTTCATGACATTTCTGGGTTCACATTTCAAGCTCACGCCAGAGCGGCTGACCTCCAATAATAACCGGTAACTACGGAACACAATTGTGGACAAACGCGAATCTCCTTGCGCCGACATTTTCTGATTACAACATTCGCAGTTAAAATGTTATACCGTCTCCTGCAGGACTGGAGCGGAAACGCGTGTCACATTTCCCACACAGAAAGGAAAAAGCCATGGGAAAAACAGGCTTATGGAAGCTTATTCGCTTCCATGCAGGCTCGGCTTGCGAGCCTGGCCACGCTGAAAAATATTCCACAGTCCTTTGCCGAGAATGATGGGCTATTACTGAAACTGGTATTTTGTCTGATTTATATATTTTTTTTACCTATGTTCATCTTATTATAATAGGGAGGAGTATGTTTTAGTAAAATTTTGTTTGTGTGTTGTTTTTAGTATTATTACTATGGGTTATGTTTTATCAAATATATTATATGTGTGCAAGGACTGAATGTGGATGCTGCTATACTGTAACAAATGTAATTTCCTGTGAAGGATTAATAAAGTATCTATCTTATTACTTCACTATAAATAATAGACACATTATACATAATATTTTAAATATAATATATAAATTAATTAATACATTCCCCTTACGCAACAAAAATATATTTCTTAATATATTATGTGACAATATATTTCATGTGTCTCCATATATTGTGAAATTTACATAGTAAAATATCATATGATATAGTATATAGTAATATATTATATATCTATGTAAGTTATATAATGCAATATATGGGACAATACTGAAATTATTGCCGTTTTCATATATTGAATAAATACATATTATTTTAATATATGAATCAATATATAGCAGTAGGTTGTCCATCCAAATATTGTTATATATTTTCAAATATATGAGGAAGTTTCTGATACATTAATATATACTGTACGTTAATATAAATTCTAGTATATTACAATATATTTTTGTTTGGTAAGGGTTCAATACATATTACTATCAACATACTGCTAATTTTGTTAGTCGACGAAAAAAAAAATCGATGATGATAGAAAATAGATTTTAATATAAACAAAATTGAAGAATTGTGAACATCAAAATAATTCTGCTTTGTTCAGTCGCCCATATGATTATAAATCAGAAAACAAAAAGTGTCCAAATGTCAGTTAAATGAAACCTGTGTTCTACAATGATCATTTTCCTCACACATTCCATGTCACTGTCAATCTCCATTTCTGTACAGCCATAATTCCTTATTTTTAGCCTCTATTTTGTGTCTCAGCTCCTGCGTGTGGACTCACTGTCACATGTACGTCTAATTCAGTTCTCTCGCATAAGCCTAAAATGAGATTCACTTCTTGGTCAAGGCTCAGAATGTCTCCTTGTATTGAGTCAAGATCTTATCCATCTTCATATAATTTTTGCTCCTCAGAGAGCTCAACCAGGTGGTTCAACCACATCTGACCTACAGCAATCTTCTCAGATTGGTTTCACATCCAAAAATGGACCACGTGGGAATATTTTTTTTAACTGCTTGTTAGAAACAATGCCCAAAAGTGACTTTCTTCTAAGGTTCCCGTTGAGTTCATTATTTCTGGGACTCAAAAGTTACCCATTGTTTCACCCAGAATATCTGGTTTCGTTTTAAGATTTAGTGACAGGGTCCATGTGTCCAGCTTCTCTGAGCTTATTATCCAATCCAGCCTGTGTTCACCTCCGTCTACGAATATTGGCTTCGGCTGAAAAGAGGTAGAGTATTATTTTTTTTTTTTACAAACTCAGTTATGTTTTGTTATTTTTAATTAACACACTTGATAGAGAGTGACGTCATCTTACTGGTGTAATCTTGGGGCATCATAGGTTTTGAGATGACTGTTTTCAAGGCCTCCACCCACTCTCTTTGATCTCGCTCTTGCTCACACATGAAGACAAACTGCCGATCCGGCGTCTCCACAATTAACCCACACTTCCATTTGTTGCCTCTTGTCCCTTTAGGGACACACTCTCTTACTGAATACCCATGATCCTCTGAGCCAATAAAAACAACTCCAAGCTCGATGGCATCCTTTAGGATAAAAAGAAAATTTATAATATTACATTATTTATTTATTTATTTATTTATTTAAAGTGTTTCAAGTTTAGATTTTTGCTGAACTGAAACACAGCCTACACTTACTTAGTAGGAAAGGAAAAAACAATGCAATTCATACCAGTTGTGTTTTAAAATAGTGTAGTTTCCTGTCCAGGGAATCCAAGATAAACCATCTTTTCTTGAATGGCTCTCGCTGCTGTTCAACCATAAACAAAGAGTCAGAACTGTTTGTTTTATTATCAAATCACTTTTAAATTAATATCAAAGGTTTAAAGTTCAAAATGTATGTCACATGATCAACATAAGTGGTAGGAATTTTTTTTTTCCCTACGAGGTTTATAGTTTCCTTGAGACAGAAGGTCAATATAACACAATTCAGAAACATTATTTACAGAATATGCAGAACTATGCAGATGTGCAAATACACAGATATGTACACAGTGACCTAACGTAGTGCTGTTTTAGTTTTTGTGAGTCTGTAAAGCTGTGTTTGAGGAGTATTTTACAAGAATAGCATGATATATCATTAAGGGTTAGTTTATCCAAAAAAGGCGAGAATACACAGACGAGAATACTTTCTGTGAGCAAAAAAAAAAAAAAAAAAAAAACCCATCAAAATAACTACTTCTGTGTTACTTCTCTTCTGTGTCAGATCTCCTATGCTATTTGCATAGTAAACACAGTACAGTGCTTCCGATTCTATACCAGAATGTCGGCTAATTATTGTCCGACGCTGTTTACGTGAGCACCACAACACATGCATGTGATGTTGATGCAGGAGCCAGTGTTCTGATGTAGTGTGCTGGACTGTTTACTATGGGAATAGAATGGGAGAGCTGACACAGCGAAGAAAATACATTTTTGAACAGTTTTTTGCACACAAAAAGTATTCTTGTCACTTCATAACATTACATTTGAACCACTGTAGTCACCTGGACTATTTTAACAGTATGTTTACCACCTTCCTGGGCCTTGAAAGTTGCAATGACTTTGCTGTATATTAAAGGATCCGAAAGCTCTCGGATTTTATCAAAAATATCTTTATTTGTGTTACGAAGATGAACGAAGGTCTTACGGGTTTGGAACGACATGAGGGGGGTGAGTTAATAAAGACAGAATTTTAAATTTTGTGTGAAGTATCCTTTTAAATGTTTGTGCAATTTAACTACAAATACCTTAATACACTGAAAAATCTAGATTTTTAAACATACATATAATGAAAATAGAGAGAACCACTTGTGGACAAAAAAAAAAGAAAGGAAAACTTACCAGAGGGCCAGTCTTCTCCATGTAACCTTCTTTCAGGTAGTTTCTGGTTATCCATGGTATTAGCTTAAGAAAAAAAAATGGAATTAGGTAATTAAGTGAAATGTAATCAAAAATGTAAAATAAAGATAATGATAAAGATATTATAAACCCTAAACACATGGGGGGTGCTGGTCAACACATTTTTTAACAAATGTTTCACTGTGCTTTTGCTAATTTCTTGAGACACATTGGGCACATTATCGGCGATGAACGTCGTAATGGGGTGTTTTGGGTCTTAGATCATCAGACACCTTCACCCGGGCGAGCCAGCTGGGGGTGATCAGTCCCTGGCTTGTGTCCGAATGGCTTGCTACACCATCATTTTGTACCCACCACTTTTGGAAATATTGAGGCACGGATGTCAAATATCTCCAGTTAACTAGTAGAGCATTCATTTAGTTTGCTCTTAAATAAGAGATCTAGCGCAAAAAGGTTTTGTTTTTGCACTCAAGCTGAGCGCTCGTGTCCACTACTATCAGTGTCATGGATACAGTCAGTGTTCTCTGTGGCTTGCGCATAGTCAATCTATCGCCGTCGCGGAGAGACTATTAATTCCAGTGAAATTACAAATGAAATTTAAGTGAAATTACTCGCTTGGCAAGAGATCTACCACTGGACCATCGAAGAACTCAAACAAAATAAAAAAAATGCAATTATATACGGTATATTCTTTCCCCAGCAAATTTGAAACCAAACTGACCCCCGTGATGTCTCCTACTACATTCCTCAACCAGCTCATTGGGATTGGGGTTCTTGAGCCCCTGTCCCTTTAATAGTGAAAGCAAAAGCCTTTCTCTGTCGAATGCAATTTTTCCCGAGGAGGGCCCAGCTCCCCACTCCCCTGCACAACTCTATTTCGTCTCTGCGCCTTATTCACTAATAAGTCACAAAATGAAAACTACAGAGTTGAACATGTAGTACAAATATCAAGGATCTTTACATATACAGTAATTTTCTGTGACCAATCACAGAACAATTTGTTGCTCGACTAAACTAAACAACTATTAAAATATACTACAAATATAGCATTCTGTTTTTTAACCAAATAAAATAAATGTGTTTCTTGTTTAGAGATCCAGAAACACACAAAAAAATCCATTTCCAGTCAACATCGTTGTGGTGTAGGGCGTTTATCTGATGATCATTCATGTTGTGAAATTGGAGAGAAGGCATGCCTTTAGCTGTTGATGGTTTTAGGAAGTAAAATCAACTCGGAAAAGGGGAAACTTACAGAACTTCCTTTTTATGTGGTAATGTAAGCTACAACAAAAGAAGGCTCCAAAAACTTTGTAAAACAAATTAAAAGCGCTAAGGAGACATGTGGTATTTTCGCAAGTCAAAAGCAAGTATACAAAAAGTACTTACATCTCTATCACTAGCTGTAGGAAAGGCTGTTTTCAGGTAGATGTAGCGAATAGCTCTAATGGCATTAAACCAATTGACAATCTCCTAAAATGGAGAAATTACAGAGCAGATACTCTTTGGTGAACAAGCTGCCTTTGAAACTCATTAAGTTAAATTCAAACTCATTAAATATGAGGTGCACAGCAGCACAATTTTTTTGAACAAAGCAGGAAAAAAGGCTGGAAAAATAGATTTACCTGACCATTTTTATTGTAAACAAAAAGGTTTCGGGTGTGATCATCCACACAGTAGGTGATCTGGAGGCCGTGAGCATGTCCTATCTTCTCAGGCTGGAAGGTTGCATTCAGGTCCTTCACAGAAATAGAAGCCTTTGGTCCCTTAGATTCCTGACAAGCACACATTCTATTTAATGAATTGTGCACCTAATATTCATTTGATTCTATAAATTTTTCAATCAAAGGCAAATATTTTAAAACAGAGCTAGTATTGTGTTAAAAGGATATTGGATGATGTATGTGTAACGGAGGCCAGCTGGTAGTTGCTTTGGTGTGAGGGGTAACATTGGTGCCGTGACCCGGATGAGAGTGAGGTTTAGGGGGGTGAGTGTAACGGAGGCCAGCTGGTAGTTGCTGTGCGGGTAAACCTCACTCCCCGATCTCAATAGGCGCTCTAGCGACAGACGTTAGAGGCTGCAGTCTTTAGCCTCCTTGTTAGCGCGCCTGACTCTCATGCCGGAGACCGGGGTTCGAGGCCCGCTCGGAGCGGGGCGAGTAGGACCCGGGTGTGAGGGGTTACATATGCATAGCTTTGATTGTCTTAAAAGTCATATGCTGTAGTTATTCTCAATCTGTGCTGTGTTTCACAAAAAAAGTCATTTCTAAATGGTACACAAACTTCATTGCTCAATGAAACGTTTTTTTTTTCCTTACATCCTCCTTGTAGTATTTGAGGGTAAAATCGCTCACTGAAAGAACAAACTTCCTCTCAAGAAACTGTCCATTATCCTTTCCTTTCTTCCACAGCATGCCCTCATAGACACCTAGAGTCAGGCAAAGCAATTTTGTTGACAGATTAATGTTAATATTAGCAGATAAAACAGACTTAGAAGTAAATAGACTAAGATGCAAGCTGAATGCATTAAGTATAATATCAGTTATTAATCTGTCATTTTTATTATTCAAGTGTGGGCCATTTGGAATGATTCACCTGCTGCTCAGTCAATCTGAGCTGATTTTCTTCAATAATACACTTTTTTACACAATAATGATTAAAAGTTTAAAAGAAAACTTCTGGGAGCTGAAATGGATTACCTGTTGTGTAGGGTCTTACTGTATTTTTCTCTGTAAACTCCATTCTTTCGTATTTGGCTCGAATCCATTGTTCTCTAAGGACCCTATATGGTGCACATACAATGCATTTTGTTGAACTACATGATGAAGTCAATTGAAGCATAAATGTCATATATTACAGTTTATAGTACACTTACAAGACTATTTTATAATAAATTAGATTGAACTGTTTCAGTTGAATATGAACATATATTCAACTAATACATGCACAATGAAGCATTAAGAATTGAGAACACAACTGACCACACTTCTCAAAGGAATGGACTTCAATACCCTTTTAGTGGAAATAGTAGTTCCTGTTACTGTGATACCCAGTAGAACACAGCGTTTTTTTCTTGCCACTAAGATGTTCGCTTGATCAGCCTTTTTTTTTTACTTCCCAAATCAGAGATCTGTTTCATGATATAAATTGAGTGTTCCAGCTGTAAATGAATGTGTTTAGTTTGACTTTTCAGTCAGTAGAAGAGCCAGGACTACTCACTCGCAATCATCTGTGTGGGGCTGATAATAAAAGACAGGGACAAATTTCTCATAGAAGTTTTTGGCGGGAAGGTTTCCATTGGCCTTCATGAACTTCTCATCCGAAAATGCATTGAAAGGAAACAAAATGGTGTTGGGTTCACATTCAAGACTTAATGGAACCACTAGATGCTGAAATGTAAAACAGTGACTATGCAAAAAGTGACAAGTAATAATCAATATCTTATCATTAAAAACATTTAGTTCACAAGCTGTTTTTTTTACCTGCACAAGCTCATCATCCCAGAAGTCTAAGCGTATGGACTTTATACGACTTATTGTAGGAAGATTGCGATGAGTTCCAGAACAGTTTAGACACACAAATATTCCCAGAGTACATGAAGCCCAGTCTGGATCTTCAAGTGATAACAGAGAGTAAGTTAGTGAGTCAAACAATTGATAAATAAAGTTCCCACATTCATGGAAAACCGTTTAAAAATTGTGGTTTCCATTAAAGGCACTGAAAAATACATATTTTATACTAAAATTTTCTTAATTATGCAATCACAAATTACTAATTATGGAAAAGTCTCAAAAAGGCATGGAAATTTTTGAGCAAATGTGTGTGGGAACACCTGCCAAAAATTATGTAAAAAAAATAATAAGAAAAAGAATATAATACATTTTGTGTACTATATAGGCCTACATATACACACACAAATATATATATATATATATATATATATATAGAGAGAGAGAGAGAGAGAGAGAGAGAGAGAGAGAGACTATTTAATAAAAATACAACTATGAATAGATTCTAAATGGTAAGTTACTAGTTTCGAAAAAAATGGAAGCTTGTTTATAGAGGCTTAACGTTAGTAATTAACCATGACAATAAGCTGTTTACTCATGGCTATACCATGACTTTACTATCTACAGAATTATAATTTTAAACTAGGAACAGTGTGTCAAAATATCGTGTCAGATAACTTTCTAATAATTACCTCCATTCCCGGTAAAAAGTACTTTAATAACTGGCTGAGTGAATAGTGTGGATAATAGCCGTCTGTGCTACTCACCTGCAGCTCCACAGTCTGCACAGCGGCTATTCTCTGGCAGCTTCACCAACTCTAGAAGTGTCTTCTTGTTCTTTTCCCGATTTGCCATAGGCAAAATGCTTTGAAACACATACAGGTTGTAGTTTCAACTCTCTATCTGTCTCTTTACGCGTTGGTTATCCAGAAGGGTGCGGTTTCGCGGTATATTTCAGTCACCTAAAACTGTTGCGCACCGGTCGCGTCAGATCCGAAACTCGTATGCGCTTCAACGCGACGGTCTCAAAACGCTGCGGTCTCAGCAGCCGGACTCGAGGTCTTCCGCAAACATACAAATATAACATACAATAGACCCCCGTTCGAGTTCACTTCCTGGAGAAAACAAACTAGGAGCTACACCTAAGATATGTGACCTATTTAATATTCCATTAACTCTCATTATTCAATAATAAATATGAGAGGATAATTGGGCAGTAATGTAAACTAGTTGTAAACAGTGGCTCACTATGGGTAGAGTTTTTCGTAGTTAATATGGTTATAATATTACATATAATAAAATATTATATTTGTACCAAACAAAACATGAGACAATCACTCATAAACATGTTATTCATAGGTGACAACTATAATATTCTCGTCTAGCTTGTACAGTTACTCCAATCACACACTGAGACTGCATACAAAAATGTTGCATTTTCATTTTAAAGAAGGCATACAGTCATCTTCCTGGATAAAACTGTCCCATTTAGGAGATGTGGAACTGAAATGTGTGCTTCATGAGTTGGAAGTTTCACGAAAACAATGTAAGGTCTATCGTCTCATGTTAAAATATGAAATATGGTTTGTGGTGGCGGTAGTAGTGTATGTGTGTGTGTGTGTGTGTGTGGGGGGGGGGATCATACACAACCTGTACACTAATTCTGTTTAAAGAGCTCTTGAAATTTACATTTTGGGGAAAAAAAAAAAAAAAAGAAAAAAAAAAACATGTTTGCTGGCAAATAGCAAATCCACATTTATTACTTGATAAAACTTTTTGGAAGATCCATGACAAAAAGTACAAAACATAAAAGGATCAGCAAATTTAAAACATCAGTACAAATGTGTGAGGTCTACAACAACATAAAACCACACTCCTTCTGAGTATATATTACTGTACAAATGCATATTCACCAGCAGCCCTTAAGCTGCCTAAAGATGGGTACAATTTAAGGGAACTCCGAAGCCAGGAACTCCACTGTGCTTTTAGGCAGACTGAAGTGTATTCCATCCAAATAGTGCAAGAACCTGTAAAAGTAGGGGAAAAACACAACACTATGATCATTTTGTTAAATATGGATCTTTAGAATAGTTTTGCCACAACAAGACAAGTGAATGTGATGATTTAAAACAAGTCGACAAACCATAAAATAAAGACATAAACAAGAAACAAAACGGTTTAATCTGTTAAATTGTGACTTCATTCCACATCTAAGCTTTGCAAAAGCCACATCCTGTCCCTTCACTGCATTTTGTTTTTAGACCTGTGCACTATGACCAAGTTGAATTTTGACTCTGTCAGTTCAGCAAAAACAAAAAAACAAATGCATCAGGTACTAAACATATTTGAGATGCAAGTTCAGACTGCAAAACTGTGGTTAGTTATCAAATATAGTGTTCAACCTTCATGAGACAGCTCACCTTCATGAGAATTACCCCTTACCCCACTGTGTAAAGCGTATTTGCATTGCATTACATTACATTGTCACTTATTCAGTGTGGTATCTGAATAACCGGAAATGATCTCACATTGGGAGAGTACCAAAGAACAGGGTCTCTTGTCTATAAACAAGGGTGTGTTATGCATTTGAGACATTTCAAGCTGTCAGGGTGGTCAAGACAATAGTGTACAGCAGACTATTTTTAAACAAAATATTTCTCCCATAACCTCTCACAGGGTTTCCATAGCTCTTAAATAATCCATTTCCTTGACTTTTTATTCATGGAAAAACTAAAATAATAGTCTTAATGGCCATTTCATTGTACTAGTGGAAGCATGTGATGCATGCTATAATTAACAGTATAATATGATTGATATTAATAAATCAGTAATATGCCAAAAAAAAAAAAAAACCTCACTATAATTAGACAGACAGTTCTGTGTAATTTTGTGTAAATGTGTAATTTTGTAACCACTAATGACACATGTTCACTGCAGATAGTCTATAAATGTATCTAATATCTCTCACCTGCGTTTGATCTTTCCCTGCTCCTTTAGTCTCTCTGACCTACAGATGGAGCGCAGAGAGGGGAGGTAGTCCAGAGCTACTGCTGTCCGGTTTCCCAGCGTACCAGCTGACATGGTGGAGAGCAGCGACTTCATCACCTCACTTCTCCTCTCCATCAGCCTGTACAAACCAAAATGAACAAAACCGTACAGCACGTGTGTGTATAAACCGCCTTACAGGGCAGAGAGGTCAGTGGAAAAATAAAACATTGAGACAAGGATGGGTATATAGAATATTTGTGTTACGTTTACAACGATTTTGAAGATTTTTTGGGTTTTCCAAAGACTGTCATCTACTAGAAACTGTCATCTACATAAACTAGTTTCACAATCCTTGTCTCTCAACTTGAACATAAACACAGACTTTAATAAAATTTAGTGGGTGAAAAACTTTCAGGAAAGTTTCAGCATTGGCATTTTGATATACTACTTTGCAATAAGGTTTCATTAGTTATCTACATTAGTTAACATGAACTAATAATTAACAATACATCTACAGTTATTATTATTAATCTTAGTTAATGTTCATTTCAATATTTACTAATACATTATTAAAATCAAAAGTTGTATTTGTTAACACTGTGAACTAACATTAACAAACAATGAACAGCTGGATTTTTATTAACTAACATTATTAAAGATTAATAAATACAGTAACAAATGTATTGCTCATAGTCAGTTCATGTTCAAAAAATGAGACCTTACTGTAAAGGGTATATATGACATTTTCATATATAACTTTTTAAATTAATTAATTAATGATTTTAAACTTAAAGGAATAGTTCACTTAATTTAAATTCTCTCATCAAGTCAATGGGGTACATCAACTGTCTGGTTACCAACATTCTTCAAAATATCTTCCCCTTGTGTTAAGCAGAAGAAAAAAAATTCAGAATGGCATTTTGAGATGGATGGATGGATGAATGGATGGATGGATGGGTTGAATTCTCACCATGGTTCACAAGGTGTGACTTGAGCGAGGCTGAAGGCATCTCTGTGTGGAGCCACAGGGAGGGTGAGCTCCTCCTCTGCCTTTCTTCTGATCTCGTCCTCCAGTTGCTGTGCTCTGTCCCAGGCCTCGGAGACTCCAGCCTTGCACTTCCTAAAGCTCAAATGCCCCAATGCAGCATGCATTTCATCAACACTAATGCTATTTACCTGGCTGACACACTCTAACCGAATGTCATCGGTCATCCCACTCTTGACCTTGGCACTGGTCCAGCCAAAGTCCTGTGGTCTGCAGGAACCTTCTGCCTGCAAAGGCTGGTAGTGCAATGAGGAGTCCAGGAAGGACATGTGGTCCATATACTCTGCTAAACTGCTTAAGCAATGCGTCACTGGCTTGCTCTTCTTTCTTTCAGCTTCAGATAACACAATGTGCCTCGGTTTTTTCGGCGCAGCTTCAGGCACATTCACGGACAGATTGGCTGCTTCCGCATAAGTGCTTTCAGCAGGATCTCTGCTGGTTTTTGGCAGTGAGAGGAAATCTTCCTCAGACTCTGAATCAGACTGGAAAACGTCTTTATTGGCCATCTTCTTGCGCCCTCTCATTCTGGAGGACAACTTAAGGGGACTACCTTCTTCAGAGGGCTCTTTCAAAGCTTCTAACCTCATATTTTGAGGTACTTGCTCGGGCTGGGACTGTGGGTTTGGTGCTGATTGTGATTTGAGGGTGGACTGTAGTAAAGGGCAAGTTGGCAGAGGAAGCAGACTCTCCATATTGGAGTAGAGAAGTTCCACTCCCATTCTGTGGACCTTTGAGAGAATATCCCAGCACTTAATGCTCTCTAGTGTTGAAGACTCGTACTGTAAAATAAGTTTAGATTGATCAGGAACAAATTCTGGAAATAAACATGTTTAAACAATTACATTTTTAGTGAATGAATGAATGAATAAATAAATACCAATGATACACAAGCATATTGGTACTATATCCAATATAATAAATGTTTTTTTTGTATTATCTGTATTGATATTGGATAGTTAATAGTGCATGCTAGTAAAAAAAATAATGTAAAATTAATTAAACAACAATATGGGCCAAATAGATACTTTTTATTAAATATTTTTTGATTTAGAATTTTGTTACATTTATATTGCGATTTATATATATATATATATATATATATATATATATATATATACATACACATACATTGGGGATGATTAGGAGGATTTTGGGCAGGATGCCAGGATTACACCCCTACTCTTTTTTGAAGGACATCCTGGGATTTTTAATGAACACAGAAAGTCAGGACCTCGGTTTAACATCTAATCGAAGAACGGTGCACTTTGACAGTATAATGTAAGTATTAAGTATGCACTATAATGTAAGTATAATGTAAGTATGCACTAAGATGCATACTAATAATGCACGCATGTAAGTGCACTTTGACAGTATAGTGTCCTCATCACTATACGGAGCATTAGCACCCACACAGGCCACAGGGTGAGCGCCCCCTGCTGGCCTCACTAACACCTTTTCCAGCAGCAACCTGGTTTTCCCAGGAGCTCTCCCATTCAGGTACTAACCAGCCTCAACCCTGCTTAGTTTCAGTGGGACTAACCTTTATATTAGGTGAGTATGTGTGTATATATATACACACACACACACACACACACATATACATGTATATATATATATATATATATATATATATATATATATATATACACACACACACACACACACAGACACATGCAATTTTCAGTTATTGCCAGTACAGTTAAATAATTATCGGCTTAACAATATTGGACACAATTTTAATATCATTGCATTCTTAATTTGAAAACATAAATCCAATACTCACCTTTAGCAGCAAATCTGCAATATTTTTGGTTTGCACATTGCAGATTCCCAGCAAAGTCTCTGTGCATGCAGTGTGGCAAGGAGGGAGTTTCGCCTCACTTATTTCCTGAGCTTTGATAGACTGATGGTGAATGTCACCCGAGACGTTACATTTGAGATCTACAGCATGAAACAAGATGTTTTTGATAAATATATACAGAAATTATGATATACATCCAAAAGTTCTTAGTGCACCTTTATTAAATCAATTAAATATGTCTTTACCGGATGAAGGCAAAGGTCTCTGCATCTGCTGTCCACCACCACTGCATGCCCAGAATTGTAGGTGCATGAGGCTTTGCCGAATATCACAGCTGTTCCAATTTAGCAGACAGGACACATCCTTGGTGTCCGTTCTCATGTTTTCTACCAGACACAGCAGCTGGAGGTAACTTGACACATCTGCCTGGAAAAACCCAAAGCGTTGACTATTTGACCAAACACAATACAATATAAAATATAGGGGAAAGTAGAAAAAAAAAATAACTGCAACTTACCACTGAAGGAGATTTGAAATGGATTTCCTCAAAGTACCCATCAAATGTAGCACCAAAGGTCATATCTGGACAAAAAGGTTCAATGATTCAAAATGACTAATTCACAAATCTTGCATAGTACATTTCTGTTCACTGCCAACTTTACTCACCACTAGTTGTTAAAATAACTGGTCTCTTGGTTGTGGTCATGAAGGTTTTTATTGCAGCCAGGAATCCAGTGTCATCATCAAAAATGATATCCACCTCTTCAAATAGGATGAGGGATGTTGCAGTTTTCTTGCCCTGGTCTTCAACTGAGATCTTGGCGCCGGCTGGAGTACCACTGGGACCCTCTTTGCTTTTGCTGTCAATCTCTTTTGCTTTGACAGACTTTTTTGAACATGCTTATAATAAAACATGAAATGCCATTAGAAAGATCTCAAACAATCTCCTTAATATAGCTCACAATAAATGTCAATATTAATTCAATATTTGTGTTTGGCAACACTTGACTTAGATCACTGGCTTTTGAATTTTTACCAGGTTGTGTGTTCTTGTCTTGACTCTTTGCTTCTTTGCCAGTGGGTCTTCCACCTGTTTTGAAGAAATTGGCCAGAGACGTCGGAGCCAAGCCACCTTTTCTGGATGCAGCACTTCGAGGAGACTGAGGAGGCTTCCTGGGCGATGATACAACCCTTCTGGGGGAGTTCACCTTTCCTGTGATTAGAAGAGACACTGAGAACTCATACGAATAGTCATGCACACTATATATTGTAGTGCAATCATCAAAGAAGAGAAAATTCATACTGGGAGAGGAGCCAGGTTTGTTGGTCGTGCTGTTGCTGCTATAACTGCTGAAGTAGGACGGTTTGTGAGAGTTGACACCCTGGATGTCCACTTGGTGGGACTGAGTGGCTTCCTTCAGCTGGGATAAGATCTGACGACCACTCCTTTGAGAGGAGGAGTTTACCTCAAATACCTTGAAGGAATAAAACAATAGGAGGGGTATAAAAACTTTACTATTTTGAGACTTGTCTACAGTGAAGTTCAAAAAAAGAAAAGTTAAATGCGAAATGAACCAGACCTTGAATCCCAGTTCTTGAGCACAGGCATAAACTGCAGCAGTCTTGCCCACTCCAGTGGGTCCTGTGATAAGAAGTGTGTTACACAGATGATCTTCTGTCTCATCCAGGCCTTCACCTATGAGCCAGGAGTCTGCATAGAAATAAAGTTGAGACAATGATAAGAATATGAATATTGGTACAGCTGAAAATGGCAAGTAAATTTAGGATCTTTTCATACCATTACTGTCCTCCTCTTGATTTTTTTCCTGCTGTTTCCTCTTTTCTTCTCGATCAGCTCTCAATTTCCACTCTTTAAGCCAGCTAACAGTAACGATCAAAATGAAATGGGAAGATGTATATAAAAAAAGAGATATTCGTTACTGACACGTTGATTAGTGAATGGGAACTTTCACAATCTTTGATTAAACTTGGCAGAATACCTGTGTAGTCTCCGGACAGACTCCATATTCCCGATTATTTCAGTGGAGTGCTGAGGCTGATATTTCTCTGTCCAAAGCACATCCTCTTTCACTCCATCTAGAAATAAAAATATGAACATTTTAATTGAAACAACATATAGTGCAAACAAGTTTAAGAAACATATTTAAATATTTGGTAATTCTTCAGTTTCAGTTCATTAGGTATCATGCACTAACAATTACCAACCATGTTGTAAAGCATGTATTATTCTAGATACACTACCGTTCAAAAGTTTAAGGTCAGGTTTTTAAAAATAAATGAATAAATTATAAATAAATTAATAAATGAATTAAGTTTTCAGCAAGGCTGCACTAATTTGATCAACCCTAACAGTAAAGACCTTTACATTGCTACCAAAAACTTACATTTCAAACAATACGGTTCATTTTTAGATTTCTATTCATCATATTAGAATGATTTCTGAAGGATCATGTGACACTGAAGACTGCAGTAATAACATTGAAAATTCAGGTTTGACATCACAGGAATAAATTACATTTTACAATGTATAAAAATAAAAAATGTGCTGATCCCAAACATTTATATTATTGCTCATTGTTAATTCATATTCATTTACAATACATAAACTAAATTACACAACATAAAATGTAAAAATGTATATGTAGAAATGAACAATTAATTAATTCTGTTAAAATACAATCAATGCTAATGACTTAAATATTATTGTAAAATGTTGACAAAATTCTCACACAGATTTTAAGAGGAAGAGAACTACTAAGAGTGTGAAAAGATTGTCTACAAACTTATTTCATTTTCACCTTCTGTGCTTGAATTTTCTTGGTCAGGGGAATCCACTATAATGTGAATATCCTTCTGGTTCCCCACTGGTGAGAGTAACTCTACTGGCTTGGGTTTTTCTTTCTGCTTTTGCCTCTGTGATCGACCTCTTCGACTTCTGACAGATGGGGGACTTTCTTCAATCACCACGACATCCCCTTCTGAGTGACTGGCCTTTGGTTTTTTACCCACTTTGCCTGTTGTTTCTCCTTCATCTACACGCTTCCGTTTCCTTCCAACGCCATCAGATGATCCAGCAGGGCGGGATACCTTAGACTCACCTTCAGGTTCTACAAATAATCATATAAATAATAGGTATATAATATCATATAATCACTTAATAATAAAATATAGACACAGGCAAAAAATCTGTGAATGATTCTGGGTTACATGTTTCATTACAAATACATTTATGTATTATATATTCATGTGGACAGAATAAAAAAAATGATTCATAGTATTACTATTTTTTAGTCACCTGAGGCAGAGGCTTGGCACATGTAATCTTCATGTCTCTTAACAAACCGCATAAAGAAACGTTGATGAGGAAAAGAGGGATTGGATATTCTCATCTCCTCTAAAAGATGCTGTCTGATTGGCTCAGAAAACTCTGAATTCCGACAAGAAACCTAAACAATCAGAAAGAAAACATGTTAAATTTGTTGCTATACATAAATGCAGGATGCATAAAAAAAGTCTCCTTTGCTCACCCAAGCTGTATTTATTTGATTAAACGTACAGTAAAAACAGTGATATTGTGAAATATCATTAAAATTTAAAGATGTCGTATGTAAGATTGACAGCTAGTGGTTTGAAATGGGTACTACAGTTCAAATACAAAATATTTTTGAGGGTTGTTTCCCTGCCACCTTCTCCTCAGATTCTTAGATGGATGTTTTTTAGGTTGGATAGAATCTGTGATCTCTGATCTAGTTATATACCTGTTTTCTATTCTAAAATATAATTTATTCCTGTGATGTCAAAGCTGAATTTTCCACATCATTACTCAGATAGATCCTTATGAAATCATTCTAATATGAACATTTATTACTACCATCAATGTTGAAAACAGCGGCTTAATATTTTTGAGGAAACCGTGAGTTTTATTTGTGATGCTTTGATAAATAAAAACTTCAAAATAACATCATTAATTTCAAATAGATTCCTTTGGTAACATTATAAATATCTTTCCTGTCACATTTAATCAGTTGAATGCATCCTTGCTCAATAAAAATAAGAAATATTTATAAATATTAATAAATAAATAACTTTAAAAATTGTTACCAAAAGTTTACCAACCTTCTGGCAAAATGCTCTCTTAGCAGGAACTGTAGCATAACCTAAAGACTTCTCCAAAGACATCAGTTGAACGTCTGGTAAATTATAAGACTTCTTTATGCCCACAAGGAAAGGATTTGTAGGCCACTGGAGGTTCCAGACAGAACAATCTGACATGGAAAGAAATGAACACATACGTCTTACATTATTCTTAAATACACACACTCACAAACACACGTCTGGTTCACCAACTTTGTGGAGACTCTCCATAGACGCAATGGTTTTTATACTGTACAAACTGTTTATTATATCCCCTTACACTAACCCTACCCATCACACAAAACTTTCTGCATTCTAATATCTTCAAAAAATACTCATTCTGTATGATTTATAAGCTTGTTTCCTCGTGGGGACTTCAATTTAGGTCCCCACAGTGACACAAACTCCCATGACTCAGTGTGCCAACCGGGATAGAAAAACAAGGACACACACACATCAATGTCAGCTTACCTGCAGTCCTCTGCTGAACATGCACCACTGTCTGGAAGGAAGCACAGGCCTGACTATAAGCCTCTCGGCTGGCTGCAGTTTTTGCAATCTGCTTTTTAAAAGACTCCGGAAGGCCGCTCTTCAGAAACTCTCTCTTTGCTCTGAACTGTTCGTCATCTTGCGAGTTCTCAGATGCCTCTAGACTGACAGGGTTTAGATTGGGAAAAATCTTTTATAAGATTCTTAAACTAATGAGAAAATTAGAGCATTGAAGAGAATTTGCTAATTCAAATACTGTCTGTTTTCATTAGAGTAATACCTGCTGTCGTCAAAAATGGAGATGACAACAGATGTTCTCTGGGCTTTTTTGTCAAACAGAGGAGCCAGTTTAGAAGCTGAAAAAATAAATCAGAAATAGACACGAATGCATTTTTTAATTGACTTGAATGCAGTTTCCATCTTTCATTAAGTTCATTTTAACTATTTGTGTCAGTCCAAGTTACCTGCAGGAGTTTTGGATGTTTTGTTTTGAGTATTTTTACCCAAAACCTCGTTCAAACTACGAATCTTCTTTTGGCTTTTGTCACTTTCCTGTGAGGTGACTGGAGTGCTTTCGGTTTTATCCAAGAAAACTACAGAGTCCTAAAAAGATGACATTGATATAAATGAGAGAATAACTTGAGAAATTATTAGCAGCATTTACATCAATTCATTTAAGACGCTATCTCACCTCATCTTCACAGTAATTTATGATTGACTCTTTGCCTCTTGTAGAGCGTCGTACAGTGTCTTTCTCCTTATTGGTATCCTTTTTACTTTGCTGAAGAGCTTTGGCTTTCTGCACCAGCTTTCTAGCTTGTTTTCTTTTTTTAACTGCATTTAATTCCTAACAAATGAGAGTTTTTGTGAGTTATCTGGCAATGACATGAATTATTAAATCATTTATTTTGTATTTATTATTTTTATGTAATTGTATAGATTTTCTTAATTAAAATCAGCTATATAAAACATTTTTCTAAACAAAATATAAAAATTAAATAATAATAATATGTTTAAAATATAAATAGCATTATTTTTTGTAACAAACATAAATCATATATATTAGTTACCAGTGTGGAGAGAGGACTTGATATTTCAAAATCACCAGCTTTTGTAGCAGAGGATGGAAATACTCTGGTGATTTTCATCCTATCAAACAAAATGGCAAACACATGAGAGAATAAATAATTCAAGAAAAAATAAAAGGAGATTGTAGGAAATTAAAAAGTTAGTCTCACCTGATGGGGCTGCCTTTCTTGTCTGGTGGGGACAGCATTTCAGATCTATAAATGCCCCTTTTGGGCCTGTGAGCTTTTGGGGTGGAGGCCAAAGAGGGTAAGGGTGCATTTTGGGACTCATCGTCATCTTTCACAGTGTTCTCTTGTCTCCCTTTCTTCTGCGACACACTATTGAGAACAGTGGCTGATTGTCTGCGTGGAAGCTCTCTGGTCGACCTCCTCAGCTCTTTGACAGCCTGTACACTGTTGTTATTATCAGCTGACCTATTCTCATTGTTGACCTCGACGTCTGGGGCGGGTTCTTCAGGTTTTGGAGTTGCAGCTTGTGCATCTTCAGCTTTCTTAGCTTGTTTCTTTTTCCCAGCCTTCTTACCTCGCTTCTTTTTGTCCCCAGGACAGCTCTTCTGTTCTTCATTCTGCTCAGAGATGGTTTCGGATTTGTGCTCAAGAGATTTTTCTTCATGTTCCTTGTCTGTTGTCTCTGGATCCTTCTCTTGAACTTGGTTCTGCTTGCTCTGACCCTTGCTGGTTTTGCTTTTAAATCCATCAAGACTAGGCTGCTTGAAGGCATTCATAAACTGCTTTCTCTCCGCCTCGGTGCTTTTAGGAGGATTGTAGCTGGATTCCATCACATCAAGTTCAAGATCTTCCTCGAGAACAACAACGTTAGACTTCCTTTTGAGGTCAGGCAACACGTCCGGTTTAACCTCTGCGATAGGAACAGACAAACTCTTGTCTTCTTTTGTTTGACTTTTTTTATTTCTACTAAAAATGGATGCAACTTTTAAATCCTTGGATGTTTTGACAGACTCATGGTGATCGGGGGAAATGGAATGCACCTCAGCTTGGATCGTGAGAGTTCGGGGTGACACCTGCAGAGGACCGATAGCAGAATCACTCTGACCATTTCTGGTGTTGCCTTCATTTGACGTCTCAGCTGCGTCAGTCTTGGGAATCGCATTGCTCTCCTCCTGCTCTTGGTTATGATTTTGTAGGAAGTCTTTAAATGAGATTGTAACTGTGCCACTTTTCTTTTCCACACTTTCCTCCAATTTAGCGTCACATACAGGCTCTTGAGCATCAGCATCACATTCCTTAGTCTCTTCACTGCCCCCTTTTGCCTTTTGGTTTCTCCTCACAGCAGATTTTCTGTTCCCACAATCTTTCTTCCTGCTTTGGTTTAAAGAGGGTTTATGCTCAAAACTTTCCCCAGAATTCAGGACATCTGGATCAGCCTCTGTGGTATTTTTCCTCACGCCAGATTCTTTATTGGAGAAGGCATCATTACAGGCTTGAGCTGAAACAACAACAATATCCTTTTCCTTTACAGCTGATTCACTGGTACTCTCTATCAAGACAACATCATCTGTGACTATCTGTGCACCCTCCTCTTTGGACTTCTTGTGGTCCTTGGCCTTCCTGGTTCGCTTCTGCCCCTGTCCTCTAATAGGTTTTCCAGGGACCTCTCGACGTCCTTGCTCTGAAGGTTCTGGGGAGTTCTCTTTAGCTACCAGAGAGCAGCTTTTTATTTCTTGTGCAGGCGAGGTTCTCTTAAAGTAGTCCATAATGTTGTTAGACCGTGGTGGTGAAAATGGTTTCTCCACTGGCTTGGGCATAAAGTAGTTAGTAATAGTTTTGACAGATGGTGCATTGCCATCCTTCCTCAATTTCTTGCATGGCTGGAGATACAGATCAATAATGACGAATAATGAAAATCATTCAGTGTATTTTGAATATGAAATCAGTGCCATATATCAACATGTCAAATTTTAATATGACACATACCTGACCCTCAAAATCTTCTATGACAGCTGCCATAGCAACGGCACCAGCCATTGTTTCACCCCCAAAACTAAAAATCTGTATGGAATTAACAAACAAATCCAAGGCTTTAGAAGGGTTTAAAGACAAATATACAATCAAAGTGTATTTAAACATATTTACAATATGCAATATTGTATAATTTCATAATTCATAGGGAGCTACAGTTAGAAACAATGCCTCCATAATTGCAATATTAAAAGTTTACCTGTCAACTAACGTTATGAGTTTGTAACGTTAGAACATTCATAAACATTGAACACTCACCGGTTCTTTTCCTTCCTTCGGTGATACGTTGATACATGCTCCAAAATTACAGATCACAGTGTATAAACTAAGAATACAATAACGACTTTAGGTAAACACAAAGCCTATCTATCAACACATTTTTAAAACATCGACATACATTCCCAAACCGGCGAAAAACAAACCTAACATATGGTACTATCCAACCCGAAACCACCCTTGCGTGTAAATCTAAAATCAAAAGTGTATTTGACGTTTATAATAAGAGCCCATATTCTGTAATAATGTAGGTTTTAGTGTAGTTGAATTGTTTTCGACAAATGGCGCCAAATATCATGGACGTCTTTCGCCGCGCCGGTTCGGCCAATCACAGTCCGTTTCGTCATACATTCTCACACAGGAAAAAGCGCGACATTAGATTTCAAAATAGTGACACTCCAACAGTCAATCTGGGAAAGGTTTGCCACAAGAACAAAAAGGTATTTCTTTAATTAATTTCTAGTCATATTGTCCTCTTAAATGTAATAAACTTGAACTGTGGGTTAAATCATGTCTTAAATCCTAATATATCTCATATTTGAGGTCTAAACGTATGTGTATTATGACAAGACACTCTTCAATGCTCTTAAAGTTTAATAGGTAACGTTATCTTAATTTTGTTAGACAAGGGTTTCCTTCTCCCTCTCTCGCTGTCAATTTTTACATATTAAATATATGTCATTGATAAGAGCATTTAATGTATGCTGTCATGTAAAACGGGTGTTCGCCGCCTTTATTTTGAAAGAAAAGCGGAACGTTTGATACGGGCTTGTTGATGCCACAGTCACACTTGCTTACGCCGCTTTTCCAACTACCGTCTACAAAAGAAACGACGGATGCCTGAACGAAATTAATCCAAAGTCCGAGGTATTCTATATGCATTTATGCGTACATTTCAGCGTGTGAAATGCAATTCTTATTTTAACAGAAACTTTTTTCCTTTTAAAACGCACAGCAACGCATTTCTAGTATTTACGCTACCAGTTTTGTCTGTACACTATTTTTGTAGACCAGGTTTTGCGCATGTAGTAGAAATGCTAATTTTTGAACAAAACAAACTGCAAAAGGATGAGATACTTCAAATGTTCAATATTTCATTTGTTAGTTAGCCAGACATGTTACATTGATATTAGATTTAAAGTCCTGTTGTGAATTTAAGTATCATTTTGCATTATTAAAAGTAATACTGAAACTCATGCCTCCCAATTAAAGTGTAGATTTAATGTAACATACAAACAAATGTTTTCTGTATATTAAAAACCTGAAATATTTATTTTAAATAATATAAAATATCATAAAGAAAGTCCTTGGATGCAACTCTAAGCTCACCTGAAAGACTCCAAGCATACATGTGATTGTTTAGCATTTCTGATGATTTTTTTGTGTGTGTGTCTCTCTGTTTTGCAGTTATTTTCTCATCTTGACATCTTCCAGGATTGTGTGATTATGTGCACAGCCTCATAGTCTCTTAAGTTCTCGGGAGGGGGAGTGTGTTCGTGGTCTCTGTGAGACTAACTGCAACTGGAGAGCCAGTAACAGGGTTTTTATCAGCCTCACATTGAGGAGTATTTCTTTGAGTGTATGCATGTGTGTCATCATGGGCGACGTCACTGACCTGGACAGACAGATCGAGCAACTCAGACGTTGTGAACTGATCAAGGAAAATGAGGTCAAGGCGCTGTGTGCCAAAGCGAGGTAATACACTCAGGTGTTTAAGAGACCAGATGTCTCAGTATGCATGTTTTTTATATGCATCTAAATGCTTATTGCTGATTAATCTTAAGTCGTTGATTTAATTAATGTTGCAAGTGTCGTTGTTTTGCTCTATAGGGAGATTCTTGTGGAGGAGAGTAATGTTCAGAGGGTAGATTCTCCTGTCACGGTGTGTATTATTTCTTTAGAAATGTACTATCTAACTAACTCTTCATCGGATTATGCAATTGAAACCAAATCACTATTTTATTTGCAGGTCTGTGGAGATATACATGGGCAGTTTTATGATTTAAAGGAGCTATTTAGGGTAAGCAATTGAGAATGCAACATTGCATTCATTGAATTCACAAGACATTTACTTTCAAATTTGTATAGCCCTTGGTGGATCAGTTTGTTTTGTATCTCCAATGCGTGTCATTTGATTCTGATTGTTGTCCTCTGGGTTTTCAGGTGGGGGGAGAAGTTCCGGAGACAAACTACCTCTTCATGGGGGACTTTGTGGACAGAGGGTTCTATAGCGTTGAGACTTTTCTATTGCTGCTTGCATTTAAGGTGCAATATCTGTCCAGAAGTTCTTGAATCTTGTTTGTTTGTGATGTCATATCTCCGTTAATGTTGTTCTACTCTCTGTAGTCTGTTCTGTTCTCAGTTCTTTGTTTATGCCTTCAGGTGCGATACCCTGACCGAATAACGCTGATCAGAGGAAATCACGAGTCCAGGCAGATCACACAAGTGTATGGCTTTTATGATGAGTGTCTTAGAAAATATGGCTCTGTTACAGTCTGGAGGTACTGCACGGAGATATTTGACTACTTATCCCTCTCTGCCATTGTTGATGGCAAGGTAGGTCTTCTTATATATTAGTACCTTTCCACTCTATTACTTTTACATTCAAACACACACACGCACGCACACACAATTATAATTTTAATGGAATTATGTAATAACAAGAAATAAAACCTTTTTTAACAAGTTAAATATAATATATTGAGACCTACATTACATTGTGAAGAGCCAATGTCAAGTTCCAACACACCTCTGAATGCTTGGTCCCAGTTTTCATAATGCATTTCATAATTGTCGGTGTCACTTTATAATGGTTTGTGGCATGTTCTGTTATTGTAGTTTACAGTATGAAATATCTGATTGGTAAGTGTCAGTTTGTGGTGGCACATATCCCTGCTGGTTTCACTTTAGTTAGGCCACCAATCTAAATTATTTTATATTTCCAAAAGACATAGCTGAGCTATCAATTCTATGCAAATAGAAAAAATGAGTTATCAAAACAACTGTGAATTTACAGTATGCATTTACTTACATTGTGAAAATTAACTTATTATTATAAAAACATACAACAAGGCAGATATTAAATAGGCAGATGCTTAATGGTTGTACCAATTGCCCCTGAGATGTAATAAACTCTGTTTGAAAACAACTAATTAAAGTTGTTCTGCCGTTTAGTGCATAATAGAATATCTACATAATGAACAGCAGACCCTGGCATGTGTCACTAAGCACCTGAAGGTGCCATAACATGCAGCATCATGCTCTGCAAAAATGTCAGTGGCATGACATGTCAGAAGTTTTATTGACACATGCCAATGACAACAGGATGTCCCACTAAGCATAGCGCCCTGTGCCAATGGCTTCTGTGCGCAATATGCCATGACACTTAATGTTAATACCACCTCGGGCTCTTAAAAAAATTGACTGACCCCAAACCTTTTAATGGTACTGTATGTATACTGTTTTTGCTCCTCAGATATTTTGTGTGCATGGTGGGCTTTCTCCCTCTATTCAAACTTTGGATCAGATCAGAACTATTGACCGAAAGCAGGAAGTTCCTCATGATGGACCCATGTGTGACCTTCTGTGGTCTGACCCTGAGGGTAAGAGACTAATAAAATGCAACATAAAGAAAGGACCTTTAATATGTTGACCTAAAACCTAAGATTGTTTGCTCCCTTTCTTGTGTATAGACACCACGGGGTGGGGAGTGAGTCCAAGAGGCGCTGGATATCTGTTTGGCAGTGATGTGGTGGCGCAGTTTAATGCTGCCAATGATATCAGCATGATCTGCAGAGCTCATCAGCTGGTGATGGAGGGCTACAAGTGGCATTTCAGTGAGACTGTGTTAACTGTGTGGTCTGCGCCAAACTACTGTTATAGGTGTGTGGGGGTTTTTCTCTCTTAAAGTGGTTCCATAACTTGTGTGTATTATTTAGATGAAAGCATGCTGCTTTGCATTACTTAATTTACTGCTCCTAAGAAATGCCTCACCAGGAATGTTTATTTCCTTCTCTTGTTATATTTTCTTAGGTGTGGTAATGTGGCAGCCATTTTGGAGCTTGATGAGCATCTCCAGAAGGAGTTTATCATATTTGAAGCAGCACCTCAGGAAACCAGAGGCCTCCCCTCTAAGAAACCTGTGGCTGATTACTTCCTTTGACTCCTCAGTCCAGCAGGACATTTGGAAGTGTCAGAAACAACACCTGTATAGACTGCCTTTTTTAACGTTTTTTTTTTTTTTTTTTGGCCAACTTTTATCTGCAGAACAGCAGTACTTCTGTGAATGGACCAGTTTAGTTCTCTTTTTTTCATAGGCTTTCACATTCCTTCCTCAATACAAACTTAAACTCTTACATCTTGTAAAATGTATTTGAATCTGTCCCTAATTATGTGGTAGTTTTGTATTTTCAAACTGGTGATATTTTTTCCCAACAGAAATAAAATGAGTAGGTTTGTATATTTGCATTTATACATCTGTACAGAAATGGGCATATTCATCAATCAACTCAGAGTTCAAAATTGAACTCTGAGTTGATTTACCCTGAGATGGGGTTCTCTTACGAGAGGTTCTCTCATACATAATCATGCATAATATCTTACGCTGGGAAAAAAAACTATTTTCCACGGGATATTGAAGCTAAAAATTATCCTTAATTTTGAATAAATGTAAAATGCATTGCAGCAGCAAGGAGACATGGGCAAGACAGCTTGCATGCTAAACACTCACGCAGGCTAGAGAACTAAAATTCATTTTCATGGTATTCCACAGAAAAGGAAAAAAGGAACGTGGCAGCAACTAAAAATGAACAAATTCATAATTCAATCAGTTAAATCTTTAAGCATAAAAGGTTCATGACTACATACTGTAGCTTTACATCTATCTAATTCAATGTGCAGCAGCTGTTTCCACATAGTGCAATTCTTTTTTCACCTGTTATTTTTTTTTTTAATTAGGCTAATGAAATTAACATTTGACTTTTACTGGGCCAACAGCAAGAAGAAGTAGGCTGGACCTGCACCACCTCTGATAGATGAAGATGAGATACACAATATTGGAAGAATATTAAACTCCAATATTAAAAACAACAAAATCCAACAGGAAAAAAGTTGCTTTTTTAACAGCTACAGTTAACAGCTGTGGTGGTGGTTGGCATACATCGGTCGGACTATCCTTCCATCATCCTTCCATTCCATACTGTAATCGGTTTCATTTTCGGAAGGTGATCAGTTAAATAATCAGTTCTAAATTCTAATCTGGTGAAAATTTCATATTAATAGCACCTTTAGAAATATTTACTGTGAGAAATGGTGACGTGTTCAATATTTATTTTACCCGCTGTACTTCATATTATATATATACGTGTATATATATATATATATATATTGCTATTTTATAAAATGTCCAAATGTGGAATCTAGCGGCACATACAAACTAAACGAGTCATTGAAATCTAAGACTATAATATAATCAGTGATGTCAACATGGCTCAGTCGCTCAATGGACAATGACCGGCAATTTTTGCAAGGTTAAAACCAACGTCAAATTATTTTCCTTCACATATCAGCAGTACTGATGACATCAAATCTGTTGAAAAAGGCAATGCGTGAACATACACAACTGAAGTGCCTAAATGTCACTCATGTTTTTAGTGCAAATTAACCAGTAATATCCCTTTAATAACAATTAAAAAGAAACAGGCTTTTAGTGAATTCACATTATTCATGTTCAGACCAAGCAGACTAAAAAGTTGTTTTCATATTTCTTGCTCTAGTGATTGCTTTTGAGTATGTCAAAATAAAAGAAATTGAACCACTTCAGTATCAAAGCATCAGCACAGCAGACAAAAGGTAAAGCAACACACAGAGTAAGTGCACAGTATGAGATGGTTTATTCTTTTGGTTATTACACAGTACATGCATACGCTGACCAAGTTCTTATTAGGGTAATAGTGTTTAGTTCAGTCTAACTAGAATAAATTAAATAATCAGCAAGCCTTCATTTTCGGTAGCCATGCTTTATACAGGATTTTAAGAAAATGCCCATTTATTTTGCTTATTGCAATGCAAGTTTTGGCAGTGTTGAGACGGCCACACTCCATATTAATATGTGCCAGCACCAGAACTGATATTTCTAGTTTACATTGGAATCATGTCTCCAAGCTACAGTTCTTCTTATGCTTCAGTCAAATTAGATTTTCCTTCATTTATGTCACATTAGAAAGGCAGTTTCCAGTTTTTACCAGTGGGCATTCCTTTCCTTAGCAACTGTCTCTAGGAAATGCAAGTGATTCGCATAAAGGTCCAAGGAGGAGTCAACATCAATCCAACTCACTTGACCAGCATCATCGCCTGCTTGCAATGGAAGCTCACTTACACTATTACCTAGATGAAAAAAAAACTGAATTAAACACGTGCGGTCGAACAATGTACTTATCATTAAGTAGTATTTCATCAGTATATTGTTTTTACCCAATTCATCATGGAAATTGACTGCAACTGTCTCCATCCAAGCATTATCTGTGTTTCTTGGATCATCTACATAACCTTTGTACACCTATAGAAAAAAGTTGCTGAGTTGTAAAGCACTGCAACTATTAAGGTGTGGTCACACAACATTACTCATTATGACGTGTGATTCATGCATCACTACACTATTGACAATGGAGCTTTTTTTCTCTCTATGTGGCTGCACCTTTAAACACTGAAAACCACACATAAGCACATGATCTCACCTGAAGACCTTCTGAGCTGAAAAGCTTAGTGATTCGCGTTTGGATATTTTCCCTTTCACTTGCAGATGCTTGCAGTGAGTTCAATGCCTCTTCTGAGAACTCACGCTCCAGTGTTTGAGAAATGCGCTCCCCGGGGTCCACCATACCCTGAACACACAACAACAAAACAACAAAAGATTATAACCTATGTTAGCACATTAGCAAAATGATTAATAAGAATTAAAAAAAAAAAACTAAAAATCACCCCACACATGATGCTGCTCACTCAAAATAACCATTCTGAAAATTTGACTCAAAATGTATTGTGTGAGATGGTATCTGTTAAAAATATATAACAGATAAATGCTTACATAAGCATCGCAGTTTATACTCACCCCTGGGATGGCCCATTCACCACAGTCCAACCTCTTGATGGACACAAATTGCAGCATGGGTAGTTGTGAGGTAGTGTGGTGGACATGTTGTCCTTTTGTGTCCCTTTTCCACCTGTATGAAACAGCCACAGGAAATGAATGGGTGATTGTTTTAAGCATGTGATTGTGAACTCTGCCACATTGAACACAAAATACTTTGCATGCTTGGAATTGTTAAACCGGACAAATGGGAGAAAGACTGCAGTTGAAAGGTTTATTATGACACATTCTAGTACCTGGTAACTATTGGATCAGCAGCGTGGTTTGGACCCCACCTTCCCAGTAATCCTCTGCCCTCGATTCCGGTTCTTCCATGCGGATTACTGAGGATGATTTACAGCGAGTAGATTTTAATAAGCAGTAAATCAAAGCCTTGTAAATATTGCAAATATTTCAATATTTTGGATGACCTATTATTTTAATGTTTTGAAACTCTTAATTTCCTAATAGATTAATTTTGCAGCATTGACAGAAATTGAACTGGATTGAATCAACATTTAACTGACTCGAGCTGAATAACTACACTATTTTCTTTAGTATAGCAGCTCATTTTTGAACTGAACTTTTATAATTACACTGAAACTGCTTTGAAACAAGCGCAAAATAAATAAAGGGGACTTGAATTTGACTCACAGTGGTTTTCCATTCTGGATACGATATGGGTCGTCATGGCTTCTCCTGTCCACAGATCCATCCAAGGAATTGAACTGTGGGGAAAATGCGCTAAAGGAAGTGTAAATCGTCTAAATGCATTATAAGAAAATTTTACACATATATTTAAAAACATTATCAGGTATACGTTTTAATTTCAACCACTATAATTCATTTGTGTGTATTTAAATCTGTAATGAAATTGTTCAGTGCAGCGTTTTGGATTGAAAGATATATATAACAGTATATAATGCTAACAAATAAAACATTTATTTGATTTATTTTCATTACTCGTGGTGTGATTTACATATGTTGTTAGTTACACACCCAATCTCTGGGTCAGCCCAAACAGGCTTTTTCAGCACAGCAGGGGCCGTATAGTTAACAGGGTTGTACTGGGTCCAGTCTATCTCCCAGTCAACCTTGTCATCTGGGACAGAAAAGCGGCGTGTGTCTGAGCCAGGATATACTGGACAACGAGCCTTTATGTGCGCGACAGGAGACATGTAGACAGATGTTGATGAACAGAGACTGGGAATCCTGTTAATGGCGTTCTTCCAGCTGAAAATGGGTTACAATAAACCATTCATTTAAACTTGAAGTTTCAATTTCACAAAGTCAGCGATTTTTTTAAAAAAAATAATGATAATTTGAATACTCTCAAGACAAAATATAAGGTAGTACAAGAAAACGTACATTATTAAGAAATGAAAAAGCTGTCGATAATAGATGTCAAACTTGTATCACAACTACAGCTTCAAAATTTAAATGAATTTAATTCATTACAGTAATTTACATACCAGATTCCACTTGAACCAGCAGAGTATGGAAGCCCAAGAAGACTAAGCGCAACTTGCACCGATGCAACCCAGTTACGGGAAACAGTTTTCATTCCAGATTAATATAATAACAGAGCTGCAGTAACCAGGAAGTTAGAGATCAGCCCAGCCTTTCAGTGACGCAATTCATGCGACTTGCTGTAATGATTACGAGCCACTAGGGTGCTCTGCTGATTCGTAAAATCCATGGTAAAATCGGTAAAATCCGGTAAAAATATCTCTAGTAGTACATTTTTACATTTATCATTTATCAGTTCAAGAACAGTCGTACCCAATACAATGGACACAATTTATTCCTTTTGGGACAGGTTTTAACGGATCAAATTATAAATAATATTATATATATATATATATATATATATATATATATATATATATATATATATATATATATATATATGTATATATATATATATATATATATATATATATATGTGTGTGTGTGTGTGTGTGTGTGTGTGTATATTTGTGTGTGTGTGTGTTTGTTGTAGTGCTGTCAAATCAACATAGTAATTAATTGTATTACATAATATTCATAATAATTTGTTTACATAAGTGTGTGCATGCACTTGTGTGTATGTCTCTGCGTGAGTGTGCATATACTGTATCACATAATTTATATAAGCAGATGCATACATTAATGGAAAATATGTATACTATTTCTCTTCCATTTCTTATAAGATATCCTCTTCTGTCTTATTTTTTCCCCCACCACAAACTGTAAATCACGCCGGAGTGCCTACTAACCGTAACCGTGGGAGGCATTCTGCACGCCCACTCGAGTGCTGTGTAAATGCGTCTGCTTTGTGGCTTTTCACGCGCAGCGAGCGCGCGCACTCGAATGTTGTACAGGAGAAATGCGCGTTCGCGCTCTCGATCCGTTTAGATGCAAGCTCGTTCCGCACTCGCATCCACGGGGGGGCCTTGACGACTCCTCTTCGACTGTCAAGAAAGCGCACCGTATAACGGCAGCTTTTGTTATCCAATAAACCTGTACTTGATCTGAAGACAAATACAAGCCCCCTCCCGCCAAAGACTGAGCGAAGTCGACTGATTTGTGGACAGAAACGATGGCGGAATCGGGCAGCAGCGCGGCGGCGGTCGGAGCCGCGGGCTCGAATAGCAGCGCCGCCGGGACCGGAGGAGCCGTCGCACCCGGGGGAGCGAATGGAGCGGCGGGATCCAAGCCTGGCCTGGAGTCGGTGAAGGGACAAAATTTTGACGTTGGCCCCCGATACACCGATCTCCAGTACATCGGGGAGGGGGCCTATGGAATGGTTTGGTAAGCGGAAACTGCTCGTTTTTGCAGTCGCACACTTCGATGTAAATTCTGTTGGATCGGGTCGAGTGGGCTAGTAACGTTACTACTTATCAGCTTTTCGTAGTAAAGAAAAAAAAGGTGTTGATTCGCCGAAAACTAATAGCATTCCAGTTCCATGGACAGTAAAGCAGACGTTTCGAAATCAACAGAATAATTTGTTTGGCTCAACAAGTTTTTGCATATCCTTCCCAGAATATCAGGGCTAACAATAGATTTTGTGTAGCTGCTAACCTTAATGCATTGGATTAAATCCCATATCTTCAACATTGGCTGTGTTTCAGAGCATAGCGAACTGTCTACATAAACATCTTTTCTTTCCATGTTTGCATCATAGGCACGTTTAAAATGTTCAAACATCCTCTAAGTAGGCAGCTCACTAGGTTTAAAGCCACAAACAGTGTGTAGCTGTACGTGAATCTGTGTTATTGAGAACAGGCATTTAGTTCAGACGTTGAATGTCCCTTGTCAGTCTTGATTTTAGGAGACTTGTTAGTTGTTTGCATTCTGAATCTGCACGCTAGGGCTGTGTTAGCGCCACAGCTAGCAATCTGACATCTCACTCTGAGCTCGTAAAACAGGCGTGGTTACGATGCGGCCAAATGTGGATTAATTGTTTTAGGAAATCTTTTTGCGATTTTTTGTAAAACTACACTCCCACTATTTTTTAAATATAATATGTCATCAAATTATGGATAACAAAATAAATAATGTGCACAATTCAGAGCTGAGCTCGTTGGTCTGCCCTCCATCCTCAAAATGACTGTCAAGTTGAGCAGGAGGATGTAAACAAACCCCCTGTAATAAAACACTAAGGCCTTCTATGGATATCTTTGGTTAGGGACATCAGACTGCTGCGTAAGAAGAAAAAAAAAATATAGAGAGTATTTTCCACAAACACAGAGCACTTTATTAGTTTTAAATGCATCAAATGTATGGAAAATTGGATATTTTAACCCGTGCAATCTCACAGGTTTTTATTTTAAAATTATATAAAAATGTTGTGTTGATTTGATGTTCAATTTGGTAAATGTATATCTTTTCTTAAATGAATGTATTTGTGTGTGTGTGTATATATGTATATATATATATATATATATATATATATATATATATATATATATATATATATATACACACACACACACACAAATAAATTCATTTATATTTACATTCGGTATATATATATATATATACATTATATATATACACTGTGTGTGTGTATATATATATATATGTGTGTGTGTGTGTGTGTGTGTGTGTGTGTGTGTGTGTGTGTGTGTGTGTGCACACACAATTTAAAAATATTTAGTGTCAACCTCAAGCCATACTACATATCATATGAGCTGTTTATTATTTATAGGTCTACATTTTTTAAACCTCTGTTTTGTGTGTTTTAAAAATTACATTTAAATTAAAATTAATAATTAAAGGATATATATATATATATATATATATATATACCTTTAATTTTTTTTATTGAAATGTAATATCTAAAACACACACTAAAAAATTTAGACCTATAAAAAATAAACAGCTCATATGATATTTATTATGGCTTGACACTAAATATTTTTTTTAAATTAACCTCCATTTACTTTCAAATGTGCCACTAAAGCATGCAGGTTTCTTTTTTTTTAACTTTACCACATTCTGTGCGAGTTAAATACGTGCACAAGCTTGCATGAGTTGATTTTTATTTTATTCTCTCTCCTCTCCTCCCATCATCTCTTTTACTGCCGCCTGCAGCTCAGCGTTTGATAATGTGAATAAGATCCGAGTGGCCATTAAGAAGATCAGTCCATTTGAACATCAGACCTACTGCCAGCGCACCCTGAGGGAGATCAAAATCCTCCTGCGGTTCCGTCATGAGAACATCATAGGCATCAATGACATCCTGAGAGCTCGCCGCATCGAATTTATGAGGGATGTGTATCCTTAAACATGCACACCAACTGGCTCACAATGCACTTGACCAAATTGTATCTTGAAAATAGTGTGTATATTATCACATTGTTATATGTTGTAGCTCTTTAACTGCGTTTCAGCTATATCGTACAGGACCTGATGGAGACCGATCTTTACAAATTGCTGAAGACGCAGCAACTCAGCAACGACCATATCTGCTACTTTCTGTACCAGATCCTGCGAGGGCTGAAATACATTCACTCTGCCAATGTCCTGCACAGAGACCTGAAGCCTTCAAACCTTCTCATCAACACCACCTGTGACCTCAAGGTCAGAACGGCTAAACTTAAACAACCAAACCAAACATAAAACTCTTAATATAAGTAGTGTTTAATAAACAATTGGTAAAAACACTGCAGCTTTTAATCTGACATTAAAAATTAAATGAATATAAAACAAATGTGATTTTACTGAGTGGAAATTATGTCGTAATAGATCTATTTTGGTGAAGATATTTTTGAGGAATGCAGGACCAAATTTAGTAATATTGTTCTTGTGCTTTGTTTAATCTGAAGGCATTGATCTTAGTGAAGCTAAATATAGAAGTTAGGGGCTTTTATTAAGCAGAATTGTATGCTGGAGGGTTGTATCGAGGACAATTATATTTCCTCACCCATAGATCTGTGACTTTGGCCTGGCACGGATAGCCGATCCAGAACATGACCACACTGGATTCCTCACAGAGTATGTGGCTACTCGCTGGTACCGTGCCCCTGAGATCATGCTCAACTCCAAGGTTTGTGCATGTGTGTTTGTCTTTAGCATTTAAGATAGGAACTGGATGCATATTTTGACATGATCTCTTTATCTTTCAGGGCTACACCATGTCCATTGATATATGGTCTGTGGGTTGCATCCTGGCTGAGATGTTGTCCAACAGACCCATCTTCCCTGGAAAGCACTATCTGGACCAGCTCAACCACATATTGGGTAAGAACATGAGTCTAATGCTAAATGGAATTTCCTCTTTTTCCAACTTCTCTTTTATTCTCAAATCTGCACTACCTGAAGCATAACATATAAAAAAGGAGTTTTTATGTGTCTGCATGTAGTAATAAGTGACACTGTATCAGTGAGGGCAGGAAACACTCTGAAGAGAATAGACTATCATCTTCTGAACAGTGTGCAATGTTGTCAGCTAACTTCCCTGGGGCCTAGGTTCAGAAGTAACATAAAAGTTTCAAGGTTTTGGGTCATGGAGACTTAATGAATACTTCTTTTATTTAAGGACTCATTTAAATGATCAAAAGTAATAGTAAAGATGCTATTTTTTCTTTGCACATTTTCTATTCACCAAATAATCCATTTAAAAAAATATGTAGCAGCACAACTGATTTCAACATTGATATCAAGCAATACTTGATCAACAGATTAGCGTGAAAACTGAAGTAATGATGCAAAAAAATTTTAAAATCGCAGGAATAAATCTGACATATTATATTCAGACCATATAGTAAAGCAGTGGATCTTTGTGACATGAAATCTATTTTAGTATGTACTTATTTTATTACTATATTTAAGTGGCAACCCAGTAGAGTACCAAAATTATTTACTGGATGAAAGTAAGCAAAAATGTCTTTAATCAATCATTAAAATGTGTTGTTTTTATTATTAATAATAATATAAATAATAATTTACCTTTGCAAGTGAACTCACATTTAGCTTCTACTTTGCATATAGTTTTGTTTAACTATATTTGGGTTAAGAATCTTCTAACAAGATACATTTTGAATGAATTTATGCCAAAATACTGTTTTCAGAAGAAATCTCAACTCCCTTTTAAAAACTTAAAAGCTTAAACAGGCACAAATATAATGTTAGTTAAACATTTTGCATTTTAGCATTAGCATTTTATTTTTTTTATTCAGCATCACGTTCTTCCTTGCTGTCTGTTTTACACAAGCAAACCCAAGGAGATTGTAGAAAGTATTTCAGTTGATGACCATTGTATTGTTATTTGACTCATTTGTGCATGCAATCATTTTAGCTTGTTCATTCATTGTCTGTTAATTTTCCTGCCCCATCAACCAGGTATTTTGGGCTCCCCCTCTCAAGATGATCTAAACTGCATCATCAACATGAAGGCCAGGAACTACCTCCAGTCTTTACCCCAGAAACCGAAAATCCCATGGACCAAACTGTTCCCCAAAGCAGACAACAAAGGTAAGCTCACGCATTAGTCTCTTTAGGAATGTTTAGTGAATGGACTAAATAAATGTTTTTTGTTTTGTTTTATTAAAAAAAAAAATGCCAAAAGTTCTCTGTGATGGGAAGGGCTAGTGTAACGCTGTGTTTTCATTGGACACGAGTGGTGTGATGTGACCAATCCAAGGAGACCCCATTGCAGTCAGTAATGGTGTCTACTTTGGATGTGCAACACAACAAATTCCTAAAAGTAAACTGATGTCCCATTCCATTTCCATTCCTCTGACACAAAGAATAAATGCAACGGTCACTTTAGCGTCTAGTGTAGACAGCTGCCAGTTTTTGCGTTTTTTTCAACTGTCACATCTGTTGCAGACACAGTGTACGGGGATAGAGTATACAGTTTGGACAGTATAAAACCATTACGTCTATGGAGAGTCCCTATAAACCACATATACAAGTGTGTGCATGTGGGAGTACTGAACAAATGTGGGTGTCAACAAATGGTCTTTTGATGGTCTGGCTGCCTTGTGCAAGTATGTTTAATGAAACATTGGCTGGAAAGACAAAAAAAGAAAAATGAACTTCTGTGTTTGTAAGTTTACATCCTAGTATGCCTTTTTTCTGTGACCATCGCTTTGTGGGGTTTTTTTTTTTTTTTTAGCTGTGTGTGATTTATAGGCTGTATAGTAGTACTAACGAATGTTCTTTTGTAATCATAAATTTAACATAGTAGTGTGGAACTTCTTTATACTTCTACTTTTGCGTTTCAGCTCTGGATTTATTGGACCGCATGCTAACCTTCAACCCCATCAAACGTATAACCGTGGAGGAAGCACTGGCCCACCCCTACCTGGAGCAGTACTATGACCCCTCTGATGAGGTATCTCTCTTTGCCCTCTCCAGCTGCATTCATTTCACTCCCCTTCAATCTGTCATCTGTACAATCCCATATCTGTTAGTTAAGCTTAACAGAATGTCATGTTGTTTGCAAATTTAGCCGGTGGCTGAGGAGCCCTTCACTTTCAACATGGAGCTGGACGACCTTCCTAAAGAGAAGCTGAAAGAGCTCATCTTTGAGGAGACAGCACGCTTCCAGGCCAACTACCAGGGCTCTTGAGAGGGACAGGTACAAAACGCAAACACTTGACAAAAAATCTACAAGTTTAATATATATATATATATATATATACTACATTTTACGGCATGCAAGAAATAAATGATAAATTTCAAGAAAAGATATTTATTTAGAGGAAGTAAAATGCCATGAGCAATTAAAGACATAGTTCACCCAAAAAGGAAATGATGACACTCACCTTCATATATGACTTGCTTTATTCCATGAAGCACAAAGACAAGATATTAATTTTTAAAAATATTTAAGCAGTACTTTTCCAGAAAAGACGTATGATGACCAGATGTTGTCAAACTGCACCATTAAAATTTAATTTGTGCATTTTTTTTTTTTGGCAATGCATCTCGATAAGATGTACAAATGAGATTTGAAAACTACTGCTGTCTATTCTTGGGTGAACTATTCCTTCAACATTTTTGTAAAATATAAATTAAAAAAAAAATACATATACATAATTTTTATGTATTTTTTTTTTCAACAAAAACTAAATCTTAATCATAATTATTTGGTCTGTTCAGTATATTAACATGCATGTATTGAGAATTCTTTGAAGGTTATATAATTTCAAATGACCTTTTAATGAAAGCAATTTTTATATTCTCCTTAAATTGAATTGTAATTATTGTAATTGCTTTCATTAAAAGATCATTTCAAACGATATAACCTTCAAAAGAATTCTCGATACATGCATGTTAAAGGGTTAGTTCACCTAAAAATGAAAATTCTGTCAGTATTTACTCACCCTCATGTTGTTCCAAACCTCTATGTGTTTATTTGTTCTGCTGAACACAAAGGAAGATATTTGGAAGAATGTTTTAATCAAACAGATCTCATTCCCTATTGACTACCATAGTAGGAAAAAATACATACTATGGTAGTCAATGGGGAATGAGATCTGTTTGATTAATATATTCTTCCAAATGTCTTCCTTTGTGTTCAGCAGAACAAATAAACACATAGAGGTTTGGTTTGGAACAACATGAGGTTGAGTAAATACTGACAGAATTTTCATTTTTAGGTGAACTAACCCTTTAATATACTGAACAGACCATTTTTTGTGTTTGTTAAAAAATAATGATATTTAAATGAATTGTATTTATTTATTTTAACTCGAAGTATTAACCATGTTCAAACCTGTTGATGTCCACTGATGGTCAGTAATCCTTTTTTGCAGCCATCATTGAGAATAATGGAGCAGCGTGGAGTCTCAAATAAAGATAAAACTCCTGACAACCTGCAAAAACATATACATGCATATATACATTAAAAAAAAAGATAAAAAGAGGAAAAAATGTACATTTAAAAACTTCAACTTTGTTTTATCTGTCCATCTCTCTTTCTTGCTGGGAAGCTGTGCGCTAGTTTGGGCTTCTAACATCGTATCATAATGCCATTAACGGAGGCCGTCAGACTTTCTATTCTCTTCGCATACCGCACACAGATCCTACTCTCTGAAACAATTGCATCTTTCACCCTTTCTATGAATACCCTGCTTCTCTCTGTATCCGTCTCTTTCTCTTTATGTCTCTCTCGAAGGGTGTCTCTTTACTGGTCTGTGCTGTTCTGGGTGTTTTTTTTTTTTTTCCCCCATTCCAACAGAGATGGAGAGAGAGAGAAAGAGAATCTCTATGATGGGCACTGATTAGTGTGTGTGTGTGTATATATAAGTGGTTTTGAGTTTCATTGGAGTATTGTAAGTTGGCGATCTGTATGTACACTGTAATTTGAACGTTAAGATCAGTTACAAATCGTGTTTTGTAATGTTGGGAATTTATATTTGAAAATCTTTTGAAATATAAAATCATTGCTTGTGTTTCTTTTCATTTTTAATTCTTTCAAAGACAAATGATGTTACATTTAATGAGCTTAGACTTTTATTCTGTTGTGAGGAAAAGAGGTCTTGTTTTGATTCTTGAGAAATATATTGTGTAAACGAGAAGCGGCGACAGGCCGGTTGAACGGAGGAAAGAGAGCAAGATGGAATAGGATCATCTGCTGTAAAATATCATGTTCTACTGTTGAGAACTGAGACTATTTCTTGCCAATGTTCTTGGGAAAATTAAGCCATCAGTATCATCTTTTCTTTTTTTAATGTTGGCTTCCTTTCCCTCCTCCCGCTCGTCTGTTCATTTCATGGAGGGTCTATGGGTTCTGTCCAGACCTTTATCGTGTGTGTATGTTTTTTTTTTTTTGTTTTTTTTTGTTTTTTATGGGGGGTTGATACTGTTTTCTTTGTGGATAACAATAGTTGTCATTGGTTACCATGTCCATGGCTACTGTTGCCATGATTCCTTTCTGATAAGTCACACATAGTTCCCCACATTCTGGCTTTGTTACTCGCAGAAATCGGTCCCTTGTTCTTTATTTCGCATCCTCCTTGTTCTCTTTTGTTTTGCTTTTCTTCACTTGTCCTGGAGTGATTGAGGAATCATAGCCAAGCTTAACACTTTCAGAGCCATAGCACATTTTTTCCTCATTCCCTCCCTGTGATGTCAGAACTTTTCAAAGGGCTTTTCCACAGGGCTTGCTGACCTCATGCCTCTCCTGCCTGTGATTGGCTCATCTAGTCTCGAAACTGACTTACTCTGCATGCATTGCATCTAAGACGTAACAACCTGCCTTTATGAAATGTTTTCAGTGGAGAAAAAAAGAAACCGTCATTGCTTTTGGCCAGTCGTGGATGAGGAAAGCATGTTCAAGTGGGAAGAGTTAAAATGGCACAGTGTGTAGCTGATTTTGTATAAATTCAGGGTGTGATTTGCATAAATGAATACCCCCTACTCCCGCCCCCCCACCCTGTGTAAAACCCCATTGAGATGAGCCCCTACAGCAGAGGAAATTCACAACGCACGTCAATCACGTGACATTTTTCAATCGGTGCACCTGCACTTTGTGTCTCATGACCAAACGTTTTGTTTTGTTTCAGTTTTTAGTGCAATTTTATTTTGTTATATCTATTCCTGTGACAAAAGGTTCTTTGTTTCTGTCTGTTTTCTTTCTACGCTTAAGTCTTTCTTAACCCACCACTTGTTAGGGTAAAATCTAATGTAACAGGCAATGACGGTTGGTCGCGTCCCATGTCTGTGTCTGTACGTCTGTCTTTTCCAACCAGAAGCTGCTCTTCTCTGCTTCCTCATGAGGAGGGGAGATCATCCCGCTCTGTGATCTGAGGGGAATATTCATTACCAAGAAAAAGATTATTTATATTACTGTATTGTAAATGGCAATGATATGCTTATTGTAAATGGGACCATGGGGACTGTCAACAGTCTTACACGCGTGCACACACACAAACTCACACACTCTTAAGGATGTATTTCTCACATATAAACCTGCACGCATACAGTATGTGATTTCAAATGCCTGCAAAAAAGGGCAGATATCATAATGTTCTTTTAATGGCTGTTATTATGATTATTGCTGGTGTTATATTGGTGGACTTTTTTATTTTAAAAACCGAAAAGGGATTTTAAAACTCGTCCTTTTTAAAGTATGTTTTGCTTTTCTTTCATTTTGTTCGCTTTGGGTGTAATTGGCTGTTCACTCTTTCTGAAGTCTATTTTTCCCTGAATCTTATAAGGAATTATTTTAAAGATGATTAAACGATATGGGTAGATTGTCAAGAGAAATGAGCTATGGATGGTTATAGTCTATGTATATGCTTATGGGTATAATAAATTAAACAATTAACAACAACAACAGAATTATATACATATATTAAATAAAATTCCTTATACTGTAAGTCCTTGCGTTGTGTGTTTTTTTTTTTTTTTGTGAATAAAGAAAACCTTTTGTCCTGCTTGACAGATTTTTACTAAACAGTTATTTTTCAACAAACATGAAAATGAAATAGTTGTACTCCACTTATCATTTTAAATAATCATCATTAACATTTAATATTTTGAAGTTTAAATATTTGCAAATGATCTTTTAAAAAGTGGATTTACAAATTCTCTTTTAATTCAGGTATTTTAGTTTTTGTTTTGTTTAAAAGTTGTGCATGTGTCAAATTAAAACCAACTACTCTACTCATGCACTTATAATAAAAATAATAAGAAAATGTAATTGCACTCAATTACTTTTTATTGCCACTCAAATATAGATAATTATCTTTTCTCTGTATTAGTTTATTAATATCAATGGATTTATGACCTTGCTTCTATTTTAAAAGGAATGGCTGGAAGGTCTGTTCCAAAGTGTGTGAGTGTGTGTGTGCGTGTGCGTGTGTGTGAGAGTATGTATATATATATATATACATACATACATACATACATATATATTTGAATATTTTGCAATCCGACAGCCACAGTTATTTGTCTTTAGCCATATTTGATTAGCCTTTGGTTATGATGGAAGAATGAAGTTATCTGTTTCCTGCAGGGAGTGGCATAGCAATCAAAAGCTACAAAACTTTCCTTAGCTATGGAAAAATCAAGCATGGACCATGTGCATGTCAAGTTCAAACCGACCAAAGGTTAACTTTATTGGAAGTTGATGATTCATTATTTTATGTGAAATGAATGTACTAATATTTTTCTTGTTTTTGGAAGCTATTTTTCCCTCTTAAACATATGCCAAGTTGCCAGTCCAGTCGGACCACTCCTCTGTTTCGATAACATGTCCCAGCATGGTTCGAGAATTCAGCTGCAAGGCGTTCTGCTCTTCAAGACAGATCAAGCTGTTTGGGTTGAAGGTGTGCTTTTCTAATACTGATTCAAATCTAAACTGTCACCTAATACATTGATTCATTGCAATTTTTATATGAGACTGAGATTAATCATTGCTGTTACAAATTAGGAATGGATAATTAGTGTCCATCTCAGCCTCGCTCCCCATCTGTCTCTGCCTCCCTTTATTTGTTCAGTAACAGTCTCTCAGCAATTCTATACAAAACCAGAACAATACAAAACAAAAATGTTCTGCTGACAGGCAGAACCAACAGAGTGTTTATTACTGTTTGCATTTATCCCACCGTAAGCTGCCGTTAAACACTGAAATCACCGTGTGAAAACATGAATACTGACCAAACATCACATTGTGTCCTCCACTTTTACGAACTGTTGCAATGATACAGAAGATCCCCTTAAATCTGGCCTAATTTGCACTAATGAGAACATGTATGTTTTCTACTAAACAAAAACAGGACAAGAGCGCGCACATCACTGGCAAATGCTCAAGTTGGACATTTGACAAAAGAAATAACTGTTCACGTGTTCCTTAATTAATCACCCGTTAGAATAAAGGCTTGCTTTATTAAGAGCCAGCGTGCTCAAAATATCACCTGTGTGAGAGACATTGTTGGAATGGAGCTTTGGTGTGCCAATTTTTTTTCCTATTTTTTATGTTTACCACTATAAAGTCATGAAGCACATGTAAAGTGCAAGCAGAATTGTATGCTGGGATTCCACTGACAACCTGTGCTTGCCACATCCACTCAAAAAGTCAAGCAAACTGCATTCCAAAACACCCATACCCCATTTAGTCACAAAAAAAGGAGGAGGGAATTAGGAGTCACAAAGAGTGTAACTACCAATGACTGACTGATTACTGCAAACACACACCTAGAGAGAAAGACTTCATATTTAGGTCTGTTTCCCTGCTGTGGTTGCAGTGGTAGTAGGAATGAAGGGGGGGCTTTCCATTGCTGTGTAGTTTTGATTTGGAGCGCATTGAGCAACATTTCTTGCAAAGTAATATGATAGGTAGGCAAGGTAAAAGAATTCAGAAAAGGAGTGGCTGAGAAACTTTAGTAGTGAAAGATACAAGGAGGAAAAAAGGAAAGATAAGGACAGTCATATTGACGTACGCTTTGAAGACAGGTGCTTGTGGGAGTTGCCGTGTTCTTGCCGTAAGAGACCTCAGGATATCTCAATTAAGGAGCAAATTGTCCTGGTAAGTTGTCTATATATATCTATATCTATATATACATATATGTATATATATAAATATATACATATAATACTTAATATAACATTAATGCTATTATTGTTTAATAATCATTAGTGTATATATATATATATATATATATATATATATAGACCATTTCAAAAGATGTAAACAACACTGGCCCAGAAGCACTTCCTGTTTCAGTTTTTTTAACACTACATAAAAGCTGAGATAAAATACAACCAACAGAACATTTAAAACTGAATCAAAAAGTTAAACAAACATCTTTAAGAAGTTTTCTTTACATGTGAAATAAAGAAAACAGTTACAAACTGAAACAGGAAGTGCTTCTGGACCAGTGTTGTTTACATCTTTTGAAATGGTCTATAATATATGTATATATATATATGTATATGTATACAGGCTATAGGCTAGCACTGGACTAAAATGCATGTTTGAGTTGTTTTAATTGAAAGCAACTTGCACTAAACATGTCAGTGCTATTGTATGTTTTGTCTCAAGATCACACCAGTAATTTTTTTAAAGGGAACGTTAATAAAATACTAAGGCCTAATCCCAGCACAATTTAAGCCCTGTCTGTGAAAGGCCTGAATGGAATAACATTTAGCCCATTTAATGTTATTATTGTGTAATATTCACATTTTGATTGAACAAAATAAAACTTTTCTTCAAAGATCAGATTTCTGTTTTTACATTCATCTGCTGCTCTTACTCAGAGCCCCCGAAACATCATCTTTCCACTTCCCGTGGGAATTATGGCGAGCTACCTGTACTACCTGCTCCCGGCAGTAGGGGGCTACGCTCTCACGTCACTGTACTTTCTGAAGAACCCTCATATTCTGCACAGGAGGAAGCAGACAGCCTTCTACTGCACCCACATCTCTCATAGGGGAGGTACAGTATCTAATCTGAGTCAGTAACCACCTCGTGGGCTTGGGAGACTTGCCTTCGCGTAAACCTAATTAATTGTAATAATGCTGCAGTTGACTAATCAATTATGGTTAAAAATTAACCGACATTGTTGCTCTATGCATGTCAGAGCCAAATTCCTTCAAGGATAGATGGCCTAGTAGCCTACACACACAGCATCAAAAGGTTATAAACTTCTGTTAGAGAAACCTTGTGACTATTTCATAAAACTGTGAGTGAGCGTCATTAGATAATGTTTGTGACAGTGTTTGTGAATGTTTTACTCATGGAGTTTGTATATATGAAGTGCTAGTTAATATGTGACTGAGTGAGTGATTAACTCTTTGAGGAATTTTATGTTTGTGTGTATATGAGAGTCGGAGTCGGTCCACAATTTCTGACCTTCTGTTTGTTCTCTGTCCTCAGGCTGTGGTGAAAGAATTGAGAACACTATGGAGGCCTTTACACAGTGAGTGGGAGGCATATGCCTCAAAGATTTTGGACTGAACAGTAAATCAGTATCAGCTTCTTTTAAGTCCCTACTTATTTGTCCTTCTAATGTTTGTCTTTTCCCAACCATGTTATGCCTGCTACAAACTGTGATTTATGCAACCATATAAGATCGTTACAAATCACACTATGTCACAATAGTGTGAATAGGCTACTTGGGAAGCTCGGGATTTCCAATTTTTAATGAGTTGGAGCATGTCAGTGAGAATGAAATATGGTGGAATACCACCACACTTATAAGGTGTATAATGCAGCGACATTGTCGGGCTTTTCTATTTACAGCGAAGTTAGCAAATTGCCTGCACAAATAAGGTACCTATCTTGTAACTACCACTACCACTAATACCACTAATTTACAACATTGCGCTAACCATAAGGCAAAACTTAGATTGTGTGGTATCGTTAGACTCGGGAAGGATTCAGAAATGGAAGGAGATGACTCCCGTGAAAATAAGTCAACCAAATCCAAAGCTATAAGCATGTAAATTATCTTTGCACCACTAGGCGATGCTGGTCTGAAACTCTTTCAGAGCAACTCCGACTCTTTCAGAGCATCGATGACTCATACCAAGTTTTGTAACGATACGTTCATGCGTTCATAAAATACAACATTTTAGTACAAAATTAAAAATGGCCGACACCTAAAATGGCTGATATGTAAAAATTGAATATCAATCGACTTGGCATGAAGCCCTGAATTGAACAAGAAAACTTCTGGATTTTGGATCACATTTATTTTTTTAGACAAATCGTTCAGAAGTTATGACCAAAAATATTTTTCGGATCTCTGGACCAATAGGTGGCGCTGCCCCAAATGCAGCATGTAGTCTCAGCTCATGCTTGTGAAGTCAGGTAAGTTTGGTCTGAATACAAGAAAGCGTTATGGAGATACAGCCTTACATCTGTTTTTGCAAGCGCTACATAAATTTTGTTTGCGCGGTATACGAGAATGGTTCGACAAATCAACTTCACTTTTCCGTAACTTTTTGTCGACATGGTCTGGATGTGATCTTGTTCGATTTTGTGAAAATGATGGCGAAAAGATTTACATGATGGGAAATAACGTCATATGATGCAATCAAATCGTCGTGAGCTAAGGAATCAGTGGTAAATTTGAATTTTGTTGGTTCAAAAGTTATTAGCATAAACACGAGTGAAATTTTGGACAGTTGATGGCGCTAGAGGGATTGAGTTAGACACTCCAAATTTGCTATGGTGACTGATCAGACTGTCCTCTATCAGTGTGCCAAATTTCATAACTTTCCCGCAAGCAATTCTATAGGCTGCCACACACTTACGTACATAAGAAGAAGAACCGGAAGAAGAAGAGTAATAAGAACGCCAATGTGCCTATGCATTTTGAGTGCTTGGCCCCTAGTAAAGTCATTATTCACTGAAAACATCTGCCCTGACTGTTGATTAAAATTCTTCTCTGTTTGCCTCTCAGTGCTGTTGAAGTGGGCACAGAGATGCTGGAGTTGGACTGTCACTTGACTAAAGATGGTCATGTGATTGTGTCACATGATGAGAACCTCTTGAGGCAGACTGGGCAAGATGTCACTGTCTCCTCCTTAAACTTGGAGGTCAGAGGTCAACATTTACATTTTCTCCTGATATGCTTTTACAAATAATTATCTAATTACATTGTCATGATTGGGGGCTCTTTTCTTCTTTCCTGTTGCTGCTTGTAGTCAGTTTGCTGTTTTCTTGTTGATTAGTTGATTGTCCTAAGGTGTGTCTTGTTTGCCAATTACCCTTTGTGTAAATAAACCCCAGTGTCCAGTGCTGGGGTGCTTCTCAATTCTTATTTGTGGGTCCTCGTTTCCTTTCCTCGTGTCTGCAGCCTCCCGATATAGGCAGGATGCGAGAGAAGGTTGCAAGGAAAGAAAATGAGGATGGAGGAATCGAAAGTTTTTTTTTATACTTTGGAATACTGGATCACTCGAGCGTCACTTCATCAGCAGTGCTCAAAGGATCTGCCCTAATGTTGTTGAAATTTGGTTATTTAAGAAATTAGCAATAAATAATAAAGCAAGATACCCTGTTGAAATATGTGAGATGTGTGGTTTATATAAACTGCAATGGTAAAGTATAAATTGAGATGTCCTTCAAGATGAGACGAGGAGGGATATTGAGAAGCACCCCTGGATGTGGTTTTGGTGTCCTCAGTTCTGCTCCTGTTGTTCCTGCTCCTTGTTCTTGGATTGTTGTTTGTCTAATAAACTGCATTTGGATCCCATCCTCCCTCGTCTCCAAGTTCTCACCAGCTTTACATGTATAAAAACTGAACTTTCTGTTTTCATATTTCTTTTCAGGAGTTGCCACCATATAAAGAGACAGTCGAGGTCACCTTCAAGACAGGTTTGTGTCTTTTAGCAATGAAATTGCCAACGTATATTAATATATTTATTAATGCATAATGATTACTTATTAATTCCCATTGTACAGGCCACTTCAGCACTGGATCTGATAGAAACTTTGCATTATTAGAGGATGTTTTCTGCAAGTTTCCTCATATAGCTGTGAACATTGAAGTGAAAGAAAATAACATCATGCTGATCGAGAAGGCAAGAGCGGGGTCATCATTATCGACTTGGTCACATTTTGGGCCCTAATATTTTTTTCCTCCTAATTTTTTCAACCCTATTTAACTGCATCTATTTATTAAGCCTCCATATTTTCTTTTTTTCCACAATAACATTAGGTTTTATACACTGTATATTTCAGATTTCTGATCTTGTGAAAAAATACAACAGAGAAGGCATCTCAGTTTGGGCCTCTACTGAATCCTCCATCATGAGAAACTGTCGCAAAAGAGTGCGTGAGCATTTATGACTTTATCTGGTTAGTTTCAGTAATAAATAGTCTACCTACTTTTCTCTTCCCTACATCTTGGTTTCCTTTTTTGTCAATGGCAGAACTCCTCTATGCCCTATATGTTCACTGTAAATCGAGGTCTACTGCTGCTCCTGCTGTATTACACTGGTCTTCTGCCATTTGTTCCCCTCGGAGAAAGTTTCCTGCAGTTCTACTTGCCACAAATCTTCAACAGGTCTTTACACTAACAATTTCCATATTATGTTGTGTGCTTGGTAATCACACAGATGCATATTCACTAAGCTATTTCCTACAGACAATATATACCTGATATGTGGATTTTGAGAAGCAGTCTGGTCATCTTTTTAATTGAAAGGTAACATTTTAGTAGTGGTGTCAAAATGAACCTACAAATTTGATTTTGTTTGAAATGGTTTTCTGTGCTCTACATATTTATTTATTTTTGTGGCAGACTGACATTGAGAAAAGGGATGTTCAAGCACCTCAGAGACAGAGGAATTCAGGTTTGTGGCCATGCTATATCATGTCCTGTTTTGCAATATTAAGAAACTGCAAAGTGTATTGAGTAACTTGTGTTTTCGGTGAGAAACTGCCTGGTTGCATAAACTGCTTCGACCAGTCTTACAAGCTTGTCATCATTTAAAAATAGTGTTAGACTTGTCAGAGCTTTTGTGTGTTGCGTTTGTGTGTATGTGTGTCTGTCAGTTACATGAAAAAGTACACTGGTCTAATTTGAATCCAAAAAGTAAAACTAAAGACTGCTTAACAGTGGCTGTGATTACGCAATTTGCCACTGGTCTCAAATTGTAAGTAACATGTGTAACGGATCTAGTCTCTCTCTTTCACTCTGCGTTGTGGTTTACTCAAAAATTCCCGAAATCCGCTACAGATCATCTGACTGATGGGATCAATCTCCGGTCGATGTCTATCCCTCCCCCAATGAATGCACGAACACAGATGCTGACTGGTGTTTACTGTTTACTGTTAAATGAAATAAAACACGTTTTAGTAGTGTTTCACTGCAGGAATACTGACCCACAGCTTACAATCCACATCGCAACTGCTGTGTTGCGTCATCTTAACAGAATTAACCAACATCACATTAATCATTAACACATTTGGCATGAAATATGACTGTCATAATAATAAACAAAAATATACAAAAAGACATACCTGTTAAATGAAATAAAACACGTTTTAGTAGTGTTTCACTGCAGGAATACTGACCTAAATAAAATATAAAGAAACATTAACCTCGTGGTGGCCTTGTTAACGACAGCGCGGCACAACGGGAGTTCACAAAAAGCCATATAACTCTCAAAAGGTATGTTAATACTCGCATTCAATGGTCGAAATGCAAGCCAAACCAAATCACAAGAATAAAACACCTGAAAACTCGACTTATTTTGAATTATAATCAAATTAATATTACTGAATTGAGACGGGGAATAAGTATACCCACCCACAGCTTACAATCCACATCGCAACTGCTGTGTTGCGTCATCTCCCGTCTTACCGAACATTTTATTTCCTGCAGTCCCCAAAACAAACCGCATGAGGGCACTACTACCACATTAAATTAGAAACCGCTGTTGAATTCAGGAGGATTCACAATAAAACTAAATACAATTTTAACTCTGTTACATTCACCCCCACTGAATTCTGCTGAATTAAGGCAGCGGTTATTACTCCAAACAAAATAACAAAAAAAAAACCCAAACAAACAAACAAAAACAACAACAACAAAACAAAATAAAACACGTTCAGTACATTTGCATACCAGTACATTCATAGAGACACCTACAACAGGTAAGCCAAACCAAAGGTTATCTCAAAAGATGAAGTGGAAAGAGAGGAGCGCCAATCTCTCAGACCAACATCTGGCAGTAAGATGCTCACATACATCTCACAACACTCTATACCAGAGCATATAGTAAGCAAATATCACTTAATCCAAGACATCTCATGAAAAGAAAATACATTAAATAAAACAAAATGAATTCGTACATTCTCATTTGCACATTTTATATCCTATTTAAACAACCCAGAACTAAAACAAAATAAATAGCCATTCAAACGGTCTGAATTCTGCAATTAGGCATGGACACAACTTCTTGTCTAGACATAGTGTACAACAGTCTATTCACTGGCTTGAGGAAACGTCCAAAACGAGACCTGGCCACAATAAGGGTCCCAGTGTCAGAACGTGACACATCTTCAGCATCAACTTTGGAAACATCTGCTGAAGGATTTGAAATCACAGAATGTACAAGATTCACAGATTCAACCTCTGAATCCAAACACCCAGACACACTTGAAAAATTAGACAGTTCATTTTGTGCACTCACTGACACATTGCTTAAAGACACAACTGATCCCAGCTGTGAACATTTATCAGGCAACCCAGAAACCCAGTCAGACGTTCTGGCACAACTGTCAATCGTAGAAGATGAGACATTAGCATCAAGAGACAGACCATCATCAGGTTTAACAGACTCCAAATCCTCGTGCGTCTTTGCCAACCCACCATCTCTGACACTCTGCCCCAAGTACAAACTGTCAACACCCTTTCTTGTCACAGACTTTGAAACATTGTCTTCATCACATGAATCAGCCACAGACGAAGATGAAACTGTGTCGGACACTGCACACTCCGTTTTGTCTAATGGCAAAAAGTTCACGGGTAGCAAAAGATTGCGATGCACAACCTTTTCCTGACCAGTGCTTGTATCTCTTATCTTGAAAATGTGAGTGTCTACATTTCTATCCACCACGACAAAGACGGCGGACATCCATCTGTCAGCTAGTTTTCGCTTGCCTCTCGCAGCCTTGTTCGCTAGAAGAACACGATCACCAACATCAATTCCCTGACCTTTGACTCTCCTGTTGTAGAGCACTGCATGTCTACTCTGTTCCTTTGAAGCATGCGCTTGAGCTAATGACAAAGCCTCCTCCAAATCTTTCAAAAGAGAAGCCACATACTTGTCATAGCAAGTCACAGTGTGATCCTCCAATACAGAGCGGAAGATTATGTCAACAGGAAGGCGAGGAACTCTACCGAACATGAGATAAAATGGAGCATAGCCCGTTGTCTCATGAACAGTACAGTTGTACAAGAAAGTCAAAGATTGAAGTTGTCTTGGCCAATTACGCTTTGCATCAGGAGCCAATGCACGAATCATGCTCCCCAGGGTTCTATTAAATCGCTCCACACTACCATTCCCCATAGGATGGTAGGGAGTTGTATGCGATTTCTGTACCCCTGACACCCGAAGAAGCTCACCAATCAACTGGCCCTCAAAACTTGCCCCCTGATCACTGTGTATGCGTTCAGGAAACCCAAACACACAAAAGTATTTGTCCCACAAGACACGTGCCACTTGTCTAGCAGACTGATCTTTGCATTGAAACGCTTGCGCCAACCTGGTAAAGTGATCGGTGATCACTAAGACATCAACTGACTTGTTGTTTTGATCCTCAGCAGACCAAAAATCAATGCATACCAACTGCAATGGTCTATTGGTCACAATATTCTCTAGGGGCGCTCGACCCTCAGGCTCAGTGGTTTTACTGACAACACACCTCTGACAGCATCGTACATACTCCCTAACATCTCTGTCAATGCTCAACCAAAAGAAACGGCGTCTCGCCAGTCCCAAACTTCTGGACTGCCCCTGATGACCCGCATGATCGTGAATTCCCCTCAACACCTCCAACTGAAGTGCTTCAGGAACAACATACTGAAAACGCTTACCCTTAGACAAACGATCACGAGAGATCCTGTAGAGAATCCCATTTCTCAAAACAAATTTCTCCCAATGCTTAATGTATCTAAGGACCCAAAACGATTCCTTTGCTCTTTCACGCCTGCTTGGTCTGCGATGTCTTTCCACATAATGAATAACCCTTGACAGGACACTATCAGAGAGCTGCTTTTCACGTAGGTCACGTTCAGAATATGTAGGCTGCATCTCCAAGTCAGGAACCATCTGAGGAAGATGATCCAAAACAGACAAAGCACGAAGTCTTGCACCGTCTTCCCATGCCATTTGTGAGTCAAACACGGCCATTACATCCTCCTTATCCAAGGAAGTTTGTGCAACATTAACCGAATTACTGTGCAAAGGACCGCTGCTAGAAATACTCTGCTTTCCTTCAGACCCACAAGACCACCGAAAAGCATCCTGAACTGAGCTGGCAGAAACCTCCTGTACTTCAGACAAAAGTTTGTCATATTTCTCACATAACAGTCTAGAGCCAATGCTAGTTTTCACGAATGGAACCCTACTCAACGCGTCAGCCACAACATTCTGCGCACCCGGTACATACTTGATGTCAAAATTGTACGCCGCAAGTTTGGCCACCCACCTCTGCTCACAACAATCAAGCTTAGGTTTGGACAAAATGTGGGTGAGCGGATTGTTATCAGTCCACACCGTAAATACGTGACCTTTCAGCCAGTGGCTGAACTTTTCGCAAACTGCCCATTTCAACGCTAAAAACTCTAAGCGATGTGCCGGGTAATTACGCTGAGATGGAGAAAGCGACTTACTGGCAAATGCTATAGGTCTAGCTCTAGTGTCTCCTGCCTGAACTTGAGACAGCACAGCCCCAATGCCGTCTAAAGAAGCATCTGTCGAAAGGACAAAAGGGCGGCTAAAATCCGGATGAGCTAAAACAACTGCTTCTAGCATGGCTGTCTTAAGATTCTCAAATGCCAGCTGCGCCTCAGGTGTCCAATCAGTTACAGTCAATTTCCTTAACACACAGTTCCTTTTATTTGCGCAACTCCTTTTGACTCTTTTTTTCTGACCTTTCAATAGATCAAAAAGGGGTTTGGCCACGGTTGAGTAGTTCGGTACAAAATGCTGATAATAGTTAACCATCCCAAGAAAGGATCTTATGCGCTTCTGGGATGGCGTAACTCCATCAGCCTCCATCAGATCCAAGTTAGTCATTTTGGATATACTCTCTACCTTACTTGGATCTGTTGATACACCAAACTCATCAATCACATGTCCAAGAAATTGCACAGATTTCCTAAGGAAATGACATTTCTTGGGGGCAAGTTTCAGATTGTGCGTTCTCAACCGACCGAATACCATCTCAAGACGTCTCAGTGCTGTCGTTTCGTCGGGTCCAAAAACAATCAAGTCATCTAAATAGCACAACAAACTTAGGAAGTTTTGGTCCCCAAAAATACTTGTCATCATGCGCATAAAACTCCCCGGACTGTTACAAAGCCCTTGAGGAAGCCGATTGTACTCATATAGGCCCATAGGCGTTGTAAAAGCTGAGTACTTTCGGTCATCCTCATGTAAAGGCATATTGTAAAAGCCCGAGGTCAAGTCCATCGTGCTGAATAGTGAATTTCCACCTAACGCAGCCAAACAATCGGCCTGGTGCGGCAACGGATGAGCGTCTTTGAACGTTCTTTTGTTTAACCACCGGAAATCCGTACATACGCGCAAATCACCATTCTTTTTCCAAACAAGGACTAAAGGGGACGCAAACTCGCTAGTCGATTTGCGAATAATCTCCTTTTCCTCCATTTCATTCAAAACACGACGCAACACTTGATACTGACTGGGCGCCACACGTCGGTACGGAAGTCGGAACGGTTTTGTGTCTGAAAGATGTATCCTATGGACAAATTCATTAGCATGACCGCAATCCAAATGATGACGTGAAAAGACATCATTGTACTGCATGATTTTATCTGCCAATTTCTGTCTACAACTTTCAGACACATCACAAGAATCCAAATCGAGCCCTTCTAGACCAACTGACCTTAGTTTCTCAGCAACAGACCTCAGATCAATGGAGTTACTACCCTCTGGTTTAGTCTGTTGCGTCTGAGAAAGCAGGTTCCCATCATCCATGTCTTCGAGAGCAATACCTGGAAACAAATCGGCTATCTTGGCATTACGTCTTAGCATGACAGGTTTTTCCCAAGTATTGATCAACTTCAATGGAACCCACCTGTCCCCCCATAGGTGTGTGACAAGCCTGGCCACAAGAACACCTCTAGGTGCCGACCGCGAACTTGTAGGCTCAGTCAGCACAGCACTACCTGGAGACACCTTTGTGTGTTTAGGCAACCTACCCCACACAAGATACTCGCGACCAGGCTCCAGACAGACTGCAGAATTAGATCTCACAGTGCCAATTTTGTCAGGCACCCCATCACCCCTCCAGCGATTCAAGCCTGCAAGCATAGACAGGAAAGCCTCAGACATAGGATCATTACACACATTAGGAGTCGAAACTGTCTTCCAAAACAAATCGTATTGCTTGGAACATCGTATAATGTGTTTGATAACATTCGTACCAACAATGAATTCATCGTGCTGCCCACTGACAATCAATGTAGGTACCAACATTTTGCATCCATAAACCTCCAGCTCAAGTGTGACAGTACATTTTGGTTTTACCCGGCTGCCTCCGCAGCCAATAAGTGTAACATCTGGGCTGCCTCTACATTGATCGCTGATTATTCCTGCATCTAACAATTTCTGCTCTGCACTCTCACTCATGGTACATGCCATGGATCCGCTGTCAAGCATTCCATCCATGACCACTTTACCAGCCACCATGACGGGAGTGTAGAACAGACTGTCATTTCTGCAGACGACATTCGTGTTCTGAAACACCACATTCTCACCACAACAAGATTGTTTAGCAGACATGAAAATTTTTTCAGCACTCGCAATATTGACATCATTTTGGGAGTTACTATCCACACCTGTACAGCCTCCCTCGATATACAGGCCAGTTAGTTTCCCGACGGAGGCTGTGGACAGGCTGAATGAGCATGCCCCGGAGAAAAACAACCAAAACACAACCTGTCTTTAAGGCAGTGAGCTTTAGTGGAATGTGCAGTGCTACCACAAACTCCACAGCCACTCGCTCTGCCTCTGTATCTGAAATTCACATTCTTCTCAGGCTTGACGTTGTTACCTTGCTGTAATCTTTCCATCACCTGCTCCAACATACCCATCATACGGTTCAGGACATTTTCATCTGATTTTCCCATGTCCTGTGACTTGGGAACAGTCTGATCAGAACAGCAAGCATTGCGCAAAGGGTCGTGTATGCCACCGGCCGCAGGAGCGGGACTCACATAGTTTGCAAAGTTAGCACCTGTTTCCTGAAAGTGAGACATCGGCAAACGCTTATCAATATGTGCAACATCATCAGTTCTCAAACCGAGAGAGCTGGCAGAAGCCAGAGAGGAGCGACGCTCTCTTTGATACTCATCCAATCTCCCCTGGACTTCTTTTGCAGTCCATTCACTGATCGGCTTGTGCTTAAAGAGACCAGACAGAACAGGATCAGGGCAATACTTTACAAACATGTGAGCCACCTCTTCACTGATATTATCCATGGCCCGCCCTTGTCTACGCAGACCTTCATCAGCTAGATCTGCTGCTTTATTGAGCCTGATCCAGTAATCTACTGCAGTCTCATTGGGCTTAGGTAGAGTCGAGTAAAAGTCGGCCAATGGAAGGCATGATGGTGCAACACTGAAATACTTCAGAAGAATAGAGTAGATTATGTCAGGGTCATTCTTGACATCAAGACACGGGTCACTTCTTAGACTAATTCTCACAATATCCCCTGCCTTGCCCATCAATCGTGACATTATCTCATCTGCTTGATTTTCAACAGCACACTTCTGTTTTGACAGAAGAGTCCTGGTCATCTCAATCCATTCATGTACCGGAAATTTATCACTACTGTCACCTCTGAAAATTACAGGTTCTCTGTCGGTAGTGACATGTACGGTCAATTGAGAAACATCTTGTTTGGTTAAACTGTCAGAATTTACCCCTCCACTGACATGAGACTCACGGCTAGTAGTCATTGTTCCACTTTCAATTATTTTGGCAGCGACAGCATCACTAATTTGGTCACCCAGCCGCCCAAACATGTCGGTTAAACAATCCAACATCTGATTATCGCAATTAACACTACGTGGGGTAGACGTGTTTCCAACATGGTTCTTAACAGGTGGGTCTCGAAAAAGCAAACCACGTCCAGTACCCTGTGCATTATCGAACGTCATGCACAAAGGACTTTCTCTGCTGACATTAGGCGTAGGTTCGCCAGCACAAAGACTGCTGGTCATGACACCCCTTCCACGTGGGATAAAAGGGCTCTCAGGACTGCTAACATTAAATCGTTGAACAAATTTTTCACCCATTAATGAAAGTTATGAAACAATATGAATTCAAAAGTTGCTCAGCAGTCCATAACTCGATATCTGTAACAGTCCGAAAGCAGCAGTGACATATCAGTTGAAGATGTCCTCATTCAAAAGTCTGTATGCAAAAATAAACAAAAACATTCAAAGTCTTCATCCAAAAAGAAAAAAAAAATGTTGAAAAAGACTTTGCATTCAAAAAGATTTCCTCCAAAAAGACTGCATTCAAAAAGTACTCCAAGTAAACAGCAACCTCACGGCGATCTTCTTCAAGATGATCAGGTGATCCAAAAGGTCACGGCACCAATGTAACGGATCTAGTCTCTCTCTTTCACTCTGCGTTGTGGTTTACTCAAAAATTCCCGAAATCCGCTACAGATCATCTGACTGATGGGATCAATCTCCGGTCGATGTCTATCCCTCCCCCAATGAATGCACGAACACAGATGCTGACTGGTGTTTACTGTTTACTGTTAAATGAAATAAAACACGTTTTAGTAGTGTTTCACTGCAGGAATACTGACCCACAGCTTACAATCCACATCGCAACTGCTGTGTTGCGTCATCTTAACAGAATTAACCAACATCACATTAATCATTAACACATTTGGCATGAAATATGACTGTCATAATAATAAACAAAAATATACAAAAAGACATACCTGTTAAATGAAATAAAACACGTTTTAGTAGTGTTTCACTGCAGGAATACTGACCTAAATAAAATATAAAGAAACATTAACCTCGTGGTGGCCTTGTTAACGACAGCGCGGCACAACGGGAGTTCACAAAAAGCCATATAACTCTCAAAAGGTATGTTAATACTCGCATTCAATGGTCGAAATGCAAGCCAAACCAAATCACAAGAATAAAACACCTGAAAACTCGACTTATTTTGAATTATAATCAAATTAATATTACTGAATTGAGACGGGGAATAAGTATACCCACCCACAGCTTACAATCCACATCGCAACTGCTGTGTTGCGTCATCTCCCGTCTTACCGAACATTTTATTTCCTGCAGTCCCCAAAACAAACCGCATGAGGGCACTACTACCACATTAAATTAGAAACCGCTGTTGAATTCAGGAGGATTCACAATAAAACTAAATACAATTTTAACTCTGTTACACATGCTTCAAAATAAAAAACAGCATATTTTCTTTGTTTCTCTTTAGATTCATCTCTTTGTTTGCAATGTGGAACAGGATATTGAGGCGGCATTTGCCGCAGGAGCAACTGGAGTCATGTCTGATTATCCCACCCTGTTATCAAACTATATTAGAAGGTGCAAACAAGCCACATGATCAAACGCACAGAGTTTACCTTTGTCTTGTCAAACACTGTAAAAATGCAGTTTATATTGATGCCACTATTACATAATCAACACTTGCCATAAAGTACTGATGAAACTTGGTTTATGCAATCTTTTGGGACAATTTGTATGAATATGAATACAAAATAAACGGAACTCATTTATTCTACAGTTGAACTGTTTAAGGGTGTTTTTCTTTGGTCCTTAACATTATTATCGCACCATGTCCATTATGATTTTCAGTCAGTGTCAGTTAGCCTCCCTGCCAATGTTTGCAAACAGACATTATTCGACTTTTGTGAGAGAACGTGCAAAGTCCATCCAGCTGTGACCAACATATAATCATGTTGGTCTGGCCTTTATCAAATGTAAAACCTTATTTACATACGTTTTTAGAGAAACCTTTTATGTCATACAAAACGTCGGCCGAGGTTCATGTATGCTATTTTCAAATCGTCTACGTGACACATTATTTATCGAACAACCAGGGGACACAGAAATCGCCATTTCCAAAAAAGCGACAAGATAAAGTTAACGAAAACACGAGGGCTTTGTTGTTTTGACTGTTCAGGTGACTTCAAACGCACGGGAAGAGCGCATCTGATTGGCTGACCTATATTCAGGACACATCTTTCTGGATTTTGATTGGTCGATGGCGGTTTGTTTTGCGCCATATGACGTGTAAGGCACTTCCTCAAAAATACAGTAAACAAATCTACGGATTATATTCGGCTGCGACATATTCTGCACGGTGGCTTGTTTGAGATTTGGAAGTTACGAGGCTCTCAGTTAACACCACACGGTTTGCCCATTAGAGCAGGTCGACAGGAGGGACACAAAGGAGGCAATTGTAGGAAAAGCGTAGCCTGCCGCACGGTTGTTTGGTTGAGAGCGCTCAAAGTGAGCTCAGTGAATGCCCAGGCTTCATGTCGTTGAGTTGAGCACGCTTCTCTTCTGGTGACAATACTGCGAACAGCGTTTGTCTTGAAGAAATCATTCATATAGGTGGGTCCTTTTTTATTGTTGCGTGGCATTTCAAATGGAGCGACCATGTTAGAAAGGTTCTAATGAAAAACGGCTCCACTCAGGTTGAGAACCTGAATATAATATGCTGAGATTATGAAGCGACTAAATTACTTGAATATGTGTATGAGGTTAGTTTGAAACGTTAATTCAGCGGGCATCTAGCCGCGCGACTTCGATTTTCCAGTAGTGATTGGAAATTCGAATTAATTCCATGTTTCGGTTCTTTCGAACAGTTCGTTTCAAAAAACGACTCGGTTCTTTTAAGTGTGTCATTACGTGTACACGTAATAGAGCTGACCCCCATTCCGACGCGTCTTTACATAGTTTATTTTAAATTTGGCCTTTATATGATGCTATTTTAATTTCGTGTTATTTTATTTTTTGCAGTGGTGATTCATAATCAAATGTTATTTTGTACCTAATTATTTTACACTTACAATATTAATGGTAATTTTAAATTTAAGTAAGAGTTCAATTTGAATTTACGTTTAAATAAGAGTTTGGGCACGTTCTAGTATAATGCTATTATCGACTCAAAGTGAAGTGAATTAGTTTACAGTAAGCTTTACTTGTAATTTTGTTGTGATTTGCAAAATTACTTTTTGCCTCGTCAGTCAAATTCTGGGCTTACTTCAAATTCACCGAATATTAGTATATTTTCTGCATATTTTCTTATTTCGAATCGGTTGTGTATACCGGTTCAAACAAATCGTTGAAAGCACCCGACTCATATGAAAGATTCGTTCTCTACTCGTGCATCGTTATTTTCCAGCTGCATTGTGGGCCCAGCTGTAGCGCTAAAGTACATAAAAACTGAGACTAAAATTGTAAGCATGTCTGTGGAGATTTATTAACTTATAACACAAAATTGTATCTAAACCTGTGTTATTAGTGCATGCCATAGTTATCCATTGCCACTCACTCCTGTTTACCCTCTGCCTGGCGGGCCATATATGGGGTAACTACAGTGTGGGCAGCCAAGCAAAGTAGGTCATGTGAATGTTTCCGTTTTCCTGCTATATCTCTGAATAAGGATATGAGATGATATTAAAATGCTTTTCAACTACCTAAACAAAAAAAATGCCGCAAATGTCACATCCGGTGTGCATAAAAAAATCAATCTCAAAGCATTTAGTCTGCTTTGATGTTCATAACGTTTGTGGTTTATGCCAATTCCATGCTTCCTAACTACGCAAGGCTATTTGGCAACCTCCTCGCCATGAAATGTTTTGGCAGTCAAAGCTGTTTTGTAGCATTTGTCTTTGAGTTTTCATGGTTAGATTCAAATGAGAAGGAGCAGCAGGATTTTTGATCCTTGCAGGTATGATCTGACATTGTTTTTGTCTGTTCTTCAAAGACATGGTGAAGCAGACCAAGGCCAAAACTTTCCAGGCCTATCTGGACTACTGTCACCGTCGCTACAGCTGCGTCCACTGCCGCGCACACCTGGCTAACCATGATGACCTCATTTCAAAGGTGAGAGTTACTTTGTGTGACTTTTGTGGCACATATACAGCTAGACTTGTGAATTGTGATGCTGTTTGCGTTAGACTCGCATGTTTGTGTATTTTCAGTCATTTCAAGGCAGTCAAGGACGTGCCTACCTGTTCAATTCTGTGTGAGTATCACTTTTGGAGATAAGGGAATCTCAGAAATTTGATCACATCTTGATGGAGGAAATATTTTGTTTAACTGCCAATTTGTGATTTCAGGGTGAACGTGGGTTGTGGTCCAGCAGAGGAAAGGCTGCTGCTGACCGGTCTTCATGCTGTGGCTGATATTTACTGTGAGAATTGCCATACCACACTGGGCTGGAAATATGTAAGTATGTCTTATGTTTTAGAGAAAATGAAGTAGGACACATGCCTGAATTACTAATCAATAACCGTACAGTTTGATCACAATTTCTGTTTTTGAGCTCTTTCTCCCTTCTTCTACAGGAGCAGGCATTTGAGTTAAGTCAGAAGTACAAGGAGGGGAAGTTTATTATTGAATTATCTCACATGATTAAGGATAATGGCTGGGACTGAAGCCTTTACCCTTTGCTTTAACTTGCTGTCACCACTTGCAATGGCATGAGATATGCTTTCTTTTATATATATCGTGGGTGATTTGATTTGTGTACAGTGTGTGTGTGTTTTATGTGTTTGGAAGTGTGTTGCTTGTGTGCAAGGCAGGTTTAGGAGAAACTGCTAAAATTCGTAATCAACCACTTAAATTCAGTTTTAAAAATGTCTTGATTTTTGTTGGGATTTTGACATAAGCCCTCAAATTCTCCCTATTAAGTGCAATTCATGAGGTTTAAACAAAGTGTGATTAAAATGCCAAGATCCAATGATTTTTATTTAATTAATTTTTACTTTAAAGAACAAGGTTTTTGTGAACGAGGTAGTGTGAGTGAAATTATTTTACTATATGTGGTTTGTGTGTGTGTGTGTGCGTGGCTTAGAGAGGATTATGTGCAATATGTGTCTGTGTGAGTTTGCATAAAGGATGATTCATGCCTCCAAATTCACTCATTTCGGTTGAATTCATCTTTTAATTTACCAAGTCACTGAGGAATCCCAACAAATGAACATCTGCTCATAAGTGTGTTTGTGTGAGTGAGCTTCAGGCTTATTGGCTGTAGAATAGAGATTGTCCACAGTTGACTGATATTCTTAAGACACTTCACTTACAGCTTATAAGATGTAATTCATCGTTGTTCATCTTGTTTTGTGCATTTTTGTCAAGGAGAATGTTGTATAATCTAACATTTGAGGAGCATGTACAGAGATATTGATCTGATCATGCTAGAGCAGACATGCCATGAAAATGTGTTTATGATTTTGTAGCAAACTATTTCTTTGAATGCTAAACCATTTATGTATATTATATTAACCTGAATTCTTTACATTAAAGTATGGGGTATAAATGAAAACCTTTGTCATGTTTTTTACGTTATTTTTCACCTCCACTGAAATTAGGTTAGGAGATGTTTTTTAACATTACAGGGCATTAAAAGTAGTGTGCACTGTGCAGTGATCACATTCACAAGTATGATGGATAACATTTTTATTCGCATATTAATACAAAGATGTATAAATAAATACATTATATATATAATGTGTGTATATATAATTAACATGTTACATTCATACAACAGTTATATTAAAATTCGTTTCACAAATTATTAAATGGTATTCTCCACAAGCTTCTTAAGTTCCTTAATGATTAATCGTTACATAATGGTCTACGTGACGTCGTGACTTATAAATAGTCAAGGGCGGAAACAAGAAATTGCCTTTGTTCTTAATTATCAGAAACAGCGCTAGCGAAACGGAATTAAAGACTACAACCCCCATAGTGCTTTGCGAAAACCTGTGAGTCGCGGTGACGTGGCCACAGCTATCCAGCAGACCGGGGTGATTTGAACTTCATTTGGTTGTGAGTAAAAGTCTATGTTGTTTCTTACGTTTCATACAATTTGATCAGTTAAGTTTACTTTGTATACGCTAAAACACGCTGCTTTATTACAGCCCATAATTTTACACCACTATGTCCGGGAAAATCAAAAGCAGGAGTGCTGCAAATGCCGACTCCATATCTGGCAGTGTGTCCTGCGACGAGCGCATCTTACGGGACTGCCATCAGATGTACATCGAACCGGATAGCGGTTAGAGAGAAAAAAATCCCTTTTAAACGGCTACATTGTCATTCATTTATTTGGTTTAGTTAGGTATTCAGAAATTAGATCTTTCTCCAGGCGTGGATGAGAGGTGCTAACGGTAGCTGGATAGCTAAAACGCCTGTTGATTTGATATTCATTCATTCATTCACTTGCATTTCACCTGTTTGCATTCATTACCCTGTGTAATCCAATAAAGTGTGCTTCTTACATTGGAGGTTAGTTTACCCAAAAATTAAATTAATTTACTCAGTCTCAGAACCTGGATTAAAAATAAATGACACTTAACGTTACTTTTCCAGTCCAGTTTGTCTAACCCATTCATTCCCTTGTCCTGTAGGACTCATAACAATCGCTCAATCTGTTGGGGTGACCTTGCTGCCTCCCCGTAAAAAGATAACTGTGATGTTGATGGGGAACCACTCCGCTGGAAAGAGCAGCTTTATCAATTGGTAGGCAAATGCATTACAATCATGTACTCAGATTAGTGTGTGAGAGACTGAGAAAGCCTCACAAGCAGTAACCCATGTTTTAATTGTTTTTGCAGGTATGTGGAGGAGCATATACAAAGGACAGGGGTCGCTATAGAGACACAGGGCTTCAGCTTTGTTACCAGTGGGCGAAAAAGGGAGTCGCTCACTGTAAGTTTGATCCTCGTTCATTTTTCATGAAAGTTTTATGTGACGTGGTTTGGGCATTAAAATGGCACCATTGATATAAACGGATTTATTGTATAAATCTTGTTGTTTGGTTTTAGGGAAATGCAACACTCCATCTCTATCCGCACTTCAAACCACTGCAAGACTTTAAAGGTTTGGAAAGTGTATTAAAAGCAGGGTTACTCACTTTTTGGTTTACATTGCAAATGTGCATGAATTTGTATCTGAAATGCAACTTTCTCTCAATTTCAGGGGTGTCAGAATACCTCGGCACTGAGATTTGCACTTCACGACAGAAACGTTTCAGCTTAGTGACGTTTGTTGATAGTCCTGGTCTGGTGGATGGAGATATGAAGTACCCATTTGATGTGGACCAAGCTATTCTGTGGCTCGGTGTGTGTTTGTCTTTAGGAGTTGACATTGTTTTAATGTTTTATTGCATGTCTGTATGTCTGGCATTCTAAATGCATGTTTATGATCCTAATATGTCTCTGTATTACGATTCTACCTGTCTACATCAGGTGACCTCTGTGATCTGATCCTGGTATTCTTTGATCCGATGGGACAGGCTTTATGTAAGCGCACACTCAGCATCGTAGAGAAATTGAATGAGAAGCAAGGTGACCGTCTCCGTTTTTATCTCAGTAAAGCTGATGAGGCTGGAGGAGAGTCTGATCGACAAGTAAGCTGCTCCTGTACACACTCATCTTCACCATTGTGTTTTATTTTGCATGTACACTACCATTCAGAGGCATTCTCTTCTACTCACCAATGCTCATATATTTTTATTTGAATGTATTTTAAAATATTAATCTTTTAAAAAATATATATTTGAATAAACACCAAACATTTAAAAGGTAGTGCATGTGACTGTTTTAAGTAAAATAGTTTTTGTTTGACTGCTTGATAATGGCACATTGATGACCGTGTTATTGGTTATTTCAGAGAGTTATGATGCAGATTGTGCAGGAGCTTTGCAAGCGTCCGGGACTTAACAAGTGTGGCTTTGACATGCCCACCATCTACGTTCCCAACCCTAACAAGGTACCATAAATCTTCCAGCTCCTCGCCGTTTTATGCAACAACTGCTATTTTGTAATATTAATGTATCTTTCCTCACAACAGCCCAGCCGATGTGTCAATCAGATTGAGGAGGTGTGTCGGACTATAGAAAAGACCATAAATCAGACTGTGCAGAACACGCTTAACTCATTGGAGAAGGACTGTAACCTCATCACTGAGGCCATCACTGACACACTTGATAATGACAGGTAGTCCATTCTTAGATGGGCATTTGCCTATATAATTTGTATGGATATAATATTCATCAGATTGCACATGTCTATTATTACAGCTGCAACTGTGTGTTTTTCTCCCAATAGGCTCTGCAGTATAGAGAACCGTCGAGCACGTTTTAAGGGCTGTTTGTTGGGCATGCTGGGCTTCACTGTGCCCCTGCTGCTGCTCGTCGCCCTGGTGCTTGGCAGCCTCTCCAGAGAACTACTGGAGCTCATGCTGGGTGATAAAGGCACAGAGGCACTCTCACTATATGTGGTTAGTATGTAAATGCATTCATGTACGTGTGTTTGGGATTCTCAGATACTGATGTGAGTGTGGGATTGTGTGTTCAGGCTCCTGCAGTGAAGGTGTTTGAGTCCCTGTCAGTGGAAGTGCAGCTGTACAGTTGTGCTGGACTGGTTCTGTTGTCCTTCATCTTTCTCCTCCTTGCACGCTTCTCTTTCAGGTAAAAAAAAAAAAGCATATTATAAAATTAAGCCCTATTCGGATGGTTATTGTTTCTCGTGTGAATATCTGTAAAAATAAATTGGCACCTCAGTGATAAAACTCATGCATTCGGATGGTGATTTATTTACAGCGGAGCGAGTTTTGTGATACTATGTATTATACACCATGTACTTTTATTGTGTCGGTGTTCTTTTTCTCTCCGTTTAGGACTAAACCAACACTCTCTGGGAAACAAAAGAGACAGCTTCAGGAAAAACTGGAGTATGTCCAGGAGGTGGTCAAGACCAAAAAGGTAAAGTGTGCATTTGTATTGTTGATGCATCTAAAGATGGCTTCAGTGGGAACTGACTCATCTAATGATTTGCTTGTGTGTTTTTGCAGAAAAATCTTTATGAGGAGTACCTGCGTCAGAGTGTGGGTGATCAGGACATGAACTGAGAGGGTTTCTACACTTCAAGGATGTAGATGGGAAGAACATGGCACCCAGCAGTACCACTAAACTGCATCTAATCATTCCTCTAATGTAGTTGACACGGATAAGCTATGTTATGGGCGTGTAGTTACACATTACTGCTCCTGTAAGCTCTGTCTTCCAGCATTAAATAATGATGGAGCTGTGGACCAGTACTATGTTTTATTTATCTCATTGCAATACAATTGTACTATAAAGGTTAATTGAAGGGGCACATTATGAGATTGGACCTAATGCTCTGAAATATCCTATTATTGTGTATTATCATTTTTAAAGTCATCCTCCTCTGTCTTGTATCTAAAATACTCTGTATTGTATGGTAAATTAACGCAATGACTGAAGAATAAGGAGCCCTTCATAATATATGGTATGAGATTCTAATGACTGGGATTTATTCACATCATTGTCAATTTTAATAGAAATATTGAAGCTGGCTTTTGTATTCCATGGTTTCCTACATTTTTATGTCAACTTATTGCGGTTGTGATAATAAAATATAAATGTATGTGTATTGGTTTTAACTGGCATTTAGGTACTTTCAAAGCAAGGAATTGAAAGATTACTAACTAGGTCAAAGTCAACATCCAAATCCTCACTGGAATCTGTCGCATTAGTGTGTTTGTGCAGTACAGATGTAAAAAAAAAAAAAAAAAAAAAAGTCTGATTCATGATTTTGCTGTTATTTGTATGTTTTAGATATTATGAAATCAGAATCAAATGTTTAAAAAAAGATCATTTAACCATTATTGCCCTGAGCCCAAATTGTTGGAGTAAAATGTCTTAGTCAGGCCTTTACGAGTATTATTTGATCATGGAAATTTCTATACTGAGCATGTATTATATTTTCAACGAAGACCTCGTGGGATCTCTTGGATCGTCCACATCCTCTCTGGATCCGTCTCATAATCTAGTGAGATGCCTACCTAGACAGCATCACAGGCGCGCGCTCTCAGCCTTCGGACGCCTATGAGGCCCAAAGGCGCGCGCGGTCTGTGTAGCTCGGCTCACTGAGCGTGTGTTAGGCTGGCTAGCTGGATGGCTCTTGGGAGGATGATTAGGTAACATCCGCAGGATTGAACCGGGGAAAGTTGTTTCCTGAACTCTTGGTGCAGTTTGTTGAATCCCGGCCCAGCAGCACTTCACACAGGAAAAGGAAGACGGATGCAGACGAAGGGAAAATATCGAAACTAAACGAAAATATCGAGACAAATGACTTGAGACCATGGAAGTGTCGGACACACTAGCACCGCGCAGGGAGGAGAATGATGGTATGAACATATTAGTACATGTTAAATTACAGTGTGTCGATGTAAGTTAAAAATGTGTGTCAGTTATTCCGAGATATTTGAAATTAACGCTGTCTTCGTGTCCTATCGGAAATTTCCTACTTCCCACTTCTGATGTCGTCATTACGAGCTCATCGCATTCAAATTTCGACTTGAGAGGGGAAAACTAGTAACGTTAATTTATTTACGATAATTCCGATAGCATAAATCCGTAAGTAATGACCATTCTGAACTCGACCTGCAAACATATCCGAACATGTAATTGACAACGCTTAAATAAACGTACATACCTCATATTTTACATAGGGTTTACAGAAATTGTGGACCGTTTTCTATTTATAAGCAAAAGAAAAGCGGTGCAGCATAAATCAACAGGTGTTTACAACTAGAATCAATACACAAATCTTTGCCATGTGTCATGTTTAAATCTTGAATAGGCACTGGACAAATCAGATCAAATAACCTTAGTCTACTTTTAGGGTTAATCTGCTTTTGGCAAAATCAATCTTGTTAATGAAGTAGAGCTCCTTCATGTGTGTCATTTATCTGTCTCGCACCTGTTTTCATATTATGCACCTGTTTGAAACGATTCTTTAAAAACGAAACGGAGGATAAGAAAGGGAGTAGGCTACTATTTAGATGAGTTCCAGAAGTCCTGTATTTGTTTCCCTGCAGAGCTACAGACGCAGCTAATCGAGTGCCGAGCTCAGCTGGAACACTGGCAGGGTGTGGCGAAGATCTGTGAGCTGAGCAAACAGGAGGAGATGCAGGATCTGCAAAAACAATGCGACCAGGAGATTCAGTCCTTGCAGGAGGCTCTAAGAGGTGAAGAGTGAGAGGGAGGGGGTAATTGTAATAATATGGTCCACCTAAGGTGGAGGTAAAGCAGAAGCATGTTTGGGGGTTTAGTGGATTGAGGAGAACAACAAGTATTTGATACACTTGCAGGTTTTCCCACAAAGCACGTAGAAGTCTGTAATTTAGGTACTCTTCAACTGTGAGTGGCGGAATCTAAAACAAAAATCCATAAAATCACATTGTATGATTTAAGTAATTAATTTGCATTTTAGTTAGGGCTGTCAAAGCGATTAATCGTGATTAATCGCATCCAAAATAAAAGTTTGTGTTTGCATAATATATGTGGGTGCACTGTGTATAATTATATATATATATATATATATATATATATATATATATATATATATATATATACACACACACATGCTTGTATATATTTAAGAAATAATTTCATGTATATTCTGTATATAGATTTATATATAATTTATATTATATATAAATATTTTATATATAAATAATATTTTTTCTTAAATATACATGCATGTGTGTTTTATATATATATATATATATATATATATATATATATATATATATACAAAATAATTACACACAGTGCCCCCACATATATTATGTAAACACAAACTTTTATTTTGGATGTGATTAATCACGATTAATCGTTTTTGACAGCCCTAATTTTATTGCATGATAGTATTTTAATACCTCAGTAAAGCAGACCTTAATATTTAGTACAGAAATCTTTGTTTGTCATTACAGAGTTTATACATTTCCTTTAGTTCTTGACCAGGTTTGCACACACTGCAGCAGGGATTTTGGCCATTTCAGACTGAGGATTTGAGAATTTGACCATTATCTTGAACTTCTTCCATTTTCTAATGATTGCGCCAACTGTTGTTGCCTTCTCACCAAGCTGCTTGCCTATTGTCGTGTTCCCCATCCCCAGCCTTGTGCAGGTCTACAATTTTATCTGATGTTCTTACACAGCTCTATGGTCTTGACTATTGTGGAGAGGTTAGAGTCTGTTTGATTGAGTGTGTGGACAGGTGTCTTTTATACAGGTAACAGGTTCAAACACGTGCAGTTAATACTGGTAATGAGTAGAGAACAGGAGGGCTTCTTGAAAAGAAACTAACAGGTCTGTGAGAGCCAGAATTCTTACTGGTTGGTAGGTGATCAAATACTTATGTCATGCAATAAAATGCAAATGGATTGCTTAAAAATCATACATTGTGATTTTCGGGATTTTCTGGATTTTTCGCCACTCACAGTTGAAGAGTACATATGAAAAAAATTACAGACTTCTACATGCTTTGTAGGAAAACCTGCAAAATCGGCAGAGTATCAAATACTTGTTTTCCCCACTGTATATATATATATATATATATATATATATATATATATATATGAAGAGTTCAGATGCAAAAACCTCTAAATGCCATTTGAAATTTTCTTCTAAAATGATCATTTTTATCAAACTTGTATATTTAAGTTTAGTAATTTCACTTGAATGACAATTAATAGGTAATCTTCATTGCCATTTAAGTGAAATTACTGAACTTAACTATACAAGCTTGATAAAAATGATCATTTTAGAAGAAAATTTCTAATGGCGCTTTTGCATCTGAACTCTTCATATATATATATATATGAAGAGTTCAGATACAAAAGCCTCTAAGTGCCATTTGAAATTTTCTTCTAAAATGACCATTTTTATCAAACTTGTACATTTAAGTTCAGTCATTTCACTTAAATTGCAATGGAGATTACTTATTAATTGTCATTTAAGTGAAATTACTGAACTTTAATATATAAGCTTGATAAAAATGATCATTTTAGAAGAAAATTTCAAATGGCACTTAGAGGCTTTTGCATCTGAACTCTTCATATATATATATATATATATATATATATATATATATATATATATATATATGTGCACACCAAAATATGTAAATAAAAGAGGGTTCTTAGCTTAACTGTCTATGGACTCCGCCAGTACAGTATCCAAAAAGGAAACCATATCTTATCAAAGGTCTTTAAGGAGCCTGTGAGTGAGAATCTGAGCACCTATTAAAACCTCATATCAAGGGTAAGGGGGTGTTTCCACTTTAAAATATTGATATAATGAAATTGTAAAGGGTAGAGTCTTTTGCAGCAGTATTAGAATTACCTCATCTTCAATCAAAATGTGATATGAATCACTTTACTGACGTATTTAAACCCAGTCGCTCTAAATCGGTCTCCATTCCTTAATGCAACACTTGCATTTCACAATTCAGTTAACAACTGCATTCCTGTTGCTCAATCAGTAGAGTCTGGAACTGATTCAAAATGTATAGGATACCTTGAATGTAATGTAAGTCACTTTGGATAAAAGCATTTGCCAAATGCATAAATTTAAATGCAATTGATACAGTAAAATCTCATTCTAAATTTATTTTGTTCAGTAAGCCCGAAGTAGAAGTTTCACAAAGTAGAATTTTACCCAAATAACTGGAAGCAGGAAATGTTTCATAATTACGCAATGACTGATTCCAATTCCTTGACATCCAGTTTCTCTGTTACTTTCCCACCTTAGAAACAGCTGCTCAGTATGAGGCCAGATTATCTGCTTTGCAGTCAGAGCGAGCACAGTGGAGGAGAGCCGTTCTGCCCCATGACACTAAGGTTAGTGTGTTTCTGTGTCCCTCCTCTTTTTCTTTTTTTCTCTCTCTTATCCAAGGACTCAGGCCAAGTTGTTGTTTTTATCAATTGTTTTGACATATGTCTCAAAAAAGGAAACCTTTACAAATATACAAAAAATACAAAAAGGAAGTATTTTACCCTAGACTTATTATTGCAAACTTCTTTTACTTTCTGTATTACAGTGTCCCTCTTTCACTTTTAGTCTTTTTCTAAGTTATTTCTCACTTCTCATTGTGCATGTAGGGCAATAACAGCAGTTTAAAAAAGGGAAAGCTGGAGGGTACCCCTCCCAACAGTGAGGGGCCACAGGGTGACTCCTCTCCCCCGCGAGGTTCTGACCACGAGGGCTCAGGGTCCGACTCTGATCCACTGGAGCTGTTGGGAGAGACGTCAGATACAGAGACAACAGGCCTTATGATGGACTATTTCCCCCAGCACTGTGACTCTGCCTCCATGTCTTCATTCTCTCTGGACACTCCCTCCTTGCCCCGACATCCGCCTCCTCAAGAAGACACCGCTTCACTAGTGTCCACAGGAACGCTGGTGCCTGAAGCAATCTACCTGCCACCACCAGGACACAGGCTGATCTCGCATACTGATTGGGACAAATTGCAAGAACATGTCAGTATAATTGTAGTCTTTCTAGCAGATTTTATATTGCTATGGACAACTGTTTCAGGAAATTTTAAAACTGCTGTTACCAGGCCTGGAAATTTACAAAACACTAAAAAAGTACTGTAAAGGTTTCCTTAGTTACGCTTGACTGTAAGATATTTTGTCAATTAGAAATTTCTTTTCATGAGTGCAGCCCTTATCCTGTAAGTTGCAAACAGTTGAAATCATAGACATTTGACATTAAAAAAGAGTGGGACATTTTCTAGCCTGTTGTTTGTTAATCAGTGCATTAGAGATCACTGATGTCAATGCGTGATGCCACCATCTCTCAGCATATTTGTTGAATATTTTGCTATGCCATTATAGCTTGCAGAGCTTCAAGAAGAGGTGTCAGAGCTTCGAAAGCAGAAAGCTGATCTGGAGAAAGAACTGGATGTGCAAAGCTCCGAGACACAAAAACAGGTACAGAAACTCTCAGTTCCTGTCTTTCGCCACTAAAAAGCACAAATATGCAAAAGATTATTTTACCATATCTTATGTCTGGATTACATTGCACTTATGGACACTTGTGTTTTAAATTCTCCCCCTTGTAAAGTAAAGAAATGATCTGAAATGCAGCTTTATACAACATACTACTGTTCAAAACTTTAGAGTCGGTAAGATTTAACTTAAGTGTATTTTAAAGTGTAATTTATTCCTGTGATGCAAAGCTAAATTTCTTCAGTCTTCAGTCGGTGTCACACAATCCTTTACAAATCATGATGATTTGCAGCTCAATATCATGATAAAAACAGTTGCTGCTTAATATTTTTGTGGAAACAAAATATTTTTGAATAAGTAGAAAGTTCAAAAGAAACAGCGTTTAATTGAAATAGAAATAATTTGTAACGGTATAAAAGTATTTCCTGTACTTTTGATCAATTGAATGTATCTGAAGCTGAATAAAGGTATTAAGTTTACTTAAAGTTTGACACCATGTGGTTTAAATTCGCGGAGCACACACCCTGATATTGCATAGCTGCAGATGATTGCTTGCGAAACAAATTCTCATATATTGATGTCTTTGTGTTTTTGTTTATTGCAGTTGACATTACTCCAGTCTCAGGTGCAGACTTCAGAGGCCCTCCTTCAAGACCTGCAGAAATCTTTTAGCCAGTCACAAAATGCTGTTCAGAGCAGATTGGTGAGTAGTAGGTTGACTCTATGAGCCAAAATCGTGATGAGTCCTGATGAGATCTTTAAGAGTCTGCATGTATTATTTTTTTACCCAGGCAGAGCTATCTTACTCTCAGAAGAGAGTCTGTAATGAACTCTCCAAGTTGAAAGGTGAAGACACTGATGTGGATGAAAATAGCCTTCCGCCCCACAGTCCAACTCTAGAGGTATGAGAGTGTGTATTAAGAATTGAATGTTGTGTGTGTATTTGTGTTTATGAGTTGTTAAGTCATTGTTTATCTCTATACATAGGCAGCTCACTGTGAGGAGAGGCTTCGTATTGAAATTGTCAACCTACAGGAACAGCTGGAGACACGCACAGAGGAGAGCGGTCAGGCTATTTTATATTACATTACATTCACATTTATGCATTTGGCAGAGGCTTTAGTCCAAAGTGACTTACATTGCATTCAAGCTATTGTTTTGCACAATAAAACATTTGATTCATACCTGCCAATTTGTTGAAGCTTTTGATTGTTTTCTCTCCATTGGCGCGTGTGCTCTCCTCTCCTCATCTTTCTTGTCACATCTGCTCCTCCAGAGATTTTAGAAGGCAAGTCACTTATACTTTGACTTTTAGTCAGTTCTAGTGTAGATCCTAGTTATTTAAGGGTAGCTGTTGATATTTTCGTTTCAGTTTGTGATTAAAATCTCTCTCCCTCAGTCAAGCTTGCCAGCCTGACAGTAGAGACGGACCGCATACAGATCCAAAGGGAAAAGGTATGGCTACCTTTAATTCTTAGGTGTTATTTCTTGGTGCACTAGCTGGTTTTCAAAAAGGCTTCTTATTTGGGTTTGTACTTCAGTGCCATTGTAACCCGTGTAGGACTTTTGCTTTTAGTCCAACTTGGCCTACCATTTCCAGTGATATCATCAGTGTATTATTGTTGTATATAAATTCTAAATATCCTTTTTTTTTTATTTAAATAACATGACCGTCTCATTATTTATTCCGTCACATTTTTTACACAAAATTGGATTAGGAAATTGAAAAATAATCCCATTCATCCCTTATAATTGGATGCACTCACAAAATTAAACGTATATAATACGGCCATGTGACAACCATGTAAAACAGTGCTGTTGAAAATGTTTGTTGTATATCGCATTACTGTTTCAAAAACTATCTGTGTATATACGATGCCAGTATTCCAGTAAGAACGTAGTCATAATTTCATCTGTGTGTGCAGCTGAAGGCTGAGCTGCAGGAGTGTCGCGTGGAGGTGCAGGGTCTGCGGGTGGCGCTTGCTCACCTTCAGAAAGAGAACAAATCTCACATCCAGGAGAAGGTAGGCCTGCAGCTTGGTGTGGAAAGTTGAATATTATTGAATTTTAATATGGTTGTTTACACCTCTCTTTATCTTTCAGGCGGTGTTACAGCAGCAGTGTTTAGAGTATCGCAGTCAGGTGATCAGTCTGCGCACTCAACTAGACACGAGTCAGGCTGTGCAGAAGGATTTTGTGCATCTCTCACAGTCACTGCAGGTACTGGATCAGCATGAAGATCTGACTCTTCTAATTAGGGCTGTCACAATGTTAGATTTTTCACACCACAGTTATTGTGGCCAAAAGTATTCACAATCTCGATATATCGCGATATCTGTAGTCATCAGTCAAATTAATTTTTACTTTTACTTTACCCAACAAACATAAGGGTGCTGATAAACACAAGCCACATTTTTTACTTCTTGCGTACTGAATCTATGGCACATTTTTGTGAAGGAAGTTAAATAATAATAATTAAGTAAAATAATCGCAAGAGATTCTCTGTAAAATTGTGTAATCCGCAGGGTGATGGACACGGAGATGGGTAAAGGTTAGCGGCTACACATTCTGTAGCGCCGTGTTGAGTGTAGGACAACTCGAGGTATCGCACACCAGACGCGCACTTTCTCAGTTTATGGCCAGCATGAAATTAAGATAATGTCTGTACTATATTATGATTGTACTGTACAATTAATTGCAATAGTTGCTGAGTCTGTGATCTGATCACTTTATCTCAGAGCATCCATTAACTGAATGAATTGACAATATCATCTGAAAATCCGATAACATCAGCTCAGCAATTTTCATTCAAGCAGCTGATTCCTGTAAATGAATGTAAAACTAAATGTATATTGCAGCACAGAGTGAAGTCATTTATGACAATTTTGAGACAAATGTAATGTAAATTTAATATAAAACTATGTAAATGGTGCTCTGTGTTGCGGCATGATTTTGAACAAGGTCCTGAGAATAGACGTTGGAATTTGGGGCAGCTATATTTAATTTGAGGGAAATAGACATGCATGTGTGACATAAAAAATCTTTAACTTTTAGGTAGTAAAATATTTTTTTTATAAAATTCTACTTGAGTAATGTCACTCATAAATCATGAAATTTCAACCAACCATCTATTGAGCTTTATTAAAAATTTTAGCTAAATGTTTTTTAGTAATTCTGTCAATTACACTAAGGTTAGATTTCATTGAAGGTAAATTGGAGTGGCCACACTGAGCTGTGCGTAACGCCCACAAATGTGAAGCGAAAGAGACAGAGACAGTGTCATAATATTTTGTTTGAATTTATTGCTACGTTCTAGTTTGAGCTGTGTTACAGTACGTGTTACATCTCATTCAGTGAGAGACCATTAGCCAGGAGGAAGCCTTAACAAAAAGCAACTTTAAACAAAAATATTATTTATATATATTTTTCATTATTTTGTTCTGTGTATGTCTGTTTTTATAAAAATAAATGTAAAAACAATTTTAAAAAATACCCCTACATTCATATTCAAATTACACATTGTGTAATTTTTTACAACTAGAAAACATTTGCCCTCTTATACAAGTAAAATTAACTTTAAAAAATAATGACCTTTTGTAGTTAATTAATTTTTGACATGACTTGACAAATTTTGTATTCTGACAGACAGTTGTGCAGTGAGCTCACAATTCTTGTATATATCCAGTTATATACTTTATAACTGTGACCATTTGATTTTGTATTCAAGTTTGTACTGTTTTTAAATGGTTTTTAATTTCCTCTCTCTGCATTCTCAGGTGAAATTGGAGCAGATTCGCCAAGCAGAATCATTGAACCAAGTCAAGCAGATCCTAGGGGAGGAGATTGAAGAAGTCACTGATTTACCTGCAGATGCCACATAAAACAATAAATATAAGAACAGGTGACTATTTTTCGGAAGACCAAAAGGAAGAGCCTCTGTGGGCAAAGAGGTGGTCCTCAGAAAGGGCCAAGTTGAGGTGGGCTGCCTACACTAAAAGAAATGCATTGACATTGATCGTAGACCATTCCTGCACACATGGATTCACAATGTCTCTAATGATCTCAAAACATACTGGCTAAACATGAGTCCTTGTCAGTCTGACCAAATTGGAATTGAATTAATACTTGACTTTTGTGAAATTCTAACTACTATTTGTTCTAGACTTAATGCTACTGCAGTGCAAGTTGTATCTTGCTGGCCAAATCCTTCTTTCCTAATAGATACTGACAGATATAAATATATAACTCATTATCAGCATCTGTCACTGACCAGCAAAAATCAAAACCAAAAACATACAAAACATAAGCTACTATAGATCAACCCCACATATTTTGCTATAGGAAAACAAAATCTATGTGCCAAAGTAACAGTGCAATTAATAAACATATATTGATGAATACTCATAATATAAAATATTATTACATCTGGCTTTAATAGCTGAATATATTTGGTGCTAATCTATTTTATTAGCTCTGTAAAAATTGTTTAAAGTAAAAGTGGGTAATGAATACAACTGTTAGAAATGAGATGAATCATTTCTACTAAAATATTTTACTATTTAATATATATTTTAAGTGTAACTAGTTTTTGACTAGATAATCTAATGATGTTTTGTGAAATTACTAGTGCAATCAATCTTTTAGTTCATAATATTTTTATTCATAACCAGTGTTACAATTGTCCCTGGCCATGATGAAATCTTTGGAGCACCACCAGCAACTTTGTTAGCATATTCCCTCAGTTAACTTAAAACCAAAAGATAAAATGTATCTTACTTCTCAATAACTGCATTAAAATTTTAAATGTAACATGTAATGTAATATTTTTATACCTCAAATGATTTTAATGTGGAAACGTTCTCTCAACTTATTGTTCTCCGGCAGAGCGAGAACTCAGTATATTCTGAAAAGGTGTCATCACTTGAATCAGCATATATTTTGTGTCACAGTTACCCCTCACTATACTATTATCTACCCTACAAGTAATGAGTTGTGCATTCAGTTTATGGCCAAAGTCACTTTAATGGAAAGAGCCATCAGTTCATTATGAAGTATCTGGTGCCTGAGCCAATGAACAGTGGCAGATCAATGATATGTTAATGAGATGTGATAAAACACTAAATCTGTTTGAATGGGGCTAATATATGTTAGTGTAAATGTAGCACAATGTTGCTAACAAATCTGAATGCATTAAATATGAAAAATTAAGAATAAACTAAAAGACTGTTATGGACTGTGCTTGTTTTAAACACATCTTTATTTTAAGAATAGCATTTTCATTGGAATATACTGTTCATAACAATATATATATTAAGTCTTAGTACATATACATAACACTTTTTACTTAAATAACTTTTTTTTCCTTTGTTCAATAAGGTTTAACATTTCATGGGTGATTTTCACTGGTTCACAGTGTTCACTTTTTCCTCTCCTCGTTCTCAGTTTTTCTCAGATCTTCTTTTTCTCTTTTTCAGTCCCACTTTTTGGATACTAAATTCTCATCTTTCTCTGTTGAGGAAAATCAGTTATGTGAGACAGGATGCCATAAAGATTAGTCCACAACACTACTGTAAAGTTTAAATACTATAGGCATACATTGACTTGCTGCACATAATCTTAAAAGTCTTTAAAGTCATAATCATGTAAATATTCTTTAAACTAATTGCTTTAATTGAGCAGAATCTGTACAGTTTTAACCAGACAGAACCACATATATGAGGATGATTTAGCATTAAGACTACAATGACTTGTATTACTATATGGAGCATTACTGTAGTCATTCACTGATTCAGCTCCATGACTTACAGGCTTACTTATTTACATGACTTATTTACTTACATGACTACTTACTTACATGACTTATGACTTACTTATAATATTTACATGTCAATCAACAAGCTAAAGAACAGAGCACAATTTGTCTATACGCAAACAGACACAGGGCTGCAGGCAGGCAGAGACGGAGAGGATTGTGGGATACCTTGCTTTGTTACAGGAATATTGAGGGGAACAGGATTAGGCTGGAATGAGATAAAGAGGGGTTAAATAGGTGATTGAGTAAAGAGTAAGAAGGAGAAGGGTAAAAGAGAAGGATTCTTTACACCACTGGAAAAAATGGGACACGGAGTGGAGGGTTTAAAAGTGATAAGTATAGGAGAATACAATTTTAAAAGGGAAATTAATAAAGCATCATGGGAATTTATTTTTTATTAATATCCAATTAGTTAGTCTACTTACATACAGTAAGTTGTTTTAACCAGCATTTAGTTTTGTGTTTGTATGTTACATTTTAAATATGCTTAAATTTTCATGTTATCACTGTGAAGCTGCTTTGATACAATCTGTATTGTAAAAAGCGCTGTATAAATAAAAGAAAAAAAGTGTTTAATTTAGTTTAAATATCAGTATTTAGGAACTGTTATACATTTACATGAACATGTTTTTGTCATTTAGTTATATTTTGTAAATCTAAACTTGTCAGTATGTTGTGTGTTAAATTGTTACTCACGCTCCAGGTAGTTGCGAGCAACAAACTTGAGCAGCTCGTCGATGAGGATGACGGGGAAAGAGAGCTTCAGTACAACGATCCACTGGTCTAAATTGAGATGGGTTAGCTTGAAGATCATCTGTCAGAAAAAGGCAGAGATTAGCAAATGAGAAGTGACAGATGATAAAAAGCATTTGAAACAGAATGATGCAATAAGCTTCAAATGAATTAAAGAAAGAAAAATATTGCCACTTTTATGCATTTAATGCCATTAAATCCAGCAGCGTTTGGGAGATGCGAGTGTCTATGGGCCGGGCCTAATCATTGTTTCCTGGGAAAATATGTCTTTGGTCGCCCCCTAGTGGCGGTCCCTTTAGCCTGTGATATTGATAAACACAAACTGAATGGATGGATGGATGGATGGATGCAGTACTTACAGGCAGAGGGTCCACATAGATGATCATGAAGTGCAGAGACATGGAGAGAGTCATGGCTCCAACCAACCACAAATTGCTCCATGGAGGCATACGCAGCAGAGACTGATTCTCAGACAAGCTGCAAAAACATGCCCCAGTGTATGTTACAATCGACAACAACAACAAAAAAAGTAAATTGAGCTGCTTTGTGATGTTTGGGTTTGGAGTTGGTCAGTTCTGAGTCTGACCTGTTCAGAGCGTTGCACATCTCAATGGTGACCAGCACAGACAGAGCCATAGTCATGGGTGGAGCAGCCTCAAACACCTCGCAGTCAATACCGGCAAAGTCCTCGTTCTCAGCAGTGCACTGCATGAAATGGGACTGGTGACAGAGAACAGGTACAGCATTATTATTTTATTGTGAAATGTATCATGTTGTTGCTGTATTTTATAGTTAGCAATTGCTTCATTCTCAACATTCAGAGATGTCAGGCAGCAGCAGTGCTGCAATTCTCAAGTCCAAGACCATATTTTAGGAGCATTTGATATACTCTCTGACTTGAAAGAGCTGATCTCAACTAGTCATATAAAATATGGTCTTGGACTCTGTATTGGGTACTGCAACACTGTCTGTAGCATTATAGTTGACTCACCAGCTGGTAGAAGGAGACCATAGGGCCCTCTTCACAGTAGATGAACCACCACCCAGCAGCAGCAACAGTTGCAGCACCAACATAACCTGAGAGAAAAAGTGATTGAACAGAATATGTAATGCAATCTGAGGTAATCAGGGAAGGTGGAATGGCTTGAATGCATGGTGAACCTTTAATGGATCACAAGTAAATCAGAAGAACTGAAAGTAGCCTACCTCCAATGGCCAGGTACCTGAAGAACAGCCAGCCAGAGATGAGGGGCTCTTTGGGGGAGCGGGGAGCCTTGCCCATGATGTCCAAATCAGGGGGGTTGAAGCCCAGAGCGGTGGCAGGAAGACCATCAGTCACCAGGTTCACCCACAGAAGCTGAACGGGGATCAGAGCCTCAGGAAGACCAAGAGCAGCTGTCAGGAAGATACTGAAAAAGATGGAGAAAATAAATAAGGTTTAGAATCAACCTATGCCTGATTTCAGAAGGCAAGTAGATATATGTGTGTGTGTGTGTGTGTGTGTGTAAGCGAGAGGCTGTCACCCACCAGACGACCTCACCGACGTTAGAGGAGATGAGGTAGCGGATAAACTGCTTCATGTTGTTGTAAATGGCTCTGCCCTCCTCAACAGCAGCCACAATGCTGGAGAAGTTGTCGTCGGCCAGGACCATCTCAGAGGCTGACTTGGCAACAGCGGTGCCAGAGCCCATGGCAATGCCAATCTCTGCCTTCTTCAGGGCAGGAGCATCATTCACACCATCACCAGTCTGGAGTATGTATAGTGGGGGTAATGGAATAGTGAAAAGGTAAGAATTCATTTTAAAGTGAAAAAACAGTTCTAGTGGATTCTAAACTATGATGCAGTCCACTTCAGTTTAATTTTGTTCCATTTAATCTGCTCCATTCAGATCACTTACCATGGCGGTGATCTCATCAAAGCCTTGAAGGAACTCAACGATCTTGCTCTTGTGAGAGGGCTCGACACGAGCATAACAGCAAGCCTTACGCACAGCTTCTCTCTGTTGGGCCAATGGCAGGTCATCAAACTCACGGCCAGTGAAAGCACGGCCTGTCACATCCTCGTCATCAGTGAAGATGCCAATACGGCGGCAGATAGCCACAGCGGTACCCTTGTTATCTCCTGCAAACGAGAAAGGTGCGATATTTTCAGGATTACTGCATTAGTATTAACCTTTTCTTTTTTCAAACGTTTTGTGCCAGTGAAGTAGTTAAATGATAATTGCCGCTAACTTGTAAAGTTAACATCACAAGCAAGTATACTGTGCACAATATGACCACCTGTTTTATTTATTTTTCAGGAATAGTTTTCAAAAAAGAGACAAAGCAGGATTATATCACTGAGCAACAAACAGTCTGCCTAGAATGACATGTTCCAGTGCTGTTTTAAGAAATGTCAGCTCTGATTTGAAAATTTAACATGGTTTACCTGTGATCATGATCACACGGATGCCAGCAGCCCTGCACAGCTGAATGGATCCAACAACCTCTTTACGAGGAGGATCCAGCATACCAACACAACCCACAAAGGTGAGATCAGTCTGCGATGAAAGAAAAGAAAAAGAAGAAAAAAGCAGGGTTAAATCATGTTAGAAGGAATATTTGGCCATGTTTATCTCTCTTTAACAAAAATACCTCGTATTCAGCAAACTTGGTAGAGTCCTCCAGGTTCATTTCCTCCCGTTTCAGAGGGTTGTCACGGGTTGCCAGAGCCAGGCAGCGCAGGGTATCACGACCAGTACCCCATTCCTTGATCACAGCCATGATCTTATCCTTAACTGGACCAGTCAGGGGCACACGGGTGGTGCCAACACGCACATAGGCACATCTGTCAATCACGCCCTCAGGAGCACCCTACAACATTAACAGTTTTGTGTTTAAGATTCTTTTTGAGGTATTCATTTTTTCTAGTTCATTTCAAGGATCAGTCTTACCTTGACAAACATCTTGTTTCCAACAGGGGCCTTGGAGGCCTTTGCAGGGGAGCAATAGGCAGACATGGACTTTCTGTCACGGGAGAACTCAAGAGTAAAGTCCTTCTTCATAAGCTGTTTGATCACCTAAGAAATCAAGAGCAGCAATTAATATAGATATAATGACCGATATGGAATTTACTGAAAATTCAATCTTGGCACATGGCATTTAACACTATCATAAATATCCTTGTGATATTTCAGTCATAAAAACAGGACTAAAGGTTTCAACTTAGAACGGAAATATATTCAGACACAGTACAGCGGTCCTAAATTAACTTAAAGGGCGCAGAAGAGTCTGAGATACTTACAGTGCAGCATGTATTGGCTCTTTCAACCTTGGACAGACCACGGACTTCAGTGCCGAACACGTTCATCTTTTCAACCAGGCAGCACAGGGCAGTCTCTGTAGCCTCACCCACTTTCTCATAGATTCCTTTAGACTGTAAAACAAAGAGTGAGCGTAGAGCTCTGTTATTGTTGGACAATTTGAATTTGAGCTTAGTTGAGATTGAGACAGAATAAAGGTTTGTTCACCTCATTGTAGTCCAGAGAAGAGTCATTGCACAAGGCGCAAATGGTTGCCAGCTCAACAAGGCCATCGTACTGACCACAATTGACGGGACGTCCTCCCTTAGTACTTAGTAGGTAAAGAAAGAAGAATGGTGATTCTGTGTGTGCTTGTGCGTTCGTGTCGCTTAATAAATATAAAATCACTTACACTTCTCCCTCTGGTGTGTACTTGGATCCAGAAATGTCATACTGGTCAAGAGACACAGAATCACCATCCACCTTGTCAATGATGAACATCTAAATGCAAAGAGAATGAAGCTTAAAATGGTGTGTAAAGGAGAAGAGTTTTCTGGTTGTATCGAGATGACTGGTATATTGGTGATTGCTTTAGGAGTTAGACTCTCGCAAACCTTTGTAACACACATCTGGTTGGTGGTGAGGGTGCCAGTCTTGTCTGAGCAAATGACAGATGTGCAGCCCAGAGTCTCTACAGAGGGAAGAGAGCGGACGATGGCATTCTTCTTAGCCATGCGACGGGTTCCCAGAGCCAAGCAGGTTGTGATGACAGCAGGCAGACCTGCTCGGAAAAGAAAAGAGTCAAATCATCTCTGTTGGATTTGCTCAACTTACAAAGTCTGCATTGAAAAGGGGAGTCGTGAATCTTGTCTGCATTTTACCCTTAATTTCACACCGATTAGTTTCATGACTCCTGTATTCTCACCTTCGGGAATGGCGGCTACGGCAAGAGCCACAGCGATCTTGAAGTAGTAGACAGCACCACGGATCCAGGAGCCGCCATGGACTGGGTCGTTGAAGTGGCCAATGTTGATAAGCCAGACAGCCACACAGATGAGGGAGATGACTTTGGAGAGCTGCTCTCCGAACTCATCCAGTTTCTGCTGCAAGGGGGTCTTCTCCTGCTCAGTGGCAGCCATCTGATCACGGATCTTACCGATCTCAGTTGAGACACCGGTGGCAACCACAACTCCGACAGCCTTGCCAGCAGCGATGTTAGTGCCCTGGGACAATGAGAGGGAGAAGATGTTTCAGGGCTAGTGCTGGAGACAGAGGAGAACAGCAACAAAAGGCTGAAGGAAGGGAAACTCACTGAGAAAAGCATGTTCTTCTTGTCCTGGTTGACAGCCCTGGGGTCAGGAACAGACTCTGTGTGTTTAATCACACTTACAGACTCACCTGAGAATAAAGTGATAAAGGAGGTCAGAGAAGGCCAAAGAACTGTGTGTATTGGGAGCCCAGATATTGCAAATCAGAGACTAACCAGTGAGGATAGATTGGTCCACACGCAGAGTTGTGGAGCGGATCGCGGTGATTCTGATATCAGCAGGGACTTTGTCACCAACTACACAGGAAAAAGTTTAGAATTGAGAACACGCATATATGAAGAGCAGTACATGTTTAAAACTAATACTAACAAAGTATACGTAGAAAGGCTCTAGAGTGACACTTAGTGTTAGGAGTTAAGGTGTCTTGTCAGTTTATAAATGTATGTATATTCAAAGCTTCTCTAGTCTAGAATATCAATCTGATTAATGGTTTGGCATTTCCTTCTAGTTCAGTCGAGGGTGTCCAATCCTGTTCTTTGAGGTCCAACTTCTTACAGAGTTTAGCTCCAACCCTGCTAAAACATACATGAACCCGCTAACCCAAGCAGATATGTTGGAGCTACATTTTGCAGGAAAATTACCCACCAGAAGCAGGATTAGCCCCTAATCTAGTCTAAAGATGTCACTGTCAATAATGTTTGCAGATCTTTTGGTGAAAGATTAAGAGATCAAAAAGGAGGATCTAACCAAGGGGCGATTGAGTAAAAAAGAAAAGCAAGGACAAGTTGACCTTCATAGTGGTGAACAAGAGGCCTGGAGAGAAAAATGAGTGATGAGGAAGGAACAGGTGGAAGAGGGAAAGAGAAGGGGCTAGGGATCGAGAGAGGGCAAGTAGAGGAACAGGTGCTGGGATGTATTTATATACAGGCCTTTTCTTTGCTCGTGGTCTCGCGTGTTCTTTCAGCCTTTTCTGATCCCATTACTCTATATTCTTCCTCCCACTGTCACACACACACACACCCCTTAATTGCCTTAAAAGGATGCTCTCACTTTCTCAAGGGCATGAGTCCCATATAGTCCTGTCCCCTCAACACGTCTCATCATTACTTGACATCGTTGTGGTTACAGAGTGTAACAGTTGGCTTGAAGGTGTTGCTTACTCTGCATTTCCATTCTCAGATGCTTGTGCTATTCTGATGTGTGTTTGCATTATGGGATCGTTCTGTGCTACCGATGCTCTGATGTCAGATGCTCAGATCCATTGGTATACCTGACACTTCCACAATGTCTCCAGGAACGATCTCTCGGGCTTTGATCATCTGTACGCTCTTTCTGTCAGCACGGTAGACTTTGCCCATTTCTGGCTCATACTCCTTTAGGGCCTCAATTGCGCTCTCTGCATTACGCTCCTGTGAAAACAAACATCTAGATCAGCTCCTGCTCCCCTTAGGATTTGACACCTTGACCGCCCTCTCCTTCCAAGGGTGTGCATACTTTCTAAATTACTATTGTGCCAGCCACATGGACCCTTGATGAAATCTGACCAGCCTCTAGTATTTTTACCATTGTCGTTATATGTGTTCATGAGGCCCCTAGGGTAAATACAGATGTGCCTTTAACCTATTATGTAACCACTTTGAGTTCTACAGTTTTAGGCTCTTAAGTTTTTCTTGAAATGTATGAATTTTATTGTGTTAGATGGCAAAATATCAATACACACATATATATATATATATATATATATATATATATATATATATTGTGAATTTAAAATTGATGTGCATATTCACCTGCCATACTCCAACCACAGCATTGGCGATAAGGATGAGGAGAATGACCAAAGGCTCGACAAAGGCAGTGACGGTTTCCTCACCTTCCTCAAACAAGGCCAGTACCTGATGAACCGAGAGAGAGAGAGCTGGAGTGTGAAAGAGACATCTAAGATCCAGGTAGAAAAGAAATCGATTTAAGATCTACTATTTGTGCACCTCTTTGGACTCTAATTAAATAGCTAGTGGGTGGGTGAAATTGTGAATGAGTGCCGCATGCATACCCTAAGTTCCCCACCACCACCACAACACACAAACACACACACACACAGACACTTACACTTCATCTGAACATTGAGTTACGGTTGAAGTGTACAGCTGATCCTCTTCCAGTAATTCTCGCATGTGTGCATGCTTTACTCAATTTACGCCACAGTAGCACCTGCTGTCTGTCTTTCTCTTCTTCACCTTTACACTCTTTCTACTGATTTGTCTTTCATTCCTTCCATCTTTGACCCTTGCGGGTGGATACAGTTTCTTGGACTGGCTTAAGACCACCTTAAAATAACACTTCTCTTCCTCTCTCAGTTCTAATCACTCGCTCTTTCTTTTTTCTTTTTCTCTCCTTTATCTTTCTGTCCTTGCTTCTCTTCAAAGCTTTTTCCTGGCCTTCTAAGGCCATAATGACAGCTGTGATGTCATGGGCCTGAACAAAACAGCAGAACTAATGCTGCCTGCTTCATTTATTCCAAAACAGATTTGGAAGAAAGAAAGACATTCAGTTTTATGTGCCGATGGTTTCATTATCGGTACAGAATGTACTCAGATTTCAAAATCAAGGGCATATGCGCATCTAGGACTAAAAAAAGATGCCTCATGCAAGCGGTGTTGCTTTATGCAACCATAAGGTTTCCATACTACCCGGCACAGATAAACAGCTGGATTATGGTCTACCCATTATATACACAGGGCTGAAGGGTTACCGTTTAATTTGATTGACAGGAACGGATGTGAATGTGGGAAATGTGTCCCTGTCCTTCTCTTGTACATTATTAATTATTGTCTGCACCCATAAATGAAAGCCTGTGAAGTCATTAAAATGTTACAGCTTTATGACTTTAGACCAGGTCAGCATATCCCAGGCTATGAAATTACACTCTAAACAACGCTGGGTGGTTTTAACCCAAATTTGGGTAAAATATGGACAAACCCAAAGATTGGGTTAAAAATGTATTTTCTAATTTTAATCCAACTTCAACTTTCATTTTCAACTGTAAATTTTGTAATTACATTTTTAACCCAACATTTGGGTTTGTCTATATTTGACCCAAATTTGGGTTGAAACAATCCAGCATTTTTTAGAGTGTACTGAATTACTGAATCATTACCTGTGGAAAGTCAGGTTTCTGAAGATTTAGACTACATCTGATGTCATGCTGTTTCTATTTACTCACAAAAGAGATGCAGGCAGCCAACAGCAGGATCCTGACCAAGAGATCTTCAAACTGCTCAACCACCAGCTCCCAGATGGTCTTGCCTGAGAGAGAAGGTAGGTAGATAGATGTGTATGATAGACAGACAGTATGCGTAAAATACAGACATGTCATCAATTTTAGGTCTAGGTCTTCTCATATAAAAGCAATAAAAACAGTAAATGAAAAACTTACCTTCTTCAGCAGGCAGCTCTGTGATTGGTTGGTTTAGTCCAGTCGACAAGAAGAACGAAGGAAGTGGTCAAAACAGAACCATTAGAATTAGACATTAATATATCTTTCCCATTAACAATCCCCATAACATAGCACATTAAATAATTGTATAATATAGTTCATTCTGAAATTAGATTGCACATATAAAACTATTCAATTAGTAGTCTAGCAATTTGTCCTTCTGTTTGACCTTCTACTAAAGTCCCTGCAGGCTTAAAATGGTTCCTGTGTTTCAGCTGTCACTTTTTTCTTTCTTTGTCTATCTAGTCTTGCTTTTGAAACTTAATGTTATTGTGCAGCATGGATCAGTGCATATGTTCAGGGTTATTTTGTCTTTGGCTGAGAGCTCTGATTTCTTCTAAATTCAGCATGTTCCTGCAAGAAAACACTTCAGGAGATGTTTGAATGCATTTGAATAAGTCAAGATACAGTGTTACTCATTCATCTTGTCTGATGTAGTAACATAAGATGCCTGTTCTCAACTAACTAATCACAACTAATCATTCTACACAAAACTAAGTTGGGAATTCTTGCTTAAATAGCCTGTTCTGTCAATTCACTTCAACTTTGTTTCATTGTAATCAAACACCCATTCATATTTTTAAAAGCCTCCATCCACTTTGTTCATGCTTTCCTCACCGTTGAATCCAAACTTTTCTTGGTTTTTCTTGACCTGATCTAGACCGAGGCCTGTGCTCTCGCTCACGCCGAAGTAGGCCAGGCATTCTGCTGTTTCCTTGGTGTGTGCGTTCTCCATCCTGTCTGCTCAAAGGGGAGACTTCACAAAAACAATACAAGATGTAGGTAAGTTGGATTTCCACTCAGAAAAATTGAGAAATATCCGTTTTTTAACATTTTTACAGGTCACTGAGAAACTAATGAATCCCTTAATTCTAAAAAAGAGAAAAGAAAAAAGATTGAGAGAGTACGCACCAACACTTTTTAAAGTGTAGGATAGGGACAAAACAGATGGCCCCTTGATAATCTCTCCCCTCTCTCTTTCTCTCTCTGCTCTCCTTCCTCTGGAGCGCAGGGCTGACAGAAAGTGCAAACTTCCACTCATCTCCGTAGAGTTTTATAAAGACACCAGGCAAACCATCGCTCAGGTCACACCCAGAGGAGGCCCCCTATTGGCTGAGATAATACAAATATGGTGGGGAAGGGGGCAAGGCCTTGAGAAAAGAGATGAAGAGATGTGATTGGAGCAATTGGGTGACAACTGTAGCGGGTGTGAGCAGCCTTGAAAGCGGGGTTAAAATTGGGGTCTGTTTTTGGAACATGCACCAACAGGGGAATGGAGAGGGTGAATGGGGAATTGTGGTGTTGGGATGGTGATGATGGTGGAGAGTCAGATGAATGATAGCTCAAATGATTTTGGGATGTTGATATGCGTGACCATGGACTTGGATTTTTGTGGGGACGTGCAGGGCTTTGTTATAATTATGTGGTATGGGATTAAAATATTTATCCATTCTATTAGAACTATAATCTGAGGGTACGTATGAAGACTGTCAGGTCTCCATCCTCAGAGAGGATTAGCACCTGGGATGGACAGTTATGGAAAAAGTGAGTGGGTGAAAGAGCACTTCAGACATGGCAAGTGTGCTGTAAAACAGTCTGAGAGATTAATTTGTAAGAGTGCGTAAAGAGGGAAAGAAAGAGGGGGGAGTAGGAAGAAGGGCCATTAAGGTACAAATGAAGGCTCTATGTTTATAGTCTTTTAGCTTGTAACCAGATAGTTTGGATGAATAGACAGAGATGGATGACTGGTTCTATAGTTTTTGTCAAACCAAATCAGAGACAGGAAGAAACCACCATGTGATTTTTAGCCCACTGAATGTCCTTTCTTTATCTTTTCTTCTTTTTTTGTAACTTTCTTTTTTGAAAATGCAAGCTGGATAATTTGGGGTAAATGAAGTAAAGCAATGGATAAAGTAGGACAAACAATTTTTTTCGCATTTAATATTTCTTCTTTTTCCACTGTATTGTGTAGTGGAGATCTTTAGTTGTTTAAAATGATATTGTGATAGTGGGTTAAGACATTTGGCATCATAATTTAAAACGACAAAAAAATGACAAATGATGGTCTTTTCAATCAAGTCACAGGCTTGCAGATCGTTTGCTTTAGAGTGGGTTCACTCTTGTCATTCTAATGTCACCTGAAACTAAATCGCCTGTACAGCAGATCTAGAAGAAAATAGTGTGTCAAAGTCCAGCTTAAGTAAGTACATTGATGGATCATTTCTGTTATAAAAAAGTTATTAATTTAGTTAATTTATATATACACAGCCGCTCTGGAGAAAACAGTGATGTCATCATCCAGCTCAATTCAGTTCTCATGTAATGGTATCAATGCAGGCAGATCGATAATATTGTTGAATATTAAGTGTCTCCAACTAAGCAAGCCAAAAGCCAAAGGTGACAGTGGCAAGGAACTAAAACTCCATCGGGTGACAGAATGGGGGAAAAAAAACAAGCTCAGTCGGTGGGTCTGTTCTCTTCTGGCCAATGAACAAACAATGTATGATTATGATTGCGTTTACACCTAGTAAAGATCCGAACACAATGCTAGCCAGACTACCTCCAGAAGTGGTCAGGCAGATCCGATCACAATCCGATCACAACGTATTTACACCTTGCATTAACATGCGTTTTTTATTATCCGGATAACTTATCTGGATACAGATCGCATTTTAATACCAGGTGTAAATGGGGTCTATGATTTAGGCAGAATTACAGTTCAGAAGTCAGATCAGAATATTTAGAATATATACAGTATAAGTCTTTTCGCGTATATATATATATATATATATATATATATATATATATATATATTAGGGCTGTCAAAATGATTAATCGCGATTAATCGCATCCAAAATAAAAGTTTGTGTTTACATAATATATGTGGGGGGCGGCACTGTATATAATTATTTTAGATATATGAATACACACACACATGCTTGTATATATTTAAGAAATATTTTCATGTACATTCTGTATATAGATTTATATATAATTTATATTATATATAAATACAAATATTTTGTATATAAATAATATTTTTTTCTTTAATATACATGCGTGTTTTTTATATATATACAAAATAATTATACACAGTGGGCCCACAAATATTATGTAAACAAAAACTTTTATTTTGCATGCGAATAATCGCAATTAATCGTTTTGACAGCCCTAATATATATATATATATATATATATATATATATATATATATATATATATATATATATATATATATATAATGTGTGTGTGTGTGTGTGTGTGTGTGTGTTTTGGCACTTACTTGTTCATGCAGTCCACTATGCATTATACATACAAGCACGGACCAGCACGGTGAACGTGATTTCACCAAGTACCACATGTTCCTGGATCAACATCTTTGTTGATCCTGGATCAACTTTCCAATCAACCAATCAGATTTGAGGAACAAGTTTACAGTTTATGTCAAGTTTAGGCTTAGAATCAGGGTGAAGAACTTTAACATCAGTGTTTTTCACCTATCATTACCCTATGATTTTAGGGAAAAATTATGGGTAGGGTTAGGTTTAGGGGTAGGGATTTATGTTTTATTATAACCACTACAATGGATGATCATTTATGATAATGTTTTCATTCATCATCTGTTTACTTTTTTCACACTTTATATGCAATTTGACAAAAATCTCTATAACTCATTCCCTTATTTTCAAGACAGCACACTTTATAGAACATACCACTATCTGTGTTGTTGTTGTTTTTAATTAAGACTATAACAGTTAAAGTATATTCTCCATTAATTAAACTAAAAAAAATAGTAAATTTAAAAAAAATAGATAAAAAGGTAATGTTTCGAATTTTCTAAGTTTAAATAATAAAAATAATACTGAAATAAATATAAATTATAGCTAAATAGAAAAAAAGAATAATATGGCAAAATATCACAAAAAAAACTAAAACTAAAATGAACGCTAATTCAAAATATACATAAAATAGTATATAAATAATAATAAAATAATACTGTCCACTGTAAAAAAAATATTGTTGGTTTAACTTAAAAAAGTAAGTAACCTGGTTGCCTTAAAATTTTAAGTTCATTGAAATGGAAAAAGTGAGCAAATACAATGAAGGAGAATCATCAGAATTAAATTCAGAATTAAATTAATCATCAGTTTCTGATTTAATCATCAGAAACTCAAAATTATATGTTATCTGAACAAAATAAATTAGATTTGACAAAAGAAAAAAATGTTGTGATTACTCATCATGAAAAGATTTTTTTTCACAGTGAATTCTCAATATAGTCTCTGAAAACCATTCCCTGCCTCTCCTCACTGCAATGTTTGTGTGAAGACTTCTCCTACTTCAGCTATTGTTATGTAGGTGTGGAACTAGACACTCTTGTCTGTTTCGGTGGGGGTTGATAGTTCTTTTGGTACTTGTGTAACTGTAGATTGAGTTGCAGTTGTGTGTGTCCTGTATAAATAGATCTGAGTGATATGGACCAGCAGCAGCTCAACCCAGTTGTTGGATTTTTGCTCCAGCCACAGCTCCAGTGCTGCTGAAGAAATGGAGAGCATGAGGTGTAGAGCAGATAATTTAGCCATTCTTTCATTATTCATGTTAAAGTTCACACACAGGTCTAATCCATCCTGTTTTGTCTATCTCCCGTTGTTTAATTATTTTGAAAGTTCTTTAAATAAATTTCACCACTGACTCTCAGAGACTTTTCAACTCGACCCCTTGCTCCCTTTCTGACCCCGGCCCCATCAGGTGTGCCTGTGTGTCATGATTCTGACATGCTACCCTGTCGTCCCACAGAATGTGTCCCGGTGCTGCTGGCATGTCTGTGCTCATGTTGCAGCATGTTTCACATAGCTGCAAAAAAAAAATAAAATAAATATATATCAGTCATTGGACTTGTGGATATTTTAATTTTCAAAATTACAAAATATTTTTTTATAAAAAGATTTATAATACACCCTGGCCCTGATTTATGAGGGATATAAGTAACTTTTGACAACTAAACAAATATTTTTGTGTGCGTGTATGTACAAGTCTATCTATCCTGGGTGGGATTTTAAACCTGAATGCACACAGACTCATGGTGACTCGTGTCACTGTGAGGGCCTAAATTGAGGTCCCCATGGGTAAATATGCTTATAGATCATACAGAATGATTTTTTTGTATGTAAAATGCATAATGTTTCCTGTGATGAGTAGGTTTAGGGGTATAGGGCAGTATAGGCGGAGAGAATATACTGTTTGTACAGTAAAAACCATTACGTCTATGGAGAGTCCATACAAAGATAGTAAACCAGACGTGTGTGTGAATTTATAAAATATGAAATCATATTAGTGAAATATCATTACATGCTATCAGTAAACCAGCTGCTAGGTGTGCAAGATAGCAGTGCACAAAATGGCAAAGCACTCTTGGACTTTAAGAACAGGAAGTTTGATAGGAATTGTTTCATTCAGTGGTGATAGCAGGATATATGATGTTAGAAAGAGATTGGGCGCATGGATCTGACAGATTAGTGCTGAAAGATTTAAGAAATAAAGTTCCCTGGTTTTATGGGTATATTTAACCTTTTGTAACTCAGTCATTTTGTACGTCTCTTCCCTTTTAGGTCTACACTTGCCCTGCGAAACATATAGAGGCACGCTGATGACAGGAAGATGGATCAAGGGAAAGAGAAGAGGGACTCAGGAAAGCCAAGATGCAGAGATGAATTGAAGGTTAAATATATGCAGTGGTGAGTGAGAGGAGTGTATTTGGAGATGGCGAAACCAGTATGAAGAAAAGGATCAGGATTGAAAGAGTAAGAAATGTGCAATTGAGGAATCTGAGAAAGTAATAAAGGGGGAACAACAGCTTGGGAAGTTTTGAGAGTGGTTCAGCTGTTATAGTTTGTGTTAACTGCCACTGACAAATTCCTTAAGTGATTGATGTGGCCTTTCTTTCTCATTCACTTTTTTTTAGTAAATGCACATGAATATAGTAAAAATAAAGAATATGTATTGGCATCAATGGTCCCATAAAGAACCTTTAACATCCATGGAAACTTTTCATTCCACAGAGGGTTCTTTATGGGACCATATGCCAATACATATTCTTTATTTTTACTATATTCATGTGCATTTATTAAAAAAAGGTTTCTTTAGATTATTAAAATGTTCTTTACATGAAGAAAACAGAACTGTTCACTGAATGGTTCTTTTGGAAACCAAACACAGTTCTTTTATGGCATTGCTGCGTTAACCCCCCTTTAGAAACTTTTATTTTTAAGAATGTACCATATGCAGAGGCCAATGTCATTTTACACACGTGTACAGTATGTTGTGTACATGTGTGCATGCCAAACAAGTGTGTGACAGGTGTTGGACAGGAATGGTGTTAAATTCTCAGCACTGTCCCTATTCTTGGTTATTTGAATCTCTGGCTCCAAAGTATGGTGCCGTAATCCGGTCTTTAATGACTGACACCTCTATATAGGCTACACACGCAGAAGGCACGTGAATACATTCAAGAGATCTTCTGGATGGACCCGGAAAAGCACTTTTTATAATCTTTTTTTACTTTAGGAATGGATGTATTGCTTGCTTTGAAAAATGTTCTGCCCCTAAAAACGTTTTGTCACGTAATCTAAAGTGCTCACGTGGCAACTTCTAAATTATTTATTTATATTTTTAAATAAAAAAAAATATTATTCAATATTACTTGATCTACATTAGGTTACTCAAGTGTTATACTGTACATTTTTTCCCCAATGTAGCTTAGCAGCTAATGCGATAAAACTGCGTTCCTTTGTTATTTAAGTTGGGTAACATTAATAGTATCACCTTTGAAACCATTAATGATTTAATGTGTTTTGACACGTCTCATTCTATAATATAAAAGATGCACCCATCGTCATAAAGGCAAGGACAAACATTATCTATATAGGAGGTTGGGTGGGGTGTCAGATGTCACAGCTGTGAAAAAACAGTAATCAGCTTTTACAGTGAAGGAACATTTCTGTGGGAACAGCTTCTTACCGCTATTATTAATAGCGAGGGTTGTCCTTGGGTATTCTTGAAAGAGGAGAGGGCAGAGGATATCCCAAAGAAAGTCGAACAGTATCTCTCTCTCTCTCTCTCTCTCTCTCTCTCTCTCTCTCTCTCTCTCTCTCTCTCTCTCTCTCTCTCTCTCTCTCTCTCTCTCTCTCCCTCTCCACTCGGAGTTATTTTTAGCCTGGCTTTAGGGGTGTCGACCTCTTGCTCTGCTGCTGGCTGTATCCTTACAAGGCCCAACCACAAGTATTGTTTCTTAGCAACCCTTGATGTTTTCACCTAAGTGGATGGGTCCACCAATGTGCTGTTGGAGCTGCTAATCATTATAATCATCCTATAAGCATCACCATCAGCAGCAGCAGAATGAGCATGTGCACCTCGTGTCTGCTGATGCTCCTTTTGGTAGATGTGCTATTATATTTACATTTATTATACAGATATTTTTAATTTGCCTTAAGTTTAATTTAGTGTTAGTTTTCTCATAGTTTATATTAGTTGGAATTTTCAGTGTTTTCTAGTTTGAGTTTGTTTTAAGAATGGCAAAGTGAATGTGTTAACTGGTGTCATTTAAAAATGTAAATGTCTTAGAATATTTTTTTATTGCCAGTTAATGTATACAATGTTCAGCTGTTTTTTAGCTGGTTATGTAATCATGAAAATGCATTTTAGGGAGTTGTTCCGAGATATGTTTTTTTTTTTTTTTTTTCATGTAATGATAACATATGAAGAGTTCAGATGCAAAAGCCTCTAAATGCCATTTGAAATTTTCTTCTAAAATGGCCATTTTTATCAAGCTTGTATATTTCAGTTCAGTAATTTCACTTAAATGGCAATGAAGATTACCTATTAATTGTCATTTAAGTGAAATTACTGAACTTAAATATACAAGCTTGATAAAAATGGTCATTTTATAAGAAAATTTCAAATGGCATTTAGAGGCTTTTGCATCTGAACTCTTCATATATTTTATATATTTTGTTTCATGAATTTCTACATTGACCAACCTGGCCGTCAACAATGAAGCTGTTTTTACACAAAGAATAAAACTAAAGTGGACAAAGACAGAAGGATTAATCTATTAAATTTAATGAATATGCTGATTAACAAATAAGGTAATTATGCTTTATTTCACAGTGTCCTTGTCACACGTTACATTTATTATTGTACCATAATTACTATATTATGCATAACGCCATTTGTTACATTTAAAGCTATTCAATACCATTTATTTAGTACTTATTTAGTATTAGTATTTAGAATGTGTTTTAGTTTGGTTTATGAGCGTATAATCACGTATATGTGGTTGTAGTATGTGTAAACAGCACTGGATGGGATCAACTTAGAGGTGAACTTTATAGATTCTGCATGTGTTTGGGTGTGAGTATGGGTAACTGTTTGTCTGATATTAAATCAAAAGGGTGCAGTTGTTCTGTTCACTAGAGTTACGATATTTGGTCCCATACAATTAGGATGAGATTTAGGGTTACTAGGAAACAAACAAACAAACAAACAAACAAACAAACAAACAAACAAACAGCTAAATGTACTCTCAATGTGTGTGGATCAAGGAACTGTACCAGGATGTTTTTTAAGAGCATGTCATGTGTCCATGCTATATATGTACATGGATCCTCTTTACTGTCCCTCAGTCTGTCTTTGATGAGGTGTTTTGTTTTTATTGTTCCTCCATTCTTGAGGTTGTACTTTCTGTGTTGGATCAGGTTTTGATTGGAATGTTCTGCCCCCGAAAGGGCCGTCCTTGTCATGCCATGGACACTGCTTTGAGAGAGGGTTTGCAATGTTGCATTTCTCACGTAGTGGCCTGACACTCACATTCATGGCTTACTGACTGCAGCATAAACACACATGTCTGATGCCAACATAATTACCCTAATCAGTGCTCATTATAACTCATCAGCAGCTGTTACAATGATGGTCGAATGTGTTACTTATGACTAAAGTCATAAGTAACACATTCGACACATTCAGTAGGATTGAAGGAATAGTTTGGGTTCAATACAGGTTCAATTCAATTGAAAGCATTTGTGGCATAATGCTTATTGACACAAAAAAGTCCACTTTCCCCTCTTCCTTTCTTCTTTTTCTGTGTAAAGTTATAATTAATTTGACAAAGTTGTAAACAAAAAGCCTGAAAGCCTAAAAAGTGTATACATTATTATTTAAACATAATTTCACAGCTCAATTACAACACCAGTGTTAACAGATGAATTAATGTAAGTTCTTTTCTAACATTATAAGCTTCACATTTCTGCTTTTAAATTCTTCTCAAATTCCTATATTAAACTCCTTAATTTGCTTCCATTGTAAGTGCAGTGGAGTTTGAAGAATTGAAATATTTTATTGTAATAATTAGCATTATGCCACAAATGTTGTAAATTGAACTTAACTTGTTTACCTGTGGTACTTGAATAATAAAATATCACATCTGACACTGAATTATTGAAACCGTATATGGGCAGTAAAGTAAGGGTCACCTCATGTACTTTTGTGCATCTTTGCAATGCATGCTACAATTTGACATTAAATATCATTTTAGTAACTCCAGATGGTGTTGCACTCTAGATGAATTGCATAATTCCATTAAATATCTTATGTATGTTTGAGGGACTGTTCCATGAAGAAGCCAGTTTATTTGTATTGGAAGGGTGTTTGGATGAGGTAGGGATCAGTCTCAAGTCGAGAAAGATAATGTCATGGTCTCTTTTTGGCTGTGCTCATGCCTGGGTTCAAAGCCTTCCAGGAAATACGACAGAGGGATTTGTGTTGGTCTGGTTTACAGTCAGCATGTACTGACCCCTACTGCTTATGTCAGTAACTACAGCATAGATGTGTAGAAAGATTTTAACCCAAAGTCATTAGTGAATCTGCGCCTTCAACTCTGGTAATAATATGTGTCTGTTGTGTTATTAAGTAGTCAGTCTTTGTGGTCTGTAGTCATTTTTGATAAATATTTATTTGATGTATGCAATGTGACAAGTCCATAATACATGGATACTGCATGACTCTTGTTTGAGAATGCCATCTACTGTTGGTTTTAAGAAATATAAGGTCACTGTTTAGATTTAGTTTTAGAGTACATAAAAACACTTTTTGAAATAAATATTAAACATTTTATATACATAGTTTTTCCACAACATTTATCAACATGTAACTGTAAGAAAATATGAATGAAAAATAACGTAAAATCACTTCTTAGAAATTTTAAGCTTACTTCTGAAGTCAAAACATTGACTAAATGTCAAGTTGCAGAGCACTTTAGTAACAAAATGGTTTCAAGTGCAGATGGAGTAAACTAATACCGAGCAGTGATATGATGGTTTACATTTCATTTTTGGACTGAAGAAAGGTGCGAGCATTAGAGGAATCATGTACAATGTAATAACGCCTGTAAACAAAATGGAAGAACCAAAAAGAAAATATTTATATCAGTCCCTGCATGCACCTTTCAGTTCATGAGGTGTTTTAATCCACCTCTTCAATAGTTGGTCCCTGGGAAGCGGCCCCTGATCCGCCACGTGCCTGAGCTCCACAGCCTCCAGCTGGCATCCCTCCCTGATAAAGCTTAGTGATGATTGGGTTGCAGACTTTCTCCAACTCCTTCAGTTGATGTTCAAACTCCTCCTTATCAGCCAGCTGGTTGTTCTCGAGCCAGCTGATGGCGGCGTTGCATTTCTCGATTACTTTCTTCTTGTCATCCTCGCTGATCTTGCCTTTCAGGTTCTCATCTTCCACACTGCTCTTCATGTTTAAGGCGTAAGACTCCAGGGAGTTTTTGGCAGAAATCTTCTCTCTTTGCTGATCATCTTCAGCTTTGTACTTTTCTGCGTCCTGCACCATTCTCTCGATCTCCTCTTTGCTCAGTCTGCCCTTGTCATTGGTGATGGTGATCTTGTTCTCTTTTCCAGTGCTTTTGTCCACCGCTGACACATTCAGGATTCCATTGGCGTCAATGTCAAAGGTCACTTCAATCTGCGGGACTCCACGTGGTGCAGGTAGAATTCCTGTGAGCTCAAATTTACCCAGCAGGTTGTTGTCTTTTGTCATGGCCCTCTCACCCTCATACACCTGGATCAGGACACCGGGCTGGTTGTCTGAGTAGGTGGTGAAGGTCTGGGTCTGTTTGGTGGGGATGGTGGTGTTGCGTTTGATGAGGGCTGTCATGACTCCACCTGCAGTCTCGATGCCCAAAGACAGCGGCGCAACATCCAGCAGCAGCAGGTCCTGGACATTTCCAGATGTGTCACCCATGAGGATGGCAGCTTGCACCGCTGCACCATAAGCCACTGCCTCATCTGGGTTGATGCTCTTGTTCAAGTCCCTGCCGTTGAAGAAATCCTGCAGGAGCTTCTGGATCTTTGGGATTCTTGTTGATCCACCTACCAGGACGACGTCATGAATCTGAGACTTGTCCATCTTGGCGTCTCTCAGGGCTTTCTCCACAGGCTCAAGTGTTCCCCTGAAGAGGTCTGAGCACATCTCTTCAAAGCGTGCTCTGGTGATGGACGTGTAGAAGTCGATGCCCTCGTACAGCGAGTCGATCTCAATGCTGGCCTGAGAGCTGGAGGAGAGGGTTCTCTTGGCTCGCTCGCACGCTGTACGCAGCCTCCTCAGTGCCCTCTTGTTCTGACTGATGTCCTTCTTGTGTTTCCTCTTGAATTCTTCTACAAAGTGATTCACCATGCGGTTGTCAAAGTCCTCGCCACCCAGATGAGTGTCTCCGGCTGTGGCCTTCACCTCAAAGATGCCATCTTCAATGGTCAGGATAGACACGTCAAAGGTGCCTCCACCCAGGTCAAAGATCAGGACGTTGCGTTCTGCTCCTTTGCCTTTGTCAAGGCCGTAGGCGATGGCTGCAGCCGTGGGCTCGTTGATGATTCTGAGGACATTTAGCCCAGCGATCACTCCAGCGTCTTTAGTGGCTTGCCTCTGCGAGTCATTGAAGTAGGCAGGAACTGTGATAACTGCATTTGACACCTTCTGTCCCAGATAAGCTTCAGCAATCTCCTTCATCTTCACCAGAACCATAGAGGAAATTTCTTCAGGATTAAATGTTTTGTTTTCGCCTTTGTATTCGACTTGAACCTTTGGCTTTCCGCCATCACTGATGACTTGGAAGGACCAGTGCTTCATGTCAGACTGCACTACTGGATCATCAAACTTCCTGCCAATCAGCCTCTTGGCATCAAACACGGTGTTGTTGGGGTTCATGGCCACCTGGTTTTTAGCAGCATCTCCAATGAGCCTCTCTGTGTCAGTGAAGGCAACATAGCTGGGTGTTGTTCTGTTCCCCTGGTCATTGGCGATGATCTCCACTTTTCCATGCTGAAACACCCCCACACAGGAGTAAGTAGTGCCCAGGTCAATTCCAATGGCTACTCCTTTTGCTGATGACATGTTTGGTTACTAGTTAAAACTAGTAAAACACAAAAAAGAACAATAAGTTTTTTTTTCTAGATGTATACAAATTGTTGCGCAAAGAAAATAGGTATTGTGCTCATACAATATAATAATTACAAAAAGTTAAAATGCAGTTGAATAAACTGTTTAACTAGTCTTGCAAATAAGTCATCTAGGCTACATTTCTTTTTTAAGACTGGACCACATTTTTTTAAGTTACATAAAATGGCAGATCAGTCTAATTTGAATTCAAAAACTGCTAGTTGGTCAGACTTCTATTCAAGTGAATAAGTTTATGCAACTGGTCCTCTGCTTTTTTTTCAGGAGAAGACTGGCTGCATGCAATAATATACAAATCTAATATTGAAACATAGTAGATTAATGTATAGACAAGTAGATTCATGAATAGATGCATGAGTAATAGGCTGCTACACAATGCATGTAACCTAGACCTTAGAAAGTAAAATAAATGTAGACTTACCGTAGTAGAGTGATTCTTCAATATTAATTAATTTACACCTCGTCGCGGGAAAAAAAGTCAATACAGACTGTGTTTTTTTATCGCTTGCTTCTCAGATCGCTCTTCTGATGAATTTCGATTTCTGCCATCCATCCACTCTTTAAATACACCACAGCGCGCACCCGGTCAAATTCTATACATTTCTGGAAAAGTCCATTGAATCGGACCAATCAGAACACAGAAAGCAGGCGCGTCACGTTAGCTGTCATTCTGGCAACTGAGAGGAGAGGAAGTTTCTGGACGCTTCCAGAATTATATTGTGAAATTACGCCAAACGGAGAAGAAAAGTCAAATGAATTTCAATGAACTATAAAAATATGTCTTAAGCTATCATAGTTGAGTGCTTGATAATTACGTGAAATATGAAAATGTGGCGTTTCTAGTCTGGTCGCTTTAGCCCAAAAATTAAAATGCAGTAGGTCTCCCTGCAGTTATTCTAAAATACGTTTATATATATATATATATATATATATATATATATATATATATATATATATATATATATATATATATATATATATATATATATATATGAGCATATAGTGCTGTTAGCTGTTAAATGGTTCAAGTTTGTAAATCGCGTAATGATTGCGGATTGCTGATGAGTAAATGATCGTTAAAAACATCGAGTAGCCTAAGCAGTATATTCACTCCAAATTAGTACAAGTTGGTTTTATGTAGGCTACATCAGTTTCTAAACTAAATGTCAAGTTATTTGAATAAAACATCTTGTGTTCACTAATTATTCCAGTTTTGAATAAAGTTTTAAGCATTCCCCTCAGCAACACGATTGTCATAATACAATTTCAGACAGTTATAGGCTATGTTAATGATGGAATAAACTATAATGTGTATAAAGATTGTGAGATATTGTTTCAATTTTACCCATTGACTAATTGTATTACCGTGTATAGCCTAATTAACTAGTCTGAAATTCCAAATACAGCTAGCTAGACAATTGGAACATACAGCTTAAGTTTGCTGATCCAAGCAGCTTGGTTTTATTTTGCCCACTAATGCATTTCACAGTCCATAGCCTACATAAATTAGTTTAGTAGCTTTAAATGAACTATGCGTTTGCATTAAATTCACCGTTGACATACGAGTGAAATGAGTGAAAAAACGACGCTCTTGGTGCAACAGTGACATCTGTTGACAATAGAGCAGATAAATGACTACGTGCCACAAAGTCACCAATGTTCCAGAATCATCCCCTCGGTCATTCAGAAATGTAAAACTTAGGGTAGGCTACACAACAAAAAGAAAAAAAGAAACATACAAAGACAAGTAGTGAAAAGCACAGATCCCACAAAAATACTTCTGATGTAATGAATTAGTTTGCCTAGACCATGGCATGTTCTCATGTGAGACTTTTTGTTTCGTTGTAAGTTATTTGATAGTTATCAGTTATTTTATTGGCAGTTTATTTAAACATCGATTTTAGTTCACACATTATTGGTTATTTCTAATTACAAAACTTATATTGCAAAAATTGTATTGGCAAAAAAGTTTCTACATGAGTATAATCAAAGCGTGTTTATTTGTACATAACTGCATTTCCGTACTGACTTATAAGTATAAACAGTCAAATCTATTCAGCGTTTACGAGATCACTAAAATGTTAAGACTGGTCCCAACCTATACTGTCTATGGTCCCAACAATATCACAGAACACTCCAGAAATTGCTAGAGCAGGACCATACGAAGACGCAGCGTACTGGGTGGAGCCATTCCGCCTGTGCTGGTTTTTGATTGGTCGAACTCGCTGGCGCTTTCGAGAAAATTCAACAGGGCTATGTAAGAGAATATAAAAATAGGACTGTGGCAGTGCTTTCTTATAAACTTCGGGGGATATAGTACGGAGCACATTGGAAAGAGCGAGACAGCAAGCATTTGTCATCTTTTAGACAACGAGCCACAATACTCCTGCCACAAAATATCCAAATCATAAAAGGTAAGCGGAAAATTAATTTTAAACTACACTTTTCTTTTTCTATTGAGTTTATATATTTATGACATAATCTTGTACATTTAGCATTATATCAGACATGAAATGCTTGCAGCAAATAGCCTAATGTTTTATTCTATAGGCCTACTCATGTTTCATGAATGTCAACAAAAATTAATGATGAATAGACACATAAAATAGCCTACATAAGAATTGATTTACGTTTTTAACAAATAGTTATATTTGTATATTTGTATTGACTATGTATTATATTTAGTCCTATTATATAATAATAATATTGGTATAATTTTTTTTTCAAATAATTGGGTGTGAACAATGAATGTACAAAAACAAAAAAATTATAAAGTTTTATAGCTGCATAATATTAATTTCATGGTTAAAATGTTGTGGTGTTATGTGGTAATTTTCCTATTTATTTGCTTGTTTAAGACAGGTAGACTTTAAAAGAAACCAAACATGTCATCAGCAAAAGGAGTAGCCATTGGAATTGACCTGGGCACCACCTACTCCTGTGTGGGGGTGTTTCAGCATGGAAAAGTGGAGATCATCGCAAATGACCAGGGGAACAGAACAACACCCAGCTATGTTGCCTTCACTGACACAGAGAGGCTCATTGGAGATGCTGCTAAAAACCAGGTGGCCATGAACCCCAACAACACCGTGTTTGATGCCAAGAGGCTGATTGGCAGGAAGTTTGATGACCCAGTAGTGCAGTCTGACATGAAGCACTGGTCCTTCCAAGTCATCAGTGATGGCGGAAAGCCAAAGGTTCAAGTCGAATACAAAGGAGAAAACAAGACATTTAATCCTGAAGAAATTTCCTCCATGGTCCTGGTGAAGATGAAGGAGATTGCTGAAGCTTATCTGGGGCAGAAGGTGTCAAATGCAGTTATCACAGTTCCTGCGTATTTCAATGACTCGCAGAGGCAAGCCACTAAAGACGCTGGAGTGATCGCTGGGCTCAATGTCCTCAGAATCATCAACGAGCCCACGGCTGCAGCCATCGCCTACGGCCTTGACAAAGGCAAAGGAGCAGAACGCAACGTCCTGATCTTTGACCTGGGTGGAGGCACCTTTGACGTGTCTATCCTGACCATTGAAGATGGCATCTTTGAGGTGAAGGCCACAGCTGGAGACACTCATCTGGGTGGCGAGGACTTTGACAACCGCATGGTGAATCACTTTGTAGAAGAATTCAAGAGGAAGCACAAGAAGGACATCAGTCAGAACAAGAGGGCACTTAGGAGGCTGCGTACAGCGTGCGAGCGAGCCAAGAGAACCCTCTCCTCCAGCTCTCAGGCCAGCATTGAGATCGACTCGCTGTACGAGGGCATCGACTTCTACACGTCCATCACCAGAGCACGCTTTGAAGAGATGTGCTCAGACCTCTTCAGGGGAACACTTGAGCCTGTGGAGAAAGCCCTGAGAGACGCCAAGATGGACAAGTCTCAGATTCATGACGTCGTCCTAGTTGGTGGATCAACAAGAATCCCAAAGATCCAGAAGCTCCTGCAGGATTTCTTCAACGGCAGGGACTTGAACAAGAGCATCAACCCAGATGAGGCAGTGGCTTATGGTGCAGCGGTGCAAGCTGCCATCCTCATGGGTGACACATCTGGAAATGTCCAGGACCTGCTGCTGCTGGATGTTGCGCCACTGTCTTTGGGCATCGAGACTGCAGGTGGAGTCATGACAGCCCTCATCAAACGCAACACCACCATCCCCACCAAACAGACCCAGACCTTCACCACCTACTCAGACAACCAGCCCGGTGTCCTGATCCAGGTGTATGAGGGTGAGAGGGCCATGACAAAAGACAACAACCTGCTGGGTAAATTTGAGCTCACAGGAATTCCACCTGCACCACGGGGAGTCCCGCAGATTGAAGTGACCTTTGACATTGACGCCAATGGAATCCTGAATGTGTCAGCGGTGGACAAAAGCACTGGAAAAGAGAACAAGATCACCATCACCAATGACAAGGGCAGACTGAGCAAAGAGGAGATCGAGAGAATGGTGCAGGACGCAGAAAAGTACAAAGCTGAAGATGATCAGCAAAGAGAGAAGATTTCTGCCAAAAACTCCCTGGAGTCTTACGCCTTAAACATGAAGAGCAGTGTGGAAGATGAGAACCTGAAAGGCAAGATCAGCGAGGATGACAAGAAGAAAGTAATCGAGAAATGCAACGCCGCCATCAGCTGGCTCGAGAACAACCAGCTGGCTGATAAGGAGGAGTTTGAACATCAACTGAAGGAGTTGGAGAAAGTCTGCAACCCAATCATCACTAAGCTTTATCAGGGTGGGATGCCAGCTGGAGGCTGTGGAGCTCAGGCACGTGGCGGATCAGGGGCCGCTTCCCAGGGACCAACTATTGAAGAGGTGGATTAAACTTATGGACTAATTTCATGTGTCAGTTGGAACTCTCTTAAACTTTGAGCAAGGGTTTTTAAAATGATATTGCTGCTCTAATAGTCCTGTTTTGTTATGTATTAACCATAAACCACTGTATTTTATGTACTCAATTTGTATACTGTTACAATGTAAATAATACAAGCATGATTATCTTTTATGGACAACGAACATTGTTCTTTTTTTATTAAATATGAAATGTTTTCTCATTCAAAAGGTCTAGTCATGTGGTTTAGTAAAGTGAAGTGCACTCTTTTTTACATTCTTCTCAAACACACTTGCAACCATATGAAATGAGCATATAAAACTTGATACACTTTTTTATTTGTTAATACAAGTTCAGCTGAGTTTTTTGTTTCACTGTTACTCACCCGTTACTCAGTTTGACCCTCCATTCTACTTTTTAAGGTGCAGCTGTTCCTAATCAGATTTCAAACAAGTTTACTGAACTTGGTGTTTTGTGTTCCTGGTACAGAACTGTATGAGTTTTAATGTATTGTGAAGATATAATGAAGAAATGTTGTTGTTTGTTTTGTTATGAAGGTAAAAAATGTATCAATCTCACTGTAAACTAGACTGCAAGACAAATAATGTTAATGAAAATATTACATTAAAGTAGAATGTGCCAAAAATAAACTTTATGAAATTTTCCTATCTTAAGAGGTACTAGTGAGTATTTTCACAAACAAGTATGACATCCTGCAACAGCCAGACACACACAGATGATCAACACAGTTTCCAGTTTAAAAAAAGAAAGCAAAACAATTTTCACTCAGAAATGCAAGCAAATTTCATAATTTATTAGAGAAACAGCAAGTAACACAATACATTAATTGTAAACAACCTGAAAATATTTTTTTTCTTGCAAAACATGCTACTCCAATTTTATTTACAACTTCGAAAAATCCTTTTTACATACATGGCTGTTAATTTCTCTTTTATCTATCTTCAGCTGTCAAAATCACCAAGAAAATTTCCCTTCATGAAAAATGGATTTGAATAAACAAATAAGTAAAAATATTATATAAGTATAATACCAAAAACCAAGAAAAATCTGATCATTAAAAATATCTGATTCTGTAATGCACGTTACTAACGCATTACTTTACTCGTAACATCAAAAAAGTAATCTGATGCGTGTTACTTATAATGCGTAACCAGTAATGCGATTGAAAACACCTGATCACTAGGTTTTCTCAGACAGCTATGTTAAAAATGTGTCCATCGCTTGATAATCTTCACATAATCAGATTATCAGACAATAAGGGTAAATTGACATACTCTGGTACACTGGAGGGCTGGAGCACAGTTCCACTTTGACAGGCTGTAGAGATCTCTGATGGAATCACATCCTTATGTTCTGATATCAAAGATACGCAAAGTTCAACTTGTATGAAGTAAACTTACATTTGCAATATTTCACATTTGTATTTTTTGTTTATATTTGAGTTTTCACATGGTTAATTTTACTGACTGTTAAATACACACAATATTATTACTGAGTATCTCTTCAATTTAAACCATAAACGAATGCTGTCCATTCAAGTGGCCATCTGAAAATCTCAGAACAATTGTGTAATTTTTTTTAAATCTTGTTTTTCATGCCCGAATACCAATAAAAGCACGTAGGAAAAAAAATCCTAACTAAGGTTAATATAATTTATGCATGAAAGGATTAAAACATTGATCGTATGATTGGAAATATACAAGATCTATAATTGATTGATTCCACCCCCATCATAAATTAACATTTAAAAAAGTTATTCAATATTTACCACAACTGGGGACATGTAGGGTATGTGTCAATTTGAAGTTGCACCTGCTGAGCAAAAGAAAAAAAAAGAGTGTGAAACCAGAATGTTTACACCAAGCTGTCCTTGTGATAACGGAGAAAGCTAAAACATTTAAATCAGAGACAAAGCAGTTAAAACGGACCACTTCAAATGCAGCGCTCATCTCTGGTGCTGCGGACTGATGTTTCATTGCACAAATGGAGCAGAAAGTTGTTCTCATTACTGGATGCTCTTCAGGGATTGGGCTCAGTCTTGCTGTGCATCTTGCATCAAATCCATCTAAAGTCTACAAAGGTAACTGATAAAACAATGCATTCCTGTGGTTCATTTTACTTATAGTTTATACTGACATGTATGTCTAAAAATGACTGTTAAAAGAGCTTTAAATATAGTTACAATCATTATTTTAAAAAAAGTACGATTGATTATTGACGTTGTTTAGTTTACGCTACCATGCGGAACCTGGACAAGAAGCAACGGCTGTTGGAGAGTGTGAGAGGACTGCATAAAGACACTATGGACATACTACAGATGGATGTGACAGATCAGCAGTCTATACTTGATGCCAAAAGAAATGTCACAGAGGGCAGAATTGACATACTGGGTAAGAGAACGTAAGACATTATGCCCTTTCAAATGGAAAAGGTGTGTAGAAAGATTAAGGTTAAAAGTCATGAATAGGCATTCTTTATATCCACTGTGCTTGCATGGGGTTTATATAAGATAAACCATGTTTTAACCAAATTCTTTGGGATAAATGATTTCATTGATTTCCTCCAAATACCTTTGTGTTAGTTTGTAATGCAGGTGTAGGTCTGATGGGCCCTCTGGAAGCTCACTCGCTGGACACTATACGTGAAATCCTGGACATCAATCTGCTGGGCACACTTCGCACCATACAGACCTTCCTACCGGACATGAAGAGAAAGAGACATGGACGAATCCTTGTGACAGGCAGCATGGGAGGACTACAGGGTGAGTGGGGATGGAAATAGGAGAAAGTGAGATTTTTCAAAAACATGCAGCGAAGCAAAGCGATTCATTGCTAAATTGATTTTCCCTTGTTTTTCCATTTCTGAATTTCATGTTTATTTATATAGCACTTTGTATAATACAGATTGTTGTTTTTCAGTTTATTACTGTGAAGCTGCTTTGACACAGTGTTGTTGGAAAATTCATAAATTATGAAACAAGTTCAATTCAGATATAAAGCAAGCAGCTCTACAAAAGATGAGTCCAGCAAAATTCAGTTCAATGACAGCATCGAGGTTTCAAAGTTAGTGTCATTATCCAGGTGATTCAGATCAGATTTTGTTCACATCTGACAGTGTCAGTGCAGATAATATCACTGAAAATTTGTAAGCATGGCAAATGAGGCAACATCCTCCTAAGAAGCAAAACTGTGTAAAATAATTTTCAGAGAATCTCTCTTGGAGTGTTTATTTTTCTTACATGATCAGGAAAACACTTTTTTCTTGTTTTAAGCTTAGATCCCATCAGATGTTTTTGCTTGCAACAACCCTAGAACTTGCGAATGGGGTTAAATAAATAAATCACCATTTATGTTCACTCTCTGCAACTCAGGTTTACCATTCAATGAGGTCTACTGTGCTAGCAAATTTGCAGTAGAGGGCGCTTGTGAGAGCCTGGCTATTCTACTTCAGCACTTCAATATTCAGTGAGTAAATACCTATACAATGTGCTTGTATAACCAAACAGAACCTTTTTGAACCTTTTTATATTCTTCAGATAAATGGCTTAGGCACCCATACAATTTGCTAAGTCCATCTATATATTCCATCTCCCGTGCTGCAGTGTGAGCCTGATTGAATGTGGACCAGTCAACACAGACTTCCTGATGAACCTGAAGAGGACTGAGGCCAGTGATGAGGCGCTGGAGGTTGACGCGCACACACGCAGCCTGTATGATCAGTACCTGCAGCACTGCCAGTCTGTGTTCCAGAATGAGGCTCAGGATACTGATGACATCATACAGGTGCCACATTCAGCACTGGCAGAAAGCCGTCAACCTCTGAGTGAGGGTGAAGGACTGTGTCGGATTTAGACCGTCAAAAAAACCTGACAGAGCTAAATAAATTTAGATTTGAGTTGAAATTATTTTATAATCTCACCTGAATATTATTTCAAAGCTTACACTAAGAAAAAAAGGTCTATATGTAAAGTACAAGCAATTGGCCTAGCAATACTAATAACAATAATAATAGTAATCTTAAAGTAATATAATAAATTAAATATACTGAAATCCTATGGGCCCTTTTTACAATAATAATAATTAATATAATAATAATAATAATATAATTATTATTTTATCTGAATATCAACATAATTGAGATTTAGTCTGTCGAAACAGGTTTGAGGTTATTGATCTAATATTGTGTCTGGAAAATCTCTCTCTGTGTGTGTATTACCCCAGCAGTGGCCTTTTTGATTACTTTTGCATTTTGTGCTATAACAACTAAATAGTTTCCATTTATTTTCCTTAACAACACACTGGCTGATGCATCATCGATATGTACAGGCTATATCTAAATATGCCACAATTTAAAAGTAAATACGAATTGGGGAGCATCTTCCCCCATTTTATCCTATATATAGCTTTTCACCCATTGTTTTATGAGATATTCTATACAAATATATTGCCATGACTATTTTAACATATTCCATCCTGCTCTTAATTCTACATTTAGGTATATCTGGAGGCAATTGAAGCACCGACTCCATTCCTCAGATATTACACTAACAGAGCCCTACTACCCATGAGCAGCCTGAAACTCACCTCCATGGATGGCTCTCAGTACATCCGGGCAATGAGCAAACTCATCTTCTCTGCATCTGATACAGATCCAAAGATATGATCCTAATACATTCTGTACTCATTTTTTATAAAGCTCTCAACTATAAAAAACAGTAAATTTACAATTTAAAAGTTTTGATATATTAAGTATTCAACTGAAACTGAAGTTGAAAACGGTGTTTTTGCTGGCACTTTATGCTTGAATCACTACTCTGAATAACTGTGATATGTACAACAGAGCCAGTGAAAATAAAAACTTTGGGTATTTTGTCTACTAGTTTGTGTTCTTCTCTAGGCCTCAGCCCTTAAGTTGAAATTCTGTACAGAGTTCAGCACTGTCTGTCTTTTCCTCTCACCTAAAACCGTTAGTGTTCCACATCTTTTGTTTACTAGAATCAGAGAACAGCGATCTGTGCAAGGTCAATATTTTTCTCTATAATGTGAGCGTATCATTCAAGGACACTGATCGTGATCGTCACATGCAGACGTCACTGATGCCCAACATATCACAGGCTCACAGAAGCCTTTCACCTATATTCTCATTGTTTATATATATATAAATATTATATTATTATATATATATTATATGTGATTCTTTGCAAACTACCGTGTCAGAGTATCCTAACTATATCCAATCTTCCTCAGGGACTCTGATCAGGGACTGTAGAATGGGATTAGATCTAACACGAGAGATCGGTTTTGGTGGGACAGTCGCATTACCATCTTAAGCCACTTAATGCAAGGATCAGCCATTGAGAATAGTTGGGAATAGTTCATGGGTTTGAAATAAGTCAAAGGGTTGACCCTTTTGTATAAGGTCATAATATATTTCAGTTTCAATAGTTGTAATTACTACGTGTACAGAGCATTCTGTACTAACTCTTGCACACACACTGTTCCTCTCGGCACTGATTAAGTACAAATATCACTGTGAGTGTCTTTGCCAGTGTACTGCAGCGCCAACTCATCTGAAATCGTGGACTCTGATCTGACTCTGGGAGACCAAATTCTCTACATCAAGATCATTCTTGCAGCGTCATGTCTGACGTTCTAGTTATTACACAACACAAATCAGTTGTACTTTGCAATCCTGTACCGACTGAAAAGTTAACATTTAAGCCTTTCTATGACGTTACCTTAATTCCAAAGGCGGCGACTAACTGAATCTGCTTCATCAGGATTATTTCTGTTCCTCTTCATGGGTTAATGACATGATGGGTCAGGCTGAGGCAGAATCGCATGATTCCTCCCCTCCAGTCGTTTAGATCCTGTTGCCTCTTTTCTAGACAGGTTAAGGCCCATGTTCTCTGTAAAACATATTTGATGGGAAAATATCACATACAAAAAAAGAAAATCATTTAATTTAATGTTCAGGGCAAGTCTCGTTTTGTCAATTTACTTATGAAACACAACAAAAACAATTCTGGAGAGAGGAGACTGTTGTTGTAGGATGCCATTGGTTCTCTGCTCGCCATAAAGCAGTGATTCTCAAACAGCAAACTTCCAAGGGGGCCTCAGGACGACTTAAAATTAAAGTCAGCAAGAAATGGAAACTATGCTTGCCTTTCCCTATGAAAAAGAAGTATACTTCAAGTTCATTTTATAATGTTCAATATTAGGCAGTAAGTATACTCATGTCAATATATACTAGTAGTAAACTTTTAAGTGTACTGTTTTAGCCTTATATGCCTTTTGGCTAATTCTGGCGCATTTGCAGCAATGCTAATGTACTCTGTCCCTGTAAAATAAATAAATAAATAAATAAACTTTAAGTGCACAACTTGTTCATAATTACGTTTCTCATTTGTACTGCAAGTGAACTTATAGGTATACTAATAGTTTCCTATAATTTTTTATTTTATGAAAGTACTTTGAAGTATACTACATGAAGTTAAAGTTTTATACGCATTTTCTTTAAGTGAACTTAATATCATACTTGTAGTTTACTATTTACATATTATTTTACATCTATTTTTATAGGCCTATTCTACTATGTTCAAATGTTATTTTTTACACTTGGAAAAATACCTTTAAATATACTTTAATTTTAAAAACATCTTATTAGCTTCACTTTTTTATCAAAACTTGAATGTTGGTAAGTTTCATAAATAAAGGCAACATTTTAAACAAAAAAGTTTCTGAGAAGTACATAAAAAGTAGACTGAAAGTATAATTTCATATTTATAAAAGTACATATAGTTTAAAAGAAGTAATAGCACACTTGAATAAACTTCTTTTTTCACATGGGTTTCCTTTTAATATATTGGGCGAGTCAATATCGAAAAATTTAGTTTGTTCACTCGCTCAACATCTGGTTCCCAACATAGTCTTGGAAAACCTCTACTACTTCCTCTAGTCCTACTACTAGCCTTGAACGTTTGAACGGTGTAATTTCAAGATCTCATAACTCCATGGGCATTTTTATATATTTTATTAATAGGCCTGTATTTTTTCTAGTTAGGCTATGCTAAGCTCTAAAATATTGAGTAAAAAATGTTACATTTTTTTAAACATCTTAATCTTTAATCTAGTAGGATAAATCATAAACAACCGAAATGTCATGAGGGCAAATGTTGTTGTTGTGAACAACTGGGGGCTTTGGAGTCAAAAAGTCTGAGAACCACTGTCCTAAATCTAGTTCCAGACAGACTCGACAGAGTGAAACCCCTGAAGGTGAATGACTTCATATAATTGACTATAAGCACCTGCGGGAGTCTCCACTCCTCCCCTCTCATGCGTCACTCTACAGCTCTGCCCTTTATAGTAAACCGCTCCACTTTCGGTTCAGTTACAGCGGAGCCGCCTGTTAATACGGCCATCGACACAGTTAGCATTGCGCAGAGCACTTTTCGAATAGTTTCAGTAATTTCACAAGCTTCGAATAGCACAAATGGCAAAAAAGGCCACTTCGCTTTTCCTCCGGACTCTAGAGATGTCGGAAAGACAATCGTGCGATGTCATGAGGAGAAACAGCTGCTCCCTCAGGTAATTAAAAACGCATCACTCAACTTTGTACAATACTAACTGCAATGTAAAAACTTTGTATGTAGGCCTATATACACAAAATTTGAGTATTTAGCCTATTATCAATAAATATCTGAAGAACGCGTAATGTAACAGAAAGTAGCCCAGATTCATTTTTGGTTTGTTACAACATAGTTTAAAAAATAATCTTGTGTTTATTTAAAATGGTTGCCGTGGTTAAAACCAGTTGAATTGGGCCACTATGTTGTAAATTGTTCTCAATTGTGTGTGGGAATGTCGAACAAAGCAGAAAAGTAGCTATAGTAGGCCTACTGTTGTAAAATAACTCACGGGGGAGTGAGAAGTCAAGAGACGGTGAAACTGAAAGTGCGTTGAGGGGAAAAATACCAAGTGTAACTATTAGGCTACCAGAAGAAAAAAACGATTGTATTTCTGCCATATTCTGGTGCTGTATCGTAAATATATCATAGCTTTCATCCAGTATATACATTTGGCCTTTTGAAAGAACTGAAGGATTTATTTTTCAGATCTTTCAAAAGATCGCGAGGCGCGTTCATCTTTTGAATAATGCAGTTTCAGTGCGCGCGCGGCTGGCCGCGTGCCAGGCAATGTAACTGAGTAACAGGGTTACCATTGATCGTCTATTCTTTACTATTTACCAGAATGTACGCCATTTTACCGGGTCAACACAGACATTTCTTAAAACACTGCGTCACAACGTATTTGTAGAGAACAAACCTGTCAACATGCAAGTTGCATGGTGCCAACATATAGACACATATTACAATGTATTCTAATTTTGTTAAGTGAATAACTGTTTGTTTCTTCTGTAGACATTTGAGCTCATGTGGCATCTTAGCAGCAGGACGGGTGAGTTTACCTCCTCCTTCAGCTCCTTCTCAAGTGCTGCCCACCCGGAGCTTCATTAACTTATCAGTCCCCCTCATAACACGTAGAATGGAGTACTTAGAGAGCCGAAGCATTGGGTACGTACACTACAGATCACTAGATATAAAACCATAAAATCGTCACTTTTAATCCAACTTCAACTTGGTAACGCAAGTTCATTTTGTCTCCAGTTACTCACCCGAGCAGATGTACAACATTGTTGCCAGTGTGGACCAGTACCAGCAGTTTGTGCCTTGGTGCAAGAAGTCAAAGGTCACAAGGGGTCGGAATGGGGACATGCAAGCTCAACTTGAAATCGGGTTCCCCCCGATCGTGGAACGCTACACCTCTGAGGTCACAGTCATCCCGAACCACCAAGTCCGAGTGAGTCTATTTAGAAATTAGAAAGCCGTTTCAATTGTGAATGGAAGACATCCTTCTGGAGGTAGTGATTTGGAACTAGATTTCATTAGATTAAGTGATACTCATTTAACAAGGGTAAATCTGTCTTAAGCCTTCATGTCCATGTATCATAGGATCAGCTTACATATTGGCCAATTAAGCTGTCTGGGGCCGTCTGTCTGAAGTGTGTGCATGTGTTTCAGGCGCTGTGTACAGACGGGACGCTCTTCAATCACCTTGAGACATTGTGGCGATTCACTCCTGGAGCTGCAGGCCAAGCCAAATCATGCAATGTGGAGTTCTTTGTAAGTAGTGCAACTGGCAAAAACACACTTGTTACAATCTGCATTCATCAGTTTGACAATTCCTTAACTCCAGTTCCTCCTCTTTGGTGGTTTAATCCAATAATTCCTGTTGTGAACAGAAAGTGAGCAGAAGGATTAGACCAGATCAGTGGCTTTTTTTACCACATGTGGGTTGCCTTTCCGGTTCTCCTTAAATAGCCAGTAACGAAGACAGGCATGATAACCATCTAAGTGCTAGAGGGAATTATATGACCTAAATGTCACCGGATTAGACGTGGTGAGATGGACATCACAGGAAAGCGACAGGGATTTGGGAGATTAGAAGAGGACCCATTGAAGAAGAATCAAAACTGAATGAATGTTAGCATCAGTACAAAGCAGGACTATTATGTTTTATACAAAATTGTGTTACTAAAACTGAAATAAAAATGAATAAGAAAATTATCAAAACAGAGACAACAAAATACTAAAACTTAACCTTAATCTTGAGGTCAGGGGAGTGAGGTTTATACGAACAGCTTTTACTGGCCTATGACAGTTACATAAAGATAATATTTAATTCAAAATATATTAATGACACTAGTACAAAGCCCTTGTTAAATAAAGTAAATAAAAAGCATGCTATTTCAAATCATACAATTACATTAATTAATTTTTGCAAATTGTGGTAATTTACCCAAAAACTTTTATTTCCATCTCTAGGTGTCATTTGAGTTCAAATCTCTGCTCCACTCACAATTAGCGACAGTATTTTTCGACGAGGTGGTCAAACAGATGGTCAACGCTTTTGAGAAACGAGCAAACAAACTTTACAGCACCGGCGTCCAACGACAGCAGACTTCACTCAGAAGAGCAACCTGAAAACACAATCGACACAAGGAGTTACATTACAACATACATTGTTACAATGTATCAGTTCTGGAGAAGTGCTCCTCTTGTTTTGTAATCCAGTTTTTTGGATTTTGGACAGTTAATGCCAGCACAGATTTTTGTCTTGTGTTTGGAAAGCCTATTTATTTAAACCATAAGAGTTATTCTAATTTATTGCGATGAGCGTGTGTGTATAATTTATATTAGTGGAATGAAAGAGTAAGATGATTGCAGTAAAAAGTGTTGAGAAAGGATGCTTTTTCATATTTATGAACATTATGTATCATTGTGTTCATATGGTTGACCAAAGGGTAAAAAAAATCAGCTCTAAATTATTATTCAGTGCACTTTTTCCAGACTTATAATAAAACAATATATTTTCTTAATCCTGTGTTGTCATGTATTCATATGCTGTCAAAAACACACAACACTACAGTCATCCAAAGTTCAATCCTTTAAAAAAAACACAAGAGTTACAAAAATAACCCTTAAAATCTTAAAGGGATAGTTGACCTAAAAATGAAAATTCTGTCATCTTTCCCTCAACCTCATTTTGTTTCAAACCTGAATGAGCTTATGTCTTCTGCTGAACACAAAGGAATAATTTTTGAAGAATGTTGGTAATCCAACAGTTGACAGAAGCCATTGACTTCCGTAGTAGGAAAAAAATACTTTAGAAGTGTATGGTTACCAACATTCTTTAAAATATCTTATTTTGTGTTCAGCAGAAATGATACAGGATTGGAACAACCTAAGGGTGTTAATGATGACAGAGACATGATTTCACTTGCATAAACCCCGGCTGAAAGCAGAGACCACACCCAATTCTTTCAAACCAGCCAATTTCCCCAGGTTTCTTCACAATGTGTTGAACAATTACTGATGAGCCGATAGCATATGCCTTTATAGAGCAAAAATGTTCTTACACACTAGGGATGTCCCGATCAGGTTTTTTTGCCCTCGAGTCCGAGTCCGAGTCATTTGATTTTGAGTATCTGCCGATACCGAGTCCCGATCCGATACTTTTAAAATATATACCAAATAGAATAAAGAAGAGCGAAAAAACAGATCCAGATTCCAGGATTTCCTTAAATTTAATTTAATTCACCTTATTTTAACATTTGACAACTCTGTCAAGAAACAGATCACTTCTGTGAGGTAGCTTGAACAATCAGGTAATAAATATAAATTCTTCACTTTGGACTTTAGTGCAACAGTAAATATAAAAAAAGTCTAATATAAAAACAAATAGGCCTAGCACTCATTGCGATCATTTGTGCTATAATGGCTGTGATGTCCTGCGGCTAGTTTGCTATGGCAATGTTGTTGTCATTAACTTTATAATGTTAAGCATAAATATACTGATAAAGACACTGTCAGTAGTATTGACAGCAAAATAGACCACAGAATATTTTGTTCTGTATGACAGGTGCAATATTTGAAAATTGATAATTATTTATTTATTTTCAAATTATATTTGTATCTGAAATTATGTCAAAACCTAGACATTCAACCGTCAAATTTACCTTGTGTTGCCCTGAATTTATTAATATGTATTCGTGTACAAAATAACATACTGTAGCGACTGTCAGTGGCTGTCAATCAGCGATGTAGAACCCCGGGCACGCTGCTGGTTGGCCTGGGGAGAGGGGGGCGGGTTGAGGAAGTTCGTCTGTTATTTTGGTTGCGCTGTTCTGAAGCTATGTTTCTGAATGCTTGCACGTTGTGCCTGGCTAATAAACAAGTTAACTGAACTTGCGTGTCGCGTGAAAAATAGGCGTCGGTTCTATTTATAGCATGCGCGCGTTTTCCTCACGGCTCGAGCGCGCCTGAGACGCGCGTCATTCAGGCAGCCTGCAAGCTCTTACCTGTTTACATGGGAGCCGAAATAAAAACGGACACGCCACGCAGCCAGTGTGTACCCGGGGCACTCTGTGCCACCGCATAAATAGATGTATTAAAAAATACTGAGAATATATTTATACATGTATCCGAGTCCTGATCGGGAGGTAACATCCGATTCCGATCGAGTCTGAAACCACGTGATCGGGCCCGATTTCCGATCACTTGATCGGATCGGGACATCCCTATTACACACACCCTAATTGAAAATGTTTCCAACAAGAGTCAGTTTTTGTTCTGTCTATATACAGTATATATGACTGTCAAATATTGCATTGCTAGTCATGATGGTGCATTTCCTGCTCTAGCTTTTGAAGTTCATGCAGTGCAGTGCTTAGCGTCCGCGAGGGTGCATTGAGAGGTATTTTTGGGACAGACTCGATCGTCACGCCGGAAACAGGAACTCGTTCCTCACGCCTGTGGAAGCCTTAACAGTTATCCCCCTCTCCATACGGAGCTGAATAAACTTAAAGATCCTTGCATCAGTCCCTTTATTAGAAATATATCATTTTTATTTTTTTAATGACATAAACACATATCATTAAAAAAATTACAGTCTTTAGCATCGAAAACAGGACTTATTTTATTTTCCAAAATCTTATCCATGTGAACTAAACAGCCAGCTTTTACAGTTCTATAATTGAAGAGTTCAGATGCAAAAGCCTCTAAGTGCCATTTGAAATTTTCTTCTAAAATGATCATTTTTATCAAGCTTGTATATTTAAATTCAGTAATTTCACTTAAATGGCAATGCAGATTACCTATTAATTGTCATTTAAGTGAAATTACTGAACTTAAACATACAAGTTTGATAAAAATGGTCATTTTAGAAGAAAATTTCAAATGGCATTTAGAGGCTTTTGCATCTGAACTCTTCAATTGTACAGTATATGCCACCTGGGCATTAAAGTAGATGTCATGGTTATGTAAATGATAAATACAGATGTACATAATAATAGCCTATAATATTCAATTTTAACACAAAATGAAGACGAGTTTAAGAAAAATGTATAGGTTTCAAAATTTATACTACGTTTATATGACGGTTCTATTTATGTAATGAATCATAATGCAGTCGTATATTCAACAGCTATTATTACGTTTGAGATACAACCACTGGTTGATAATATGTTTGTATAAACTTTAAGTAACAACTGGTAAAATGTACGCCTATGTCATAAAAAAACATAATTAAACTCTTAAATATTCTCTTCTCAGTCATGTTTACAGTCCGTGAGTGAAATCTCCTCCCATATCTGTTGTCTGATTGGCCTTTCGCAAGGATAAGACTGTGAAAATACGTAATTACAAAGACTACAAACCCCAAAGGCGCACATTTTCTCTCAATGACTGAAGCTAACTTTAATGAGGCTGTCTGTCATTAGGCTTGTTTGAGATGCGCCTCGCCTCGCCTGCAATGTAGTCGAGAGTTGGCGGCTGCAGTTAGAGGAGGAGTGAAAAAAGCGCATTCAAGCCGGACAAATCTCGGTTCTCGCAGTGGATATGACACCTGTGAGATCAAAGACTGATATCGCGGGATTCACGGGATTCACGCACGTGCACGTGTTGCTAATAAACTGGATGTAATTTTAAGTTCTGTTGCTTTTATATGAAGTCTGGTTAGTAATAAGTGAAGCTGGTAATGCTGTTTAATCCTCCTCTGCTGAGATCTTATCAGATTTAATGTCTTCTTTTCTCTTCAGGTGATTTCATCTAAGACTGTGTCTAAAGTCAGTTGTAGTTGTTCTGCTCGTCTCTTTTTCCATTCTCTTCTTTCCTTCAGTGATTCTGCTTGTTAACAGGCTTATTAAGGTTGAGATGACTCCATGTTTAATATACACAGATTTTGTGGCTCAGATAAAGTCCAGGTGTGGTTTATTTCTTTGCTCTTGGCTGACATGTGGCATTGCTATGGCCTGCTTGTGGCCCAGATCTGGCAAACAGGAGTGGGCCACCCAAGGGCCGTAATTCATTGCTGCATGTGGGCCAGATCCGCATGCCACAAGTGCCAGATGTGGGCCAGATCAGGGCCGAAACAATGTTGCTATGTAGTGTGCACACTGAGCAGTGTTCATTTCATCTGGGCAAACCCATGTAGGGCCACCATGGAAACCATGGACAAAACTGGCTGGGTCCCAGTTAGATAGCCCAGGTCAAACCAATGTGGGCCCCACATGACTGTGGCTGGGATTGTACTGGAGAATTTCCTGGTGTGTGTGTCAACATCAGGCAGCAGGTGAGCCATCATTTGCAGTGATTTTCCTCAGTTCAGACCCAGTTTGAGAGTGCCCTCTCAGTATTGGGTCCATAGCCGATAAACACTGGAGGGTCTTGCTCTGCAGTGGCAGCTTTTTTTGCAAGTATCTGGCACACGTAATGTATGCCTGTGAGACTTCCTCCAAGAATGGCTTCAGCAGCTGAAACAGCAACACTTACTATTGTTATCAAAATCATCAAACTCTGCAGATGCTCCAAATCAATCATTAATTATTCTAATTGCAGTACACAATTTAAGTACTCACAGGGTGTTGTCGATGTGCCACTCTGAATTGATTAGCCTCCTGCCCCACATACATCTCCCTCACAGGCAGCAGTTTGTTGTCCAATTCCATAGTATCGGCATCGGGTTCTGGTGTTCAGATTTGACAAAGCAGGCAAGAAAGTTGGTAAAGACTTGAAGCTGTTTGTCATGCAGTTTATGAACAAGTGTCTGACTGCCCTATAAAGAAAATAACATCAACATACATTGAACATTGTGGTTCAATGTACAAAAACACACACAAGTAATGCATACCAATTTTAACTCAGGACTCCCAAAAGTTAAAATACAAGGATTCACTTAGATCACCTCACTATGCAAAAGCATTATACACTGTGGTCAAAGAAAATGTCAGTAATTATTAGACATGGGATCACTATAATTTATTTTCTAGACCCAGGCACCACAGAATCCTGTAACATTTTTATAATCATAATCATTTTCATAATTTGTGATATTTTTGTCTTATTTTGAAAAACCTGATGAGAAATGTAACATTCACCTGAGCAGAACTGGAAGACATATACAGAGGACTCAATGTTCAACTCACCTGGAACACCATGACATATTCTTTAAGGATAGGTATGTTAGGGGTTAACAGTCAAAGGACCCAGAACCAGACATGAAGAATGAAGACCCGGAGTCAGAATTAAAAAAAATTAAAGACAATTTTACTGAACATAGTTTGCCATTTCATCAGCAGAAATCAGCTTCAAGACTCACTCAGGAGTTCGTAGGCCGCCCCTTACAGTTACAACAATCACAGCAGTTATACCATTTTTCAAGGTCTAAGATACGTCATTGCTTATACTTTGAATGATTCTCATTGGCTAAGAAATAGATAAACAGTAATTTTCCTCACATATACAGAGTAAGTGAGATCGGCCCGCGACTGGCAAGTTCGGGGCTTTATTTTACTGTCAGTGGTTCGGGGCGCTGCTGCTGCTCCACGGTTCTAATCATAGACCTATATGAGTAGCGTATTTTCGTTTCACTTTCATTTTGTTTGCATTCGCTGCTAGGTAACGACTAACGAGTCGATAAATCGCTCATTGCTCAGACGCACATAGCAGGTTGTGATTTGTCTCCGTCCTCCTCTGCTGAGATCTTCATATTTAATGTCTTCTTTTCTCTTCAGGTGATTTCATCTAAGACTGTGTCTAAAGTCAGTTGTAGTTGTTCTGCTCGTCTCTTTTTCCATTCTCTTCTTTCCTTCAGTGATTCTGCTTGTTAACAGGCTTATTAAGGTTGAGATGACTCCATGTTTAATATACACAGATTTTGTGGCTCAGATAAAGTCCAGTTGTGGTTTATTTCTTTGCTCTTGGCTGACATGTGGCATTGCTATGGCCTGCTTGTGGCCCAGATCTGGCAAACAGGAGTGGGCCACCAAAGGGCCGTCATTCATTGCTGCATGTGGGCCAGATCTGCATGCCACAAGTGCCAGATGTGGGCCAGATCTGTGCCGAAACAATGCTGCTATGTGGGTGGTAACAACTAAAAACAGAAGACGTAATGTAGGCTTGGCAAGTAGGACCAAAGGTGCGTGGGAGCAAGACTTGGGATTTGAGATCTCTGATGAACATTGGGAACGTATTCTCGATCTTCCTCACACATCATCTATATACGCAAGACATGGCCTGATACAGTGCAAGATCCTACATAGGGTCTACTATACAAATGCTAAACTTGCTAAAATATACCCCTCTGTCAGCGATGCATGCAATAGGTGCCAGCAATTACCAGCAGATCTAATTCATATGTTGTGGGAATGCCCTAAATTATTTGATTACTGGACTAAAATATTCAAAATTTTGAGGGATGCCTTTGCCATAGATCTTGTTACAAACCCACTCCTGGCCATTTTCGGGATGACTGTTGATGCTAACCTTTCAGTAACAGTTCAAAATGCTCTAGAGCCTCCATTTTTGCGCGCTGGGCGATGTCTCGTGGCCCTCTGTCAGAATCCAGAGTTTCAAGAAGATCGGAGGGGGTCAAAATTTCGGCCAAAAAAAAAATGACAGTGTTACCCCTTATGTTTTTTTTTTGGGTCAAAATTTTGACATTCGATATCTTGGCTCTGGAAGGGTCTAGAGCCTCCATTTTTGCGCGCTGGGCGATGTCTCGTGGCCCTCTGTCAGACTCCAGAGTTTCAAGAAGATCGGAGGGGGTCAAAATTTCGGCCAAAAAAAAAATGACAGTGTTACCCCTTATGTTTTTTTTCGGGTCAAAATTTTGACCTTCGATATCTTGGCTCTGGAAGGGTCTAGAGCCTCCATTTTTGAGCGCTGGTCGAAGTCTCGTGGCCCTCTGTCAGAATCCAGAGTTTCAAGAAGATCGGAGGGGGTCAAAATTTCGGCCAAAAAAAAAAATGACAGTGTTACCCCTTATGTTTTTTTTCGGGTCAAAATTTTGACCTTCGATATCTTGGCTCTGGAAGGGTCTAGAGCCTCCATTTTTGCGCGCTGGGCGATGTCTCGTGGCCCTCTGTCAGAATCCAGAGTTTCAAGAAGATCGGAGGGGGTCAAAATTTCGGCCAAAAAAAAAATGACAGTGTTACCCCTTGTGTTTTTTTTTCGGGTCAAAATTTTGACATTCGATATCTTGGCTCTGGAAGGGTCTAGAGCCTCCATTTTTGCGCGCTGGGCGATGTCTCGTGGCCCTCTGTCAGAATCCAGAGTTTCAAGAAGATCGGAGGGGGTCAAAATTTCGGCCCAAAAAAAAATGACAGTGTTACCCCTTATGTTTTTTTTTGGGTCAAAATTTTGACATTCGATATCTTGGCTCTGGAAGGGTCTAGAGCCTCCATTTTTGAGCGCTGGTCGAAGTCTCGTGGCCCTCTGTCAGAATCCAGAGTTTCAAGAAGATCGGAGGGGGTCAAAATTTCGGCCAAAAAAAAAAATGACAGTGTTACCCCTTATGTTTTTTTTTGGGTCAAAATTTTGACATTCGATATCTTGGCTCTGGAAGGGTCTAGAGCCTCCATTTTTGCGCGCTGGGCGATGTCTCGTGGCCCTCTGTCAGACTCCAGAGTTTCAAGAAGATCGGAGGGGGTCAAAATTTCGGCCAAAAAAAAAATGACAGTGTTACCCCTTATGTTTTTTTTTTTCGGGTCAAAATTTTGACATTCGATATCTTGGCTCTGGAAGGGTCTAGAGCATCCATTTTTGCGCGCTGGGCGATGTCTCGTGGCCCTCTGTCAGAATCCAGAGTTTCAAGAAGATCGAAGGGGGTCAAAATTTCGGCCAAAAAAAAAAATAACAGTGTTACCCCTTATGTTTTTTTTTTCGGGTCAAAATTTTGACATTCGATATCTTGGCTCTGGAAGGGTCTAGAGCCTCCATTTTTGCGCGCTGGGCGATATCTCGTGGCCCTCTGTCAGAATCCAGAGTTTCAAGAAGATCGGAGGGCGTCAAAATTTCGGCCAAAAAAAAAATGACAGTGTTACCCCTTACGTTTTTTTTCGGGTCAAAATTTTGACCTTCGATATCTTGGCTCTGGAAGGGTCTAGAGCCTCCATTTTTGCGCGCTGGTCGAAGTCTCGTGGCCCTCTGTCAGAATCCAGAGTTTCAAGAAGATCGGAGGGGGTCAAAATTTCGGCCAAAAAAAAAATGACAGTGTTACCCCTTATGTTTTTTTTTCGGGTCAAAATTTTGACATTCGATATCTTGGCTCTGGAAGGGTCTAGAGCATCCATTTTTGCGCGCTGGGCGATGTCTCGTGGCCCTCTGTCAGAATCCAGAGTTTCAAGAAGATCGAAGGGGGTCAAAATTTCGGCCAAAAAAAAAAATAACAGTGTTACCCCTTATGTTTTTTTTTCGGGTCAAAATTTTGACATTCGATATCTTGGCTCTGGAAGGGTCTAGAGCCTCCATTTTTGCGCGCTGGGCGATATCTCGTGGCCCTCTGTCAGAATCCAGAGTTTCAAGAAGATCGGAGGGCGTCAAAATTTCGGCCCAAAAAAAAAATGACAGTGTTACCCCTTACGTTTTTTTTCGGGTCAAAATTTTGACCTTCGATATCTTGGCTCTGGAAGGGTCTAGAGCCTCCATTTTTGCGCGCTGGTCGAAGTCTCGTGGCCCTCTGTCAGAATCCAGAGTTTCAAGAAGATCGGAGGGGGTCAAAATTTCGGCCAAAAAAAAAATGACAGTGTTACCCCTTATGTTTTTTTTTCGGGTCAAAATTTTGACATTCGATATCTTGGCTCTGGAAGGGTCTAGAGCCTCCATTTTTGCGCGCTGGGCGATGTCTCATGGCCCTCTGTCAGAATCCAGAGTTTCAAGAAGATCGGAGGGGGTCAAAATTTCGGCCAAAAAAAAAATGACAGTGTTACCCCTTACGTTTTTTTTCGGGTCAAAATTTTGACCTTCGATATCTTGGCTCTGGAAGGGTCTAGAGCCTCCATTTTTGCGCGCTGGTCGAAGTCTCGTGGCCCTCTGTCAGAATCCAGAGTTTCAAGAAGATCGGAGGGGGTCAAAATTTCGGCCAAAAAAAAAATGACAGTGTTATCCCTTATGTTTTTTTTTGGGTCAAAATTTTGACATTCGATATCTTGGCTCTGGAAGGGTCTAGAGCCTCCATTTTTGCGCGCTGGTCGAAGTCTCGTGGCCCTCTGTCAGAATCCAGAGTTTCAAGAAGATCGGAGGGGGTCAAAATTTCGGCAAAAAAAAAAAAATGACAGTGTTACCCCTTATGGTTTTTTTTTTGGGTCAAAATTTTGACATTCGATATCTTGGCTCTGGAAGGGTCTAGAGCCTCCATTTTTGAGCGCTGGTTGAAGTCTCGTGGCCTTCTGTCAGAATCCAGAGTTTCAAGAAGATCGGAGGGGGTCAAAATTTCGGCCAAAAAAAATGACAGTGTTACCCCTTATGTTTTTTTTTCGGGTCAAAATTTTGACCTTCGATATCTTGGCTCTGGAAGGGTCTAGAGCCTCCATTTTTGCGCGCTGGGCGATGTCTCGTGGCCCTCTGTCAGAATCCAGAGTTTCAAGAAGATCGGAGGGGGTCAAAATTTCGGCCAAAAAAAAAATGACAGTGTTACCCCTTATGTTTTTTTTTTTGGGTCAAAATTTTGACATTCGATATCTTGGCTCTGGAAGGGTCTAGAGCCTCCATTTTTGCGCGCTGGTCGAAGTCTCGTGGCCCTCTGTCAGAATCCAGAGTTTCAAGAAGATCGGAGGGGGTCAAAATTTCGGCCAAAAAAAAAATGACAGTGTTACCCCTTATGTTTTTTTTTTGGGGTCAAAATTTTAACATTCGATATCTTGGCTCTGGAAGGGTCTAGAGCCTCCATTTTTGAGCGCTGGTCGAAGTCTCGTGGCCCTCTGTCAGAATCCAGAGTTTAAAGAAGATCGGAGGGGGTCAAAATTTCGGCCAAAAAAAAAAATGACAGTGTTACCCCTTATGTTTTTTTTTGGGGTCAAAATTTTGACATTCGATATCTTGGCTCTGGAAGGGTCTAGAGCCTCCATTTTTGCGCGCTGGGCGATGTCTCGTGGCCCTCTGTCAGAATCCAGAGTTTCAAGTAGATCGGAGGGGGTCAAAATTTCGGCCAAAAAAAAAATGACAGTGTTACCCCTTATGTTTTTTTTTTTGGGGTCAAAATTTTGACATTCGATATCTTGGCTCTGGAAGGGTCTAGAGCCTCCATTTTTGCGCGCTGGGCGATGTCTCGTGGCCCTCTGTCAGAATCCAGAGTTTCAAGAAGATCGGAGGGGGTAAAAATTTCGGCAAAAAAAAAAAATGACAGTGTTACCCCTTATGGTTTTTTTTTTGGGTCAAAATTTTGACATTCGATATCTTGGCTCTGGAAGGGTCTAGAGCCTCCATTTTTGAGCGCTGGTTGAAGTCTCGTGGCCTTCTGTCAGAATCCAGAGTTTCAAGAAGATCGGAGGGGGTCAAAATTTCGGCCAAAAAAAAATGACAGTGTTACCCCTTATGTTTTTTTTTCGGGTCAAAATTTTGACCTTCGATATCTTGGCTCTGGAAGGGTCTAGAGCCTCCATTTTTGCGCGCTGGGCGATGTCTCGTGGCCCTCTGTCAGAATCCAGAGTTTCAAGAAGATCGGAGGGGGTCAAAATTTTGGCCAAAAAAAAAATGACAGTGTTACCCCTTATGTTTTTTTTTTTGGGTCAAAATTTTGACATTCGATATCTTGGCTCTGGAAGGGTCTAGAGCCTCCATTTTTGCGCGCTGGTCGAAGTCTCGTGGCCCTCTGTCAGAATCCAGAGTTTCAAGAAGATCGGAGGGGGTCAAAATTTCGGCCAAAAAAAAATGACAGTGTTACCCCTTATGTTTTTTTTTTGGGGGTCAAAATTTTAACATTCGATATCTTGGCTCTGGAAGGGTCTAGAGCCTCCATTTTTGAGCGCTGGTCAAAGTCTCGTGGCCCTCTGTCAGAATCCAGAGTTTCAAGAAGATCGGAGGGTGTCAAAATTTCGGCCAAAAAAAAAAAATGACAGTGTTACCCCTTGTGTTTTTTTTTTCGGGTCAAAATTTTGACATTCGATATCTTGGCTCTGGAAGGGTCTAGAGCCTCCATTTTTGCGCGCTGGGCGATGTCTCGTGGCCCTCTGTCAGAATCCAGAGTTTCAAGAAGATCGGAGGGGATCAAAATTTCGGCCAAAAAAAAAATGACTGTGTTACCCCTTATGTTTTTTTTGGGTCAAAATTTTGACATTCGATATCTTGGCTCTGGAAGGGTCTAGAGCCTCCATTTTTGCGCGATGGTCGAAGTCTCGTGGCCCTCTGTCAGAATCCAGAGTTTAAAGAAGATCGGAGGGGGTCAAAATTTCGGCCCCAAAAAAAAAAAATGACAGTGTTACCCCTTATGTTTTTTTTTTCGCGTCAAAATTTTGACATTCGATATCTTGGCTCTGGAAGGGTCTAGAGCCTCCATTTTTGCGCGCTGGTCGAAGTCTCGTGGCCCTCTGTCAGAATCCAGAGTTTCAAGAAGATCGGAGGGGGTCAAAATTTCGGCAAAAAAAAAAAATGACAGTGTTACCCCTTATGGTTTTTTTTTTTGGGTCAAAATTTTGACATTCGATATCTTGGCTCTGGAAGGGTCTAGAGCCTCCATTTTTGAGCGCTGGTTGAAGTCTCGTGGCCTTCTGTCAGAATCCAGAGTTTCAAGAAGATCGGAGGGGGTCAAAATTTCGGCCAAAAAAAAATGACAGTGTTACCCCTTATGTTTTTTTTTCGGGTCAAAATTTTGACCTTCGATATCTTGGCTCTGGAAGGGTCTAGAGCCTCCATTTTTGAGCGCTGGTCGAAGTCTCGTGGCCCTCTGTCAGAATCCAGAGTTTCAAGAAGATCGGAGGGGGTCAAAATTTCGGCCAAAAAAAAAAATGACAGTGTTACCCCTTATGTTTTTTTTCGGGTCAAAATTTTGACCTTCGATATCTTGGCTCTGGAAGGGTCTAGAGCCTCCATTTTTGCGCGCTGGGCGATGTCTCGTGGCCCTCTGTCAGAATCCAGAGTTTCAAGAAGATCGGAGGGGGTCAAAATTTCGGCCAAAAAAAAAATGACAGTGTTACCCCTTATGTTTTTTTTTTTGGGTCAAAATTTTGACATTCGATATCTTGGCTCTGGAAGGGTCTAGAGCCTCCATTTTTGCGCGCTGGTCGAAGTCTCGTGGCCCTCTGTCAGAATCCAGAGTTTCAAGAAGATCGGAGGGGGTCAAAATTTCGGCCAAAAAAAAAATGACTGTGTTACCCCTTATGTTTTTTTTGGGTCAAAATTTTGACATTCGATATCTTGGCTCTGGAAGGGTCTAGAGCCTCCATTTTTGCGCGATGGTCGAAGTCTCGTGGCCCTCTGTCAGAATCCAGAGTTTAAAGAAGATCGGAGGGGGTCAAAATTTCGGCCCCCCAAAAAAAAAATGACAGTGTTACCCCTTATGTTTTTTTTTTCGCGTCAAAATTTTGACATTCGATATCTTGGCTCTGGAAGGGTCTAGAGCCTCCATTTTTGCGCGCTGGTCGAAGTCTCGTGGCCCTCTGTCAGAATCCAGAGTTTCAAGAAGATCGGAGGGGGTCAAAATTTCGGCAAAAAAAAAAAATGACAGTGTTACCCCTTATGGTTTTTTTTTTTGGGTCAAAATTTTGACATTCGATATCTTGGCTCTGGAAGGGTCTAGAGCCTCCATTTTTGAGCGCTGGTTGAAGTCTCGTGGCCTTCTGTCAGAATCCAGAGTTTCAAGAAGATCGGAGGGGGTCAAAATTTCGGCCAAAAAAAAATGACAGTGTTACCCCTTATGTTTTTTTTTCGGGTCAAAATTTTGACCTTCGATATCTTGGCTCTGGAAGGGTCTAGAGCCTCCATTTTTGAGCGCTGGTCGAAGTCTCGTGGCCCTCTGTCAGAATCCAGAGTTTCAAGAAGATCGGAGGGGGTCAAAATTTCGGCCAAAAAAAAAAATGACAGTGTTACCCCTTATGTTTTTTTTCGGGTCAAAATTTTGACCTTCGATATCTTGGCTCTGGAAGGGTCTAGAGCCTCCATTTTTGCGCGCTGGGCGATGTCTCGTGGCCCTCTGTCAGAATCCAGAGTTTCAAGAAGATCGGAGGGGGTCAAAATTTCGGCCAAAAAAAAAATGACAGTGTTACCCCTTATGTTTTTTTTTTTGGGTCAAAATTTTGACATTCGATATCTTGGCTCTGGAAGGGTCTAGAGCCTCCATTTTTGCGCGCTGGTCGAAGTCTCGTGGCCCTCTGTCAGAATCCAGAGTTTCAAGAAGATCGGAGGGGGTCAAAATTTCGGCCAAAAAAAAAATGACAGTGTTACCCCTTATGTTTTTTTTTTGGGTCAAAATTTTGACATTTGATATCTTGGCTCTGGAAGGGTCTAGAGCCTCCATTTTTGAGCGCTGGTCAAAGTCTCGTGGCCCTCTGTCAGAATCCAGAGTTTCAAGAAGATCGGAGGGTGTCAAAATTTCGGCCAAAAAAAAAAAATGACAGTGTTACCCCTTGTGTTTTTTTTTTCGGGTCAAAATTTTGACATTCGATATCTTGGCTCTGGAAGGGTCTAGAGCCTCCATTTTTGCGCGCTGGGCGATGTCTCGTGGCCCTCTGTCAGAATCCAGAGTTTCAAGTAGATCGGAGGGGGTCAAAATTTCGGCCAAAAAAAAAATGACAGTGTTACCCCTTATGTTTTTTTTTTTTGGGGTCAAAATTTTGACATTCGATATCTTGGCTCTGGAAGGGTCTAGAGCCTCCATTTTTGCGCGCTGGGCGATGTCTCGTGGCCCTCTGTCAGAATCCAGAGTTTCAAGAAGATCGGAGGGGGTCAAAATTTCGGAAAAAAAAAAAAATGACAGTGTTACCCCTTATGGTTTTTTTTTTGGGTCAAAATTTTGACATTCGATATCTTGGCTCTGGAAGGGTCTAGAGCCTCCATTTTTGAGCGCTGGTTGAAGTCTCGTGGCCTTCTGTCAGAATCCAGAGTTTCAAGAAGATCGGAGGGGGTCAAAATTTCGGCCAAAAAAAAATGACAGTGTTACCCCTTATGTTTTTTTTTCGGGTCAAAATTTTGACCTTCGATATCTTGGCTCTGGAAGGGTCTAGAGCCTCCATTTTTGAGCGCTGGTCGAAGTCTCGTGGCCCTCTGTCAGAATCCAGAGTTTCAAGAAGATCGGAGGGGGTCAAAATTTCGGCCAAAAAAAAAAATGACAGTGTTACCCCTTATGTAATTTTTCGGGTCAAAATTTTGACCTTCGATATCTTGGCTCTGGAAGGGTCTAGAGCCTCCATTTTTGCGCGCTGGGCGATGTCTCGTGGCCCTCTGTCAGAATCCAGAGTTTCAAGAAGATCGGAGGGGGTCAAAATTTCGGCCAAAAAAAAAATGACAGTGTTACCCCTTATGTTTTTTTTTTTGGGTCAAAATTTTGACATTCGATATCTTGGCTCTGGAAGGGTCTAGAGCCTCCATTTTTGCGCGCTGGTCGAAGTCTCGTGGCCCTCTGTCAGAATCCAGAGTTTCAAGAAGATCGGAGGGGGTCAAAATTTCGGCCAAAAAAAAAATGACAGTGTTACCCCTTATGTTTTTTTTTGGGGGTCAAAATTTTAACATTCGATATCTTGGCTCTGGAAGGGTCTAGAGCCTCCATTTTTGAGCGCTGGTCAAAGTCTCGTGGCCCTCTGTCAGAATCCAGAGTTTCAAGAAGATCGGAGGGTGTCAAAATTTCGGCCAAAAAAAAAAAAATGACAGTGTTACCCCTTGTGTTTTTTTTTTCGGGTCAAAATTTTGACATTCGATATCTTGGCTCTGGAAGGGTCTAGAGCCTCCATTTTTGCGCGCTGGGCGATGTCTCGTGGCCCTCTGTCAGAATCCAGAGTTTCAAGAAGATCGGAGGGGGTCAAAATTTCGGCCAAAAAAAAAATGACAGTGTTACCCCTTATGTTTTTTTTTTTGGGGTCAAAATTTTGACATTCGATATCTTGGCTCTGGAAGGGTCTAGAGCCTCCATTTTTGCACGCTGGGCGATGTCTCATAGCCCTCTGTCAGAATCCAGAGTTTCAGGAAGATCGGAGGGGGTCAAAATTTCGACCAAAAAAAAAAAATGACAGTGTTACCCCTTATGTTTTTTTTTCTGGTCAAAATTTTGACCTTCGATATCTTGGCTCTGGAAGGGTCTAGAGCCTCCATTTTTGCGCGATGGTCGAAGTCTCGTGGCCCTCTGTCAGAATCCAGAGTTTCAAGAAGATCGGAGGGGGTCAAAATTTCGGCCAAAAAAAAAAATGACAGTGTTACCCCTTATGTTTTTTTTTCGGGTCAAAATTTTGACATTCGATATCTTGGCTCTGGAAGGGTCTAGAGCCTCCATTTTTGCGCGCTGGTCGAAGTCTCGTGGCCCTCTGTCAGAATCCAGAGTTTCAAGAAGATCGGAGGGGGTCAAAATTTCGGCCCAAAAAAAAAAATGACAGTGTTACCCCTTATGTTTTTTTTGGGTCAAAATTTTGACATTTGATATCTTGGCTCTGGAAGGGTCTAGAGCCTCCATTTTTGCGCGCTGGGCGATGTCTCATGGCCCTCTGTCAGAATCCAGAGTTTCAAGAAGATCGGAGGGGATCAAAATTTCGGCCAAAAAAAAAATGACAGTGTTACCCCTTATGTTTTTTTTTTGGGTCAAAATTTTGACGTTCGATATCTTGGCTCTGGAAGGATCTAGAGCCTCCATTTTTGCGCGCTGGGCGATATCTCGTGGCCCTCTGTCAGAATCCAGAGTTTCAAGAAGATCGGAGGGCGTCAAAATTTCGGCCAAAAAAAAAATGACAGTGTTACCCCTTACGTTTTTTTTCGGGTCAAAATTTTGACCTTCGATATCTTGGCTCTGGAAGGGTCTAGAGCCTCCATTTTTGCGCGCTGGTCGAAGTCTCGTGGCCCTCTGTCAGAATCCAGAGTTTCAAGAAGATCGGAGGGGGTCAAAATTTCGGCCAAAAAAAAAATGACAGTGTTACCCCTTATGTTTTTTTTTCGGGTCAAAATTTTGACATTCGATATCTTGGCTCTGGAAGGGTCTAGAGCCTCCATTTTTGCGCGCTGGGCGATGTCTCATGGCCCTCTGTCAGAATCCAGAGTTTCAAGAAGATCGGAGGGGGTCAAAATTTCGGCCAAAAAAAAAAATGACAGTGTTACCCCTTACGTTTTTTTTCGGGTCAAAATTTTGACCTTCGATATCTTGGCTCTGGAAGGGTCTAGAGCCTCCATTTTTGCGCGCTGGTCGAAGTCTCGTGGCCCTCTGTCAGAATCCAGAGTTTCAAGAAGATCGGAGGGGGTCAAAATTTCGGCCAAAAAAAAAATGACAGTGTTACCCCTTATGTTTTTTTTCGGGTCAAAATTTTGACATTCGATATCTTGGCTCTGGAAGGGTCTAGAGCCTCCATTTTTGCGCGCTGGGCGATGTCTCATGGCCCTCTGTCAGAATCCAGAGTTTCAAGAAGATCGGAGGGGGTCAAAATTTCGGCCAAAAAAAAATGACAGTGTTACCCCTTATGTTTTTTTTTTGGGTCAAAATTTTGACATTCGATATCTTGGCTCTGGAAGGGTCTAGAGCCTCCATTTTTGCGTGCTGGGCGATGTCTCCTGGCCCTCTGTCAGAATCCAGAGTTTCAAGAAGATCGGAGGGGGTCAAAATTTCGGCCAAAAAAAAAAAAAATGACAGTGTTAGCCCTTATGTTTTTTTTTGGGTCAAAATTTTGACATTCGATATCTTGGCTCTGGAAGGGTCTAAAGCCTCCATTTTTGCGCGCTGGGCGAAGTCTCGTGGCCCTCTGTCAGAACCCAGAGTTTCAAGAAGATCGGAGGGGGTCAAAATTTCGGCCAAAAAAAAAAATGACAAGTGTTACCCCTTATGTTTTTTTTCGGGTCAAAATTTTGACCTTCGATATCTTTGCTCTGGAAGGGTCTAGAGCCTCCATTTTTGCGCGCTGGGCGATGTCTCGTGGCCCTCTGTCAGAATCCAGAGTTTCAAGAAGATCGGAGGGGGTCAAAATTTCGGCCAAAAAAAAAATGACAGTGTTACCCCTTATGTTTTTTTTTTGGGTCAAAATTTTGACATTCGATATCTTGGCTCTGGAAGGGTCTAGAGCCTCCATTTTTGCGCGATGGTCGAAGTCTCGTGGCCCTCTGTCAGAATCCAGAGTTTAAAGAAGATCGGAGGGGGTCAAAATTTCGGCCCAAAAAAAAAAAATGACAGTGTTACCCCTTATGTTTTTTTTTCGGGTCAAAATTTTGACCTTCGATATCTTGGCTCTGGAAGGGTCTAGAGCCTCCATTTTTGAGCGCTGGTCGAAGTCTCGTGGCCCTCTGTCAGAATCCAGAGTTTCAAGAAGATCGGAGGGGGTCAAAATTTCGGCCAAAAAAAAAAATGACAGTGTTACCCCTTATGTTTTTTTTCGGGTCAAAATTTTGACCTTCGATATCTTGGCTCTGGAAGGGTCTAGAGCCTCCATTTTTGCGCGCTGGGCGATGTCTCGTGGCCCTCTGTCAGAATCCAGAGTTTCAAGAAGATCGGAGGGGGTCAAAATTTCGGCCAAAAAAAAAATGACAGTGTTACCCCTTATGTTTTTTTTTTTTGGGTCAAAATTTTGACATTCGATATCTTGGCTCTGGAAGGGTCTAGAGCCTCCATTTTTGAGCGCTGGTCGAAGTCTCGTGGCCCTCTGTCAGAATCCAGAGTTTCAAGAAGATCGGAGGGTGTCAAAATTTCGGCCAAAAAAAAAAAATGACAGTGTTACCCCTTGTGTTTTTTTTTTCGGGTCAAAATTTTGACATTCGATATCTTGGCTCTGGAAGGGTCTAGAGCCTCCATTTTTGCGCGCTGGGCGATGTCTCGTGGCCCTCTGTCAGAATCCAGAGTTTCAAGAAGATCGGAGGGGGTCAAAATTTCGGCTCAAAAAAAAATGACAGTGTTACCCCTTATGTTTTTTTTTGGGTCAAAATTTTGACATTCGATATCTTGGCTCTGGAAGGGTCTAGAGCCTCCATTTTTGAGCGCTGGTCGAAGTCTCGTGGCCCTCTGTCAGAATCCAGAGTTTCAAGAAGATCGGAGGGGGTCAAAATTTCGGCCAAAAAAAAAAATGACAGTGTTACCCCTTATGTTTTTTTTGGGGGTCAAAATTTTGACATTCGATATCTTGGCTCTGGAAGGGTCTAGAGCCTCCATTTTTGCGCGCTGGGCGATGTCTCGTGGCCCTCTGTCAGAATCCAGAGTTTCAAGTAGATCGGAGGGGGTCAAAATTTCGGCCAAAAAAAAAATGACAGTGTTACCCCTTATGTTTTTTTTTGGGGGTCAAAATTTTGACATTCGATATCTTGGCTCTGGAAGGGTCTAGAGCCTCCATTTTTGCGCGCTGGGCGATGTCTCGTGGCCCTCTGTCAGAATCCAGAGTTTCAAGAAGATCGAAGGGGGTCAAAATTTTGGCCAAAAAAAAAAAATGACAGTGTTACCCCTTATGTTTTTTTTCGGGTCAAAATTTTGACATTCGATATCTTGGCTCTGGAAGGGTCTAGAGCCTCCATTTTTGCACGCTGGGCGATGTCTCGTAGCCCTCTGTCAGAATCCAGAGTTTCAGGAAGATCGGAGGGGGTCAAAATTTCGACCAAAAAAAAAAAAATGACAGTGTTACCCCTTATGTTTTTTTTTTCGGGTCAAAATTTTGACCTTCGATATCTTGGCTCTGGAAGGGTCTAGAGCCTCCATTTTTGCGCGATGGTCGAAGTCTCGTGGCCCTCTGTCAGAATCCAGAGTTTCAAGAAGATCGGAGGGGGTCAAAATTTCGGCCAAAAAAAAAAAATGACAGTGTTACCCCTTATGTTTTTTTTTCGGGTCAAAATTTTGACATTCGATATCTTGGCTCTGGAAGGGTCTAGAGCCTCCATTTTTGCGCGATGGTCGAAGTCTCGTGGCCCTCTGTCAGAATCCAGAGTTTCAAAAAGATCGGAGGGGGTCAAAATTTCGGCCAAAAAAAAAAATGACAGTGTTACCCCTTATGTTTTTTTTTTCGGGTCAAAATTTTGACATTCGATATCTTGGCTCTGGAAGGGTCTAGAGCCTCCATTTTTGCGCGCTGGGCGATGTCTCCTGGCCCTCTGTCAGAATCCAGAGTTTCAAGAAGATCGGAGGGGGTCAAAATTTCGGCCAAAAAAAAAAATGACAGTGTTACCCCTTATGTTTTTTTTTGGGTCAAAATTTTTACCTTCGATATCTTGGCTCTGGAAGGGTCTAGAGCCTCCATTTTTGCGCGCTGGGCGATATCTCGTGGCCCTCTGTCAGAATCCAGAGTTTCAAGAAGATCGGAGGGGGTCAAAATTTCGGCCAAAAAAAAATATGACAGTGTTACCCTTTACGTTTTTTTTCGGGTCAAAATTTTGACCTTCGATATCTTGGTTCTGGAAGGGTCTAGAGCCTCCATTTTTGCGCGCTGGTCGAAGTCTCGTGGCCCTCTGTCAGAATCCAGAGTTTCAAGCAGATCGGAGGGGGTCAAAATTTCGGCCCAAAAAAAAAAAAGACAGTGTTACCCCTTATGTTTTTTTTTGGGTCAAAATTTTGACATTTGATATCTTGGCTCTGGAAGGGTCTAGAGCCTCCATTTTTGCGCGCTGGGCGATGTCTCATGGCCCTCTGTCAGAATCCAGAGTTTCAAGAAGATCGGAGGGGGTCAAAATTTCGGCCAAAAAAAAAATGACAGTGTTACCCCTTATGTATTTTTTTTTTGGGTCAAAATTTTGACATTTGATATCTTGGCTCTGGAAGGGTCTAGAGCCTCCATTTTTGCGCGATGGTCGAAGTCTCGTGGCCCTCTGTCAGAATCCAGAGTTTCAAGAAGATTGGAGGGGGTCAAAATTTCGGCCAAAAAAAAAAATGACAGTGTTACCCCTTACGTTTTTTTTCGGGTCAAAATTTTGACCTTCGATATCTTGGCTCTGGAAGGGTCTAGAGCCTCCATTTTTGCGCGCTGGTCGAAGTCTCGTGGCCCTCTGTCAGAATCCAGAGTTTCAAGAAGATCGGAGGGGGTCAAAATTTCGGCCCAAAACAAAAAATTACAGTGTTACCCCTTATGTTTTTTTTTTGGGTCAAAATTTTGACATTTGATATCTTGAATCTGGAAGGGTCTAGAGCCTCCATTTTTGCGCGCTGGGCGATGTCTCATGGCCCTCTGTCAGAATCCAGAGTTTCAAGAAGATCGGAGGGGATCAAAATTTCGGCCAAAAAAAAAAATGACAGTGTTACCCCTTATGTTTTTTTTTTGGGTCAAAATTTTGACATTCGATATCTTGGCTCTGGAAGGGTCTAGAGCCTCCATTTTTGCGCGCTGGGCGATGTCTCCTGGCCCTCTGTCAGAATCCAGAGTTTCAAGAAGATCGGAGGGGGTCAAAATTTCGGCCAAAAAAAAATGACAGTGTTACCCCTTATGTTTTTTTTTTTTTGGCCAAAATTTTGACCCCCTCCGATCTTCTTGAAACTCTGGATTCTGACAGAGGGCCACGAGACATCGACCAGCGCGCAAAAATGGAGGCTCTAGACCCTTCCAGAGCCGAGATATCGAAGGTCAAACTTTCAGCCAAAAAAAAAAATGACAGTGTTACCCCTTATGTTTTTTTTTTTGGCTGAAAGTTTGACCTTCGATATCTCGGCTCTGGAAGGGTCTAGAGCCTCCATTTTTGCGCGCTGGTCGATGTCTCGTGGCCCTCTCTCAGAATCCAGAGTTTCAAGAAGATTGGAGGGGGTCAAAATTTTGGCCATAAAAAAAAACATAAGGGGTAACACTGTCATTTTTTTTTTTTGGCTGAAAGTTTGACCTTCGATATCTCGGCTCTGGAAGGGTCTAGAGCCTCCATTTTTGCGCGCTGGTCGATGTCTCGTGGCCCTCTGTCAGAATCCAGAGTTTCAAGAAGATCGGAGGGGGTCAAAATTTCGGCCAAAAAAAAAAAATGACAGTGTTACCCCTTATGTTTTTTTTTTGGCCAAAATTTTGACCCCCTCCGATCTTCTTGAAACTCTGGATTCTGACAGAGGGCCACGAGACATCGACCAGCGCGCAAAAATGGAGGCTCTAGACCCTTCCAGAGCCGAGATATCGAAGGTCAAACTTTCAGCAAAAAAAAAATGACAGTGTTACCCCTTATGTTTTTTTTTTTGGCTGAAAGTTTGACCTTCGATATCTTGGCTCTGGAAGGGTCTAGAGCCTCCATTTTTGCGCGCTGGTCGATGTCTCGTGGCCCTCTGTCAGAATCCAGAGTTTCAAGAAGATCGGAGGGGGTCAAAATTTTGGCCAAAAAAAAAAACATAAAGGGTAACACTGTCATTTTTTTTTTTGGCTGAAAGTTTGACCTTCGATATCTCGGCTCTGGAAGGGTCTAGAGCCTCCATTTTTGCGCGCTGGTCGATGTCTCGTGGCCCTCTGTCAGAATCCAGAGTTTCAAGAAGATCGGAGGGGGTCAAAATTTTGGCCAAAAAAAAAAACATAAGGGGTAACACTGTCATTTTTTTTTTGGCCGAAATTTTGACCCCCTCCAATCTTCTTGAAACTCTGGATTCTGACAGAGGGCCACGAGACATCGACCAGCGCGCAAAAATGGAGGCTCTAGACCCTTCCAGAGCCGAGATATCGAAGGTAAAACTTTCAGCCAAAAAAAAAATGACAGTGTTACCCCTTATGTTTTTTTTTTTTGGCCAAAATTTTGACCCCCTCCGATCTTCTTGAAACTCTGGATTCTGACAGAGGGCCACGAGACATCGACCAGCGCGCAAAAATGGAGGCTCTAGACCCTTCCAGAGCCGAGATATCGAAGGTCAAACTTTCAGCCAAAAAAAAAAATGACAGTGTTACCCCTTATGTTTTTTTTTTTTGGCCAAAATATTGACCCCCTCCGATCTTCTTGAAACTCTGGATTCTGACAGAGGGCCACGAGACATCGACCAGCGCGCAAAAATGGAGGCTCTAGACCCTTCCAGAGCCGAGATATCGAAGGTCAAACTTTCAGCCAAAAAAAAAAAATGACAGTGTTACCCCTTATGTTTTTTTTTTTGGCTGAAAGTTTGACCTTCGATTTCTTGGCTCTGGAAGGGTCTAGAGCCTCCATTTTTGCGCGCTGGTCGATGTCTTGTGGCCCTCTGTCAGAATCCAGAGTTTCAAGAAGATCGGAGGGGGTCAATATTTTGGACAAAAAAAAAAAAACATAAGGGGTAACACTGTCATTTTTTTTTTGGCTGAAAGTTTGACCTTCGATATCTCGGCTCTGGAAGGGTCTAGAGCCTCCATTTTTGCGCGCTGGTCGATGTCTCGTGGCCCTCTGTCAGAATCCAGAGTTTCAAGAAGATCGGAGGGGGTCAAAATTTTGGCCAAAAAAAAAAAACATAAGGGGTAACACTGTCATTTTTTTTTTTTGCCGAAATTTTGACCCCCTCCGATCTTCTTGAAACTCTGGATTCTGACAGAGGGCCACGAGACATCGACCAGCACGCAAAAATGGAGGCTCTAGACCCTTCCAGAGCCGAGATATCGAAGGTCAAACTTTCAGCCAAAAAAAAAAAACATAAGGGGTAACACTGTCATTTTTTTTTTTGGCTGAAAGTTTGACCTTCGATATCTCGGCTCTGGAAGGGTCTAAAGCCTCCATTTTTGCGCGCTGGTCGATGTCTCGTGGCCCTCTGTCAGAATCCAGAGTTTCAAGAAGATCGGAGGGGGTCAAAATTTCGGCCAAAAAAAAAAATGACAGTGTTACCCCTTATGTTTTTTTTTTTGGCCAAAATTTTGACCCCCTCCGATCTTCTTGAAACTCTGGATTCTGACAGAGGGCCACGAGACATCGACCAGCGCGCAAAAATGGAGGCTCTAGACCCTTCCAGAGCCGAGATATCGAAGCTCAAACTTTCAGCCAAAAAAAAAAATGACAGTGTTACCCCTTATGTTTTTTTTTTTTTGGCTGAAAGTTTGACCTTCGATATCTTGGCTCTGGAAGGGTCTAGAGCCTCCATTTTTGCGCGCTGGTCGATGTCTCGTGGCCCTCTGTCAGAATCCAGAGTTTCAAGAAGATCGGAGGGGGTCAAAATTTTGGCCAAAAAAAAAAACATAAGGGGTAACACTGTCATTTTTTTTTTTTGGCCGAAATTTTGACCCCCTCCGATCTTCTTGAAACTCTGGATTCTGACAGAGGGCCACGAGACATCGACCAGCGCGCAAAAATGGAGGCTCTAGACCCTTCCAGAGCCGAGATATCGAAGGTCAAACTTTCAGCCAAAAAAAAAATGACAGTGTTACCCCTTATGTTTTTTTTTTTGGCCAAAATTTTGACCCCCTTCGATCTTCTTGAAACTCTGGATTCTGACAGAGGGCCACGAGACATCGACCAGCGCGCAAAAATGGAGGCTCTAGACCCTTCCAGAGCCGAGATATCGAAGGTCAAACTTTCAGCCAAAAAAAAAAAAACATAAGGGGTAACACTGTCATTTTTTTTTTTGGCTGAAAGTTTGACCTTCGATTTCTTGGCTCTGGAAGGGTCTAGGGCCTCCATTTTTGCGCGCTGGTCGATGTCTCATGGCCCTCTGTCAGAATCCAGAGTTTCAAGAAGATCGGAGGGGGTCAAAATTTTGGCCAAAAAAAAAAACATAAGGGGTAACACTGTCATTTTTTTTTTTGGCTGAAAGTTTGACCTTCGATATCTCGGCTCTGGAAGGGTCTAGAGCCTCCATTTTTGCGCGCTGGTCGATGTCTCGTGGCCCTCTGTCAGAATCCAGAGTTTCAAGAAGATCGGAGGGGGTCAAAATTTTGGCCAAAAAAAAAACCTAAGGGGTAAGACTGTCATTTTTTTTTTTTGGCTGAAAGTTTGACCTTCGATATCTCGGCTCTGGAAGGGTCTAGAGCCTCCATTTTTGCGCGCTGGTCGATGTCTCGTGGCCCTCTGTCAGAATCCAGAGTTTCAAGAAGATCGGAGGGGGTCAAAATTTTGGCCAAAAAAAAAACATAAGGGGTAACACTGTCATTTTTTTTTTTTGGCCGAAATTTTGACCCCCTCCGATCTTCTTGAAACTCTGGATTCTGACAGAGGGCCACGAGACATCGACCAGCGCGCAAAAATGGAGGCTCTAGACCCTTCCAGAGCCGAGATATCGAAGGTCAAACTTTCAGCCAAAAAAAAAAAATGACAGTGTTACCCCTTATGTTTTTTTTTTTTGGCTGAAAGTTTGACCTTCGATATCTCGGCTCTGGAAGGGTCTAGAGCCTCCATTTTTGCGCGCTGGTCGATGTCTCGTGGCCCTCTGTCAGAATCCAGAGTTTCAAGAAGATCGGAGGGGGTCAAAATTTTGGCCAAAAAAAAAACATAAGGGGTAACACTGTCATTTTTTTTTTGGCCGAAATTTTGACCCCCTCCGATCTTCTTGAAACTCTGGATTCTGACAGAGGGCCACGAGACATCGACCAGCGCGCAAAAATGGAGGCTCTAGACCCTTCCAGAGCCGAGATATCGAAGGTCAAACTTTCAGCCAAAAAAAAAAATGACAGTGTTACCCCTTATGTTTTTTTTTTTGGCTGAAAGTTTGACCTTCGATTTCTTGGCTCTGGAAGGGTCTAGAGCCTCCATTTTTGCGCGCTGGTCGATGTCTCGTGGCCCTCTGTCAGAATCCAGAGTTTCAAGAAGATCGGAGGGGGTCAAAATTTTGGCCAAAAAAAAAAAACATAAGGGGTAACACTGTCATTTTTTTTTTTTGGCTGAAAGTTTGACCTTCGATATCTCGGCTCTGGAAGGGTCTAGAGCCTCCATTTTTGCGCGCTGGTCGATGTCTCGTGGCCCTCTGTCAGAATCCAGAGTTTCAAGAATATCGGAGGGGGTCAAAATTTTGGCCAAAAAAAAAACATAAGGGGTAACACTGTCATTTTTTTTTTTTGGCCGAAATTTTGACCCCCTCCGATCTTCTTGAAACTCTGGATTCTGACAGAGGGCCACGAGACATCGACCAGCACGCAAAAATGGAGGCTCTAGACCCTTCCAGAGCCGAGATATCGAAGGTCAAACTTTCAGCCAAAAAAAAAAAATGACAGTGTTACCCCTTATGTTTTTTTTTTTTTTGGCTGAAAGTTTGACCTTCGATATCTCGGCTCTGGAAGGGTCTAGAGCCTCCATTTTTGCGCGCTGGTCGATGTCTCGTGGCCCTCTGTCAGAATCCAGAGTTTCAAAAAGATCGGAGGGGGTCAAAATTTCGGCCAAAAAAAAAAAACATAAGGGGTAACACTGTCATTTTATTTTTTTGGCCGAAATTTTGACCCCCTCCGATCTTCTTGAAACTCTGGATTCTGACAGAGGGCCACGAGACATCGACCAGCGCGCAAAAATGGAGGCTCTAGACCCTTCCAGAGCCGAGATATCGAAGGTCAAACTTTCAGCCAAAAAAAAAAATGACAGTGTTACCCCTTATGTTTTTTTTTTTTTGGCCAAAATTTTGACCCCCTCCGATCTTCTTGAAACTCTGGATTCTGACAGAGGGCCACGAGACATCGACCAGCGCGCAAAAATGGAGGCTCTAGACCCTTCCAGAGCCGAGATATCGAAGGTCAAACTTTCAGCCAAAAAAAAAAAATGACAGTGTTACCCCTTATGTTTTTTTTTTGGCTGAAAGTTTGACCTTCGATTTCTTGGCTCTGGAAGGGTCTAGAGCCTCCATTTTTGCGCGCTGATCGATGTCTTGTGGCCCTCTGTCAGAATCCAGAGTTTCAAGAAGATCGGAGGGGGTCAATATTTTGGCCAAAAAAAAAAAACATAAGGGGTAACACTGTCATTTTTTTTTTTGGCTGAAAGTTTGACCTTCGATATCTCGGCTCTGGAAGGGTCTAGAGCCTCCATTTTTGCGCGCTGGTCGATGTCTCGTGGCCCTCTGTCAGAATCCAGAGTTTCAAGAAGATCGGAGGGGGTCAAAATTTTGGCCAAAAAAAAAAAACATAAGGGGTAACACTGTCATTTTTTTTTTGGCCGAAATTTTGACCCCCTCCGATCTTCTTGAAACTCTGGATTCTGACAGAGGGCCACGAGACATCGACCAGCGCGCAAAAATGGAGGCTCTAGACCCTTACAAAGCCGAGATATCGAAGGTCAAACTTTCAGCCAAAAAAAAAAATGACAGTGTTACCCCTTATGTTTTTTTTTTTTGGCCAAAATTTTGACCCCCTCCGATCTTCTTGAAACTCTGGATTCTGACAGAGGGCCACGAGACATCGACCAGCGCGCAAAAATGGAGGCTCTAGACCCTTCCAGAGCCGAGATATCGAAGGTCAAACTTTCAGCCCAAAAAAAAATGACAGTGTTACCCCTTATGTTTTTTTTTTTTGGCTGAAAGTTTGACCTTCGATATCTCGGCTCTGGAAGGGTCTAGAGCCTCCATTTTTGCGCGCTGGTCGATGTCTCGTGGCCCTCTGTCAGAATCCAGAGTTTCAAGAAGATCGGAGGGGGTCAAAATTTTGGCCAAAAAAAAAAAACATAAGGGGTAACACTGTCATTTTTTTTTTTTTGGCCGAAATTTTGACCCCCTCCGATCTTCTTGAAACTCTGGATTCTGACAGAGGGCCACGAGACATCGACCAGCGTGCAAAAATGGAGGCTCTAGACCCTTCCAGAGCCGACGACCAGCGCGCAAAAATGGAGGCTCTAGACCCTTCCAGAGCCGAGATATCGAAGGTCAATCTTTCAGCCAAAAAAAAAAAACATAAGGGGTAACACTGTCATTTTTTTTTTTTGGCTGAAAGTTTGACCTTCGATATCTCGGCTCTGGAAGGGTCTAGAGCCTCCATTTTTGCGCGCTGGTCGATGTCTCGTGGCCCTCTGTCAGAATCCAGAGTTTCAAGAAGATCGGAGGGGGTCAAAATTTCGGCCAAAAAAAAAATGACAGTGTTACCCCTTATGTTTTTTTTTTTGGCCAAAATTTTGACCCCCTCCGATCTTCTTGAAACTCTGGATTCTGACAGAGGGCCACGAGACATCGACCAGCGCGCAAAAATGGAGGCTCTAGACCCTTCCAGAGCCGAGATATCGAAGCTCAAACTTTCAGCCAAAAAAAAAAATGACAGTGTTACCCCTTATGTTTTTTTTTTGGCTGAAAGTTTGACCTTCGATATCTCGGCTCTGGAAGGGTCTAGAGCCTCCATTTTTGCGCGCTGGTCGATGTCTCGTGGCCCTCTGTCAGAATCCAGAGTTTCAAGAAGATCGGAGGGGGTCAAAAATTCGGCCAAAAAAAAAAAAATGACAGTGTTACCCCTTATGTTTTTTTTTTTGGCCAAAATTTTGACCCCCTCCGATCTTCTTGAAACTCTGGATTCTGACAGAGGGCCACGAGACATCGACCAGCGCGCAAAAATGGAGGCTCTAGACCCTTCCAGAGCCGAGATATCGAAGGTCAAACTTTCAGCCAAAAAAAAAATGACAGTGTTACCCCTTATGTTTTTTTTTTTTGGCTGAAAGTTTGACCTTCGATATCTTGGCTCTGGAAGGGTCTAGAGCCTCCATTTTTGCGCGCTGGTCGATGTCTCGTGGCCCTCTGTCAGAATCCAGAGTTTCAAGAAGATCGGAGGGGGTCAAAATTTTGGCCAAAAAAAAAAAACATAAGGGGTAACACTGTCATTTTTTTTTTTTGGCCGAAATTTTGACCCCCTCCGATCTTCTTGAAACTCTGGATTCTGACAGAGGGCCACGAGACATCGACCAGCGCGCAAAAATGGAGGCTCTAGACCCTTCCAGAGCCGAGATATCGAAGGTCAAACTTTCAGCCAAAAAAAAAAAATGACAGTGTTACCCCTTATGTTTTTTTTTTTGGCCAAAATTTTGACCCCCTTCGATCTTCTTGAAACTCTGGATTCTGACAGAGGGCCACGAGACATCGACCAGCGCGCAAAAATGGAGGCTCTAGACCCTTCCAGAGCCGAGATATCGAAGGTCAAACTTTCAGCCAAAAAAAAAAAATGACAGTGTTACCCCTTATGTTTTTTTTTGGCTAAAAGTTTGACCTTCGATTTCTTGGCTCTGGAAGGGTCTAGAGCCTCCATTTTTGCGCGCTGGTCGATGTCTCGTGGCCCTCTGTCAGAATCCAGAGTTTCAAGAAGATCGGAGGGGGTCAAAATTTTGGCCAAAAAAAAAAAACATAAGGGGTAACACTGTCATTTTTTTTTTTTGGCTGAAAGTTTGACCTTCGATATCTCGGCTCTGGAAGGGTCTAGAGCCTCCATTTTTGCGCGCTGGTCGATGTCTCGTGGCCCTCTGTCAGAATCCAGAGTTTCAAGAAGATCGGAGGGGGTCAAAATTTTGGCCATAAAAAAAAAAAACATAAGGGGTAACACTGTCATTTTTTTTTTTGGCTGAAAGTTTGACCTTCGATATCTCGGCTCTGGAAGGGTCTAGAGCCTCCATTTTTGCGCGCTGGTCGATGTCTCGTGGCCCTCTGTCAGAATCCAGAGTTTCAAGAAGATCGGAGGGGGTCAAAATTTCGGCCAAAAAAAAAAAAATGACAGTGTTACCCCTTATGTTTTTTTTTTGGCCAAAATTTTGACCCCCTCCGATCTTCTTGAAACTCTGGATTCTGACAGAGGGCCACGAGACATCGACCAGCGCGCAAAAATGGAGGCTCTAGACCCTTCCAGAGCCGAGATATCGAAGGTCAAACTTTCAGCAAAAAAAAAAATGACAGTGTTACCCCTTATGTTTTTTTTTTTGGCTGAAAGTTTGACCTTCGATATCTTGGCTCTGGAAGGGTCTAGAGCCTCCATTTTTGCGCGCTGGTCGATGTCTCGTGGCCCTCTGTCAGAATCCAGAGTTTCAAGAAGATCGGAGGGGGTCAAAATTTTGGCCAAAAAAAAAAACATAAAGGGTAACACTGTCATTTTTTTTTTTGGCTGAAAGTTTGACCTTCGATATCTCGGCTCTGGAAGGGTCTAGAGCCTCCATTTTTGCGCGCTGGTCGATGTCTCGTGGCCCTCTGTCAGAATCCAGAGTTTCAAGAAGATCGGAGGGGGTCAAAATTTTGGCCAAAAAAAAAAACATAAGGGGTAACACTGTCATTTTTTTTTTTGGCCGAAATTTTGACCCCCTCCAATCTTCTTGAAACTCTGGATTCTGACAGAGGGCCACGAGACATCGACCAGCGCGCAAAAATGGAGGCTCTAGACCCTTCCAGAGCCGAGATATCGAAGGTAAAACTTTCAGCCAAAAAAAAAATGACAGTGTTACCCCTTATGTTTTTTTTTTTTGGCCAAAATTTTGACCCCCTCCGATCTTCTTGAAACTCTGGATTCTGACAGAGGGCCACGAGACATCGACCAGCGCGCAAAAATGGAGGCTCTAGACCCTTCCAGAGCCGAGATATCGAAGGTCAAACTTTCAGCCAAAAAAAAAAATGACAGTGTTACCCCTTATGTTTTTTTTTTTTGGCCAAAATATTGACCCCCTCCGATCTTCTTGAAACTCTGGATTCTGACAGAGGGCCACGAGACATCGACCAGCGCGCAAAAATGGAGGCTCTAGACCCTTCCAGAGCCGAGATATCGAAGGTCAAACTTTCAGCCAAAAAAAAAAAATGACAGTGTTACCCCTTATGTTTTTTTTTTTGGCTGAAAGTTTGACCTTCGATTTCTTGGCTCTGGAAGGGTCTAGAGCCTCCATTTTTGCGCGCTGGTCGATGTCTTGTGGCCCTCTGTCAGAATCCAGAGTTTCAAGAAGATCGGAGGGGGTCAATATTTTGGCCAAAAAAAAAAAAACATAAGGGGTAACACTGTCATTTTTTTTTTGGCTGAAAGTTTGACCTTCGATATCTCGGCTCTGGAAGGGTCTAGAGCCTCCATTTTTGCGCGCTGGTCGATGTCTCGTGGCCCTCTGTCAAAATCCAGAGTTTCAAGAAGATCGGAGGGGGTCAAAATTTTGGCCAAAAAAAAAAACATAAGGGGTAACACTGTCATTTTTTTTTTTGGCTGAAAGTTTGACCTTCGATATCTCGGCTTTGGAAGGGTCTAGAGCCTCCATTTTTGCGCGCTGGTCGATGTCTCGTGGCCCTCTGTCAGAATCCAGAGTTTCAAGAAGATCGGAGGGGGTCAAAATTTCGGCCAAAAAAAAAATGACAGTGTTACCCCTTATGTTTTTTTTTTTTGGCCAAATTTTGACCCCCTCCGATCTTCTTGAAACTCTGGATTCTGACAGAGGGCCACGAGACATCGACCAGCGCGCAAAAATGGAGGCTCTAGACCCTTCCAGAGCCGAGATATCGAAGGTCAAACTTTCAGCCAAAAAAAAAAATGACAGTGTTACCCCTTATGTTTTTTTTTTTTGGCCAAAATATTGACCCCCTCCGATCTTCTTGAAACTCTGGATTCTGACAGAGGGCCACAAGACATCGATCAGCGCGCAAAAATGGAGGCTCTAGACCCTTCCAGAGCCAAGAAATCGAAGGTCAAACTTTCAGCCAAAAAAAAAACATAAGGGGTAACACTGTCATTTTTTTTTTTTGGCTGAAAGTTTGACCTTCGATATCTCGGCTCTGGAAGGGTCTAGAGCCTCCATTTTTGCGCGCTGGTCGATGTCTCGTGGCCCTCTGTCAGAATCCAGAGTTTCAAGAAGATCGGAGGGGGTCAAAATTTTGGCCAAAAAAAAAAAAACATAAGGGGTAACACTGTCATTTTTTTTTTTGGCTGAAAGTTTGACCTTCGATATCTCGGCTCTGGAAGGGTCTAGAGCCTCCATTTTTGCGCGCTGGTCGATGTCTCGTGGCCCTCTGTCAGAATCCAGAGTTTCAAGAAGATCGGAGGGGGTCAAAATTTCGGCCAAAAAAATAAAATGACAGTGTTACCCCTTATGTTTTTTTTTTGGCTGAAAGTTTGACCTTCGATTTCTTGGCTCTGGAAGGGTCTAGAGCCTCCATTTTTGCGCGCTGATCGATGTCTTGTGGCCCTCTGTCAGAATCCAGAGTTTCAAGAAGATCGGAGGGGGTCAATATTTTGGCCAAAAAAAAAAAACATAAGGGGTAACACTGTCATTTTTTTTTTTGGCTGAAAGTTTGACCTTCGATATCTCGGCTCTGGAAGGGTCTAGAGCCTCCATTTTTGCGCGCTGGTCGATGTCTCGTGGCCCTCTGTCAGAATCCAGAGTTTCAAGAAGATCGGAGGGGGTCAAAATTTTGGCCAAAAAAAAAAAACATAAGGGGTAACACTGTCATTTTTTTTTTGGCCGAAATTTTGACCCCCTCCGATCTTCTTGAAACTCTGGATTCTGACAGAGGGCCACGAGACATCGACCAGCGCGCAAAAATGGAGGCTCTAGACCCTTCCAAAGCCGAGATATCGAAGGTCAAACTTTCAGCCAAAAAAAAAAATGACAGTGTTACCCCTTATGTTTTTTTTTTTTGGCCAAAATTTTGACCCCCTCCGATCTTCTTGAAACTCTGGATTCTGACAGAGGGCCACGAGACATCGACCAGCGCGCAAAAATGGAGGCTCTAGACCCTTCCAGAGCCGAGATATCGAAGGTCAAACTTTCAGCCCAAAAAAAAATGACAGTGTTACCCCTTATGTTTTTTTTTTTTGGCTGAAAGTTTGACCTTCGATATCTCGGCTCTGGAAGGGTCTAGAGCCTCCATTTTTGCGCGCTGGTCGATGTCTCGTGGCCCTCTGTCAGAATCCAGAGTTTCAAGAAGATCGGAGGGGGTCAAAATTTTGGCCAAAAAAAAAAAACATAAGGGGTAACACTGTCATTTTTTTTTTTTGGCCGAAATTTTGACCCCCTCCGATCTTCTTGAAACTCTGGATTCTGACAGAGGGCCACGAGACATCGACCAGCGTGCAAAAATGGAGGCTCTAGACCCTTCCAGAGCCGACGACCAGCGCGCAAAAATGGAGGCTCTAGACCCTTCCAGAGCCGAGATATCGAAGGTCAATCTTTCAGCCAAAAAAAAAAAACATAAGGGGTAACACTGTCATTTTTTTTTTTTGGCTGAAAGTTTGACCTTCGATATCTCGGCTCTGGAAGGGTCTAGAGCCTCCATTTTTGCGCGCTGGTCGATGTCTCGTGGCCCTCTGTCAGAATCCAGAGTTTCAAGAAGATCGGAGGGGGTCAAAATTTCGGCCAAAAAAAAAAATGACAGTGTTACCCCTTATGTTTTTTTTTTGGCCAAAATTTTGACCCCCTCCGATCTTCTTGAAACTCTGGATTCTGACAGAGGGCCACGAGACATCGACCAGCGCGCAAAAATGGAGGCTCTAGACCCTTCCAGAGCCGAGATATCGAAGCTCAAACTTTCAGCCAAAAAAAAAATGACAGTGTTACCCCTTATGTTTTTTTTTTGGCTGAAAGTTTGACCTTCGATATCTCGGCTCTGGAAGGGTCTAGAGCCTCCATTTTTGCGCGCTGGTCGATGTCTCGTGGCCCTCTGTCAGAATCCAGAGTTTCAAGAAGATCGGAGGGGGTCAAAAATTCGGCCAAAAAAAAAAAATGACAGTGTTACCCCTTATGTTTTTTTTTTTGGCCAAAATTTTGACCCCCTCCGATCTTCTTGAAACTCTGGATTCTGACAGAGGGCCACGAGACATCGACCAGCGCGCAAAAATGGAGGCTCTAGACCCTTCCAGAGCCGAGATATCGAAGGTCAAACTTTCAGCCAAAAAAAAAATGACAGTGTTACCCCTTATGTTTTTTTTTTTTGGCTGAAAGTTTGACCTTCGATATCTTGGCTCTGGAAGGGTCTAGAGCCTCCATTTTTGCGCGCTGGTCGATGTCTCGTGGCCCTCTGTCAGAATCCAGAGTTTCAAGAAGATCGGAGGGGGTCAAAATTTTGGCCAAAAAAAAAAAACATAAGGGGTAACACTGTCATTTTTTTTTTTTGGCCGAAATTTTGACCCCCTCCGATCTTCTTGAAACTCTGGATTCTGACAGAGGGCCACGAGACATCGACCAGCGCGCAAAAATGGAGGCTCTAGACCCTTCCAGAGCCGAGATATCGAAGGTCAAACTTTCAGCCAAAAAAAAAAAATGACAGTGTTACCCCTTATGTTTTTTTTTTTGGCCAAAATTTTGACCCCCTTCGATCTTCTTGAAACTCTGGATTCTGACAGAGGGCCACGAGACATCGACCAGCGCGCAAAAATGGAGGCTCTAGACCCTTCCAGAGCCGAGATATCGAAGGTCAAACTTTCAGCCAAAAAAAAAAAATGACAGCGTTACCCCTTATGTTTTTTTTTGGCTAAAAGTTTGACCTTCGATTTCTTGGCTCTGGAAGGGTCTAGAGCCTCCATTTTTGCGCGCTGGTCGATGTCTCGTGGCCCTCTGTCAGAATCCAGAGTTTCAAGAAGATCGGAGGGGGTCAAAATTTTGGCCAAAAAAAAAAAACATAAGGGGTAACACTGTCATTTTTTTTTTTTGGCTGAAAGTTTGACCTTCGATATCTCGGCTCTGGAAGGGTCTAGAGCCTCCATTTTTGCGCGCTGGTCGATGTCTCGTGGCCCTCTGTCAGAATCCAGAGTTTCAAGAAGATCGGAGGGGGTCAAAATTTTGGCCATAAAAAAAAAAAACATAAGGGGTAACACTGTCATTTTTTTTTTTGGCTGAAAGTTTGACCTTCGATATCTCGGCTCTGGAAGGGTCTAGAGCCTCCATTTTTGCGCGCTGGTCGATGTCTCGTGGCCCTCTGTCAGAATCCAGAGTTTCAAGAAGATCGGAGGGGGTCAAAATTTCGGCCAAAAAAAAATGACAGTGTTACCCCTTATGTTTTTTTTTTGGCCAAAATTTTGACCCCCTCCGATCTTCTTGAAACTCTGGATTCTGACAGAGGGCCACGAGACATCGACCAGCGCGCAAAAATGGAGGCTCTAGACCCTTCCAGAGCCGAGATATCGAAGGTCAAACTTTCAGCCAAAAAAAAAATGACAGTGTTACCCCTTATGTTTTTTTTTTTCGAAGGTCAAACTTTCAGCCAAAAAAAAAAATGACAGTGTTACCCCTTATGTTTTTTTTTTTGGCTGAAAGTTTGACCTTCGATATCTTGGCTCTGGAAGGGTCTAGAGCCTCCATTTTTGCGCGCTGGTCGATGTCTCGTGGCCCTCTGTCAGAATCCAGAGTTTCAAGAAGATCGGAGGGGGTCAAAATTTTGACCAAAAAAAAAAACATAAGGGGTAACACTGTCATTTTTTTTTTTGGCTGAAAGTTTGACCTTTGATATCTCGGCTCTGGAAGGGTCTAGAGCCTCCATTTTTGCGCGCTGGTCGATGTCTCGTGGCCCTCTGTCAGAATCCAGAGTTTCAAGAAGATCGGAGGGGGTCAAAATTTTGGCCAAAAAAAAAAACATAAGGGGTAACACTGTCATTTTTTTTTTTGGCTGAAAGTTTGACCTTCGATATCTCGGCTCTGGAAGGGTCTAGAGCCTCCATTTTTGCGCGCTGGTCGATGTCTCGTGGCCCTCTGTCAGAATCCAGAGTTTCAAGAAGATCGGAGGGGGTCAAAATTTCGGCCAAAAAAAAAAATGACAGTGTTACCCCTTATGTTTTTTTTTTCGGCCAAAATTTTGACCCCCTCCAATCTTCTTGAAACTCTGGATTCTGACAGAGGGCCACGAGACATCGACCAGCGCGCAAAAATGGAGGCTCTAGACCCTTCCAGAGCCGAGATATCGAAGGTCAAACTTTCAGCAAAAAAAAAAAAACATAAGGGGTAACACTGTCATTTTTTTTTTGGCTGAAAGTTTGACCTTCGATATCTCGGCTCTGGAAGGGTCTAGAGCCTCCATTTTTGCGCGCTGGTCGATGTCTCGTGGCCCTCTGTCAGAATCCAGAGTTTCAAGAAGATCGGAGGGGGTCAAAATTTTGGCCAAAAAAAAAACAACATAAGGGGTAACACTGTCATTTTTTTTTTGGCCGAAATTTTGACCCCCTCCGATCTTCTTGAAACTCTGGATTCTGACAGAGGGCCACGAGACATCGACCAGCGCGCAAAAATGGAGGCTCTAGACCCTTCCAGAGCCGAGATATCGAAGGTCAAACTTTCAGCCAAAAAAAAAATGACAGTGTTACCCCTTATGTTTTTTTTTTTTGGCTGAAAGTTTGACCTTCGATATCTCGGCTCTGGAAGGGTCTAGAGCCTCCATTTTTGCGCGCTGGTCGATGTCTCGTGGCCCTCTGTCAGAATCCAGAGTTTCAAGAAGATCGGAGGGGGTCAAAATTTTGGCCAAAAAAAAAAACATAAGGGGTAACACTGTCATTTTTTTTTTTGCCCGAAATTTTGACCCCCTCCGATCTTCTTGAAACTCTGGATTCTGATAGAGGGCCACGAGACATCGACCAGCGCGCAAAAATGGAGGCTCTAGACCCTTCCAGAGCCGAGATATCGAAGGTCAAACTTTCAGCCAAAAAAAAAAATGACAGTGTTACCCCTTATGTTTTTTTTTTTTTTGGCTGAAAGTTTGACCTTCGATATCTCGGCTCTGGAAGGGTCTAGAGCCTCCATTTTTGCGCGCTGGTCGATGTCTCGTGGCCCTCTGTCAGAATCCAGAGTTTCAAAAAGATCAGAGGGGGTCAAAATTTCGGCCAAAAAAAAAAACATAAGGGGTAACACTGTCATTTTATTTTTTTGGCCGAAATTTTGACCCCCTCCGATCTTCTTGAAACTCTGGATTCTGACAGAGGGCCACGAGACATCGACCAGCGCGCAAAAATGGAGGCTCTAGACCCTTCCAGAGCCGAGATATCGAAGGTCAAACTTTCAGCCAAAAAAAAAAATGACAGTGTTACCCCTTATGTTTTTTTTTTTTGGCCAAAATTTTGACCCCCTCCGATCTTCTTGAAACTCTGGATTCTGACAGAGGGCCACGAGACATCGACCAGCGCGCAAAAATGGAGGCTCTAGACCCTTCCAGAGCCGAGATATCGAAGGTAAAACTTTCAGCCAAAAAAAAAATGACAGTGTTACCCCTTATGTTTTTTTTTTTTGGCCAAAATTTTGACCCCCTCCGATCTTCTTGAAACTCTGGATTCTGACAGAGGGCCACGAGACATCGACCAGCGCGCAAAAATGGAGGCTCTAGACCCTTCCAGAGCCGAGATATCGAAGGTCAAACTTTCAGCCAAAAAAAAAAATGACAGTGTTACCCCTTATGTTTTTTTTTTGGCTGAAAGTTTGACCTTCGATATCTTGGCTCTGGAAGGGTCTAGAGCCTCCATTTTTGCGCGCTGGTCAATGTCTCGTGGCCCTCTGTCAGAATCCAGAGTTTCAAGAAGATCGGAGGGGGTCAATATTTTGGCCAAAAAAAAAAAACATAAGGGGTAACACTGTCATTTTTTTTTTTTGGCTGAAAGTTTGACCTTCGATATCTCGGCTCTGGAAGGGTCTAGAGCCTCCATTTTTGCGCGCTGGTCGTTGTCTCGTGGCCCTCTGTCAGAATCCAGAGTTTGAAGAAGATCGGAGGGGGTCAAAATTTTGGCCAAAAAAAAAACATAAGGGGTAACACTGTCATTTTTTTTTTGGCCGAAATTTTGACCCCCTCCGATCTTCTTGAAACTCTGGATTCTGACAGAGGGCCACGAGACATCAACCAGCGCGCAAAAATGGAGGCTCTAGACCCTTCTAGAGCCGAGATATCGAAGGTCAAACTTTCAGCCAAAAAAAAAAAAATGACAGTGTTACCCCTTATGTTTTTTTTTTTTTGGCCAAAATTTTGACCCCCTCCGATCTTCTTGAAACTCTGGATTCTGACAGAGGGCCACGAGACATCGACCAGCGCGCAAAAATGGAGGCTCTAGACCCTTCCAGAGCCGAGATATCGAAGGTCAAACTTTCAGCCAAAAAAAAAATGACAGTGTTACCCCTTATGTTTTTTTTTTTTTGGCTGAAAGTTTGACCTTCGATTTCTTGGCTCTGGAAGGGTCTAGAGCCTCCATTTTTGCGCGCTGGTCGATGTCTCATGGCCCTCTGTCAGAATCCAGAGTTTCAAGAAGATCGGAGGGGGTCAAAATTTTGGCCAAAAAAAAAACATAAGGGGTAACACTGTCATTTTTTTTTTTGGCTGAAAGTTTGACCTTCGATATCTCGGCTCTCGAAGGGTCTAGAGCCTCCATTTTTGCGCGCTGGTCGATGTCTCGTGGCCCTCTGTCAGAATCCAGAGTTTCAAGAAGATCGGAGGGGGTCAAAATTTTGGCCAAAAAAAAAACATAAGGGGTAAGACTGTCATTTTTTTTTTTGGCTGAAAGTTTGACCTTCGATGTCTCGGCTCTGGAAGGGTCTAGAGCCTCCATTTTTGCGCGCTGGTCGATGTCTCGTGGCCCTCTGTCAGAATCCAGAGTTTCAAGAAGATCGGAGGGGGTCAAAATTTTGGCCAAAAAAAAAACATAAGGGGTAACACTGTCATTTTTTTTTTATTTGGCCGAAATTTTGACCCCCTCCGATCTTCTTGAAACTCTGGATTCTGACAGAGGGCCACGAGACATCGACCAGCGCGCAAAAATGGAGGCTCTAGACCCTTCCAGAGCCGAGATATCGAAGGTCAAACTTTCAGCCAAAAAAAAAAAATGACAGTGTTACCCCTTATGTTTTTTTTTTTTGGCCAAAATTTTGACCCCCTCCGATCTTCTTGAAACTCTGGATTCTGACAGAGGGCCACGAGACATCGACCAGCGCGCAAAAATGGAGGCTCTAGACCCTTCCAGAGCCGAGATATCGAAGGTCAAACTTTCAGCCAAAAAAAAAATGACAGTGTTACCCCTTATGTTTTTTTTTTTTGGCTGAAAGTTTGACCTTCGATTTCTTGGCTCTGGAAGGGTCTAGAACCTCCATTTTTGCGCGCTGGTCGATGTCTCGTGGCCCTCTGTCAGAATCCAGAGTTTCAAGAAGATCGGAGGGGGTCAAAATTTTGGCCAAAAAAAAAAAAACATAAGGGGTAACACTGTCATTTTTTTTTTTTTGGCTGAAAGTTTGACCTTCGATATCTTGGCTCTGGAAGGGTCTAGAGCCTCCATTTTTGCGTGCTGGTCGATGTCTCGTGGCCCTCTGTCAGAATCCAGAGTTTCAAGAAGATCGGAGGGGGTCAAAATTTTGGCCAAAAAAAAAACATAAGGGGTAAGACTGTCATTTTTTTTTTTTGGCTGAAAGTTTGACCTTCGATATCTCGGCTCTGGAAGGGTCTAGAGCCTCCATTTTTGCGCGCTGGTTGATGTCTCGTGGCCCTCTGTCAGAATCCAGAGTTTCAAGAAGATCGGAGGGAGTCAAAATTTTGGCCAAAAAAAAACCATAAGGGGTAACACTGTCATTTTTTTTTTTTTGGCCGAAATTTTGACCCCCTCCGATCTTCTTGAAACTCTGGATTCTGACAGAGGGCCACGAGACATCGACCAGCGCGCAAAAATGGAGGCTCTAGACCCTTCCAGAGCCGAGATATCGAAGGTCAAACTTTCAGCCAAAAAAAAAAATGACAGTGTTACCCCTTATGTTTTTTTTTTTTTGGCTGAAAGTTTGACCTTCGATATCTCGGCTCTGGAAGGGTCTAGAGCCTCCATTTTTGCGCGCTGGTCGATGTCTCGTGGCCCTCTGTCAGAATCCAGAGTTTCAAAAAGATCAGAGGGGGTCAAAATTTCGGCCAAAAAAAAAAACATAAGGGGTAACACTGTCATTTTATTTTTTTGGCCGAAATTTTGACCCCCTCCGATCTTCTTGAAACTCTGGATTCTGACAGAGGGCCACGAGACATCGACCAGCGCGCAAAAATGGAGGCTCTAGACCCTTCCAGAGCCGAGATATCGAAGGTCAAACTTTCAGCCAAAAAAAAAAATGACAGTGTTACCCCTTATGTTTTTTTTTTTTGGCCAAAATTTTGACCCCCTCCGATCTTCTTGAAACTCTGGATTCTGACAGAGGGCCACGAGACATCGACCAGCGCGCAAAAATGGAGGCTCTAGACCCTTCCAGAGCCGAGATATTGAAGGTCAAACTTTCAGCCAAAAAAAAAAAAATGACAGTGTTACCCCTTATGTTTTTTTTTTGGCTGAAAGTTTGACCTTCGATTTCTTGGCTCTGGAAGGGTCTAGAGCCTCCATTTTTGCGCGCTGGTCGATGTCTTGTGGCCCTCTGTCAGAATCCAGAGTTTCAAGAAGATCGGAGGGGGTCAATATTTTGGCCAAAAAAAAAAAAAACATAAGGGGTAACACTGTCATTTTTTTTTTTGGCTGAAAGTTTGACCTTCGATATCTCGGCTCTGGAAGGGTCTAGAGCCTCCATTTTTGCGCGCTGGTCGATGTCTCGTGGCCCTCTGTCAGAATCCAGAGTTTCAAGAAGATCGGAGGGGGTCAAAATTTTGGCCAAAAAAAAAACATAAGGGGTAACACTGTCATTTTTTTTTTTTGCCGAAATTTTGACCCCCTCCGATCTTCTTGAAACTCTGGATTCTGACAGAGGGCCACGAGACATCGACCAGCACGCAAAAATGGAGGCTCTAGACCCTTCCAGAGCCGAGATATCGAAGCTCAAACTTTCAGCCAAAAAAAAAATGACAGTGTTACCCCTTATGTTTTTTTTTTGGCTGAAAGTTTGACCTTCGATATCTCGGCTCTGGAAGGGTCTAGAGCCTCCATTTTTGCGCGCTGGTCGATGTCTCGTGGCCCTCTGTCAGAATCCAGAGTTTCAAGAAGATCGGAGGGGGTCAAAATTTTGGCCAAAAAAAAAAACATAAGGGGTAACACTGTCATTTTTTTTTTTTGCCCGAAATTTTGACCCCCTCCGATCTTCTTGAAACTCTGGATTCTGACAGAGGGCCACGAGACATCGACCAGCGCGCAAAAATGGAGGCTCTAGACCCTTCCAGAGCCGAGATATCGAAGGTCAAACTTTCAGCCAAAAAAAAAAATGACAGTGTTACCCCTTATGTTTTTTTTTTGGCTGAAAGTTTGACCTTCGATTTCTTGGCTCTGGAAGGGTCTAGAGCCTCCATTTTTGCGCGCTGGTCGATGTCTCGTGGCCCTCTGTCAGAATCCAGAGTTTCAAGAAGATCGGAGGGGGTCAAAATTTTGGCCAAAAAAAAAAAAACATAAGGGGTAACACTGTCATTTTTTTTTTTGGCTGAAAGTTTGACCTTCGATATCTCGGCTCTGGAAGGGTCTAGAGCCTCCATTTTTGCGCGCTGGTCGATGTCTCGTGGCCCTCTGTCAGAATCCAGAGTTTCAAGAAGATCGGAGGGGGTCAAAATTTTGGCCAAAAAAAAAACATAAGGGGTAACACTGTCATTTTTTTTTTTTGGCCGAAATTTTGACCCCCTCCGATCTTCTTGAAACTCTGGATTCTGACAGAGGGCCACGAGACATCGACCAGCACGCAAAAATGGAGGCTCTAGACCCTTCCAGAGCCGAGATATCGAAGGTCAAACTTTCAGCCAAAAAAAAAAAAATGACAGTGTTACCCCTTATGTTTTTTTTTTTTTTGGCTGAAAGTTTGACCTTCGATATCTCGGCTCTGGAAGGGTCTAGAGCCTCCATTTTTGCGCGCTGGTCGATGTCTCGTGGCCCTCTGTCAGAATCCAGAGTTTCAAAAAGATCAGAGGGGGTCAAAATTTCGGCCAAAAAAAAAACATAAGGGGTAACACTGTCATTTTATTTTTTTGGCCGAAATTTTGACCCCCTCCGATCTTCTTGAAACTCTGGATTCTGACAGAGGGCCACGAGACATCGACCAGCGCGCAAAAATGGAGGCTCTAGACCCTTCCAGAGCCGAGATATCGAAGGTCAAACTTTCAGCCAAAAAAAAAAATGACAGTGTTACCCCTTATGTTTTTTTTTTTTGGCCAAAATTTTGACCCCCTCCGATCTTCTTGAAACTCTGGATTCTGACAGAGGGCCACGAGATATCGACCAGCGCGCAAAAATGGAGGCTCTAGACCCTTCCAGAGCCGAGATATTGAAGGTCAAACTTTCAGCCAAAAAAAAAAAATGACAGTGTTACCCCTTATGTTTTTTTTTTGGCTGAAAGTTTGACCTTCGATTTCTTGGCTCTGGAAGGGTCTAGAGCCTCCATTTTTGCGCGCTGGTCGATGTCTTGTGGCCCTCTGTCAGAATCCAGAGTTTCAAGAAGATCGGAGGGGGTCAATATTTTGGCCAAAAAAAAAAAAAACATAAGGGGTAACACTGTCATTTTTTTTTTTGGCTGAAAGTTTGACCTTCGATATCTCGGCTCTGGAAGGGTCTAGAGCCTCCATTTTTGCGCGCTGGTCGATGTCTCGTGGCCCTCTGTCAGAATCCAGAGTTTCAAGAAGATCGGAGGGGGTCAAAATTTTGGCCAAAAAAAAAACATAAGGGGTAACACTGTCATTTTTTTTTTTTTGCCGAAATTTTGACCCCCTCCGATCTTCTTGAAACTCTGGATTCTGACAGAGGGCCACGAGACATCGACCAGCACGCAAAAATGGAGGCTCTAGACCCTTCCAGAGCCGAGATATCGAAGCTCAAACTTTCAGCCAAAAAAAAAATGACAGTGTTACCCCTTATGTTTTTTTTTTGGCTGAAAGTTTGACCTTCGATATCTCGGCTCTGGAAGGGTCTAGAGCCTCCATTTTTGCGCGCTGGTCGATGTCTCGTGGCCCTCTGTCAGAATCCAGAGTTTCAAGAAGATCGGAGGGGGTCAAAAATTCGGCCAAAAAAAAAAAATGACAGTGTTACCCCTTATGTTTTTTTTTTTGGCCAAAATTTTGACCCCCTCCGATCTTCTTGAAACTCTGGATTCTGACAGAGGGCCACGAGACATCGACCAGCGCGCAAAAATGGAGGCTCTAGACCCTTCCAGAGCCGAGATATCGAAGGTCAAACTTTCAGCCAAAAAAAAAATGACAGTGTTACCCCTTATGTTTTTTTTTTTTGGCTGAAAGTTTGACCTTCGATATCTTGGCTCTGGAAGGGTCTAGAGCCTCCATTTTTGCGCGCTGGTCGATGTCTCGTGGCCCTCTGTCAGAATCCAGAGTTTCAAGAAGATCGGAGGGGGTCAAAATTTTGGCCAAAAAAAAAAAAACATAAGGGGTAACACTGTCATTTTTTTTTTTGGCCGAAATTTTGACCCCCTCCGATCTTCTTGAAACTCTGGATTCTGACAGAGGGCCACGAGACATCGACCAGCGCGCAAAAATGGAGGCTCTAGACCCTTCCAGAGCCGAGATATCGAAGGTCAAACTTTCAGCCAAAAAAAAAAAATGACAGTGTTACCCCTTATGTTTTTTTTTTTGGCCAAAATTTTGACCCCCTTCGATCTTCTTGAAACTCTGGATTCTGACAGAGGGCCACGAGACATCGACCAGCGCGCAAAAATGGAGGCTCTAGACCCTTCCAGAGCCGAGATATCGAAGGTCAAACTTTCAGCCAAAAAAAAAAATGACAGTGTTACCCCTTATGTTTTTTTTTGGCTAAAAGTTTGACCTTCGATTTCTTGGCTCTGGAAGGGTCTAGAGCCTCCATTTTTGCGCGCTGGTCGATGTCTCGTGGCCCTCTGTCAGAATCCAGAGTTTCAAGAAGATCGGAGGGGGTCAAAATTTTGGCCAAAAAAAAAAAAACATAAGGGGTAACACTGTCATTTTTTTTTTTTGGCTGAAAGTTTGACCTTCGATATCTCGGCTCTGGAAGGGTCTAGAGCCTCCATTTTTGCGCGCTGGTCGATGTCTCGTGGCCCTCTGTCAGAATCCAGAGTTTCAAGAAGATCGGAGGGGGTCAAAATTTTGGCCATAAAAAAAAAACATAAGGGGTAACACTGTCATTTTTTTTTTTGGCTGAAAGTTTGACCTTCGATATCTCGGCTCTGGAAGGGTCTAGAGCCTCCATTTTTGCGCGCTGGTCGATGTCTCGTGGCCCTCTGTCAGAATCCAGAGTTTCAAGAAGATCGGAGGGGGTCAAAATTTCGGCCAAAAAAAAAAATGACAGTGTTACCCCTTATGTTTTTTTTTTTGGCCAAAATTTTGACCCCCTCCGATCTTCTTGAAACTCTGGATTCTGACAGAGGGCCACGAGACATCGACCAGCGCGCAAAAATGGAGGCTCTAGACCCTTCCAGAGCCGAGATATCGAAGGTCAAACTTTCAGCCAAAAAAAAAAATGACAGTGTTACCCCTTATGTTTTTTTTTTGGCTGAAAGTTTGACCTTCGATATCTTGGCTCTGGAAGGGTCTAGAGCCTCCATTTTTGCGCGCTGGTCGATGTCTCGTGGCCCTCTGTCAGAATCCAGAGTTTCAAGAAGATCGGAGGGGGTCAAAATTTTGACCAAAAAAAAAAACATAAGGGGTAACACTGTCATTTTTTTTTTTGGCTGAAAGTTTGACCTTTGATATCTCGGCTCTGGAAGGGTCTAGAGCCTCCATTTTTGCGCGCTGGTCGATGTCTCGTGGCCCTCTGTCAGAATCCAGAGTTTCAAGAAGATCGGAGGGGGTCAAAATTTTGGCCAAAAAAAAAAACATAAGGGGTAACACTGTCATTTTTTTTTTTGGCTGAAAGTTTGACCTTCGATATCTCGGCTCTGGAAGGGTCTAGAGCCTCCATTTTTGCGCGCTGGTCGATGTCTCGTGGCCCTCTGTCAGAATCCAGAGTTTCAAGAAGATCGGAGGGGGTCAAAATTTCGGCCAAAAAAAAAAATGACAGTGTTACCCCTTATGTTTTTTTTTTCGGCCAAAATTTTGACCCCCTCCAATCTTCTTGAAACTCTGGATTCTGACAGAGGGCCACGAGACATCGACCAGCGCGCAAAAATGGAGGCTCTAGACCCTTCCAGAGCCGAGATATCGAAGGTCAAACTTTCAGCAAAAAAAAAAAAACATAAGGGGTAACACTGTCATTTTTTTTTTGGCTGAAAGTTTGACCTTCGATATCTCGGCTCTGGAAGGGTCTAGAGCCTCCATTTTTGCGCGCTGGTCGATGTCTCGTGGCCCTCTGTCAGAATCCAGAGTTTCAAGAAGATCGGAGGGGGTCAAAATTTTGGCCAAAAAAAAAACAACATAAGGGGTAACACTGTCATTTTTTTTTTTTTGGCCGAAATTTTGACCCCCTCCGATCTTCTTGAAACTCTGGATTCTGACAGAGGGCCACGAGACATCGACCAGCGCGCAAAAATGGAGGCTCTAGACCCTTCCAGAGCCGAGATATCGAAGGTCAAACTTTCAGCCAAAAAAAAAAAATGACAGTGTTACCCCTTATGTTTTTTTTTTTTTGGCTGAAAGTTTGACCTTCGATATCTCGGCTCTGGAAGGGTCTAGAGCCTCCATTTTTGCGCGCTGGTCGATGTCTCGTGGCCCTCTGTCAGAATCCAGAGTTTCAAGAAGATCGGAGGGGGTCAAAATTTTGGCCAAAAAAAAAAACATAAGGGGTAACACTGTCATTTTTTTTTTTTGCCCGAAATTTTGACCCCCTCCGATCTTCTTGAAACTCTGGATTCTGACAGAGGGCCACGAGACATCGACCAGCGCGCAAAAATGGAGGCTCTAGACCCTTCCAGAGCCGAGATATCGAAGGTCAAACTTTCAGCCAAAAAAAAAAATGACAGTGTTACCCCTTATGTTTTTTTTTTGGCTGAAAGTTTGACCTTCGATTTCTTGGCTCTGGAAGGGTCTAGAGCCTCCATTTTTGCGCGCTGGTCGATGTCTCGTGGCCCTCTGTCAGAATCCAGAGTTTCAAGAAGATCGGAGGGGGTCAAAATTTTGGCCAAAAAAAAAAAAACATAAGGGGTAACACTGTCATTTTTTTTTTTGGCTGAAAGTTTGACCTTCGATATCTCGGCTCTGGAAGGGTCTAGAGCCTCCATTTTTGCGCGCTGGTCGATGTCTCGTGGCCCTCTGTCAGAATCCAGAGTTTCAAGAAGATCGGAGGGGGTCAAAATTTTGGCCAAAAAAAAAACATAAGGGGTAACACTGTCATTTTTTTTTTTTGGCCGAAATTTTGACCCCCTCCGATCTTCTTGAAACTCTGGATTCTGACAGAGGGCCACGAGACATCGACCAGCACGCAAAAATGGAGGCTCTAGACCCTTCCAGAGCCGAGATATCGAAGGTCAAACTTTCAGCCAAAAAAAAAAAAATGACAGTGTTACCCCTTATGTTTTTTTTTTTTTTGGCTGAAAGTTTGACCTTCGATATCTCGGCTCTGGAAGGGTCTAGAGCCTCCATTTTTGCGCGCTGGTCGATGTCTCGTGGCCCTCTGTCAGAATCCAGAGTTTCAAAAAGATCAGAGGGGGTCAAAATTTCGGCCAAAAAAAAAACATAAGGGGTAACACTGTCATTTTATTTTTTTGGCCGAAATTTTGACCCCCTCCGATCTTCTTGAAACTCTGGATTCTGACAGAGGGCCACGAGACATCGACCAGCGCGCAAAAATGGAGGCTCTAGACCCTTCCAGAGCCGAGATATCGAAGGTCAAACTTTCAGCCAAAAAAAAAAATGACAGTGTTACCCCTTATGTTTTTTTTTTTTGGCCAAAATTTTGACCCCCTCCGATCTTCTTGAAACTCTGGATTCTGACAGAGGGCCACGAGATATCGACCAGCGCGCAAAAATGGAGGCTCTAGACCCTTCCAGAGCCGAGATATTGAAGGTCAAACTTTCAGCCAAAAAAAAAAAATGACAGTGTTACCCCTTATGTTTTTTTTTTGGCTGAAAGTTTGACCTTCGATTTCTTGGCTCTGGAAGGGTCTAGAGCCTCCATTTTTGCGCGCTGGTCGATGTCTTGTGGCCCTCTGTCAGAATCCAGAGTTTCAAGAAGATCGGAGGGGGTCAATATTTTGGCCAAAAAAAAAAAAAACATAAGGGGTAACACTGTCATTTTTTTTTTTGGCTGAAAGTTTGACCTTCGATATCTCGGCTCTGGAAGGGTCTAGAGCCTCCATTTTTGCGCGCTGGTCGATGTCTCGTGGCCCTCTGTCAGAATCCAGAGTTTCAAGAAGATCGGAGGGGGTCAAAATTTTGGCCAAAAAAAAAACATAAGGGGTAACACTGTCATTTTTTTTTTTTTGCCGAAATTTTGACCCCCTCCGATCTTCTTGAAACTCTGGATTCTGACAGAGGGCCACGAGACATCGACCAGCACGCAAAAATGGAGGCTCTAGACCCTTCCAGAGCCGAGATATCGAAGCTCAAACTTTCAGCCAAAAAAAAAATGACAGTGTTACCCCTTATGTTTTTTTTTTGGCTGAAAGTTTGACCTTCGATATCTCGGCTCTGGAAGGGTCTAGAGCCTCCATTTTTGCGCGCTGGTCGATGTCTCGTGGCCCTCTGTCAGAATCCAGAGTTTCAAGAAGATCGGAGGGGGTCAAAAATTCGGCCAAAAAAAAAAAATGACAGTGTTACCCCTTATGTTTTTTTTTTTGGCCAAAATTTTGACCCCCTCCGATCTTCTTGAAACTCTGGATTCTGACAGAGGGCCACGAGACATCGACCAGCGCGCAAAAATGGAGGCTCTAGACCCTTCCAGAGCCGAGATATCGAAGGTCAAACTTTCAGCCAAAAAAAAAATGACAGTGTTACCCCTTATGTTTTTTTTTTTTGGCTGAAAGTTTGACCTTCGATATCTTGGCTCTGGAAGGGTCTAGAGCCTCCATTTTTGCGCGCTGGTCGATGTCTCGTGGCCCTCTGTCAGAATCCAGAGTTTCAAGAAGATCGGAGGGGGTCAAAATTTTGGCCAAAAAAAAAAAAACATAAGGGGTAACACTGTCATTTTTTTTTTTGGCCGAAATTTTGACCCCCTCCGATCTTCTTGAAACTCTGGATTCTGACAGAGGGCCACGAGACATCGACCAGCGCGCAAAAATGGAGGCTCTAGACCCTTCCAGAGCCGAGATATCGAAGGTCAAACTTTCAGCCAAAAAAAAAAAATGACAGTGTTACCCCTTATGTTTTTTTTTTTGGCCAAAATTTTGACCCCCTTCGATCTTCTTGAAACTCTGGATTCTGACAGAGGGCCACGAGACATCGACCAGCGCGCAAAAATGGAGGCTCTAGACCCTTCCAGAGCCGAGATATCGAAGGTCAAACTTTCAGCCAAAAAAAAAAATGACAGTGTTACCCCTTATGTTTTTTTTTTGGCTAAAAGTTTGACCTTCGATTTCTTGGCTCTGGAAGGGTCTAGAGCCTCCATTTTTGCGCGCTGGTCGATGTCTCGTGGCCCTCTGTCAGAATCCAGAGTTTCAAGAAGATCGGAGGGGGTCAAAATTTTGGCCAAAAAAAAAAAAACATAAGGGGTAACACTGTCATTTTTTTTTTTTGGCTGAAAGTTTGACCTTCGATATCTCGGCTCTGGAAGGGTCTAGAGCCTCCATTTTTGCGCGCTGGTCGATGTCTCGTGGCCCTCTGTCAGAATCCAGAGTTTCAAGAAGATCGGAGGGGGTCAAAATTTTGGCCATAAAAAAAAAACATAAGGGGTAACACTGTCATTTTTTTTTTTGGCTGAAAGTTTGACCTTCGATATCTCGGCTCTGGAAGGGTCTAGAGCCTCCATTTTTGCGCGCTGGTCGATGTCTCGTGGCCCTCTGTCAGAATCCAGAGTTTCAAGAAGATCGGAGGGGGTCAAAATTTCGGCCAAAAAAAAAAATGACAGTGTTACCCCTTATGTTTTTTTTTTTGGCCAAAATTTTGACCCCCTCCGATCTTCTTGAAACTCTGGATTCTGACAGAGGGCCACGAGACATCGACCAGCGCGCAAAAATGGAGGCTCTAGACCCTTCCAGAGCCGAGATATCGAAGGTCAAACTTTCAGCCAAAAAAAAAAATGACAGTGTTACCCCTTATGTTTTTTTTTTGGCTGAAAGTTTGACCTTCGATATCTTGGCTCTGGAAGGGTCTAGAGCCTCCATTTTTGCGCGCTGGTCGATGTCTCGTGGCCCTCTGTCAGAATCCAGAGTTTCAAGAAGATCGGAGGGGGTCAAAATTTTGACCAAAAAAAAAAACATAAGGGGTAACACTGTCATTTTTTTTTTTGGCTGAAAGTTTGACCTTTGATATCTCGGCTCTGGAAGGGTCTAGAGCCTCCATTTTTGCGCGCTGGTCGATGTCTCGTGGCCCTCTGTCAGAATCCAGAGTTTCAAGAAGATCGGAGGGGGTCAAAATTTTGGCCAAAAAAAAAAACATAAGGGGTAACACTGTCATTTTTTTTTTTGGCTGAAAGTTTGACCTTCGATATCTCGGCTCTGGAAGGGTCTAGAGCCTCCATTTTTGCGCGCTGGTCGATGTCTCGTGGCCCTCTGTCAGAATCCAGAGTTTCAAGAAGATCGGAGGGGGTCAAAATTTCGGCCAAAAAAAAAAATGACAGTGTTACCCCTTATGTTTTTTTTTTCGGCCAAAATTTTGACCCCCTCCAATCTTCTTGAAACTCTGGATTCTGACAGAGGGCCACGAGACATCGACCAGCGCGCAAAAATGGAGGCTCTAGACCCTTCCAGAGCCGAGATATCGAAGGTCAAACTTTCAGCAAAAAAAAAAAAACATAAGGGGTAACACTGTCATTTTTTTTTTGGCTGAAAGTTTGACCTTCGATATCTCGGCTCTGGAAGGGTCTAGAGCCTCCATTTTTGCGCGCTGGTCGATGTCTCGTGGCCCTCTGTCAGAATCCAGAGTTTCAAGAAGATCGGAGGGGGTCAAAATTTTGGCCAAAAAAAAAACAACATAAGGGGTAACACTGTCATTTTTTTTTTTTTGGCCGAAATTTTGACCCCCTCCGATCTTCTTGAAACTCTGGATTCTGACAGAGGGCCACGAGACATCGACCAGCGCGCAAAAATGGAGGCTCTAGACCCTTCCAGAGCCGAGATATCGAAGGTCAAACTTTCAGCCAAAAAAAAAAAATGACAGTGTTACCCCTTATGTTTTTTTTTTTTTGGCTGAAAGTTTGACCTTCGATATCTCGGCTCTGGAAGGGTCTAGAGCCTCCATTTTTGCGCGCTGGTCGATGTCTCGTGGCCCTCTGTCAGAATCCAGAGTTTCAAGAAGATCGGAGGGGGTCAAAATTTTGGCCAAAAAAAAAAACATAAGGGGTAACACTGTCATTTTTTTTTTTGCCCGAAATTTTGACCCCCTCCGATCTTCTTGAAACTCTGGATTCTGACAGAGGGCCACGAGACATCGACCAGCGCGCAAAAATGGAGGCTCTAGACCCTTCCAGAGCCGAGATATCGAAGGTCAAACTTTCAGCCAAAAAAAAAAATGACAGTGTTACCCCTTATGTTTTTTTTTTGGCTGAAAGTTTGACCTTCGATTTCTTGGCTCTGGAAGGGTCTAGAGCCTCCATTTTTGCGCGCTGGTCGATGTCTCGTGGCCCTCTGTCAGAATCCAGAGTTTCAAGAAGATCGGAGGGGGTCAAAATTTTGGCCAAAAAAAAAAAAACATAAGGGGTAACACTGTCATTTTTTTTTTTGGCTGAAAGTTTGACCTTCGATATCTCGGCTCTGGAAGGGTCTAGAGCCTCCATTTTTGCGCGCTGGTCGATGTCTCGTGGCCCTCTGTCAGAATCCAGAGTTTCAAGAAGATCGGAGGGGGTCAAAATTTTGGCCAAAAAAAAAAACATAAGGGGTAACACTGTCATTTTTTTTTTTGGGCCGAAATTTTGACCCCCTCCGATCTTCTTGAAACTCTGGATTCTGACAGAGGGCCACGAGACATCGACCAGCACGCAAAAATGGAGGCTCTAGACCCTTCCAGAGCCGAGATATCGAAGGTCAAACTTTCAGCCAAAAAAAAAAAATGACAGTGTTACCCCTTATGTTTTTTTTTTTTTTGGCTGAAAGTTTGACCTTCGATATCTCGGCTCTGGAAGGGTCTAGAGCCTCCATTTTTGCGCGCTGGTCGATGTCTCGTGGCCCTCTGTCAGAATCCAGAGTTTCAAAAAGATCGGAGGGGGTCAAAATTTCGGCCAAAAAAAAAAAAACATAAGGGGTAACACTGTCATTTTATTTTTTTGGCCGAAATTTTGACCCCCTTCGATCTTCTTGAAACTCTGGATTCTGACAGAGGGCCACGAGACATCGACCAGCGCGCAAAAATGGAGGCTCTAGACCCTTCCAGAGCCGAGATATCGAAGGTCAAACTTTCAGCCAAAAAAAAAAAACATAAGGGGTAACACTGTCATTTTTTTTTTTGGCTGAAAGTTTGACCTTCGATTTCTTGGCTCTGGAAGGGTCTAGAGCCTCCATTTTTGCGCGCTGGTCGATGTCTCATGGCCCTCTGTCAGAATGCAGAGTTTCAAGAAGATCGGAGGGGGTCAAAATTTTGGCCAAAAAAAAAAAACATAAGGGGTAACACTGTCATTTTTTTTTTTGGCTGAAAGTTTGACCTTCGATATCTCGGCTCTGGAAGGGTCTAGAGCCTCCATTTTTGCGCGCTGGTCGATGTCTCGTGGCCCTCTGTCAGAATCCAGAGTTTCAAGAAGATCGGAGGGGGTCAAAATTTTGGCCAAAAAAAAAACATAAGGGGTAAGACTGTCATTTTTTTTTTTTGGCTGAAAGTTTGACCTTCGATATCTCGGCTCTGGAAGGGTCTAGAGCCTCCATTTTTGCGCGCTGGTCGATGTCTCGTGGCCCTCTGTCAGAATCCAGAGTTTCAAGAAGATCGGAGGGGGTCAAAATTTTGGCCAAAAAAAAAACATAAGGGGTAACACTGTCATTTTTTTTTTTTGGCCGAAATTTTGACCCCCTCCGATCTTCTTGAAACTCTGGATTCTGACAGAGGGCCACGAGACATCGACCAGCGCGCAAAAATGGAGGCTCTAGACCCTTCCAGAGCCGAGATATCGAAGGTCAAACTTTCAGCCAAAAAAAAAAATGACAGTGTTACCCCTTATGTTTTTTTTTTTTGGCTGAAAGTTTGACCTTCGATATCTCGGCTCTGGAAGGGTCTAGAGCCTCCATTTTTGCCCGCTGGTCGATGTCTCGTGGCCCTCTGTCAGAATCCAGAGTTTCAAGAAGATCGGAGGGGGTCAAAATTTTGGCCAAAAAAAAAACATAAGGGGTAACACTGTCATTTTTTTTTTGGCCGAAATTTTGACCCCCTCCGATCTTCTTGAAACTCTGGATTCTGACAGAGGGCCACGAGACATCGACCAGCGCGCAAAAATGGAGGCTCTAGACCCTTCCAGAGCCGAGATATCGAAGGTCAAACTTTCAGCCAAAAAAAAAAATGACAGTGTTACCCCTTATGTTTTTTTTTTTGGCTGAAAGTTTGACCTTCGATTTCTTGGCTCTGGAAGGGTCTAGAGCCTCCATTTTTGCGCGCTGGTCGATGTCTCGTGGCCCTCTGTCAGAATCCAGAGTTTCAAGAAGATCGGAGGGGGTCAAAATTTTGGCCAAAAAAAAAAAAACATAAGGGGTAACACTGTCATTTTTTTTTTTGGCTGAAAGTTTGACCTTCGATATCTCGGCTCTGGAAGGGTCTAGAGCCTCCATTTTTGCGCGCTGGTCGATGTCTCATGGCCCTCTGTCAGAATCCAGAGTTTCAAGAATATCGGAGGGGGTCAAAATTTTGGCCAAAAAAAAAAAACATAAGGGGTAACACTGTCATTTTTTTTTTTTGGCCGAAATTTTGACCCCCTCCGATCTTCTTGAAACTCTGGATTCTGACAGAGGGCCACGAGACATCGACCAGCACGCAAAAATGGAGGCTCTAGACCCTTCCAGAGCCGAGATATCGAAGGTCAAACTTTCAGCCAAAAAAAAAAATGACAGTGTTACCCCTTATGTTTTTTTTTTTTTTTGGCTGAAAGTTTGACCTTCGATATCTCGGCTCTGGAAGGGTCTAGAGCCTCCATTTTTGCGCGCTGGTCGATGTCTCGTGGCCCTCTGTCAGAATCCAGAGTTTCAAAAAGATCGGAGGGGGTCAAAATTTCGGCCAAAAAAAAAAAAACATAAGGGGTAACACTGTCATTTTATTTTTTTGGCCGAAATTTTGACCCCCTCCGATCTTCTTGAAACTCTGGATTCTGACAGAGGGCCACGAGATATCGACCAGCGCGCAAAAATGGAGGCTCTAGACCCTTCCAGAGCCGAAATATCGAAGGTCAAACTTTCAGCCAAAAAAAAAATGACAGTGTTACCCCTTATGTTTTTTTTTTTGGCCAAAATTTTGACCCCCTCCGATCTTCTTGAAACTCTGGATTCTGACAGAGGGCCACGAGACATCGACCAGCGCGCAAAAATGGAGGCTCTAGACCCTTCCAGAGCCGAGATATCGAAGGTCAAACTTTCAGCCAAAAAAAAAAAATGACAGTGTTACCCCTTATGTTTTTTTTTTTGGCTGAAAGTTTGACCTTCGATTTCTTGGCTCTGGAAGGGTCTAGAGCCTCCATTTTTGCGCGCTGATCGATGTCTTGTGGCCCTCTGTCAGAATCCAGAGTTTCAAGAAGATCGGAGGGGGTCAAAATTTTGGCCAAAAAAAAAAAACATAAGGGGTAACACTGTCATTTTTTTTTTGGCCGAAATTTTGACCCCCTCCGATCTTCTTGAAACTCTGGATTCTGACAGAGGGCCACGAGACATCGACCAGCGCGCAAAAATGGAGGCTCTAGACCCTTCCAAAGCCGAGATATCGAAGGTCAAACTTTCAGCCAAAAAAAAAATGACAGTGTTACCCCTTATGTTTTTTTTTTTTGGCCAAAATTTTGACCCCCTCCGATCTTCTTGAAACTCTGGATTCTGACAGAGGGCCACGAGACATCGACCAGCGCGCAAAAATGGAGGCTCTAGACCCTTCCAGAGCCGAGATATCGAAGGTCAAACTTTCAGCCAAAAAAAAAAATGACAGTGTTACCCCTTATGTTTTTTTTTTTTTGGCTGAAAGTTTGACCTTCGATATCTCGGCTCTGGAAGGGTCTAGAGCCTCCATTTTTGCGCGCTGGTCGATGTCTCGTGGCCCTCTGTCAGAATCCAGAGTTTCAAGAAGATCGGAGGGGGTCAAAATTTTGGCCAAAAAAAAAAAACATAAGGGGTAACACTGTCATTTTTTTTTTTTTGGCCGAAATTTTGACCCCCTCCGATCTTCTTGAAACTCTGGATTCTGACAGAGGGCCACGAGACATCGACCAGCGTGCAAAAATGGAGGCTCTAGACCCTTCCAGAGCCGACGACCAGCGCGCAAAAATGGAGGCTCTAGACCCTTCCAGAGCCGAGATATCGAAGGTCAATCTTTCAGCCAAAAAAAAAAAACATAAGGGGTAACACTGTCATTTTTTTTTTTGGCTGAAAGTTTGACCTTCGATATCTCGGCTCTGGAAGGGTCTAGAGCCTCCATTTTTGCGCGCTGGTCGATGTCTCGTGGCCCTCTGTCAGAATCCAGAGTTTCAAGAAGATCGGAGGGGGTCAAAATTTCGGCCAAAAAAAAAAATGACAGTGTTACCCCTTATGTTTTTTTTTTTGGCCAAAATTTTGACCCCCTCCGATCTTCTTGAAACTCTGGATTCTGACAGAGGGCCACGAGACATCGACCAGCGCGCAAAAATGGAGGCTCTAGACCCTTCCAGAGCCGAGATATCGAAGCTCAAACTTTCAGCCAAAAAAAAAATGACAGTGTTACCCCTTATGTTTTTTTTTTGGCTGAAAGTTTGACCTTCGATATCTCGGCTCTGGAAGGGTCTAGAGCCTCCATTTTTGCGCGCTGGTCGATGTCTCGTGGCCCTCTGTCAGAATCCAGAGTTTCAAGAAGATCGGAGGGGGTCAAAAATTCGGCCAAAAAAAAAAAATGACAGTGTTACCCCTTATGTTTTTTTTTTTGGCCAAAATTTTGACCCCCTCCGATCTTCTTGAAACTCTGGATTCTGACAGAGGGCCACGAGACATCGACCAGCGCGCAAAAATGGAGGCTCTAGACCCTTCCAGAGCCGAGATATCGAAGGTCAAACTTTCAGCCAAAAAAAAAATGACAGTGTTACCCCTTATGTTTTTTTTTTTTGGCTGAAAGTTTGACCTTCGATATCTTGGCTCTGGAAGGGTCTAGAGCCTCCATTTTTGCGCGCTGGTCGATGTCTCGTGGCCCTCTGTCAGAATCCAGAGTTTCAAGAAGATCGGAGGGGGTCAAAATTTTGGCCAAAAAAAAAAAACATAAGGGGTAACACTGTCATTTTTTTTTTTTGGCTGAAATTTTGACCCCCTCCGATCTTCTTGAAACTCTGGATTCTGACAGAGGGCCACGAGACATCGACCAGCGCGCAAAAATGGAGGCTCTAGACCCTTCCAGAGCCGAGATATCGAAGGTCAAACTTTCAGCCAAAAAAAAAAAATGACAGTGTTACCCCTTATGTTTTTTTTTTTTGGCCAAAATTTTGACCCCCTTCGATCTTCTTGAAACTCTGGATTCTGACAGAGGGCCACGAGACATCGACCAGCGCGCAAAAATGGAGGCTCTAGACCCTTCCAGAGCCGAGATATCGAAGGTCAAACTTTCAGCCAAAAAAAAAAATGACAGTGTTACCCCTTATGTTTTTTTTTGGCTAAAAGTTTGACCTTCGATTTCTTGGCTCTGGAAGGGTCTAGAGCCTCCATTTTTGCGCGCTGGTCGATGTCTCGTGGCCCTCTGTCAGAATCCAGAGTTTCAAGAAGATCGGAGGGGGTCAAAATTTTGGCCAAAAAAAAAAAACATAAGGGGTAACACTGTCATTTTTTTTTTTTGGCTGAAAGTTTGACCTTCGATATCTCGGCTCTGGAAGGGTCTAGAGCCTCCATTTTTGCGCGCTGGTCGATGTCTCGTGGCCCTCTGTCAGAATCCAGAGTTTCAAGAAGATCGGAGGGGGTCAAAATTTTGGCCATAAAAAAAAAAACATAAGGGGTAACACTGTCATTTTTTTTTTTGGCTGAAAGTTTGACCTTCGATATCTCGGCTCTGGAAGGGTCTAGAGCCTCCATTTTTGCGCGCTGGTCGATGTCTCGTGGCCCTCTGTCAGAATCCAGAGTTTCAAGAAGATCGGAGGGGGTCAAAATTTCGGCCAAAAAAAAATGACAGTGTTACCCCTTATGTTTTTTTTTTTGGCCAAAATTTTGACCCCCTCCGATCTTCTTGAAACTCTGGATTCTGACAGAGGGCCACGAGACATCGACCAGCGCGCAAAAATGGAGGCTCTAGACCCTTCCAGAGCCGAGATATCGAAGGTCAAACTTTCAGCCAAAAAAAAAATGACAGTGTTACCCCTTATGTTTTTTTTTTTGGCCAAAATTTTGACCCCCTCCGATCTTCTTGAAACTCTGGATTCTGACAGAGGGCCACGAGACATCGACCAGCGCGCAAAAATGGAGGCTCTAGACCCTTCCAGAGCCGAGATATCGAAGGTCAAACTTTCAGCCAAAAAAAAAATGACAGTGTTACCCCTTATGTTTTTTTTTTTGGCTGAAAGTTTGACCTTCGATATCTTGGCTCTGGAAGGGTCTAGAGCCTCCATTTTTGCGCGCTGGTCGATGTCTCGTGGCCCTCTGTCAGAATCCAGAGTTTCAAGAAGATCGGAGGGGGTCAAAATTTTGACCAAAAAAAAAACATAAGGGGTAACACTGTCATTTTTTTTTTTGGCTGAAAGTTTGACCTTTGATATCTCGGCTCTGGAAGGGTCTAGAGCCTCCATTTTTGCGCGCTGGTCGATGTCTCGTGGCCCTCTGTCAGAATCCAGAGTTTCAAGAAGATCGGAGGGGGTCAAAATTTTGGCCAAAAAAAAAAACATAAGGGGTAAGTAACACTGTCATTTTTTTTTTTTGGCTGAAAGTTTGACCTTCGATATCTCGGCTCTGGAAGGGTCTAGAGCCTCCATTTTTGCGCGCTGGTCGATGTCTCGTGGCCCTCTGTCAGAATCCAGAGTTTCAAGAAGATCGGAGGGGGTCAAAATTTCGGCCAAAAAAAAAAATGACAGTGTTACCCCTTATGTTTTTTTTTTTCGGCCAAAATTTTGACCCCCTCCAATCTTCTTGAAACTCTGGATTCTGACAGAGGGCCACGAGACATCGACCAGCGCGCAAAAATGGAGGCTCTAGACCCTTCCAGAGCCGAGATATCGAAGGTCAAACTTTCAGCAAAAAAAAAAAACATAAGGGGTAACACTGTCATTTTTTTTTTGGCTGAAAGTTTGACCTTCGATATCTCGGCTCTGGAAGGGTCTAGAGCCTCCATTTTTGCGCGCTGGTCGATGTCTCGTGGCCCTCTGTCAGAATCCAGAGTTTCAAGAAGATCGGAGGGGGTCAAAATTTTGGCCAAAAAAAAACAACATAAGGGGTAACACTGTCATTTTTTTTTTTTTGGCCGAAATTTTGACCCCCTCCGATCTTCTTGAAACTCTGGATTCTGACAGAGGGCCACGAGACATCGACCAGCGCGCAAAAATGGAGGCTCTAGACCCTTCCAGAGCCGAGATATCGAAGGTCAAACTTTCAGCCAAAAAAAAAAATGACAGTGTTACCCCTTATGTTTTTTTTTTTGGCTGAAAGTTTGACCTTCGATATCTCGGCTCTGGAAGGGTCTAGAGCCTCCATTTTTGCGCGCTGGTCGATGTCTCGTGGCCCTCTGTCAGAATCCAGAGTTTCAAGAAGATCGGAGGGGGTCAAAATTTTGGCCAAAAAAAAAAACATAAGGGGTAACACTGTCATTTTTTTTTTTTGCCCGAAATTTTGACCCCCTCCGATCTTCTTGAAACTCTGGATTCTGACAGAGGGCCACGAGACATCGACCAGCGCGCAAAAATGGAGGCTCTAGACCCTTCCAGAGCCGAGATATCGAAGGTCAAACTTTCAGCCAAAAAAAAAAATGACAGTGTTACCCCTTATGTTTTTTTTTTGGCTGAAAGTTTGACCTTCGATTTCTTGGCTCTGGAAGGGTCTAGAGCCTCCATTTTTGCGCGCTGGTCGATGTCTCGTGGCCCTCTGTCAGAATCCAGAGTTTCAAGAAGATCGGAGGGGGTCAAAATTTTGGCCAAAAAAAAAAAAACATAAGGGGTAACACTGTCATTTTTTTTTTTGGCTGAAAGTTTGACCTTCGATATCTCGGCTCTGGAAGGGTCTAGAGCCTCCATTTTTGCGCGCTGGTCGATGTCTCGTGGCCCTCTGTCAGAATCCAGAGTTTCAAGAAGATCGGAGGGGGTCAAAATTTTGGCCAAAAAAAAAACATAAGGGGTAACACTGTCATTTTTTTTTTTTGGCCGAAATTTTGACCCCCTCCGATCTTCTTGAAACTCTGGATTCTGACAGAGGGCCACGAGACATCGACCAGCACGCAAAAATGGAGGCTCTAGACCCTTCCAGAGCCGAGATATCGAAGGTCAAACTTTCAGCCAAAAAAAAAAATGACAGTGTTACCCCTTATGTTTTTTTTTTTTTTGGCTGAAAGTTTGACCTTCGATATCTCGGCTCTGGAAGGGTCTAGAGCCTCCATTTTTGCGCGCTGGTCGATGTCTCGTGGCCCTCTGTCAGAATCCAGAGTTTCAAAAAGATCAGAGGGGGTCAAAATTTCGGCCAAAAAAAAAAACATAAGGGGTAACACTGTCATTTTATTTTTTTGGCCGAAATTTTGACCCCCTCCGATCTTCTTGAAACTCTGGATTCTGACAGAGGGCCACGAGACATCGACCAGCGCGCAAAAATGGAGGCTCTAGACCCTTCCAGAGCCGAGATATCGAAGGTCAAACTTTCAGCCAAAAAAAAAAAATGACAGTGTTACCCCTTATGTTTTTTTTTTTTTGGCCAAAATTTTGACCCCCTCCGATCTTCTTGAAACTCTGGATTCTGACAGAGGGCCACGAGACATCGACCAGCGCGCAAAAATGGAGGCTCTAGACCCTTCCAGAGCCGAGATATTGAAGGTCAAACTTTCAGCCAAAAAAAAAAAATGACAGTGTTACCCCTTATGTTTTTTTTTTGGCTGAAAGTTTGACCTTCGATTTCTTGGCTCTGGAAGGGTCTAGAGCCTCCATTTTTGCGCGCTGGTCGATGTCTTGTGGCCCTCTGTCAGAATCCAGAGTTTCAAGAAGATCGGAGGGGGTCAATATTTTGGCCAAAAAAAAAAAAAACATAAGGGGTAACACTGTCATTTTTTTTTTTGGCTGAAAGTTTGACCTTCGATATCTCGGCTCTGGAAGGGTCTAGAGCCTCCATTTTTGCGCGCTGGTCGATGTCTCGTGGCCCTCTGTCAGAATCCAGAGTTTCAAGAAGATCGGAGGGGGTCAAAATTTTGGCCAAAAAAAAAACATAAGGGGTAACACTGTCATTTTTTTTTTTTTGCCGAAATTTTGACCCCCTCCGATCTTCTTGAAACTCTGGATTCTGACAGAGGGCCACGAGACATCGACCAGCACGCAAAAATGGAGGCTCTAGACCCTTCCAGAGCCGAGATATCGAAGCTCAAACTTTCAGCCAAAAAAAAAATGACAGTGTTACCCCTTATGTTTTTTTTTTGGCTGAAAGTTTGACCTTCGATATCTCGGCTCTGGAAGGGTCTAGAGCCTCCATTTTTGCGCGCTGGTCGATGTCTCGTGGCCCTCTGTCAGAATCCAGAGTTTCAAGAAGATCGGAGGGGGTCAAAAATTCGGCCAAAAAAAAAAAATGACAGTGTTACCCCTTATGTTTTTTTTTTTGGCCAAAATTTTGACCCCCTCCGATCTTCTTGAAACTCTGGATTCTGACAGAGGGCCACGAGACATCGACCAGCGCGCAAAAATGGAGGCTCTAGACCCTTCCAGAGCCGAGATATCGAAGGTCAAACTTTCAACCAAAAAAAAAATGACAGTGTTACCCCTTATGTTTTTTTTTTTTGGCTGAAAGTTTGACCTTCGATATCTTGGCTCTGGAAGGGTCTAGAGCCTCCATTTTTGCGCGCTGGTCGATGTCTCGTGGCCCTCTGTCAGAATCCAGAGTTTCAAGAAGATCGGAGGGGGTCAAAATTTTGGCCAAAAAAAAAAAACATAAGGGGTAACACTGTCATTTTTTTTTTTTGGCCGAAATTTTGACCCCCTCCGATCTTCTTGAAACTCTGGATTCTGACAGAGGGCCACGAGACATCGACCAGCGCGCAAAAATGGAGGCTCTAGACCCTTCCAGAGCCGAGATATCGAAGGTCAAACTTTCAGCCAAAAAAAAAAAAATGACAGTGTTACCCCTTATGTTTTTTTTTTTGGCCAAAATTTTGACCCCCTTCGATCTTCTTGAAACTCTGGATTCTGACAGAGGGCCACGAGACATCGACCAGCGCGCAAAAATGGAGGCTCTAGACCCTTCCAGAGCCGAGATATCGAAGGTCAAACTTTCAGCCAAAAAAAAAAATGACAGTGTTACCCCTTATGTTTTTTTTTGGCTAAAAGTTTGACCTTCGATTTCTTGGCTCTGGAAGGGTCTAGAGCCTCCATTTTTGCGCGCTGGTCGATGTCTCGTGGCCCTCTGTCAGAATCCAGAGTTTCAAGAAGATCGGAGGGGGTCAAAATTTTGGCCAAAAAAAAAAAACATAAGGGGTAACACTGTCATTTTTTTTTTTTTGGCTGAAAGTTTGACCTTCGATATCTCGGCTCTGGAAGGGTCTAGAGCCTCCATTTTTGCGCGCTGGTCGATGTCTCGTGGCCCTCTGTCAGAATCCAGAGTTTCAAGAAGATCGGAGGGGGTCAAAATTTTGGCCATAAAAAAAAAAACATAAGGGGTAACACTGTCATTTTTTTTTTTTGGCTGAAAGTTTGACCTTCGATATCTCGGCTCTGGAAGGGTCTAGAGCCTCCATTTTTGCGCGCTGGTCGATGTCTCGTGGCCCTCTGTCAGAATCCAGAGTTTCAAGAAGATCGGAGGGGGTCAAAGTTTCGGCCAAAAAAAAAAATGACAGTGTTACCCCTTATGTTTTTTTTTTTGGCCAAAATTTTGACCCCCTCCGATCTTCTTGAAACTCTGGATTCTGACTGAGGGCCACGAGACATCGACCAGCGCGCAAAAATGGAGGCTCTAGACCCTTCCAGAGCCGAGATATCGAAGGTCAAACTTTCAGCCAAAAAAAAAAATGACAGTGTTACCCCTTATGTTTTTTTTTTGGCTGAAAGTTTGACCTTCGATATCTTGGCTCTGGAAGGGTCTAGAGCCTCCATTTTTGCGCGCTGGTCGATGTCTCGTGGCCCTCTGTCAGAATCCAGAGTTTCAAGAAGATCGGAGGGGGTCAAAATTTTGACCAAAAAAAAACATAAGGGGTAACACTGTCATTTTTTTTTTTGGCTGAAAGTTTGACCTTTGATATCTCGGCTCTGGAAGGGTCTAGAGCCTCCATTTTTGCGCGCTGGTCGATGTCTCGTGGCCCTCTGTCAGAATCCAGAGTTTCAAGAAGATCGGAGGGGGTCAAAATTTTGGCCAAAAAAAAAAACATAAGGGGTAACACTGTCATTTTTTTTTTTTGGCTGAAAGTTTGACCTTCGATATCTCGGCTCTGGAAGGGTCTAGAGCCTCCATTTTTGCGCGCTGGTCGATGTCTCGTGGCCCTCTGTCAGAATCCAGAGTTTCAAGAAGATCGGAGGGGGTCAAAATTTCGGCCAAAAAAAAAAATGACAGTGTTACCCCTTATGTTTTTTTTTTTCGGCCAAAATTTTGACCCCCTCCAATCTTCTTGAAACTCTGGATTCTGACAGAGGGCCACGAGACATCGACCAGCGCGCAAAAATGGAGGCTCTAGACCCTTCCAGAGCCGAGATATCGAAGGTCAAACTTTCAGCAAAAAAAAAAAAAACATAAGGGGTAACACTGTCATTTTTTTTTTGGCTGAAAGTTTGACCTTCGATATCTCGGCTCTGGAAGGGTCTAGAGCCTCCATTTTTGCGCGCTGGTCGATGTCTCGTGGCCCTCTGTCAGAATCCAGAGTTTCAAGAAGATCGGAGGGGGTCAAAATTTTGGCCAAAAAAAAACAACATAAGGGGTAACACTGTCATTTTTTTTTTTTGGCCGAAATTTTGACCCCCTCCGATCTTCTTGAAACTCTGGATTCTGACAGAGGGCCACGAGACATCGACCAGCGCGCAAAAATGGAGGCTCTAGACCCTTCCAGAGCCGAGATATCGAAGGTCAAACTTTCAGCCAAAAAAAAAAAATGACAGTGTTACCCCTTATGTTTTTTTTTTTTGGCTGAAAGTTTGACCTTCGATATCTCGGCTCTGGAAGGGTCTAGAGCCTCCATTTTTGCGCGCTGGTCGATGTCTCGTGGCCCTCTGTCAGAATCCAGAGTTTCAAGAAGATCGGAGGGGGTCAAAATTTTGGCCAAAAAAAAAAAACATAAGGGGTAACACTGTCATTTTTTTTTTGCCCGAAATTTTGACCCCCTCCGATCTTCTTGAAACTCTGGATTCTGACAGAGGGCCACGAGACATCGACCAGCGCGCAAAAATGGAGGCTCTAGACCCTTCCAGAGCCGAGATATCGAAGGTCAAACTTTCAGCCAAAAAAAAAATGACAGTGTTACCCCTTATGTTTTTTTTTTGGCTGAAAGTTTGACCTTCGATTTCTTGGCTCTGGAAGGGTCTAGAGCCTCCATTTTTGCGCGCTGGTCGATGTCTCGTGGCCCTCTGTCAGAATCCAGAGTTTCAAGAAGATCGGAGGGGGTCAAAATTTTGGCCAAAAAAAAAAAAACATAAGGGGTAACACTGTCATTTTTTTTTTTGGCTGAAAGTTTGACCTTCGATATCTCGGCTCTGGAAGGGTCTAGAGCCTCCATTTTTGCGCGCTGGTCGATGTCTCGTGGCCCTCTGTCAGAATCCAGAGTTTCAAGAAGATCGGAGGGGGTCAAAATTTTGGCCAAAAAAAAAACATAAGGGGTAACACTGTCATTTTTTTTTTTTGGCCGAAATTTTGACCCCCTCCGATCTTCTTGAAACTCTGGATTCTGACAGAGGGCCACGAGACATCGACCAGCACGCAAAAATGGAGGCTCTAGACCCTTCCAGAGCCGAGATATCGAAGGTCAAACTTTCAGCCAAAAAAAAAAATGACAGTGTTACCCCTTATGTTTTTTTTTTTTTTGGCTGAAAGTTTGACCTTCGATATCTCGGCTCTGGAAGGGTCTAGAGCCTCCATTTTTGCGCGCTGGTCGATGTCTCGTGGCCCTCTGTCAGAATCCAGAGTTTCAAAAAGATCGGAGGGGGTCAAAATTTCGGCCAAAAAAAAAAAACATAAGGGGTAACACTGTCATTTTATTTTTTTGGCCGAAATTTTGACCCCCTCCGATCTTCTTGAAACTCTGGATTCTGACAGAGGGCCACGAGACATCGACCAGCGCGCAAAAATGGAGGCTCTAGACCCTTCCAGAGCCGAGATATCGAAGGTCAAACTTTCAGCCAAAAAAAAAATGACAGTGTTACCCCTTATGTTTTTTTTTTTGGCCAAAATTTTGACCCCCTCCGATCTTCTTGAAACTCTGGATTCTGACAGAGGGCCACGAGACATCGACCAGCGCGCAAAAATGGAGGCTCTAGACCCTTCCAGAGCCGAGATATTGAAGGTCAAACTTTCAGCCAAAAAAAAAAAATGACAGTGTTACCCCTTATGTTTTTTTTTTGGCTGAAAGTTTGACCTTCGATTTCTTGGCTCTGGAAGGGTCTAGAGCCTCCATTTTTGCGCGCTGGTCGATGTCTTGTGGCCCTCTGTCAGAATCCAGAGTTTCAAGAAGATCGGAGGGGGTCAATATTTTGGCCAAAAAAAAAAAAAACATAAGGGGTAACACTGTCATTTTTTTTTTTGGCTGAAAGTTTGACCTTCGATATCTCGGCTCTGGAAGGGTCTAGAGCCTCCATTTTTGCGCGCTGGTCGATGTCTCGTGGCCCTCTGTCAGAATCCAGAGTTTCAAGAAGATCGGAGGGGGTCAAAATTTTGGCCAAAAAAAAAAACATAAGGGGTAACACTGTCATTTTTTTTTTTTTGCCGAAATTTTGACCCCCTCCGATCTTCTTGAAACTCTGGATTCTGACAGAGGGCCACGAGACATCGACCAGCACGCAAAAATGGAGGCTCTAGACCCTTCCAGAGCCGAGATATCGAAGGTCAAACTTTCAGCCAAAAAAAAAAAAAATGACAGTGTTACCCCTTATGTTTTTTTTTTTTGGCCAAAATTTTGACCCCCTCCGATCTTCTTGAAACTCTGGATTCTGACAGAGGGCCACGAGACATCGACCAGCGCGCAAAAATGGAGGCTCTAGACCCTTCCAGAGCCGAGATATCGAAGGTCAAACTTTCAGCCCAAAAAAAAATGACAGTGTTACCCCTTATGTTTTTTTTTTTGGCTGAAAGTTTGACCTTCGATATCTCGGCTCTGGAAGGGTCTAGAGCCTCCATTTTTGCGCGCTGGTCGATGTCTCGTGGCCCTCTGTCAGAATCCAGAGTTTCAAGAAGATCGAAGGGGGTCAAAATTTTGGCCAAAAAAAAAAACATAAGGGGTAACACTGTCATTTTTTTTTTTTGGCCGAAATTTTGACCCCCTCCGATCTTCTTGAAACTCTGGATTCTGAAAGAGGGCCACGAGACATCGACCAGCGCGCAAAAATGGAGGCTCTAGACCCTTCCAGAGCCGAGATATCGAAGGTCAAACTTTCAGCCAAAAAAAAAAATGACAGTGTTACCCCTTATGTTTTTTTTTTTTGGCCAAAATTTTGACCCCCTCCGATCTTCTTGAAACTCTGGATTCTGACAGAGGGCCACGAGACATCGACCAGCGCGCAAAAATGGAGGCTCTAGACCCTTCCAGAGCCGAGATATCGAAGGTCAAACTTTCAGCCAAAAAAAAAATGACAGTGTTACCCCTTATGTTTTTTTTTTTTTTGGCTGAAAGTTTGACCTTCGATATCTCGGCTCTGGAAGGGTCTAGAGCCTCCATTTTTGCGCGCTGGTCGATGTCTCGTGGCCCTCTGTCAGAATCCAGAGTTTCAAGAAGATCGGAGGGGGTCAAAATTTTGGCCAAAAAAAAAAACATAAGGGGTAACACTGTCATTTTTTTTTTTGGCCGAAATTTTGACCCCCTCCGATCTTCTTGAAACTCTGGATTCTGACAGAGGGCCACGAGACATCGACCAGCGCGCAAAAATGGAGGCTCTAGACCCTTCCAGAGCCGAGATATCGAAGCTCAAACTTTCAGCCAAAAAAAAAAATGACAGTGTTACCCCTTATGTTTTTTTTTTTTTTGGCTGAAAGTTTGACCTTCGATATCTTGGCTCTGGAAGGGTCTAGAGCCTCCATTTTTGCGCGCTGGTCGATGTCTCGTGGCCCTCTGTCAGAATCCAGAGTTTCAAGAAGATCGGAGGGGGTCAAAATTTTGGCCAAAAAAAAAAAAACATAAGGGGTAACACTGTCATTTTTTTTTTTTGGCCGAAATTTTGACCCCCTCCGATCTTCTTGAAACTCTGGATTCTGACAGAGGGCCACGAGACATCGACCAGCGCGCAAAAATGGAGGCTCTAGACCCTTCCAGAGCCGAGATATCGAAGGTCAAACTTTCAGCCAAAAAAAAAAATGACAGTGTTACCCCTTATGTTTTTTTTTTTTGGCCAAAATTTTGACCCCCTTCGATCTTCTTGAAACTCTGGATTCTGACAGAGGGCCACGAGACATCGACCAGCGCGCAAAAATGGAGGCTCTAGACCCTTCCAGAGCCGAGATATCGAAGGTCAAACTTTCAGCCAAAAAAAAAAAACATAAGGGGTAACACTGTCATTTTTTTTTTTGGCTGAAAGTTTGACCTTCGATTTCTTGGCTCTGGAAGGGTCTAGAGCCTCCATTTTTGCGCGCTGGTCGATGTCTCATGGCCCTCTGTCAGAATCCAGAGTTTCAAGAAGATCGGAGGGGGTCAAAATTTTGGCCAAAAAAAAAAAACATAAGGGGTAACACTGTCATTTTTTTTTTTTGGCTGAAAGTTTGACCTTCGATATCTCGGCTCTGGAAGGGTCTAGAGCCTCCATTTTTGCGCGCTGGTCGATGTCTCGTGGCCCTCTGTCAGAATCCAGAGTTTCAAGAAGATCGGAGGGGGTCAAAATTTTGGCCAAAAAAAAACATAAGGGGTAAGACTGTCATTTTTTTTTTTTGGCTGAAAGTTTGACCTTCGATATCTCGGCTCTGGAAGGGTCTAGAGCCTCCATTTTTGCGCGCTGGTCGATGTCTCGTGGCCCTCTGTCAGAATCCAGAGTTTCAAGAAGATCGGAGGGGGTCAAAATTTTGGCCAAAAAAAAACATAAGGGGTAACACTGTCATTTTTTTTTTTTGGCCGAAATTTTGACCCCCTCCGATCTTCTTGAAACTCTGGATTCTGACAGAGGGCCACGAGACATCGACCAGCGCGCAAAAATGGAGGCTCTAGACCCTTCCAGAGCCGAGATATCGAAGGTCAAACTTTCAGCCAAAAAAAAAAATGACAGTGTTACCCCTTATGTTTTTTTTTTTTTGGCTGAAAGTTTGACCTTCGATATCTCGGCTCTGGAAGGGTCTAGAGCCTCCATTTTTGCGCGCTGGTCGATGTCTCGTGGCCCTCTGTCAGAATCCAGAGTTTCAAGAAGATCGGAGGGGGTCAAAATTTTGGCCAAAAAAAAAAACATAAGGGGTAACACTGTCATTTTTTTTTTGGCCGAAATTTTGACCCCCTCCGATCTTCTTGAAACTCTGGATTCTGACAGAGGGCCACGAGACATCGACCAGCGCGCAAAAATGGAGGCTCTAGACCCTTCCAGAGCCGAGATATCGAAGGTCAAACTTTCAGCCAAAAAAAAAAATGACAGTGTTACCCCTTATGTTTTTTTTTTTGGCTGAAAGTTTGACCTTCGATTTCTTGGCTCTGGAAGGGTCTAGAGCCTCCATTTTTGCGCGCTGGTCGATGTCTCGTGGCCCTCTGTCAGAATCCAGAGTTTCAAGAAGATCGGAGGGGGTCAAAATTTTGGCCAAAAAAAAAAACATAAGGGGTAACACTGTCATTTTTTTTTTTTGGCTGAAAGTTTGACCTTCGATATCTCGGCTCTGGAAGGGTCTAGAGCCTCCATTTTTGCGCGCTGGTCGATGTCTCGTGGCCCTCTGTCAGAATCCAGAGTTTCAAGAAGATCGGAGGGGGTCAAAATTTTGGCCAAAAAAAAAAACATAAGGGGTAACACTGTCATTTTTTTTTTTTTGGCCGAAATTTTGACCCCCTCCGATCTTCTTGAAACTCTGGATTCTGACAGAGGGCCACGAGACATCGACCAGCACGCAAAAATGGAGGCTCTAGACCCTTCCAGAGCCGAGATATCGAAGGTCAAACTTTCAGCCAAAAAAAAAAATGACAGTGTTACCCCTTATGTTTTTTTTTTTTTTGGCTGAAAGTTTGACCTTCGATATCTCGGCTCTGGAAGGGTCTAGAGCCTCCATTTTTGCGCGCTGGTCGATGTCTCGTGGCCCTCTGTCAGAATCCAGAGTTTCAAAAAGATCGGAGGGGGTCAAAATTTCGGCCAAAAAAAAAAAACATAAGGGGTAACACTGTCATTTTATTTTTTTGGCCGAAATTTTGACCCCCTCCGATCTTCTTGAAACTCTGGATTCTGACAGAGGGCCACGAGACATCGACCAGCGCGCAAAAATGGAGGCTCTAGACCCTTCCAGAGCCGAGATATCGAAGGTCAAACTTTCAGCCAAAAAAAAAAAATGACAGTGTTACCCCTTATGTTTTTTTTTTTTGGCCAAAATTTTGACCCCCTCCGATCTTCTTGAAACTCTGGATTCTGACAGAGGGCCACGAGACATCGACCAGCGCGCAAAAATGGAGGCTCTAGACCCTTCCAGAGCCGAGATATCGAAGGTATCGATGTCTTGTGGCCCTCTGTCAGAATCCAGAGTTTCAAGAAGATCGGAGGGGGTCAATATTTTGGCCAAAAAAAAAAAACATAAGGGGTAACACTGTCATTTTTTTTTTGGCTGAAAGTTTGACCTTCGATATCTCGGCTCTGGAAGGGTCTAGAGCCTCCATTTTTGCGCGCTGGTCGATGTCTCGTGGCCCTCTGTCAGAATCCAGAGTTTCAAGAAGATCGGAGGGGGTCAAAATTTTGGCCAAAAAAAAAAAACATAAGGGGTAACACTGTCATTTTTTTTTTTGGCCGAAATTTTGACCCCCTCCGATCTTCTTGAAACTCTGGATTCTGACAGAGGGCCACGAGACATCGACCAGCGCGCAAAAATGGAGGCTCTAGACCCTTCCAAAGCCGAGATATCGAAGGTCAAACTTTCAGCCAAAAAAAAAATGACAGTGTTACCCCTTATGTTTTTTTTTTTTGGCCAAAATTTTGACCCCCTCCGATCTTCTTGAAACTCTGGATTCTGACAGAGGGCCACGAGACATCGACCAGCGCGCAAAAATGGAGGCTCTAGACCCTTCCAGAGCCGAGATATCGAAGGTCAAACTTTCAGCCAAAAAAAAAAAATGACAGTGTTACCCCTTATGTTTTTTTTTTTTGGCTGAAAGTTTGACCTTCGATATCTCGGCTCTGGAAGGGTCTAGAGCCTCCATTTTTGCGCGCTGGTCGATGTCTCGTGGCCCTCTGTCAGAATCCAGAGTTTCAAGAAGATCGGAGGGGGTCAAAATTTTGGCCAAAAAAAAAAAACATAAGGGGTAACACTGTCATTTTTTTTTTTTGGCCGAAATTTTGACCCCCTCCGATCTTCTTGAAACTCTGGATTCTGACAGAGGGCCACGAGACATCGACCAGCGTGCAAAAATGGAGGCTCTAGACCCTTCCAGAGCCGACGACCAGCGCGCAAAAATGGAGGCTCTAGACCCTTCCAGAGCCGAGATATCGAAGGTCAAACTTTCAGCCAAAAAAAAAAAAAATGACAGTGTTACCCCTTATGTTTTTTTTTTTGGCCAAAATTTTGACCCCCTTCGATCTTCTTGAAACTCTGGATTCTGACAGAGGGCCACGAGACATCGACCAGCGCGCAAAAATGGAGGCTCTAGACCCTTCCAGAGCCGAGATATCGAAGGTCAAACTTTCAGCCAAAAAAAAAAATGACAGTGTTACCCCTTATGTTTTTATTTGGCTAAAAGTTTGACCTTCGATTTCTTGGCTCTGGAAGGGTCTAGAGCCTCCATTTTTGCGCGCTGGTCGATGTCTCGTGGCCCTCTGTCAGAATCCAGAGTTTCAAGAAGATCGGAGGGGGTCAAAATTTTGGCCAAAAAAAAAAAACATAAGGGGTAACACTGTCATTTTTTTTTTTTGGCTGAAAGTTTGACCTTCGATATCTCGGCTCTGGAAGGGTCTAGAGCCTCCATTTTTGCGCGCTGGTCGATGTCTCGTGGCCCTCTGTCAGAATCCAGAGTTTCAAGAAGATCGGAGGGGGTCAAAATTTTGGCCATAAAAAAAAAACATAAGGGGTAACACTGTCATTTTTTTTTTTGGCTGAAAGTTTGACCTTCGATATCTCGGCTCTGGAAGGGTCTAGAGCCTCCATTTTTGCGCGCTGGTCGATGTCTCGTGGCCCTCTGTCAGAATCCAGAGTTTCAAGAAGATCGGAGGGGGTCAAAATTTCGGCCAAAAAAAAAAATGACAGTGTTACCCCTTATGTTTTTTTTTTTGGCCAAAATTTTGACCCCCTCCGATCTTCTTGAAACTCTGGATTCTGACAGAGGGCCACGAGACATCGACCAGCGCGCAAAAATGGAGGCTCTAGACCCTTCCAGAGCCGAGATATCGAAGGTCAAACTTTCAGCCAAAAAAAAAATGACAGTGTTACCCCTTATGTTTTTTTTTTTGGCTGAAAGTTTGACCTTCGATATCTTGGCTCTGGAAGGGTCTAGAGCCTCCATTTTTGCGCGCTGGTCGATGTCTCGTGGCCCTCTGTCAGAATCCAGAGTTTCAAGAAGATCGGAGGGGGTCAAAATTTTGACCAAAAAAAAAAACATAAGGGGTAACACTGTCATTTTTTTTTTTGGCTGAAAGTTTGACCTTTGATATCTCGGCTCTGGAAGGGTCTAGAGCCTCCATTTTTGCGCGCTGGTCGATGTCTCGTGGCCCTCTGTCAGAATCCAGAGTTTCAAGAAGATCGGAGGGGGTCAAAATTTTGGCCAAAAAAAAAAAACATAAGGGGTAACACTGTCATTTTTTTTTTTGGCTGAAAGTTTGACCTTCGATATCTCGGCTCTGGAAGGGTCTAGAGCCTCCATTTTTGCGCGCTGGTCGATGTCTCGTGGCCCTCTGTCAGAATCCAGAGTTTCAAGAAGATCGGAGGGGGTCAAAATTTCGGCCAAAAAAAAAAATGACAGTGTTACCCCTTATGTTTTTTTTTTCGGCCAAAATTTTGACCCCCTCCAATCTTCTTGAAACTCTGGATTCTGACAGAGGGCCACGAGACATCGACCAGCGCGCAAAAATGGAGGCTCTAGACCCTTCCAGAGCCGAGATATCGAAGGTCAAACTTTCAGCAAAAAAAAAAAAACATAAGGGGTAACACTGTCATTTTTTTTTTGGCTGAAAGTTTGACCTTCGATATCTCGGCTCTGGAAGGGTCTAGAGCCTCCATTTTTGCGCGCTGGTCGATGTCTCGTGGCCCTCTGTCAGAATCCAGAGTTTCAAGAAGATCGGAGGGGGTCAAAATTTTGGCCAAAAAAAAAAACATAAGGGGTAACACTGTCATTTTTTTTTTTTGGCTGAAAGTTTGACCTTCGATATCTCGGCTCTGGAAGGGTCTAGAGCCTCCATTTTTGCGCGCTGGTCGATGTCTCGTGGCCCTCTGTCAGAATCCAGAGTTTCAAGAAGATCGGAGGGGGTCAAAATTTTGGCCAAAAAAAAAAAACATAAGGGGTAAGACTGTCATTTTTTTTTTTGGCTGAAAGTTTGACCTTCGATATCTCGGCTCTGGAAGGGTCTAGAGCCTCCATTTTTGCGCGCTGGTCGATGTCTCGTGGCCCTCTGTCAGAATCCAGAGTTTCAAGAAGATCGGAGGGGGTCAAAATTTTGGCCAAAAAAAAACATAAGGGGTAACACTGTCATTTTTTTTTTTTGGCCGAAATTTTGACCCCCTCCGATCTTCTTGAAACTCTGGATTCTGACAGAGGGCCACGAGACATCGACCAGCGCGCAAAAATGGAGGCTCTAGACCCTTCCAGAGCCGAGATATCGAAGGTCAAACTTTCAGCCAAAAAAAAAAATGACAGTGTTACCCCTTATGTTTTTTTTTTTTGGCTGAAAGTTTGACCTTCGATATCTCGGCTCTGGAAGGGTCTAGAGCCTCCATTTTTGCGCGCTGGTCGATGTCTCGTGGCCCTCTGTCAGAATCCAGAGTTTCAAGAAGATCGGAGGGGGTCAAAATTTTGGCCAAAAAAAAAACATAAGGGGTAACACTGTCATTTTTTTTTTGGCCGAAATTTTGACCCCCTCCGATCTTCTTGAAACTCTGGATTCTGACAGAGGGCCACGAGACATCGACCAGCGCGCAAAAATGGAGGCTCTAGAGCCTTCCAGAGCCGAGATATCGAAGGTCAAACTTTCAGCCAAAAAAAAAAATGACAGTGTTACCCCTTATGTTTTTTTTTTTGGCTGAAAGTTTGACCTTCGATTTCTTGGCTCTGGAAGGGTCTAGAGCCTCCATTTTTGCGCGCTGGTCGATGTCTCGCGGCCCTCTGTCAGAATCCAGAGTTTCAAGAAGATCGGAGGGGGTCAAAATTTTGGCCAAAAAAAAAAAACATAAGGGGTAACACTGTCATTTTTTTTTTTTGGCTGAAAGTTTGACCTTCGATATCTCGGCTCTGGAAGGGTCTAGAGCCTCCATTTTTGCGCGCTGGTCGATGTCTCGTGGCCCTCTGTCAGAATCCAGAGTTTCAAGAAGATCGGAGGGGGTCAAAATTTTGGCCAAAAAAAAAACATAAGGGGTAACACTGTCATTTTTTTTTTTTTGGCCGAAATTTTGACCCCCTCCGATCTTCTTGAAACTCTGGATTCTGACAGAGGGCCACGAGACATCGACCAGCACGCAAAAATAGAGGCTCTAGACCCTTCCAGAGCCGAGATATCGAAGGTCAAACTTTCAGCCAAAAAAAAAAAATGACAGTGTTACCCCTTATGTTTTTTTTTTTTTTTGGCTGAAAGTTTGACCTTCGATATCTCGGCTCTGGAAGGGTCTAGAGCCTCCATTTTTGCGCGCTGGTCGATGTCTCGTGGCCCTCTGTCAGAATCCAGAGTTTCAAAAAGATCGGAGGGGGTCAAAATTTCGGCCAAAAAAAAAAAACATAAGGGGTAACACTGTCATTTTATTTTTTTGGCCGAAATTTTGACCCCCTCCGATCTTCTTGAAACTCTGGATTCTGACAGAGGGCCACGAGACATCGACCAGCGCGCAAAAATGGAGGCTCTAGACCCTTCCAGAGCCGAGATATCGAAGGTCAAACTTTCAGCCAAAAAAAAAAATGACAGTGTTACCCCTTATGTTTTTTTTTTTTGGCCAAAATTTTGACCCCCTCCGATCTTCTTGAAACTCTGGATTCTGACAGAGGGCCACGAGACATCGACCAGCGCGCAAAAATGGAGGCTCTAGACCCTTCCAGAGCCGAGATATCGAAGGTCAAACTTTCAGCCAAAAAAAAAAAATGACAGTGTTACCCCTTATGTTTTTTTTTTGGCTGAAAGTTTGACCTTCGATTTCTTGGCTCTGGAAGGGTCTAGAGCCTCCATTTTTGCGCGCTGATCGATGTCTTGTGGCCCTCTGTCAGAATCCAGAGTTTCAAGAAGATCGGAGGGGGTCAATATTTTGGCCAAAAAAAAAAAACATAAGGGGTAACACTGTCATTTTTTTTTTTGGCTGAAAGTTTGACCTTCGATATCTCGGCTCTGGAAGGGTCTAGAGCCTCCATTTTTGCGCGCTGGTCGATGTCTCGTGGCCCTCTGTCAGAATCCAGAGTTTCAAGAAGATCGGAGGGGGTCAAAATTTTGGCCAAAAAAAAAAAACATAAGGGGTAACACTGTCATTTTTTTTTTGGCCGAAATTTTGACCCCCTCCGATCTTCTTGAAACTCTGGATTCTGACAGAGGGCCACGAGACATCGACCAGCGCGCAAAAATGGAGGCTCTAGACCCTTCCAAAGCCGAGATATCGAAGGTCAAACTTTCAGCCAAAAAAAAAATGACAGTGTTACCCCTTATGTTTTTTTTTTTTGGCCAAAATTTTGACCCCCTCCGATCTTCTTGAAACTCTGGATTCTGACAGAGGGCCACGAGACATCGACCAGCGCGCAAAAATGGAGGCTCTAGACCCTTCCAGAGCCGAGATATCGAAGGTCAAACTTTCAGCCAAAAAAAAAAATGACAGTGTTACCCCTTATGTTTTTTTTTTTTGGCTGAAAGTTTGACCTTCGATATCTCGGCTCTGGAAGGGTCTAGAGCCTCCATTTTTGCGCGCTGGTCGATGTCTCGTGGCCCTCTGTCAGAATCCAGAGTTTCAAGAAGATCGGAGGGGGTCAAAATTTTGGCCAAAAAAAAAAAAACATAAGGGGTAACACTGTCATTTTTTTTTTTGGCCGAAATTTTGACCCCCTCCGATCTTCTTGAAACTCTGGATTCTGACAGAGGGCCACGAGACATCGACCAGCGTGCAAAAATGGAGGCTCTAGACCCTTCCAGAGCCGACGACCAGCGCGCAAAAATGGAGGCTCTAGACCCTTCCAGAGCCGAGATATCGAAGGTCAAACTTTCAGCCAAAAAAAAAAAAATGACAGTGTTACCCCTTATGTTTTTTTTTTTTGGCCAAAATTTTGACCCCCTTCGTTCTTCTTGAAACTCTGGATTCTGACAGAGGGCCACGAGACATCGACCAGCGCGCAAAAATGGAGGCTCTAGACCCTTCCAGAGCCGAGATATCGAAGGTCAAACTTTCAGCCAAAAAAAAAAATGACAGTGTTACCCCTTATGTTTTTATTTGGCTAAAAGTTTGACCTTCGATTTCTTGGCTCTGGAAGGGTCTAGAGCCTCCATTTTTGCGCGCTGGTCGATGTCTCGTGGCCCTCTGTCAGAATCCAGAGTTTCAAGAAGATCGGAGGGGGTCAAAATTTTGGCCAAAAAAAAAAAACATAAGGGGTAACACTGTCATTTTTTTTTTTTGGCTGAAAGTTTGACCTTCGATATCTCGGCTCTGGAAGGGTCTAGAGCCTCCATTTTTGCGCGCTGGTCGATGTCTCGTGGCCCTCTGTCAGAATCCAGAGTTTCAAGAAGATCGGAGGGGGTCAAAATTTTGGCCATAAAAAGGGGTAACACTGTCATTTTTTTTTTTGGCTGAAAGTTTGACCTTCGATATCTCGGCTCTGGAAGGGTCTAGAGCCTCCATTTTTGCGCGCTGGTCGATGTCTCGTGGCCCTCTGTCAGAATCCAGAGTTTCAAGAAGATCGGAGGGGGTCAAAATTTCGGCCAAAAAAAAAAATGACAGTGTTACCCCTTATGTTTTTTTTTTTGGCCAAAATTTTGACCCCCTCCGATCTTCTTGAAACTCTGGATTCTGACAGAGGGCCACGAGACATCGACCAGCGCGCAAAAATGGAGGCTCTAGACCCTTCCAGAGCCGAGATATCGAAGGTCAAACTTTCAGCCAAAAAAAAAATGACAGTGTTACCCCTTATGTTTTTTTTTTTGGCTGAAAGTTTGACCTTCGATATCTTGGCTCTGGAAGGGTCTAGAGCCTCCATTTTTGCGCGCTGGTCGATGTCTCGTGGCCCTCTGTCAGAATCCAGAGTTTCAAGAAGATCGGAGGGGGTCAAAATTTTGACCAAAAAAAAAAACATAAGGGGTAACACTGTCATTTTTTTTTTTGGCTGAAAGTTTGACCTTTGATATCTCGGCTCTGGAAGGGTCTAGAGCCTCCATTTTTGCGCGCTGGTCGATGTCTCGTGGCCCTCTGTCAGAATCCAGAGTTTCAAGAAGATCGGAGGGGGTCAAAATTTTGGCCAAAAAAAAAACATAAGGGGTAACACTGTCATTTTTTTTTTGGCTGAAAGTTTGACCTTCGATATCTCGGCTCTGGAAGGGTCTAGAGCCTCCATTTTTGCGCGCTGGTTGATGTCTCGTGGCCCTCTGTCAGAATCCAGAGTTTCAAGAAGATCGGAGGGGGTCAAAATTTCGGCCAAAAAAAAAAAATGACAGTGTTACCCCTTATGTTTTTTTTTTCGGCCAAAATTTTGACCCCCTCCAATCTTCTTGAAACTCTGGATTCTGACAGAGGGCCACGAGACATCGACCAGCGCGCAAAAATGGAGGCTCTAGACCCTTCCAGAGCCGAGATATCGAAGGTCAAACTTTCAGCAAAAAAAAAAAAACATAAGGGGTAACACTGTCATTTTTTTTTTTGGCTGAAAGTTTGACCTTCGATATCTCGGCTCTGGAAGGGTCTAGAGCCTCCATTTTTGCGCGCTGGTCGATGTCTCGTGGCCCTCTGTCAGAATCCAGAGTTTCAAGAAGATCGGAGGGGGTCAAAATTTTGGCCAAAAAAAAACAACATAAGGGGTAACACTGTCATTTTTTTTTTTGGCCGAAATTTTGACCCCCTCCGATCTTCTTGAAACTCTGGATTCTGACAGAGGGCCACGAGACATCGACCAGCGCGCAAAAATGGAGGCTCTAGACCCTTCCAGAGCCGAGATATCGAAGGTCAAACTTTCAGCCAAAAAAAAAAAATGACAGTGTTACCCCTTATGTTTTTTTTTTTTGGCTGAAAGTTTGACCTTCGATATCTCGGCTCTGGAAGGGTCTAGAGCCTCCATTTTTGCGCGCTGGTCGATGTCTCGTGGCCCTCTGTCAGAATCCAGAGTTTCAAGAAGATCGGAGGGGGTCAAAATTTTGGCCAAAAAAAAAAACATAAGGGGTAACACTGTCATTTTTTTTTTTTGCCCGAAATTTTGACCCCCTCCGATCTTCTTGAAACTCTGGATTCTGACAGAGGGCCACGAGACATCGACCAGCGCGCAAAAATGGAGGCTCTAGACCCTTCCAGAGCCGAGATATCGAAGGTCAAACTTTCAGCCAAAAAAAAAAATGACAGTGTTACCCCTTATGTTTTTTTTTTTGGCTGAAAGTTTGACCTTCGATTTCTTGGCTCTGGAAGGGTCTAGAGCCTCCATTTTTGCGTGCTGGTCGATGTCTCGTGGCCCTCTGTCAGAATCCAGAGTTTCAAGAAGATCGGAGGGGGTCAAAATTTTGGCCAAAAAAAAAAAAACATAAGGGGTAACACTGTCATTTTTTTTTTTGGCTGAAAGTTTGACCTTCGATATCTCGGCTCTGGAAGGGTCTAGAGCCTCCATTTTTGCGCGCTGGTCGATGTCTCGTGGCCCTCTGTCAGAATCCAGAGTTTCAAGAAGATCGGAGGGGGTCAAAATTTTGGCCAAAAAAAAAAACATAAGGGGTAACACTGTCATTTTTTTTTTTTGGCCGAAATTTTGACCCCCTCCGATCTTCTTGAAACTCTGGATTCTGACAGAGGGCCACGAGACATCGACCAGCACGCAAAAATGGAGGCTCTAGACCCTTCCAGAGCCGAGATATCGAAGGTCAAACTTTCAGCCAAAAAAAAAAATGACAGTGTTACCCCTTATGTTTTTTTTTTTTTTGGCTGAAAGTTTGACCTTCGATATCTCGGCTCTGGAAGGGTCTAGAGCCTCCATTTTTGCGCGCTGGTCGATGTCTCGTGGCCCTCTGTCAGAATCCAGAGTTTCAAAAAGATCGGAGGGGGTCAAAATTTCGGCCAAAAAAAAAAAACATAAGGGGTAACACTGTCATTTTATTTTTTTGGCCGAAATTTTGACCCCCTCCGATCTTCTTGAAACTCTGGATTCTGACAGAGGGCCACGAGACATCGACCAGCGCGCAAAAATGGAGGCTCTAGACCCTTCCAGAGCCGAGATATCGAAGGTCAAACTTTCAGCCAAAAAAAAAAATGACAGTGTTACCCCTTATGTTTTTTTTTTTTGGCCAAAATTTTGACCCCCTCCGATCTTCTTGAAACTCTGGATTCTGACAGAGGGCCACGAGACATCGACCAGCGCACAAAAATGGAGGCTCTAGACCCTTCCAGAGCCGAGATATTGAAGGTCAAACTTTCAGCCAAAAAAAAAAAATGACAGTGTTACCCCTTATGTTTTTTTTTGGCTGAAAGTTTGACCTTCGATTTCTTGGCTCTGGAAGGGTCTAGAGCCTCCATTTTTGCGCGCTGGTCGATGTCTTGTGGCCCTCTGTCAGAATCCAGAGTTTCAAGAAGATCGGAGGGGGTCAATATTTTGGCCAAAAAAAAAAAAAACATAAGGGGTAACACTGTCATTTTTTTTTTTGGCTGAAAGTTTGACCTTCGATATCTCGGCTCTGGAAGGGTCTAGAGCCTCCATTTTTGCGCGCTGGTCGATGTCTCGTGGCCCTCTGTCAGAATCCAGAGTTTCAAGAAGATCGGAGGGGGTCAAAATTTTGGCCAAAAAAAAAAACATAAGGGGTAACACTGTCATTTTTTTTTTTTTTGCCGAAATTTTGACCCCCTCCGATCTTCTTGAAACTCTGGATTCTGACAGAGGGCCACGAGACATCGACCAGCACGCAAAAATGGAGGCTCTAGACCCTTCCAGAGCCGAGATATCGAAGGTCAAACTTTCAGCCAAAAAAAAAAATGACAGTGTTACCCCTTATGTTTTTTTTTTTTGGCCAAAATTTTGACCCCCTCCGATCTTCTTGAAACTCTGGATTCTGACAGAGGGCCACGAGACATCGACCAGCGCGCAAAAATGGAGGCTCTAGACCCTTCCAGAGCCGAGATATCGAAGGTCAAACTTTCAGCCAAAAAAAAAAAAATGACAGTGTTACCCCTTATGTTTTTTTTTTTTGGCTGAAAGTTTGACCTTCGATATCTCGGCTCTGGAAGGGTCTAGAGCCTCCATTTTTGCGTGCTGGTCGATGTCTCGTGGCCCTCTGTCAGAATCCAGAGTTTCAAGAAGATCGGAGGGGGTCAAAATTTTGGCCAAAAAAAAAAAACATAAGGGGTAACACTGTCATTTTTTTTTTGGCCGAAATTTTGACCCCCTCCGATCTTCTTGAAACTCTGGATTCTGACAGAGGGCCACGAGACATCGACCAGCGCGCAAAAATGGAGGCTCTAGACCCTTCCAGAGCCGAGATATCGAAGGTCAAACTTTCAGCAAAAAAAAAAAATGACAGTGTTACCCCTTATGTTTTTTTTTTTTTGGCTGAAAGTTTGACCTTCGATATCTCGGCTCTGGAAGGGTCTAGAGCCTCCATTTTTGCGCGCTGGTCGATGTCTCGTGGCCCTCTGTCAGAATCCAGAGTTTCAAGAAGATCGGAGGGGGTCAAAATTTTGGCCAAAAAAAAAACATAAGGGGTAACACTGTCATTTTATTTTTTTGGCCGAAATTTTGACCCCCTCCGATCTTCTTGAAACTCTGGATTCTGAAAGAGGGCCACGAGACATCGACCAGCGCGCAAAAATGGAGGCTCTAGACCCTTCCAGAGCCGAGATATCGAAGGTCAAACTTTCAGCCAAAAAAAAAAATGACAGTGTTACCCCTTATGTTTTTTTTTTTTTTGGCCAAAATTTTGACCCCCTCCGATCTTCTTGAAACTCTGGATTCTGACAGAGGGCCACGAGACATCGACCAGCGCGCAAAAATGGAGGCTCTAGACCCTTCCAGAGCCGAGATATCGAAGGTCAAACTTTCAGCCAAAAAAAAAATGACAGTGTTACCCCTTATGTTTTTTTTTTTTTGGCTGAAAGTTTGACCTTCGATATCTCGGCTCTGGAAGGGTCTAGAGCCTCCATTTTTGCGCGCTGGTCGATGTCTCGTGGCCCTCTGTCAGAATCCAGAGTTTCAAGAAGATCGGAGGGGGTCAAAATTTTGGCCAAAAAAAAAAACATAAGGGGTAACACTGTCATTTTTTTTTTGGCCGAAATTTTGACCCCCTCTGATCTTCTTGAAACTCTGGATTCTGACAGAGGGCCACGAGACATCGACCAGCGCGCAAAAATGGAGGCTCTAGACCCTTCCAGAGCCGAGATATCGAAGGTCAAACTTTCAGCCAAAAAAAAAAATGACAGTGTTACCCCTTATGTTTTTTTTTTTGGCTGAAAGTTTGACCTTCGATATCTCGGCTCTGGAAGGGTCTAGAGCCTCCATTTTTGCGCGCTGGTCGATGTCTCGTGGCCCTCTGTCAGAATCCAGAGTTTCAAGAAGATCGGAGGGGGTCAAAATTTTGGCCAAAAAAAAAAACATAAGGGGTAACACTGTCATTTTTTTTTTTGGCCGAAATTTTGACCCCCTCCGATCTTCTTGAAACTCTGGATTCTGACAGAGGGCCACGAGACATCGACCAGCGCGCAAAAATGGAGGCTCTAGACCCTTCCAGAGCCGAGATATCGAAGGTCAAACTTTCAGCCAAAAAAAAAAATGACAGTGTTACCCCTTATGTTTTTTTTTTTTGGCCAAAATTTTGACCCCCTCCGATCTTCTTGAAACTCTGGATTCTGACAGAGGGCCACGAGACATTGACCAGCGCGCAAAAATGGAGGCTCTAGACCCTTCCAGAGCCGAGATATCGAAGGTCAAACTTTCAGCCAAAAAAAAATGACAGTGTTACCCCTTATGTTTTTTTTTTTTTTGGCTGAAAGTTTGACCTTCGATATCTCGGCTCTGGAAGGGTCTAGTGCCTCCATTTTTGCGCGCTGGTCGATGTCTCGTGGCCCTCTGTCAGAATCCAGAGTTTCAAAAAGATCGGAGGGGGTCAAAATTTCGGCCAAAAAAAAAAAAACATAAGGGGTAACACTGTCATTTTATTTTTTTGGCCGAAATTTTGACCCCCTCCGATCTTCTTGAAACTCTGGATTTTGACAGAGGGCCACGAGACATCGACCAGCGCGCAAAAATGGAGGCTCTAGACCCTTCCAGAGCCGAGATATCAAAGGTCAAACTTTCAGCCAAAAAAAAAAATGACAGTGTTACCCCTTATGTTTTTTTTTTTTGGCCAAAATTTTGACCCCCTCCGATCTTCTTGAAACTCTGGATTCTGACAGAGGGCCACGAGACATCGACCAGCGTGCAAAAATGGAGGCTCTAGACCCTTCCAGAGCCGAGATATCGAAGGTCAAACTTTCAGCCAAAAAAAAAAAAATGACAGTGTTACCCCTTATGTTTTTTTTTTGGCTGAAAGTTTGACCTTCGATTTCTTGGCTCTGGAAGGGTCTAGAGCCTCCATTTTTGCGCGCTGATCGATGTCTCGTGGCCCTCTGTCAGAATCCAGAGTTTCAAGAAGATCGGAGGGGGTCAATATTTTGGCCAAAAAAAAAAAAACATAAGGGGTAACACTGTCATTTTTTTTTTTGGCTGAAAGTTTGACCTTCGATATCTCGGCTCTGGAAGGGTCTAGAGCCTCCATTTTTGCGCGCTGGTCGATGTCTCGTGGCCCTCTGTCAGAATCCAGAGTTTCAAGAAGATCGGAGGGGGTCAAAATTTTGGCCAAAAAAAAAAAACATAAGGGGTAACACTGTCATTTTTTTTTTTTGCCGAAATTTTGACCCCCTCCGATCTTCTTGAAACTCTGGATTCTGACAGAGGGCCACGAGACATCGACCAGCACGCAAAAATGGAGGCTCTAGACCCTTCCAGAGCCGAGATATCGAAGGTCAAACTTTCAGCCAAAAAAAAAAAATGACAGTGTTACCCCTTATGTTTTTTTTTTTGGCCAAAATTTTGACCCCCTCCGATCTTCTTGAAACTCTGGATTCTGACAGAGGGCCACGAGACATCGACCAGCGCGCAAAAATGGAGGCTCTAGACCCTTCCAGAGCCGAGATATCGAAGGTCAAACTTTCAGCCAAAAAAAAAAATGACAGTGTTACCCCTTATGTTTTTTTTTTTTGGCTGAAAGTTTGACCTTCGATATCTCGGCTCTGGAAGGGTCTAGAGCCTCCATTTTTGCGCGCTGGTCGATGTCTCGTGGCCCTCTGTCAGAATCCAGAGTTTCAAGAAGATCGGAGGGGGTCAAAATTTCGGCCAAAAAAAAAAAACATAAGGGGTAACACTGTCATTTTATTTTTTTGGCCGAAATTTTGACCCCCTCCGATCTTCTTGAAACTCTGGATTCTGACAGAGGGCCACGAGACATCGACCAGCGCGCAAAAATGGAGGCTCTAGACCCTTCCAGAGCCGAGATATCGAAGGTCAAACTTTCAGCCAAAAAAAAAAATGACAGTGTTACCCCTTATGTTTTTTTTTTTTTGGCCAAAATTTTGACCCCCTCCGATCTTCTTGAAACTCTGGATTCTGACAGAGGGCCACGAGACATCGACCAGCGCGCAAAAATGGAGGCTCTAGACCCTTCCAGAGCCGAGATATCGAAGGTCAAACTTTCAGCCAAAAAAAAAAAATGACAGTGTTACCCCTTATGTTTTTTTTTTGGCTGAAAGTTTGACCTTCGATTTCTTGGCTCTGGAAGGGTCTAGAGCCTCCATTTTTGCGCGCTGGTCGATGTCTTGTGGCCCTCTGTCAGAATCCAGAGTTTCAAGAAGATCGGAGGGGGTCAATATTTTGGCCAAAAAAAAAAAAACATAAGGGGTAACACTGTCATTTTTTTTTTTTGGCTGAAAGTTTGACCTTCGATATCTCGGCTCTGGAAGGGTCTAGAGCCTCCATTTTTGCGCGCTGGTCGATGTCTCGTGGCCCTCTGTCAGAATCCAGAGTTTCAAGAAGATCGGAGGGGGTCAAAATTTTGGCCAAAAAAAAAAACATAAGGGGTAACACTGTCATTTTTTTTTTTGGCCGAAATTTTGACCCCCTCCGATCTTCTTGAAACTCTGGATTCTGACAGAGGGCCACGAGACATCGACCAGCGCGCAAAAATGGAGGCTCTAGACCCTTCCAGAGCCGAGATATCGAAGGTCAAACTTTCAGCCAAAAAAAAAAATGACAGTGTTACCCCTTATGTTTTTTTTTTTTGGCCAAAATTTTGACCCCCTCCGATCTTCTTGAAACTCTGGATTCTGACAGAGGGCCACGAGACATCGACCAGCGCGCAAAAATGGAGGCTCTAGACCCTTCCAGAGCCGAGATATCGAAGGTCAAACTTTCAGCCAAAAAAAAAAATGACAGTGTTACCCCTTATGTTTTTTTTTTTTTGGCTGAAAGTTTGACCTTCGATATCTCGGCTCTGGAAGGGTCTAGAGCCTCCATTTTTGCGCGCTGGTCGATGTCTCGTGGCCCTCTGTCAGAATCCAGAGTTTCAAGAAGATCGGAGGGGGTCAAAATTTCGGCCAAAAAAAAAAAACATAAGGGGTAACACTGTCATTTTATTTTTTTGGCCGAATTTTGACCCCCTCCGATCTTCTTGAAACTCTGGATTCTGACAGAGGGCCACGAGACATCGACCAGCGCGCAAAAATGGAGGCTCTAGACCCTTCCAGAGCCGAGATATCGAAGGTCAAACTTTCAGCCAAAAAAAAAAAATGACAGTGTTACCCCTTATGTTTTTTTTTTTGGCCAAAATTTTGACCCCCTTCGATCTTCTTGAAACTCTGGATTCTGACAGAGGGCCACGAGACATCGACCAGCGCGCAAAAATGGAGGCTCTAGACCCTTCCAGAGCCGAGATATCGAAGGACAAACTTTCAGCCAAAAAAAAAAATGACAGTGTTACCCCTTATGTTTTTTTTTGGCTAAAAGTTTGACCTTCGATTTCTTGGCTCTGGAAGGGTCTAGAGCCTCCATTTTTGAGCGCTGGTCGATGTCTCGTGGCCCTCTGTCAGAATCCAGAGTTTCAAGAAGATCGGAGGGGGTCAAAATTTTGGCCAAAAAAAAAAACATAAGGGGTAACACTGTCATTTTTTTTTTTTGGCTGAAAGTTTGACCTTCGATATCTCGGCTCTGGAAGGGTCTAGAGCCTCCATTTTTGCGCGCTGGTCGATGTCTCGTGGCCCTCTGTCAGAATCCAGAGTTTCAAGAAGATCGGAGGGGGTCAAAATTTTGGCCAAAAAAAAAAACATAAGGGGTAACACTGTCATTTTTTTTTTTTGGCTGAAAGTTTGACCTTCGATATCTCGGCTCTGGAAGGGTCTAGAGCCTCCATTTTTGCGCGCTGGTCGATGTCTCGTGGCCCTCTGTCAGAATCCAGAGTTTCAAGAAGATCGGAGGGGGTCAAAATTTTGGCCAAAAAAAAAAACATAAGGGGTAACACTGTCATTTTTTTTTTTTGCTGAAAGTTTGACCTTCGATATCTCGGCTCTGGAAGGGTCTAGAGCCTCCATTTTTGCGCGCTGGTCGATGTCTCGTGGCCCTCTGTCAGAATCCAGAGTTTCAAGAAGATCGGAGGGGGTCAAAATTTCGGCCAAAAAAAAAAATGACAGTGTTACCCCTTATGTTTTTTTTTTTCGGCCAAAATTTTGACCCCCTCCAATCTTCTTGAAACTCTGGATTCTGACAGAGGGCCACGAGACATCGACCAGCGCGCAAAAATGGAGGCTCTAGACCCTTCCAGAGCCGAGATATCGAAGGTCAAACTTTCAGCAAAAAAAAAAAAAACATAAGGGGTAACACTGTCATTTTTTTTTTGGCTGAAAGTTTGACCTTCGATATCTCGGCTCTGGAAGGGTCTAGAGCCTCCATTTTTGCGCGCTGGTCGATGTCTCGTGGCCCTCTGTCAGAATCCAGAGTTTCAAGAAGATCGGAGGGGGTCAAAATTTTGGCCAAAAAAAAACAACATAAGGGGTAACACTGTCATTTTTTTTTTTTTGGCCGAAATTTTGACCCCCTCCGATCTTCTTGAAACTCTGGATTCTGACAGAGGGCCACGAGACATCGACCAGCGCGCAAAAATGGAGGCTCTAGACCCTTCCAGAGCCGAGATATCGAAGGTCAAACTTTCAGCCAAAAAAAAAAAATGACAGTGTTACCCCTTATGTTTTTTTTTTTTGGCTGAAAGTTTGACCTTCGATATCTCGGCTCTGGAAGGGTCTAGAGCCTCCATTTTTGCGCGCTGGTCGATGTCTCGTGGCCCTCTGTCAGAATCCAGAGTTTCAAGAAGATCGGAGGGGGTCAAAATTTTGGCCAAAAAAAAAACATAAGGGGTAACACTGTCATTTTTTTTTTTTGCCCGAAATTTTGACCCCCTCCGATCTTCTTGAAACTCTGGATTCTGACAGAGGGCCACGAGACATCGACCAGCGCGCAAAAATGGAGGCTCTAGACCCTTCCAGAGCCGAGATATCGAAGGTCAAACTTTCAGCCAAAAAAAAAAATGACAGTGTTACCCCTTATGTTTTTTTTTTGGCTGAAAGTTTGACCTTCGATTTCTTGGCTCTGGAAGGGTCTAGAGCCTCCATTTTTGCGCGCTGGTCGATGTCTCGTGGCCCTCTGTCAGAATCCAGAGTTTCAAGAAGATCGGAGGGGGTCAAAATTTTGGCCAAAAAAAAAAAAACATAAGGGGTAACACTGTCATTTTTTTTTTGGCTGAAAGTTTGACCTTCGATATCTCGGCTCTGGAAGGGTCTAGAGCCTCCATTTTTGCGCGCTGGTCGATGTCTCGTGGCCCTCTGTCAGAATCCAGAGTTTCAAGAAGATCGGAGGGGGTCAAAATTTTGGCCAAAAAAAACAACATAAGGGGTAACACTGTCATTTTTTTTTTTTGGCCGAAATTTTGACCCCCTCCGATCTTCTTGAAACTCTGGATTCTGACAGAGGGCCACGAGACATCGACCAGCGCGCAAAAATGGAGGCTCTAGACCCTTCCAGAGCCGAGATATCGAAGGTCAAACTTTCAGCCAAAAAAAAAAAAAATGACAGTGTTACCCCTTATGTTTTTTTTTTTTGGCTGAAAGTTTGACCTTCGATATCTCGGCTCTGGAAGGGTCTAGAGCCTCCATTTTTGCGCGCTGGTCGATGTCTCGTGGCCCTCTGTCAGAATCCAGAGTTTCAAGAAGATCGGAGGGGGTCAAAATTTTGGCCAAAAAAAAAAACATAAGGGGTAACACTGTCATTTTTTTTTTTTGCCCGAAATTTTGACCCCCTCCGATCTTCTTGAAACTCTGGATTCTGACAGAGGGCCACGAGACATCGACCAGCGCGCAAAAATGGAGGCTCTAGACCCTTCCAGAGCCGAGATATCGAAGGTCAAACTTTCAGCCAAAAAAAAAAATGACAGTGTTACCCCTTATGTTTTTTTTTTTGGCTGAAAGTTTGACCTTCGATTTCTTGGCTCTGGAAGGGTCTAGAGCCTCCATTTTTGCGCGCTGGTCGATGTCTCGTGGCCCTCTGTCAGAATCCAGAGTTTCAAGAAGATCGGAGGGGGTCAAAATTTTGGCCAAAAAAAAAAAAACATAAGGGGTAACACTGTCATTTTTTTTTTTTGGCTGAAAGTTTGACCTTCGATATCTCGGCTCTGGAAGGGTCTAGAGCCTCCATTTTTGCGCGCTGGTCGATGTCTCGTGGCCCTCTGTCAGAATCCAGAGTTTCAAGAAGATCGGAGGGGGTCAAAATTTTGGCCAAAAAAAAAAACATAAGGGGTAACACTGTAATTTTTTTTTTTTGGCCGAAATTTTGACCCCCTCCGATCTTCTTGAAACTCTGGATTCTGACAGAGGGCCACGAGACATCGACCAGCACGCAAAAATGGAGGCTCTAGACCCTTCCAGAGCCGAGATATCGAAGGTCAAACTTTCAGCCAAAAAAAAAATGACAGTGTTACCCCTTATGTTTTTTTTTTTTTTTGGCTGAAAGTTTGACCTTCGATATCTCGGCTCTGGAAGGGTCTAGAGCCTCCATTTTTGCGCGCTGGTCGATGTCTCGTGGCCCTCTGTCAGAATCCAGAGTTTCAAAAAGATCGGAGGGGGTCAAAATTTCGGCCAAAAAAAAAAAACATAAGGGGTAACACTGTCATTTTATTTTTTTGGCCGAAATTTTGACCCCCTCCGATCTTCTTGAAACTCTGGATTCTGACAGAGGGCCACGAGACATCGACCAGCGCGCAAAAATGGAGGCTCTAGACCCTTCCAGAGCCGAGATATCGAAGGTCAAACTTTCAGCCAAAAAAAAAAATGACAGTGTTACCCCTTATGTTTTTTTTTTTTGGCCAAAATTTTGACCCCCTCCGATCTTCTTGAAACTCTGGATTCTGACAGAGGGCCACGAGACATCGACCAGCGCACAAAAATGGAGGCTCTAGACCCTTCCAGAGCCGAGATATTGAAGGTCAAACTTTCAGCCAAAAAAAAAAAAATGACAGTGTTACCCCTTATGTTTTTTTTTTGGCTGAAAGTTTGACCTTCGATTTCTTGGCTCTGGAAGGGTCTAGAGCCTCCATTTTTGCGCGCTGGTCGATGTCTTGTGGCCCTCTGTCAGAATCCAGAGTTTCAAGAAGATCGGAGGGGGTCAATATTTTGGCCAAAAAAAAAAAAAAACATAAGGGGTAACACTGTCATTTTTTTTTTTGGCTGAAAGTTTGACCTTCGATATCTCGGCTCTGGAAGGGTCTAGAGCCTCCATTTTTGCGCGCTGGTCGATGTCTCGTGGCCCTCTGTCAGAATCCAGAGTTTCAAGAAGATCGGAGGGGGTCAAAATTTTGGCCAAAAAAAAAACATAAGGGGTAACACTGTCATTTTTTTTTTTTTGCCGAAATTTTGACCCCCTCCGATCTTCTTGAAACTCTGGATTCTGACAGAGGGCCACGAGACATCGACCAGCACGCAAAAATGGAGGCTCTAGACCCTTCCAGAGCCGAGATATCGAAGGTCAAACTTTCAGCCAAAAAAAAAAAATGACAGTGTTACCCCTTATGTTTTTTTTTTTTGGCCAAAATTTTGACCCCCTCCGATCTTCTTGAAACTCTGGATTCTGACAGAGGGCCACGAGACATCGACCAGCGCGCAAAAATGGAGGCTCTAGACCCTTCCAGAGCCGAGATATCGAAGGTCAAACTTTCAGCCAAAAAAAAAAAATGACAGTGTTACCCCTTATGTTTTTTTTTTTTGGCTGAAAGTTTGACCTTCGATATCTCGGCTCTGGAAGGGTCTAGAGCCTCCATTTTTGCGCGCTGGTCGATGTCTCGTGGCCCTCTGTCAGAATCCAGAGTTTCAAGAAGATCGGAGGGGGTCAAAATTTTGGCCAAAAAAAAAAAACATAAGGGGTAACACTGTCATTTTTTTTTTGGCCGAAATTTTGACCCCCTCCGATCTTCTTGAAACTCTGGATTCTGACAGAGGGCCACGAGACATCGACCAGCGCGCAAAAATGGAGGCTCTAGACCCTTCCAGAGCCGAGATATCGAAGGTCAAACTTTCAGCAAAAAAAAAAAATGACAGTGTTACCCCTTATGTTTTTTTTTTTTTGGCTGAAAGTTTGACCTTCGATATCTCGGCTCTGGAAGGGTCTAGAGCCTCCATTTTTGCGCGCTGGTCGATGTCTCGTGGCCCTCTGTCAGAATCCAGAGTTTCAAGAAGATCGGAGGGGGTCAAAATTTTGGCCAAAAAAAAAACATAAGGGGTAACACTGTCATTTTTTTTTTTTGGCCGAAATTTTGACCCCCTCCGATCTTCTTGAAACTCTGGATTCTGAAAGAGGGCCACGAGACATCGACCAGCGCGCAAAAATGGAGGCTCTAGACCCTTCCAGAGCCGAGATATCGAAGGTCAAACTTTCAGCCAAAAAAAAAAATGACAGTGTTACCCCTTATGTTTTTTTTTTTTTGGCCAAAATTTTGACCCCCTCCGATCTTCTTGAAACTCTGGATTCTGACAGAGGGCCACGAGACATCGACCAGCGCGCAAAAATGGAGGCTCTAGACCCTTCCAGAGCCGAGATATCGAAGGTCAAACTTTCAGCCAAAAAAAAAATGACAGTGTTACCCCTTATGTTTTTTTTTTTTTGGCTGAAAGTTTGACCTTCGATATCTCGGCTCTGGAAGGGTCTAGAGCCTCCATTTTTGCGCGCTGGTCGATGTCTCGTGGCCCTCTGTCAGAATCCAGAGTTTCAAGAAGATCGGAGGGGGTCAAAATTTTGGCCAAAAAAAAAAACATAAGGGGTAACACTGTCATTTTTTTTTTGGCCGAAATTTTGACCCCCTCTGATCTTCTTGAAACTCTGGATTCTGACAGAGGGCCACGAGACATCGACCAGCGCGCAAAAATGGAGGCTCTAGACCCTTCCAGAGCCGAGATATCGAAGGTCAAACTTTCAGCAAAAAAAAAAAATGACAGTGTTACCCCTTATGTTTTTTTTTTTGGCTGAAAGTTTGACCTTCGATATCTCGGCTCTGGAAGGGTCTAGAGCCTCCATTTTTGCGCGCTGGTCGATGTCTCGTGGCCCTCTGTCAGAATCCAGAGTTTCAAGAAGATCGGAGGGGGTCAAAATTTTGGCCAAAAAAAAAAACATAAGGGGTAACACTGTCATTTTTTTTTTTTGGCCGAAATTTTGACCCCCTCCGATCTTCTTGAAACTCTGGATTCTGACAGAGGGCCACGAGACATCGACCAGCGCGCAAAAATGGAGGCTCTAGACCCTTCCAGAGCCGAGATATCGAAGGTCAAACTTTCAGCCAAAAAAAAAAATGACAGTGTTACCCCTTATGTTTTTTTTTTTGGCCAAAATTTTGACCCCCTCCGATCTTCTTGAAACTCTGGATTCTGACAGAGGGCCACGAGACATTGACCAGCGCGCAAAAATGGAGGCTCTAGACCCTTCCAGAGCCGAGATATCGAAGGTCAAACTTTCAGCCAAAAAAAAAAATGACAGTGTTACCCCTTATGTTTTTTTTTTTTTTGGCTGAAAGTTTGACCTTCGATATCTCGGCTCTGGAAGGGTCTAGTGCCTCCATTTTTGCGCGCTGGTCGATGTCTCGTGGCCCTCTGTCAGAATCCAGAGTTTCAAAAAGATCGGAGGGGGTCAAAATTTCGGCCAAAAAAAAAAAACATAAGGGGTAACACTGTCATTTTATTTTTTTGGCCGAAATTTTGACCCCCTCCGATCTTCTTGAAACTCTGGATTTTGACAGAGGGCCACGAGACATCGACCAGCGCGCAAAAATGGAGGCTCTAGACCCTTCCAGAGCCGAGATATCGAAGGTCAAACTTTCAGCCAAAAAAAAAAAATGACAGTGTTACCCCTTATGTTTTTTTTTTTTGGCCAAAATTTTGACCCCCTCCGATCTTCTTGAAACTCTGGATTCTGACAGAGGGCCACGAGACATCGACCAGCGTGCAAAAATGGAGGCTCTAGACCCTTCCAGAGCCGAGATATCGAAGGTCAAACTTTCAGCCAAAAAAAAAAAAATGACAGTGTTACCCCTTATGTTTTTTTTTTGGCTGAAAGTTTGACCTTCGATTTCTTGGCTCTGGAAGGGTCTAGAGCCTCCATTTTTGCGCGCTGATCGATGTCTCGTGGCCCTCTGTCAGAATCCAGAGTTTCAAGAAGATCGGAGGGGGTCAATATTTTGGCCAAAAAAAAAAAAACATAAGGGGTAACACTGTCATTTTTTTTTTTGGCTGAAAGTTTGACCTTCGATATCTCGGCTCTGGAAGGGTCTAGAGCCTCCATTTTTGCGCGCTGGTCGATGTCTCGTGGCCCTCTGTCAGAATCCAGAGTTTCAAGAAGATCGGAGGGGGTCAAAATTTTGGCCAAAAAAAAAAAACATAAGGGGTAACACTGTCATTTTTTTTTTTTGCCGAAATTTTGACCCCCTCCGATCTTCTTGAAACTCTGGATTCTGACAGAGGGCCACGAGACATCGACCAGCACGCAAAAATGGAGGCTCTAGACCCTTCCAGAGCCGAGATATCGAAGGTCAAACTTTCAGCCCAAAAAAAAAAATGACAGTGTTACCCCTTATGTTTTTTTTTTTTGGCCAAAATTTTGACCCCCTCCGATCTTCTTGAAACTCTGGATTCTGACAGAGGGCCACGAGACATCGACCAGCGCGCAAAAATGGAGGCTCTAGACCCTTCCAGAGCCGAGATATCGAAGGTCAAACTTTCAGCCAAAAAAAAAAATGACAGTGTTACCCCTTATGTTTTTTTTTTTTGGCTGAAAGTTTGACCTTCGATATCTCGGCTCTGGAAGGGTCTAGAGCCTCCATTTTTGCGCGCTGGTCGATGTCTCGTGGCCCTCTGTCAGAATCCAGAGTTTCAAGAAGATCGGAGGGGGTCAAAATTTCGGCCAAAAAAAAAAACATAAGGGGTAACACTGTCATTTTATTTTTTTGGCCGAAATTTTGACCCCCTCCGATCTTCTTGAAACTCTGGATTCTGACAGAGGGCCACGAGACATCGACCAGCGCGCAAAAATGGAGGCTCTAGACCCTTCCAGAGCCGAGATATCGAAGGTCAAACTTTCAGCCAAAAAAAAAAATGACAGTGTTACCCCTTATGTTTTTTTTTTTTTGGCCAAAATATTGACCCCCTCCGATCTTCTTGAAACTCTGGATTCTGACAGAGGGCCACGAGACATCGATCAGCGCGCAAAAATGGAGGCTCTAGACCCTTCCAGAGCCAAGAAATCGAAGGTCAAACTTTCAGCCAAAAAAAAAACATAAGGGGTAACACTGTCATTTTTTTTTTTTGGCTGAAAGTTTGACCTTCGATATCTCGGCTCTGGAAGGGTCTAGAGCCTCCATTTTTGCGCGCTGGTCGATGTCTCGTGGCCCTCTGTCAGAATCCAGAGTTTCAAGAAGATCGGAGGGGGTCAAAATTTCGGCCAAAAAAAAAAACATAAGGGGTAACACTGTCATTTTTTTTTTTTGCCCGAAATTTTGACCCCCTCCGATCTTCTTGAAACTCTGGATTCTGACAGAGGGCCACGAGACATCGACCAGCGCGCAAAAATGGAGGCTCTAGACCCTTCCAGAGCCGAGATATCGAAGGTCAAACTTTCAGCCAAAAAAAAAAATGACAGTGTTACCCCTTATGTTTTTTTTTTGGCTGAAAGTTTGACCTTCGATTTCTTGGCTCTGGAAGGGTCTAGAGCCTCCATTTTTGCGCGCTGGTCGATGTCTCGTGGCCCTCTGTCAGAATCCAGAGTTTCAAGAAGATCGGAGGGGGTCAAAATTTTGGCCAAAAAAAAAAAAACATAAGGGGTAACACTGTCATTTTTTTTTTTTGGCTGAAAGTTTGACCTTCGATATCTCGGCTCTGGAAGGGTCTAGAGCCTCCATTTTTGCGCGCTGGTCGATGTCTCGTGGCCCTCTGTCAGAATCCAGAGTTTCAAGAAGATCGGAGGGGGTCAAAATTTTGGCCATAAAAAAAAAAACATAAGGGGTAACACTGTTATTTTTTTTTTTGGCTGAAAGTTTGACCTTCGATATCTCGGCTCTGGAAGGGTCTAGAGCCTCCATTTTTGCGCGCTGGTCGATGTCTCGTGGCCCTCTGTCAGAATCCAGAGTTTCAAGAAGATCGGAGGGGGTCAAAATTTCGGCCAAAAAAAAAAATGACAGTGTTACCCCTTATGTTTTTTTTTTGGCCAAAATTTTGACCCCCTCCGATCTTCTTGAAACTCTGGATTCTGACAGAGGGCCACGAGACATCGACCAGCGCGCAAAAATGGAGGCTCTAGACCCTTCCAGAGCCGAGATATCGAAGGTCAAACTTTCAGCCAAAAAAAAAAATGACAGTGTTACCCCTTATGTTTTTTTTTTTGGCTGAAAGTTTGACCTTCGATATCTTGGCTCTGGAAGGGTCTAGAGCCTCCATTTTTGCGCGCTGGTCGATGTCTCGTGGCCCTCTGTCAGAATCCAGAGTTTCAAGAAGATCGGAGGGGGTCAAAATTTTGACCAAAAAAAAAACATAAGGGGTAACACTGTCATTTTTTTTTTTGGCTGAAAGTTTGACCTTTGATATCTCGGCTCTGGAAGGGTCTAGAGCCTCCATTTTTGCGCGCTGGTCGATGTCTCGTGGCCCTCTGTCAGAATCCAGAGTTTCAAGAAGATCGGAGGGGGTCAAAATTTTGGCCAAAAAAAAAAAACATAAGGGGTAACACTGTCATTTTTTTTTTTGGCTGAAAGTTTGACCTTCGATATCTCGGCTCTGGAAGGGTCTAGAGCCTCCATTTTTGCGCGCTGGTCGATGTCTCGTGGCCCTCTGTCAGAATCCAGAGTTTCAAGAAGATCGGAGGGGGTCAAAATTTCGGCCAAAAAAAAAAATGACAGTGTTACCCCTTATGTTTTTTTTTTTCGGCCAAAATTTTGACCCCCTCCAATCTTCTTGAAACTCTGGATTCTGACAGAGGGCCACGAGACATCGACCAGCGCGCAAAAATGGAGGCTCTAGACCCTTCCAGAGCCGAGATATCGAAGGTCAAACTTTCAGCAAAAAAAAAAAAACATAAGGGGTAACACTGTCATTTTTTTTTTGGCTGAAAGTTTGACCTTCGATATCTCGGCTCTGGAAGGGTCTAGAGCCTCCATTTTTGCGCGCTGGTCGATGTCTCGTGGCCCTCTGTCAGAATCCAGAGTTTCAAGAAGATCGGAGGGGGTCAAAATTTTGGCCAAAAAAAAAACAACATAAGGGGTAACACTGTCATTTTTTTTTTTTTGGCCGAAATTTTGACCCCCTCCGATCTTCTTGAAACTCTGGATTCTGACAGAGGGCCACGAGACATCGACCAGCGCGCAAAAATGGAGGCTCTAGACCCTTCCAGAGCCGAGATATCGAAGGTCAAACTTTCAGCCAAAAAAAAAAAATGACAGTGTTACCCCTTATGTTTTTTTTTTTTGGCTGAAAGTTTGACCTTCGATATCTCGGCTCTGGAAGGGTCTAGAGCCTCCATTTTTGCGCGCTGGTCGATGTCTCGTGGCCCTCTGTCAGAATCCAGAGTTTCAAGAAGATCGGAGGGGGTCAAAATTTTGGCCAAAAAAAAAAACATAAGGGGTAACACTGTCATTTTTTTTTTTTGCCCGAAATTTTGACCCCCTCCGATCTTCTTGAAACTCTGGATTCTGACAGAGGGCCACGAGACATCGACCAGCGCGCAAAAATGGAGGCTCTAGACCCTTCCAGAGCCGAGATATCGAAGGTCAAACTTTCAGCCAAAAAAAAAAATGACAGTGTTACCCCTTATGTTTTTTTTTTGGCTGAAAGTTTGACCTTCGATTTCTTGGCTCTGGAAGGGTCTAGAGCCTCCATTTTTGCGCGCTGGTCGATGTCTCGTGGCCCACTGTCAGAATCCAGAGTTTCAAGAAGATCGGAGGGGGTCAAAATTTTGGCCAAAAAAAAAAAACATAAGGGGTAACACTGTCATTTTTTTTTTTGGCTGAAAGTTTGACCTTCGATATCTCGGCTCTGGAAGGGTCTAGAGCCTCCATTTTTGCGCGCTGGTCGATGTCTCGTGGCCCTCTGTCAGAATCCAGAGTTTCAAGAAGATCGGAGGGGGTCAAAATTTTGGCCAAAAAAAAAAACATAAGGGGTAACACTGTCATTTTTTTTTTTGGCCGAAATTTTGACCCCCTCCGATCTTCTTGAAACTCTGGATTCTGACAGAGGGCCACGAGACATCGACCAGCACGCAAAAATGGAGGCTCTAGACCCTTCCAGAGCCGAGATATCGAAGGTCAAACTTTCAGCCAAAAAAAAAAATGACAGTGTTACCCCTTATGTTTTTTTTTTTTTTGGCTGAAAGTTTGACCTTCGATATCTCGGCTCTGGAAGGGTCTAGAGCCTCCATTTTTGCGCGCTGGTCGATGTCTCGTGGCCCTCTGTCAGAATCCAGAGTTTCAAAAAGATCGGAGGGGGTCAAAATTTCGGCCAAAAAAAAAAAACATAAGGGGTAACACTGTCATTTTATTTTTTTGGCCGAAATTTTGACCCCCTCCGATCTTCTTGAAACTCTGGATTCTGACAGAGGGCCACGAGACATCGACCAGCGCGCAAAAATGGAGGCTCTAGACCCTTCCAGAGCCGAGATATCGAAGGTCAAACTTTCAGCCAAAAAAAAAAATGACAGTGTTACCCCTTATGTTTTTTTTTTTTGGCCAAAATTTTGACCCCCTCCGATCTTCTTGAAACTCTGGATTCTGACAGAGGGCCACGAGACATCGACCAGCGCGCAAAAATGGAGGCTCTAGACCCTTCCAGAGCCGAGATATTGAAGGTCAAACTTTCAGCCAAAAAAAAAAATGACAGTGTTACCCCTTATGTTTTTTTTTTGGCTGAAAGTTTGACCTTCGATTTCTTGGCTCTGGAAGGGTCTAGAGCCTCCATTTTTGCGCGCTGGTCGATGTCTTGTGGCCCTCTGTCAGAATCCAGAGTTTCAAGAAGATCGGAGGGGGTCAATATTTTGGCCAAAAAAAAAAAAACATAAGGGGTAACACTGTCATTTTTTTTTTTGGCTGAAAGTTTGACCTTCGATATCTCGGCTCTGGAAGGGTCTAGAGCCTCCATTTTTGCGCGCTGGTCGATGTCTCGTGGCCCTCTGTCAGAATCCAGAGTTTCAAGAAGATCGGAGGGGGTCAAAATTTTGGCCAAAAAAAAAAAACATAAGGGGTAACACTGTCATTTTTTTTTTGGCCGAAATTTTGACCCCCTCCGATCTACTTGAAACTCTGGATTCTGACAGAGGGCCACGAGACATCGACCAGCGCGCAAAAATGGAGGCTCTAGACCCTTCCAGAGCCGAGATATCGAAGGTCAAACTTTCAGCAAAAAAAAAAAATGACAGTGTTACCCCTTATGTTTTTTTTTTTTGGCTGAAAGTTTGACCTTCGATATCTCGGCTCTGGAAGGGTCTAGAGCCTCCATTTTTGCGCGCTGGTCGATGTCTCGTGGCCCTCTGTCAGAATCCAGAGTTTCAAGAAGATCGGAGGGGGTCAAAATTTTGGCCAAAAAAAAAAAACATAAGGGGTAACACTGTCATTTTTTTTTTTTGGCCGAAATTTTGACCCCCTCCGATCTTCTTGAAACTCTGGATTCTGAAAGAGGGCCACGAGACATCGACCAGTGCGCAAAAATGGAGGCTCTAGACCCTTCCAGAGCCGAGATATCGAAGGTCAAACTTTCAGCCAAAAAAAAAAATGACAGTGTTACCCCTTATGTTTTTTTTTTTTTGGCCAAAATTTTGACCCCCTCCGATCTTCTTGAAACTCTGGATTCTGACAGAGGGCCACGAGACATCGACCAGCGCGCAAAAATGGAGGCTCTAGACCCTTCCAGAGCCGAGATATCGAAGGTCAAACTTTCAGCCAAAAAAAAAATGACAGTGTTACCCCTTATGTTTTTTTTTTTTGGCTGAAAGTTTGACCTTCGATATCTCGGCTCTGGAAGGGTCTAGAGCCTCCATTTTTGCGCGCTGGTCGATGTCTCGTGGCCCTCTGTCAGAATCCAGAGTTTCAAGAAGATCGGAGGGGGTCAAAATTTTGGCCAAAAAAAAAACATAAGGGGTAAGACTGTCATTTTTTTTTTTTGGCTGAAAGTTTGACCTTCGATATCTCGGCTCTGGAAGGGTCTAGAGCCTCCATTTTTGCGCGCTGGTCGATGTCTCGTGGCCCTCTGTCAGAATCCAGAGTTTCAAGAAGATCGGAGGGGGTCAAAATTTTGGCCAAAAAAAAACATAAGGGGTAACACTGTCATTTTTTTTTTTGGCCGAAATTTTGACCCCCTCCGATCTTCTTGAAACTCTGGATTCTGACAGAGGGCCACGAGACATCGACCAGCGCGCAAAAATGGAGGCTCTAGACCCTTCCAGAGCCGAGATATCGAAGGTCAAACTTTCAACCAAAAAAAAAAAATGACAGTGTTACCCCTTATGTTTTTTTTTTTTGGCTGAAAGTTTGACCTTCGATATCTCGGCTCTGGAAGGGTCTAGAGCCTCCATTTTTGCGCGCTGGTCGATGTCTCGTGGCCCTCTGTCAGAATCCAGAGTTTCAAGAAGATCGGAGGGGGTCAAAATTTTGGCCAAAAAAAAAAACATAAGGGGTAACACTGTCATTTTTTTTTTTTGCCCGAAATTTTGACCCCCTCCGATCTTCTTGAAACTCTGGATTCTGACAGAGGGCCACGAGACATCGACCAGCGCGCAAAAATGGAGGCTCTAGACCCTTCCAGAGCCGAGATATCGAAGGTCAAACTTTCAGCCAAAAAAAAAAATGACAGTGTTACCCCTTATGTTTTTTTTTTGGCTGAAAGTTTGACCTTCGATTTCTTGGCTCTGGAAGGGTCTAGAGCCTCCATTTTTGCGCGCTGGTCGATGTCTCGTGGCCCTCTGTCAGAATCCAGAGTTTCAAGAAGATCGGAGGGGGTCAAAATTTTGGCCAAAAAAAAAAAAACATAAGGGGTAACACTGTCATTTTTTTTTTTTTGGCTGAAAGTTTGACCTTCGATATCTCGGCTCTGGAAGGGTCTAGAGCCTCCATTTTTGCGCGCTGGTCGATGTCTCGTGGCCCTCTGTCAGAATCCAGAGTTTCAAGAAGATCGGAGGGGGTCAAAATTTTGGCCATAAAAAAAAAACATAAGGGGTAACACTGTCATTTTTTTTTTTGGCTGAAAGTTTGACCTTCGATATCTCGGCTCTGGAAGGGTCTAGAGCCTCCATTTTTGCGCGCTGGTCGATGTCTCGTGGCCCTCTGTCAGAATCCAGAGTTTCAAGAAGATCGGAGGGGGTCAAAATTTCGGCCAAAAAAAAAAATGACAGTGTTACCCCTTATGTTTTTTTTTTTGGCCAAAATTTTGACCCCCTCCGATCTTCTTGAAACTCTGGATTCTGACAGAGGGCCACGAGACATCGACCAGCGCGCAAAAATGGAGGCTCTAGACCCTTCCAGAGCCGAGATATCGAAGGTCAAACTTTCAGCCAAAAAAAAAATGACAGTGTTACCCCTTATGTTTTTTTTTTTGGCTGAAAGTTTGACCTTCGATATCTTGGCTCTGGAAGGGTCTAGAGCCTCCATTTTTGCGCGCTGGTCGATGTCTCGTGGCCCTCTGTCAGAATCCAGAGTTTCAAGAAGATCGGAGGGGGTCAAAATTTTGACCAAAAAAAAAACATAAGGGGTAACACTGTCATTTTTTTTTTTTGGCTGAAAGTTTGACCTTTGATATCTCGGCTCTGGAAGGGTCTAGAGCCTCCATTTTTGCGCGCTGGTCGATGTCTCGTGGCCCTCTGTCAGAATCCAGAGTTTCAAGAAGATCGGAGGGGGTCAAAATTTTGGCCAAAAAAAAAAACATAAGGGGTAACACTGTCATTTTTTTTTTTGGCTGAAAGTTTGACCTTCGATATCTCGGCTCTGGAAGGGTCTAGAGCCTCCATTTTTGCGCGCTGGTCGATGTCTCGTGGCCCTCTGTCAGAATCCAGAGTTTCAAGAAGATCGGAGGGGGTCAAAATTTCGGCCAAAAAAAAAAATGACAGTGTTACCCCTTATGTTTTTTTTTTTCGGCCAAAATTTTGACCCCCTCCAATCTTCTTGAAACTCTGGATTCTGACAGAGGGCCACGAGACATCGACCAGCGCGCAAAAATGGAGGCTCTAGACCCTTCCAGAGCCGAGATATCGAAGGTCAAACTTTCAGCAAAAAAAAAAAAAAACATAAGGGGTAACACTGTCATTTTTTTTTTGGCTGAAAGTTTGACCTTCGATATCTCGGCTCTGGAAGGGTCTAGAGCCTCCATTTTTGCGCGCTGGTCGATGTCTCGTGGCCCTCTGTCAGAATCCAGAGTTTCAAGAAGATCGGAGGGGGTCAAAATTTTGGCCAAAAAAAAACAACATAAGGGGTAACACTGTCATTTTTTTTTTTTTGGCCGAAATTTTGACCCCCTCCGATCTTCTTGAAACTCTGGATTCTGACAGAGGGCCACGAGACATCGACCAGCGCGCAAAAATGGAGGCTCTAGACCCTTCCAGAGCCGAGATATCGAAGGTCAAACTTTCAGCCAAAAAAAAAAATGACAGTGTTACCCCTTATGTTTTTTTTTTTTTGGCTGAAAGTTTGACCTTCGATATCTCGGCTCTGGAAGGGTCTAGAGCCTCCATTTTTGCGCGCTGGTCGATGTCTCGTGGCCCTCTGTCAGAATCCAGAGTTTCAAGAAGATCGGAGGGGGTCAAAATTTTGGCCAAAAAAAAAAACATAAGGGGTAACACTGTCATTTTTTTTTTTTGCCCGAAATTTTGACCCCCTCCGATCTTCTTGAAACTCTGGATTCTGACAGAGGGCCACGAGACATCGACCAGCGCGCAAAAATGGAGGCTCTAGACCCTTCCAGAGCCGAGATATCGAAGGTCAAACTTTCAGCCAAAAAAAAAAATGACAGTGTTACCCCTTATGTTTTTTTTTTTGGCTGAAAGTTTGACCTTCGATTTCTTGGCTCTGGAAGGGTCTAGAGCCTCCATTTTTGCGCGCTGGTCGATGTCTCGTGGCCCACTGTCAGAATCCAGAGTTTCAAGAAGATCGGAGGGGGTCAAAATTTTGGCCAAAAAAAAAAAAACATAAGGGGTAACACTGTCATTTTTTTTTTTGGCTGAAAGTTTGACCTTCGATATCTCGGCTCTGGAAGGGTCTAGAGCCTCCATTTTTGCGCGCTGGTCGATGTCTCGTGGCCCTCTGTCAGAATCCAGAGTTTCAAGAAGATCGGAGGGGGTCAAAATTTTGGCCAAAAAAAAAAACATAAGGGGTAACACTGTCATTTTTTTTTTTGGCCGAAATTTTGACCCCCTCCGATCTTCTTGAAACTCTGGATTCTGACAGAGGGCCACGAGACATCGACCAGCACGCAAAAATGGAGGCTCTAGACCCTTCCAGAGCCGAGATATCGAAGGTCAAACTTTCAGCCAAAAAAAAAAATGACAGTGTTACCCCTTATGTTTTTTTTTTTTTTGGCTGAAAGTTTGACCTTCGATATCTCGGCTCTGGAAGGGTCTAGAGCCTCCATTTTTGCGCGCTGGTCGATGTCTCGTGGCCCTCTGTCAGAATCCAGAGTTTCAAAAAGATCGGAGGGGGTCAAAATTTCGGCCAAAAAAAAAAAACATAAGGGGTAACACTGTCATTTTATTTTTTTGGCCGAAATTTTGACCCCCTCCGATCTTCTTGAAACTCTGGATTCTGACAGAGGGCCACGAGACATCGACCAGCGCGCAAAAATGGAGGCTCTAGACCCTTCCAGAGCCGAGATATCGAAGGTCAAACTTTCAGCCAAAAAAAAAAATGACAGTGTTACCCCTTATGTTTTTTTTTTTTGGCCAAAATTTTGACCCCCTCCGATCTTCTTGAAACTCTGGATTCTGACAGAGGGCCACGAGACATCGACCAGCGCGCAAAAATGGAGGCTCTAGACCCTTCCAGAGCCGAGATATTGAAGGTCAAACTTTCAGCCAAAAAAAAAAAATGACAGTGTTACCCCTTATGTTTTTTTTTTGGCTGAAAGTTTGACCTTCGATTTCTTGGCTCTGGAAGGGTCTAGAGCCTCCATTTTTGCGCGCTGGTCGATGTCTTGTGGCCCTCTGTCAGAATCCAGAGTTTCAAGAAGATCGGAGGGGGTCAATATTTTGGCCAAAAAAAAAAAAACATAAGGGGTAACACTGTCATTTTTTTTTTTGGCTGAAAGTTTGACCTTCGATATCTCGGCTCTGGAAGGGTCTAGAGCCTCCATTTTTGCGCGCTGGTCGATGTCTCGTGGCCCTCTGTCAGAATCCAGAGTTTCAAGAAGATCGGAGGGGGTCAAAATTTTGGCCAAAAAAAAAAAAACATAAGGGGTAACACTGTCATTTTTTTTTTGGCCGAAATTTTGACCCCCTCCGATCTACTTGAAACTCTGGATTCTGACAGAGGGCCACGAGACATCGACCAGCGCGCAAAAATGGAGGCTCTAGACCCTTCCAGAGCCGAGATATCGAAGGTCAAACTTTCAGCAAAAAAAAAAAAATGACAGTGTTACCCCTTATGTTTTTTTTTTTTGGCTGAAAGTTTGACCTTCGATATCTCGGCTCTGGAAGGGTCTAGAGCCTCCATTTTTGCGCGCTGGTCGATGTCTCGTGGCCCTCTGTCAGAATCCAGAGTTTCAAGAAGATCGGAGGGGGTCAAAATTTTGGCCAAAAAAAAAAACATAAGGGGTAACACTGTCATTTTTTTTTTTTGGCCGAAATTTTGACCCCCTCCGATCTTCTTGAAACTCTGGATTCTGAAAGAGGGCCACGAGACATCGACCAGCGCGCAAAAATGGAGGCTCTAGACCCTTCCAGAGCCGAGATATCGAAGGTCAAACTTTCAGCCAAAAAAAAAAATGACAGTGTTACCCCTTATGTTTTTTTTTTTTTGGCCAAAATTTTGACCCCCTCCGATCTTCTTGAAACTCTGGATTCTGACAGAGGGCCACGAGACATCGACCAGCGCGCAAAAATGGAGGCTCTAGACCCTTCCAGAGCCGAGATATCGAAGGTCAAACTTTCAGCCAAAAAAAAAATGACAGTGTTACCCCTTATGTTTTTTTTTTTTTGGCTGAAAGTTTGACCTTCGATATCTCGGCTCTGGAAGGGTCTAGAGCCTCCATTTTTGCGCGCTGGTCGATGTCTCGTGGCCCTCTGTCAGAATCCAGAGTTTCAAGAAGATCGGAGGGGGTCAAAATTTTGGCCAAAAAAAAAAACATAAGGGGTAACACTGTCATTTTTTTTTTTGGCCGAAATTTTGACCCCCTCCGATCTTCTTGAAACTCTGGATTCTGACAGAGGGCCACGAGACATCGACCAGCACGCAAAAATGGAGGCTCTAGACCCTTCCAGAGCCGAGATATCGAAGGTCAAACTTTCAGCCAAAAAAAAAAATGACAGTGTTACCCCTTATGTTTTTTTTTTTTTGGCTGAAAGTTTGACCTTCGATATCTCGGCTCTGGAAGGGTCTAGAGCCTCCATTTTTGCGCGCTGGTCGATGTCTCGTGGCCCTCTGTCAGAATCCAGAGTTTCAAAAAGATCGGAGGGGGTCAAAATTTCGGCCAAAAAAAAAAAACATAAGGGGTAACACTGTCATTTTATTTTTTTGGCCGAAATTTTGACCCCCTCCGATCTTCTTGAAACTCTGGATTCTGACAGAGGGCCACGAGACATCGACCAGCGCGCAAAAATGGAGGCTCTAGACCCTTCCAGAGCCGAGATATCGAAGGTCAAACTTTCAGCAAAAAAAAAAAAACATAAGGGGTAACACTGTCATTTTTTTTTTGGCTGAAAGTTTGACCTTCGATATCTCGGCTCTGGAAGGGTCTAGAGCCTCCATTTTTGCGCGCTGGTCGATGTCTCGTGGCCCTCTGTCAGAATCCAGAGTTTCAAGAAGATCGGAGGGGGTCAAAATTTTGGCCAAAAAAAAACAACATAAGGGGTAACACTGTCATTTTTTTTTTTTGGCCGAAATTTTGACCCCCTCCGATCTTCTTGAAACTCTGGATTCTGACAGAGGGCCACGAGACATCGACCAGCGCGCAAAAATGGAGGCTCTAGACCCTTCCAGAGCCGAGATATCGAAGGTCAAACTTTCAGCCAAAAAAAAAAAATGACAGTGTTACCCCTTATGTTTTTTTTTTTTTGGCTGAAAGTTTGACCTTCGATATCTCGGCTCTGGAAGGGTCTAGAGCCTCCATTTTTGCGCGCTGGTCGATGTCTCGTGGCCCTCTGTCAGAATCCAGAGTTTCAAGAAGATCGGAGGGGGTCAAAATTTTGGCCAAAAAAAAAAACATAAGGGGTAACACTGTCATTTTTTTTTTTTGCCCGAAATTTTGACCCCCTCCGATCTTCTTGAAACTCTGGATTCTGACAGAGGGCCACGAGACATCGACCAGCGCGCAAAAATGGAGGCTCTAGACCCTTCCAGAGCCGAGATATCGAAGGTCAAACTTTCAGCCAAAAAAAAAAAATGACAGTGTTACCCCTTATGTTTTTTTTTGGCTGAAAGTTTGACCTTCGATTTCTTGGCTCTGGAAGGGTCTAGAGCCTCCATTTTTGCGCGCTGGTCGATGTCTCGTGGCCCACTGTCAGAATCCAGAGTTTCAAGAAGATCGGAGGGGGTCAAAATTTTGACCAAAAAAAAAAAAACATAAGGGGTAACACTGTCATTTTTTTTTTTGGCTGAAAGTTTGACCTTCGATATCTCGGCTCTGGAAGGGTCTAGAGCCTCCATTTTTGCGCGCTGGTCGATGTCTCGTGGCCCTCTGTGAGAATCCAGAGTTTCAAGAAGATCGGAGGGGGTCAAAATTTTGGCCAAAAAAAAAAACATAAGGGGTAACACTGTCATTTTTTTTTTTGGCCGAAATTTTGACCCCCTCCGATCTTCTTGAAACTCTGGATTCTGACAGAGGGCCACGAGACATCGACCAGCACGCAAAAATGGAGGCTCTAGACCCTTCCAGAGCCGAGATATCGAAGGTCAAACTTTCAGCCAAAAAAAAAAATGACAGTGTTACCCCTTATGTTTTTTTTTTTTTTGGCTGAAAGTTTGACCTTCGATATCTCGGCTCTGGAAGGGTCTAGAGCCTCCATTTTTGCGCGCTGGTCGATGTCTCGTGGCCCTCTGTCAGAATCCAGAGTTTCAAAAAGATCGGAGGGGGTCAAAATTTCGGCCAAAAAAAAAAAACATAAGGGGTAACACTGTCATTTTATTTTTTTGGCCGAAATTTTGACCCCCTCCGATCTTCTTGAAACTCTGGATTCTGACAGAGGGCCACGAGACATCGACCAGCGCGCAAAAATGGAGGCTCTAGACCCTTCCAGAGCCGAGATATCGAAGGTCAAACTTTCAGCCAAAAAAAAAAATGACAGTGTTACCCCTTATGTTTTTTTTTTGGCTGAAAGTTTGACCTTCGATTTCTTGGCTCTGGAAGGGTCTAGAGCCTCCATTTTTGCGCGCTGGTCGATGTCTCGTGGCCCACTGTCAGAATCCAGAGTTTCAAGAAGATCGGAGGGGGTCAAAATTTTGGCCAAAAAAAAAAAAACATAAGGGGTAACACTGTCATTTTTTTTTTTGGCTGAAAGTTTGACCTTCGATATCTCGGCTCTGGAAGGGTCTAGAGCCTCCATTTTTGCGCGCTGGTCGATGTCTCGTGGCCCTCTGTCAGAATCCAGAGTTTCAAGAAGATCGGAGGGGGTCAAAATTTTGGCCAAAAAAAAAAACATAAGGGGTAACACTGTCATTTTTTTTTTTGGCCGAAATTTTGACCCCCTCCGATCTTCTTGAAACTCTGGATTCTGACAGAGGGCCACGAGACATCGACCAGCACGCAAAAATGGAGGCTCTAGACCCTTCCAGAGCCGAGATATCGAAGGTCAAACTTTCAGCCAAAAAAAAAAATGACAGTGTTACCCCTTATGTTTTTTTTTTTTTTGGCTGAAAGTTTGACCTTCGATATCTCGGCTCTGGAAGGGTCTAGAGCCTCCATTTTTGCGCGCTGGTCGATGTCTCGTGGCCCTCTGTCAGAATCCAGAGTTTCAAAAAGATCGGAGGGGGTCAAAATTTCGGCCAAAAAAAAAAAACATAAGGGGTAACACTGTCATTTTATTTTTTTGGCCGAAATTTTGACCCCCTCCGATCTTCTTGAAACTCTGGATTCTGACAGAGGGCCACGAGACATCGACCAGCGCGCAAAAATGGAGGCTCTAGACCCTTCCAGAGCCGAGATATCGAAGGTCAAACTTTCAGCCAAAAAAAAAAATGACAGTGTTACCCCTTATGTTTTTTTTTTTTGGCCAAAATTTTGACCCCCTCCGATCTTCTTGAAACTCTGGATTCTGACAGAGGGCCACGAGACATCGACCAGCGCGCAAAAATGGAGGCTCTAGACCCTTCCAGAGCCGAGATATTGAAGGTCAAACTTTCAGCCAAAAAAAAAAAATGACAGTGTTACCCCTTATGTTTTTTTTTTTGGCTGAAAGTTTGACCTTCGATTTCTTGGCTCTGGAAGGGTCTAGAGCCTCCATTTTTGCGCGCTGGTCGATGTCTTGTGGCCCTCTGTCAGAATCCAGAGTTTCAAGAAGATCGGAGGGGGTCAATATTTTGGCCAAAAAAAAAAAAAACATAAGGGGTAACACTGTCATTTTTTTTTTTGGCTGAAAGTTTGACCTTCGATATCTCGGCTCTGGAAGGGTCTAGAGCCTCCATTTTTGCGCGCTGGTCGATGTCTCGTGGCCCTCTGTCAGAATCCAGAGTTTCAAGAAGATCGGAGGGGGTCAAAATTTTGGCCAAAAAAAAAAAAACATAAGGGGTAACACTGTCATTTTTTTTTTGGCCGAAATTTTGACCCCCTCCGATCTACTTGAAACTCTGGATTCTGACAGAGGGCCACGAGACATCGACCAGCGCGCAAAAATGGAGGCTCTAGACCCTTCCAGAGCCGAGATATCGAAGGTCAAACTTTCAGCAAAAAAAAAAAATGACAGTGTTACCCCTTATGTTTTTTTTTTTTGGCTGAAAGTTTGACCTTCGATATCTCGGCTCTGGAAGGGTCTAGAGCCTCCATTTTTGCGCGCTGGTCGATGTCTCGTGGCCCTCTGTCAGAATCCAGAGTTTCAAGAAGATCGGAGGGGGTCAAAATTTTGGCCAAAAAAAAAAACATAAGGGGTAATACTGTCATTTTTTTTTTTGGCCGAAATTTTGACCCCCTCCGATCTTCTTGAAACTCTGGATTCTGAAAGAGGGCCACGAGACATCGACCAGCGCGCAAAAATGGAGGCTCTAGACCCTTCCAGAGCCGAGATATCGAAGGTCAAACTTTCAGCCAAAAAAAAAAATGACAGTGTTACCCCTTATGTTTTTTTTTTTTTGGCCAAAATTTTGACCCCCTCCGATCTTCTTGAAACTCTGGATTCTGACAGAGGGCCACGAGACATCGACCAGCGCGCAAAAATGGAGGCTCTAGACCCTTCCAGAGCCGAGATATCGAAGGTCAAACTTTCAGCCAAAAAAAAAATGACAGTGTTACCCCTTATGTTTTTTTTTTTTGGCTGAAAGTTTGACCTTCGATATCTCGGCTCTGGAAGGGTCTAGAGCCTCCATTTTTGCGCGCTGGTCGATGTCTCGTGGCCCTCTGTCAGAATCCAGAGTTTCAAGAAGATCGGAGGGGGTCAAAATTTTGGCCAAAAAAAAAAACATAAGGGGTAACACTGTCATTTTTTTTTTTGGCCGAAATTTTGACCCCCTCCGATCTTCTTGAAACTCTGGATTCTGACAGAGGGCCACGAGACATCGACCAGCACGCAAAAATGGAGGCTCTAGACCCTTCCAGAGCCGAGATATCGAAGGTCAAACTTTCAGCCAAAAAAAAAAATGACAGTGTTACCCCTTATGTTTTTTTTTTTTTTGGCTGAAAGTTTGACCTTCGATATCTCGGCTCTGGAAGGGTCTAGAGCCTCCATTTTTGCGCGCTGGTCGATGTCTCGTGGCCCTCTGTCAGAATCCAGAGTTTCAAAAAGATCGGAGGGGGTCAAAATTTCGGCCAAAAAAAAAAAACATAAGGGGTAACACTGTCATTTTATTTTTTTGGCCGAAATTTTGACCCCCTCCGATCTTCTTGAAACTCTGGATTCTGACAGAGGGCCACGAGACATCGACCAGCGCGCAAAAATGGAGGCTCTAGACCCTTCCAGAGCCGAGATATCGAAGGTCAAACTTTCAGCAAAAAAAAAAAAACATAAGGGGTAACACTGTCATTTTTTTTTTGGCTGAAAGTTTGACCTTCGATATCTCGGCTCTGGAAGGGTCTAGAGCCTCCATTTTTGCGCGCTGGTCGATGTCTCGTGGCCCTCTGTCAGAATCCAGAGTTTCAAGAAGATCGGAGGGGGTCAAAATTTTGGCCAAAAAAAAACAACATAAGGGGTAACACTGTCATTTTTTTTTTTTTTGGCCGAAATTTTGACCCCCTCCGATCTTCTTGAAACTCTGGATTCTGACAGAGGGCCACGAGACATCGACCAGCGCGCAAAAATGGAGGCTCTAGACCCTTCCAGAGCCGAGATATCGAAGGTCAAACTTTCAGCCAAAAAAAAAAAATGACAGTGTTACCCCTTATGTTTTTTTTTTTTGGCTGAAAGTTTGACCTTCGATATCTCGGCTCTGGAAGGGTCTAGAGCCTCCATTTTTGCGCGCTGGTCGATGTCTCGTGGCCCTCTGTCAGAATCCAGAGTTTCAAGAAGATCGGAGGGGGTCAAAATTTTGGCCAAAAAAAAAAACATAAGGGGTAACACTGTCATTTTTTTTTTTGCCCGAAATTTTGACCCCCTCCGATCTTCTTGAAACTCTGGATTCTGACAGAGGGCCATGAGACATCGACCAGCGCGCAAAAATGGAGGCTCTAGACCCTTCCAGAGCCGAGATATCGAAGGTCAAACTTTCAGCCAAAAAAAAAAATGACAGTGTTACCCCTTATGTTTTTTTTTTTGGCTGAAAGTTTGACCTTCGATTTCTTGGCTCTGGAAGGGTCTAGAGCCTCCATTTTTGCGCGCTGGTCGATGTCTCGTGGCCCACTGTCAGAATCCAGAGTTTCAAGAAGATCGGAGGGGGTCAAAATTTTGGCCAAAAAAAAAAAAACATAAGGGGTAACACTGTCATTTTTTTTTTTGGCTGAAAGTTTGACCTTCGATATCTCGGCTCTGGAAGGGTCTAGAGCCTCCATTTTTGCGCGCTGGTCGATGTCTCGTGGCCCTCTGTCAGAATCCAGAGTTTCAAGAAGATCGGAGGGGGTCAAAATTTTGGCCAAAAAAAAAAACATAAGGGGTAACACTGTCATTTTTTTTTTTGGCCGAAATTTTGACCCCCTCCGATCTTCTTGAAACTCTGGATTCTGACAGAGGGCCACGAGACATCGACCAGCACGCAAAAATGGAGGCTCTAGACCCTTCCAGAGCCGAGATATCGAAGGTCAAACTTTCAGCCAAAAAAAAAAATGACAGTGTTACCCCTTATGTTTTTTTTTTTTTTGGCTGAAAGTTTGACCTTCGATATCTCGGCTCTGGAAGGGTCTAGAGCCTCCATTTTTGCGCGCTGGTCGATGTCTCGTGGCCCTCTGTCAGAATCCAGAGTTTCAAAAAGATCGGAGGGGGTCAAAATTTCGGCCAAAAAAAAAAACATAAGGGGTAACACTGTCATTTTATTTTTTTGGCCGAAATTTTGACCCCCTCCGATCTTCTTGAAACTCTGGATTCTGACAGAGGGCCACGAGACATCGACCAGCGCGCAAAAATGGAGGCTCTAGACCCTTCCAGAGCCGAGATATCGAAGGTCAAACTTTCAGCCAAAAAAAAAAATGACAGTGTTACCCCTTATGTTTTTTTTTTTTGGCCAAAATTTTGACCCCCTCCGATCTTCTTGAAACTCTGGATTCTGACAGAGGGCCACGAGACATCGACCAGCACGCAAAAATGGAGGCTCTAGACCCTTCCAGAGCCGAGATATTGAAGGTCAAACTTTCAGCCAAAAAAAAAAAATGACAGTGTTACCCCTTATGTTTTTTTTTTGGCTGAAAGTTTGACCTTCGATTTCTTGGCTCTGGAAGGGTCTAGAGCCTCCATTTTTGCGCGCTGGTCGATGTCTTGTGGCCCTCTGTCAGAATCCAGAGTTTCAAGAAGATCGGAGGGGGTCAATATTTTGGCCAAAAAAAAAAAAAACATAAGGGGTAACACTGTCATTTTTTTTTTTGGCTGAAAGTTTGACCTTCGATATCTCGGCTCTGGAAGGGTCTAGAGCCTCCATTTTTGCGCGCTGGTCGATGTCTCGTGGCCCTCTGTCAGAATCCAGAGTTTCAAGAAGATCGGAGGGGGTCAAAATTTTGGCCAAAAAAAAAAAACATAAGGGGTAACACTGTCATTTTTTTTTTGGCCGAAATTTTGACCCCCTCCGATCTACTTGAAACTCTGGATTCTGACAGAGGGCCACGAGACATCGACCAGCACGCAAAAATGGAGGCTCTAGACCCTTCCAGAGCCGAGATATCGAAGGTCAAACTTTCAGCCAAAAAAAAAAATGACAGTGTTACCCCTTATGTTTTTTTTTTTTTTGGCTGAAAGTTTGACCTTCGATATCTCGGCTCTGGAAGGGTCTAGAGCCTCCATTTTTGCGCGCTGGTCGATGTCTCGTGGCCCTCTGTCAGAATCCAGAGTTTCAAAAAGATCGGAGGGGGTCAAAATTTCGGCCAAAAAAAAAAAACATAAGGGGTAACACTGTCATTTTATTTTTTTGGCCGAAATTTTGACCCCCTCCGATCTTCTTGAAACTCTGGATTCTGACAGAGGGCCACGAGACATCGACCAGCGCGCAAAAATGGAGGCTCTAGACCCTTCCAGAGCCGAGATATCGAAGGTCAAACTTTCAGCCAAAAAAAAAAATGACAGTGTTACCCCTTATGTTTTTTTTTTTTGGCCAAAATTTTGACCCCCTCCGATCTTCTTGAAACTCTGGATTCTGACAGAGGGCCACGAGACATCGACCAGCACGCAAAAATGGAGGCTCTAGACCCTTCCAGAGCCGAGATATTGAAGGTCAAACTTTCAGCCAAAAAAAAAAAATGACAGTGTTACCCCTTATGTTTTTTTTTTGGCTGAAAGTTTGACCTTCGATTTCTTGGCTCTGGAAGGGTCTAGAGCCTCCATTTTTGCGCGCTGGTCGATGTCTTGTGGCCCTCTGTCAGAATCCAGAGTTTCAAGAAGATCGGAGGGGGTCAATATTTTGGCCAAAAAAAAAAAAAACATAAGGGGTAACACTGTCATTTTTTTTTTTGGCTGAAAGTTTGACCTTCGATATCTCGGCTCTGGAAGGGTCTAGAGCCTCCATTTTTGCGCGCTGGTCGATGTCTCGTGGCCCTCTGTCAGAATCCAGAGTTTCAAGAAGATCGGAGGGGGTCAAAATTTTGGCCAAAAAAAAAAAAACATAAGGGGTAACACTGTCATTTTTTTTTTGGCCGAAATTTTGACCCCCTCCGATCTACTTGAAACTCTGGATTCTGACAGAGGGCCACGAGACATCGACCAGCGCGCAAAAATGGAGGCTCTAGACCCTTCCAGAGCCGAGATATCGAAGGTCAAACTTTCAGCAAAAAAAAAAAATGACAGTGTTACCCCTTATGTTTTTTTTTTTTGGCTGAAAGTTTGACCTTCGATATCTCGGCTCTGGAAGGGTCTAGAGCCTCCATTTTTGCGCGCTGGTCGATGTCTCGTGGCCCTCTGTCAGAATCCAGAGTTTCAAGAAGATCGGAGGGGGTCAAAATTTTGGCCAAAAAAAAAAAACATAAGGGGTAACACTGTCATTTTTTTTTTTTGGCCGAAATTTTGACCCCCTCCGATCTTCTTGAAACTCTGGATTCTGAAAGAGGGCCACGAGACATCGACCAGCGCGCAAAAATGGAGGCTCTAGACCCTTCCAGAGCCGAGATATCGAAGGTCAAACTTTCAGCCAAAAAAAAAAATGACAGTGTTACCCCTTATGTTTTTTTTTTTTTGGCCAAAATTTTGACCCCCTCCGATCTTCTTGAAACTCTGGATTCTGACAGAGGGCCACGAGACATCGACCAGCGCGCAAAAATGGAGGCTCTAGACCCTTCCAGAGCCGAGATATCGAAGGTCAAACTTTCAGCCAAAAAAAAAATGACAGTGTTACCCCTTATGTTTTTTTTTTTTTGGCTGAAAGTTTGACCTTCGATATCTCGGCTCTGGAAGGGTCTAGAGCCTCCATTTTTGCGCGCTGGTCGATGTCTCGTGGCCCTCTGTCAGAATCCAGAGTTTCAAGAAGATCGGAGGGGGTCAAAATTTTGGCCAAAAAAAAAAACATAAGGGGTAACACTGTCATTTTTTTTTTGGCCGAAATTTTGACCCCCTCCGATCTTCTTGAAACTCTGGATTCTGACAGAGGGCCACGAGACATCGACCAGCACGCAAAAATGGAGGCTCTAGACCCTTCCAGAGCCGAGATATCGAAGGTCAAACTTTCAGCCAAAAAAAAAAATGACAGTGTTACCCCTTATGTTTTTTTTTTTTTTGGCTGAAAGTTTGACCTTCGATATCTCGGCTCTGGAAGGGTCTAGAGCCTCCATTTTTGCGCGCTGGTCGATGTCTCGTGGCCCTCTGTCAGAATCCAGAGTTTCAAAAAGATCGGAGGGGGTCAAAATTTCGGCCAAAAAAAAAAAACATAAGGGGTAACACTGTCATTTTATTTTTTTGGCCGAAATTTTGACCCCCTCCGATCTTCTTGAAACTCTGGATTCTGACAGAGGGCCACGAGACATCGACCAGCGCGCAAAAATGGAGGCTCTAGACCCTTCCAGAGCCGAGATATCGAAGGTCAAACTTTCAGCCAAAAAAAAAAATGACAGTGTTACCCCTTATGTTTTTTTTTTTTGGCCAAAATTTTGACCCCCTCCGATCTTCTTGAAACTCTGGATTCTGACAGAGGGCCACGAGACATCGACCAGCGCGCAAAAATGGAGGCTCTAGACCCTTCCAGAGCCGAGATATTGAAGGTCAAACTTTCAGCCAAAAAAAAAAAATGACAGTGTTACCCCTTATGTTTTTTTTTTGGCTGAAAGTTTGACCTTCGATTTCTTGGCTCTGGAAGGGTCTAGAGCCTCCATTTTTGCGCGCTGGTCGATGTCTTGTGGCCCTCTGTCAGAATCCAGAGTTTCAAGAAGATCGGAGGGGGTCAATATTTTGGCCAAAAAAAAAAAAAACATAAGGGGTAACACTGTCATTTTTTTTTTTGGCTGAAAGTTTGACCTTCGATATCTCGGCTCTGGAAGGGTCTAGAGCCTCCATTTTTGCGCGCTGGTCGATGTCTCGTGGCCCTCTGTCAGAATCCAGAGTTTCAAGAAGATCGGAGGGGGTCAAAATTTTGGCCAAAAAAAAAAAACATAAGGGGTAACACTGTCATTTTTTTTTTTTGGCCGAAATTTTGACCCCCTCCGATCTTCTTGAAACTCTGGATTCTGAAAGAGGGCCACGAGACATCGACCAGCGCGCAAAAATGGAGGCTCTAGACCCTTCCAGAGCCGAGATATCGAAGGTCAAACTTTCAGCCAAAAAAAAAAAAATGACAGTGTTACCCCTTATGTTTTTTTTTTTTTGGCCAAAATTTTGACCCCCTCCGATCTTCTTGAAACTCTGGATTCTGACAGAGGGCCACGAGACATCGACCAGCGCGCAAAAATGGAGGCTCTAGACCCTTCCAGAGCCGAGATATCGAAGGTCAAACTTTCAGCCAAAAAAAAAATGACAGTGTTACCCCTTATGTTTTTTTTTTTTTGGCTGAAAGTTTGACCTTCGATATCTCGGCTCTGGAAGGGTCTAGAGCCTCCATTTTTGCGCGCTGGTCGATGTCTCGTGGCCCTCTGTCAGAATCCAGAGTTTCAAGAAGATCGGAGGGGGTCAAAATTTTGGCCAAAAAAAAAAAACATAAGGGGTAACACTGTCATTTTTTTTTTTTGGCCGAAATTTTGACCCCCTCCGATCTTCTTGAAACTCTGGATTCTGACAGAGGGCCACGAGACATCGACCAGCGCGCAAAAATGGAGGCTCTAGACCCTTCCAGAGCCGAGATATCGAAGCTCAAACTTTCAGCCAAAAAAAAAAATGACAGTGTTACCCCTTATGTTTTTTTTTTTTTTGGCTGAAAGTTTGACCTTCGATATCTTGGCTCTGGAAGGGTCTAGAGCCTCCATTTTTGCGCGCTGGTCGATGTCTCGTGGCCCTCTGTCAGAATCCAGAGTTTCAAGAAGATCGGAGGGGGTCAAAATTTTGGCCAAAAAAAAAAAACATAAGGGGTAACACTGTCATTTTTTTTTTTTGGCCGAAATTTTGACCCCCTCCGATCTTCTTGAAACTCTGGATTCTGACAGAGGGCCACGAGACATCGACCAGCGCGCAAAAATGGAGGCTCTAGACCCTTCCAGAGCCGAGATATCGAAGGTCAAACTTTCAGCCAAAAAAAAAAATGACAGTGTTACCCCTTATGTTTTTTTTTTTGGCCAAAATTTTGACCCCCTTCGATCTTCTTGAAACTCTGGATTCTGACAGAGGGCCACGAGACATCGACCAGCGCGCAAAAATGGAGGCTCTAGACCCTTCCAGAGCCGAGATATCGAAGGTCAAACTTTCAGCCAAAAAAAAAAACATAAGGGGTAACACTGTCATTTTTTTTTTTGGCTGAAAGTTTGACCTTCGATTTCTTGGCTCTGGAAGGGTCTAGAGCCTCCATTTTTGCGCGCTGGTCGATGTCTCATGGCCCTCTGTCAGAATCCAGAGTTTCAAGAAGATCGGAGGGGGTCAAAATTTTGGCCAAAAAAAAAAACATAAGGGGTAACACTGTCATTTTTTTTTTTTGGCTGAAAGTTTGACCTTCGATATCTCGGCTCTGGAAGGGTCTAGAGCCTCCATTTTTGCGCGCTGGTCGATGTCTCGTGGCCCTCTGTCAGAATCCAGAGTTTCAAGAAGATCGGAGGGGGTCAAAATTTTGGCCAAAAAAAAAACATAAGGGGTAAGACTGTCATTTTTTTTTTTTTGGCTGAAAGTTTGACCTTCGATATCTCGGCTCTGGAAGGGTCTAGAGCCTCCATTTTTGCGCGCTGGTCGATGTCTCGTGGCCCTCTGTCAGAATCCAGAGTTTCAAGAAGATCGGAGGGGGTCAAAATTTTGGCCAAAAAAAAACATAAGGGGTAACACTGTCATTTTTTTTTTTGGCCGAAATTTTGACCCCCTCCGATCTTCTTGAAACTCTGGATTCTGACAGAGGGCCACGAGACATCGACCAGCGCGCAAAAATGGAGGCTCTAGACCCTTCCAGAGCCGAGATATCGAAGGTCAAACTTTCAGCCAAAAAAAAAAAATGACAGTGTTACCCCTTATGTTTTTTTTTTTTGGCTGAAAGTTTGACCTTCGATATCTCGGCTCTGGAAGGGTCTAGAGCCTCCATTTTTGCGCGCTGGTCGATGTCTCGTGGCCCTCTGTCAGAATCCAGAGTTTCAAGAAGATCGGAGGGGGTCAAAATTTTGGCCAAAAAAAAAAACATAAGGGGTAACACTGTCATTTTTTTTTTTTGCCCGAAATTTTGACCCCCTCCGATCTTCTTGAAACTCTGGATTCTGACAGAGGGCCACGAGACATCGACCAGCGCGCAAAAATGGAGGCTCTAGACCCTTCCAGAGCCGAGATATCGAAGGTCAAACTTTCAGCCAAAAAAAAAAATGACAGTGTTACCCCTTATGTTTTTTTTTTGGCTGAAAGTTTGACCTTCGATTTCTTGGCTCTGGAAGGGTCTAGAGCCTCCATTTTTGCGCGCTGGTCGATGTCTCGTGGCCCTCTGTCAGAATCCAGAGTTTCAAGAAGATCGGAGGGGGTCAAAATTTTGGCCAAAAAAAAAAAAACATAAGGGGTAACACTGTCATTTTTTTTTTTGGCTGAAAGTTTGACCTTCGATATCTCGGCTCTGGAAGGGTCTAGAGCCTCCATTTTTGCGCGCTGGTCGATGTCTCGTGGCCCTCTGTCAGAATCCAGAGTTTCAAGAAGATCGGAGGGGGTCAAAATTTTGGCCAAAAAAAAAAACATAAGGGGTAACACTGTCATTTTTTTTTTTTGGCCGAAATTTTGACCCCCTCCGATCTTCTTGAAACTCTGGATTCTGACAGAGGGCCACGAGACATCGACCAGCACGCAAAAATGGAGGCTCTAGACCCTTCCAGAGCCGAGATATCGAAGGTCAAACTTTCAGCCAAAAAAAAAAATGACAGTGTTACCCCTTATGTTTTTTTTTTTTTTGGCTGAAAGTTTGACCTTCGATATCTCGGCTCTGGAAGGGTCTAGAGCCTCCATTTTTGCGCGCTGGTCGATGTCTCGTGGCCCTCTGTCAGAATCCAGAGTTTCAAAAAGATCGGAGGGGGTCAAAATTTCGGCCAAAAAAAAAAAACATAAGGGGTAACACTGTCATTTTATTTTTTTGGCCGAAATTTTGACCCCCTCCGATCTTCTTGAAACTCTGGATTCTGACAGAGGGCCACGAGACATCGACCAGCGCGCAAAAATGGAGGCTCTAGACCCTTCCAGAGCCGAGATATCGAAGGTCAAACTTTCAGCCAAAAAAAAAAATGACAGTGTTACCCCTTATGTTTTTTTTTTTTGGCCAAAATTTTGACCCCCTCCGATCTTCTTGAAACTCTGGATTCTGACAGAGGGCCACGAGACATCGACCAGCGCGCAAAAATGGAGGCTCTAGACCCTTCCAGAGCCGAGATATTGAAGGTCAAACTTTCAGCCAAAAAAAAAAATGACAGTGTTACCCCTTATGTTTTTTTTTTGGCTGAAAGTTTGACCTTCGATTTCTTGGCTCTGGAAGGGTCTAGAGCCTCCATTTTTGCGCGCTGGTCGATGTCTTGTGGCCCTCTGTCAGAATCCAGAGTTTCAAGAAGATCGGAGGGGGTCAATATTTTGGCCAAAAAAAAAAAAAACATAAGGGGTAACACTGTCATTTTTTTTTTTGGCTGAAAGTTTGACCTTCGATATCTCGGCTCTGGAAGGGTCTAGAGCCTCCATTTTTGCGCGCTGGTCGATGTCTCGTGGCCCTCTGTCAGAATCCAGAGTTTCAAGAAGATCGGAGGGGGTCAAAATTTTGGCCAAAAAAAAAACATAAGGGGTAACACTGTCATTTTTTTTTTTTTTGCCGAAATTTTGACCCCCTCCGATCTTCTTGAAACTCTGGATTCTGACAGAGGGCCACGAGACATCGACCAGCACGCAAAAATGGAGGCTCTAGACCCTTCCAGAGCCGAGATATCGAAGGTCAAACTTTCAGCCAAAAAAAAAAAATGACAGTGTTACCCCTTATGTTTTTTTTTTTTGGCCAAAATTTTGACCCCCTCCGATCTTCATGAAACTCTGGATTCTGACAGAGGGCCACGAGACATCGACCAGCGCGCAAAAATGGAGGCTCTAGACCCTTCCAGAGCCGAGATATCGAAGGTCAAACTTTCAGCCAAAAAAAAAAATGACAGTGTTACCCCTTATGTTTTTTTTTTTTGGCTGAAAGTTTGACCTTCGATATCTCGGCTCTGGAAGGGTCTAGAGCCTCCATTTTTGCGCGCTGGTCGATGTCTCGTGGCCCTCTGTCAGAATCCAGAGTTTCAAGAAGATCGGAGGGGGTCAAAATTTTGGCCAAAAAAAAAAAACATAAGGGGTAACACTGTCATTTTTTTTTTGGCCGAAATTTTGACCCCCTCCGATCTTCTTGAAACTCTGGATTCTGACAGAGGGCCACGAGACATCGACCAGCGCGCAAAAATGGAGGCTCTAGACCCTTCCAGAGCCGAGATATCGAAGGTCAAACTTTCAGCAAAAAAAAAAATGACAGTGTTACCCCTTATGTTTTTTTTTTTTTTGGCTGAAAGTTTGACCTTCGATATCTCGGCTCTGGAAGGGTCTAGAGCCTCCATTTTTGCGCGCTGGTCGATGTCTCGTGGCCCTCTGTCAGAATCCAGAGTTTCAAGAAGATCGGAGGGGGTCAAAATTTTGGCCAAAAAAAAAAACATAAGGGGTAACACTGTCATTTTTTTTTTTGGCCGAAATTTTGACCCCCTCCGATCTTCTTGAAACTCTGGATTCTGAAAGAGGGCCACGAGACATCGACCAGCGCGCAAAAATGGAGGCTCTAGACCCTTCCAAAGCCGAGATATCGAAGGTCAAACTTTCAGCCAAAAAAAAAAATGACAGTGTTACCCCTTATGTTTTTTTTTTTTTGGCCAAAATTTTGACCCCCTCCGATCTTCTTGAAACTCTGGATTCTGACAGAGGGCCACGAGACATCGACCAGCGCGCAAAAATGGAGGCTCTAGACCCTTCCAGAGCCGAGATATCGAAGGTCAAACTTTCAGCCAAAAAAAAAATGACAGTGTTACCCCTTATGTTTTTTTTTTTTGGCTGAAAGTTTGACCTTCGATATCTCGGCTCTGGAAGGGTCTAGAGCCTCCATTTTTGCGCGCTGGTCGATGTCTCGTGGCCCTCTGTCAGAATCCAGAGTTTCAAGAAGATCGGAGGGGGTCAAAATTTTGGCCAAAAAAAAAAAACATAAGGGGTAACACTGTCATTTTTTTTTTGGCCGAAATTTTGACCCCCTCTGATCTTCTTGAAACTCTGGATTCTGACAGAGGGCCACGAGACATCGACCAGCGCGCAAAAATGGAGGCTCTAGACCCTTCCAGAGCCGAGATATCGAAGGTCAAACTTTCAGCAAAAAAAAATGACAGTGTTACCCCTTATGTTTTTTTTTTTTGGCTGAAAGTTTGACCTTCGATATCTCGGCTCTGGAAGGGTCTAGAGCCTCCATTTTTGCGCGCTGGTCGATGTCTCGTGGCCCTCTGTCAGAATCCAGAGTTTCAAGAAGATCGGAGGGGGTCAAAATTTTGGCCAAAAAAAAAAAACATAAGGGGTAACACTGTCATTTTTTTTTTTTTGGCCGAAATTTTGACCCCCTCCGATCTTCTTGAAACTCTGGATTCTGACAGAGGGCCACGAGACATCGACCAGCGCGCAAAAATGGAGGCTCTAGACCCTTCCAGAGCCGAGATATCGAAGGTCAAACTTTCAGCCAAAAAAAAAAAATGACAGTGTTACCCCTTATGTTTTTTTTTTTGGCCAAAATTTTGACCCCCTCCGATCTTCTTGAAACTCTGGATTCTGACAGAGGGCCACGAGACATTGACCAGCGCGCAAAAATGGAGGCTCTAGACCCTTCCAGAGCCGAGATATCGAAGGTCAAACTTTCAGCCAAAAAAAAAAATGACAGTGTTACCCCTTATGTTTTTTTTTTTTTTGGCTGAAAGTTTGACCTTCGATATCTCGGCTCTGGAAGGGTCTAGTGCCTCCATTTTTGCGCGCTGGTCGATGTCTCGTGGCCCTCTGTCAGAATCCAGAGTTTCAAAAAGATCGGAGGGGGTCAAAATTTCGGCCAAAAAAAAAAAAACATAAGGGGTAACACTGTCATTTTATTTTTTTGGCCGAAATTTTGACCCCCTCCGATCTTCTTGAAACTCTGGATTCTGACAGAGGGCCACGAGACATCGACCAGCGCGCAAAAATGGAGGCTCTAGACCCTTCCAGAGCCGAGATATCGAAGGTCAAACTTTCAGCCAAAAAAAAAAATGACAGTGTTACCCCTTATGTTTTTTTTTTTTTTGGCCAAAATTTTGACCCCCTCCGATCTTCTTGAAACTCTGGATTCTGACAGAGGGCCACGAGACATCGACCAGCGTGCAAAAATGGAGGCTCTAGACCCTTCCAGAGCCGAGATATCGAAGGTCAAACTTTCAGCCAAAAAAAAAAATATGACAGTGTTACCCCTTATGTTTTTTTTTTGGCTGAAAATTTGACCTTCGATTTCTTGGCTCTGGAAGGGTCTAGAGCCTCCATTTTTGCGCGCTGATCGATGTCTTGTGGCCCTCTGTCAGAATCCAGAGTTTCAAGAAGATCGGAGGGGGTCAATATTTTGGCCAAAAAAAAAAAAACATAAGGGGTAACACTGTCATTTTTTTTTTTGGCTGAAAGTTTGACCTTCGATATATCGGCTCTGGAAGGGTCTAGAGCCTCCATTTTTGCGCGCTGGTCGATGTCTCGTGGCCCTCTGTCAGAATCCAGAGTTTCAAGAAGATCGGAGGGGGTCAAAATTTTGGCCAAAAAAAAAAAAACATAAGGGGTAACACTGTCATTTTTTTTTTTTGCCGAAATTTTGACCCCCTCCGATCTTCTTGAAACTCTGGATTCTGACAGAGGGCCACGAGACATCGACCAGCACGCAAGAATGGAGGCTCTAGACCCTTCCAGAGCCGAGATATCGAAGGTCAAACTTTCAGCCAAAAAAAAAAAAATGACAGTGTTACCCCTTATGTTTTTTTTTTTGGCCAAAATTTTGACCCCCTCCGATCTTCTTGAAACTCTGGATTCTGACAGAGGGCCACGAGACATCGACCAGCGCGCAAAAATGGAGGCTCTAGACCCTTCCAGAGCCGAGATATCGAAGGTCAAACTTTCAGCCAAAAAAAAAAATGACAGTGTTACCCCTTATGTTTTTTTTTTTTGGCTGAAAGTTTGACCTTCGATATCTCGGCTCTGGAAGGGTCTAGAGCCTCCATTTTTGCGCGCTGGTCGATGTCTCGTGGCCCTCTGTCAGAATCCAGAGTTTCAAGAAGATCGGAGGGGGTCAAAATTTCGGCCAAAAAAAAAAAACATAAGGGGTAACACTGTCATTTTATTTTTTTGGCCGAAATTTTGACCCCCTCCGATCTTCTTGAAACTCTGGATTCTGACAGAGGGCCACGAGACATCGACCAGCGCGCAAAAATGGAGGCTCTAGACCCTTCCAGAGCCGAGATATCGAAGGTCAAACTTTCAGCCAAAAAAAAAAAATGACAGTGTTACCCCTTATGTTTTTTTTTTTTTGGCCAAAATTTTGACCCCCTCCGATCTTCTTGAAACTCTGGATTCTGACAGAGGGCCACGAGACATCGACCAGCGCGCAAAAATGGAGGCTCTAGACCCTTCCAGAGCCGAGATATCGAAGGTCAAACTTTCAGCCAAAAAAAAAAAATGACAGTGTTACCCCTTATGTTTTTTTTTGGCTGAAAGTTTGACCTTCGATATCTCGGCTCTGGAAGGGTCTAGAGCCTCCATTTTTGCGCGCTGGTCGATGTCTCGTGGCCCTCTGTCAGAATCCAGAGTTTCAAGAAGATCGGAGGGGGTCAAAATTTCGGCCAAAAAAAAAAATGACAGTGTTACCCCTTATGTTTTTTTTTTGGCCAAAATTTTGACCCCCTCCGATCTTCTTGAAACTCTGGATTCTGACAGAGGGCCACGAGACATCGACCAGCGCGCAAAAATGGAGGCTCTAGACCCTTCCAGAGCCGAGATATCGAAGCTCAAACTTTCAGCCAAAAAAAAAATGACAGTGTTACCCCTTATGTTTTTTTTTGGCTGAAAGTTTGACCTTCGATATCTCGGCTCTGGAAGGGTCTAGAGCCTCCATTTTTGCGCGCTGGTCGATGTCTCGTGGCCCTCTGTCAGAATCCAGAGTTTCAAGAAGATCGGAGGGGGTCAAAAATTCGGCCAAAAAAAAAAAAATGACAGTGTTACCCCTTATGTTTTTTTTTTTGGCCAAAATTTTGACCCCCTCCGATCTTCTTGAAACTCTGGATTCTGACAGAGGGCCACGAGACATCGACCAGCGCGCAAAAATGGAGGCTCTAGACCCTTCCAGAGCCGAGATATCGAAGGTCAAACTTTCAGCCAAAAAAAAAATGACAGTGTTACCCCTTATGTTTTTTTTTTTGGCTGAAAGTTTGACCTTCGATATCTTGGCTCTGGAAGGGTCTAGAGCCTCCATTTTTGCGCGCTGGTCGATGTCTCGTGGCCCTCTGTCAGAATCCAGAGTTTCAAGAAGATCGGAGGGGGTCAAAATTTTGGCCAAAAAAAACAACATAAGGGGTAACACTGTCATTTTTTTTTTTGGCCGAAATTTTGACCCCCTCCGATCTTCTTGAAACTCTGGATTCTGACAGAGGGCCACGAGACATCGACCAGCGCGCAAAAATGGAGGCTCTAGACCCTTCCAGAGCCGAGATATCGAAGGTCAAACTTTCAGCCAAAAAAAAAAAATGACAGTGTTACCCCTTATGTTTTTTTTTTTGGCCAAAATTTTGACCCCCTCCGATCTTCTTGAAACTCTGGATTCTGACAGAGGGCCACGAGACATCGACCAGCGCGCAAAAATGGAGGCTCTAGACCCTTCCAGAGCCGAGATATCGAAGGTCAAACTTTCAGCCAAAAAAAAAATGACAGTGTTACCCCTTATGTTTTTTTTTTTTTTGGCTGAAAGTTTGACCTTCGATATCTTGGCTCTGGAAGGGTCTAGAGCCTCCATTTTTGCGCGCTGGTCGATGTCTCGTGGCCCTCTGTCAGAATCCAGAGTTTCAAGAAGATCGGAGGGGGTCAAAATTTTGGCCAAAAAAAAAAACATAAGGGGTAACACTGTCATTTTTTTTTTTGGCTGAAAGTTTGACCTTTGATATCTTGGCTCTGGAAGGGTCTAGAGCCTCCATTTTTGCGCGCTGGTCGATGTCTCGTGGCCCTCTGTCAGAATCCAGAGTTTCAAGAAGATCGGAGGGGGTCAAAATTTTGGCCAAAAAAAAAAAACATAAGGGGTAACACTGTCATTTTTTTTTTTGGCTGAAAGTTTGACTTTCGATATCTCGGCTCTGGAAGGGTCTAGAGCCTCCATTTTTGCGCGCTGGTCGATGTCTCGTGGCCCTCTGTCAGAATCCAGAGTTTCAAGAAGATCGGAGGGGGTCAAAATTTCGGCCAAAAAAAAAAATGACAGTGTTACCCCTTATGTTTTTTTTTTTCGGCCAAAATTTTGACCCCCTCCAATCTTCTTGAAACTCTGGATTCTGACAGAGGGCCACGAGACATCGACCAGCGCGCAAAAATGGAGGCTCTAGACCCTTCCAGAGCCGAGATATCGAAGGTCAAACTTTCAGCAAAAAAAAAAAAAACATAAGGGGTAACACTGTCATTTTTTTTTTGGCTGAAAGTTTGACCTTCGATATCTCGGCTCTGGAAGGGTCTAGAGCCTCCATTTTTGCGCGCTGGTCGATGTCTCGTGGCCCTCTGTCAGAATCCAGAGTTTCAAGAAGATCGGAGGGGGTCAAAATTTTGGCCAAAAAAAAACAACATAAGGGGTAACACTGTCATTTTTTTTTTTTGGCCGAAATTTTGACCCCCTCCGATCTTCTTGAAACTCTGGATTCTGACAGAGGGCCACGAGACATCGACCAGCGCGCAAAAATGGAGGCTCTAGACCCTTCCAGAGCCGAGATATCGAAGGTCAAACTTTCAGCCAAAAAAAAAATGACAGTGTTACCCCTTATGTTTTTTTTTTTTTGGCTGAAAGTTTGACCTTCGATATCTCGGCTCTGGAAGGGTCTAGAGCCTCCATTTTTGCGCGCTGGTCGATGTCTCGTGGCCCTCTGTCAGAATCCAGAGTTTCAAGAAGATCGGAGGGGGTCAAAATTTCGGCCAAAAAAAAAATGACAGTGTTACCCCTTATGTTTTTTTTTTCGGCCAAAATTTTGACCCCCTCCGATCTTCTTGAAACTCTGGATTCTGACAGAGGGCCACGAGACATCGACCAGCGCGCAAAAATGGAGGCTCTAGACCCTTCCAGAGCCAAGATATCGAAGGTCAAACTTTCAGCAAAAAAAAAAAACATAAGGGGTAACACTGTCATTTTTTTTTTGGCTGAAAGTTTGACCTTCGATATCTCGGCTCTGGAAGGGTCTAGAGCCTCCATTTTTGCGCGCTGGTCGATGTCTCGTGGCCCTCTGTCAGAATCCAGAGTTTCAAGAAGATCGGAGGGGGTCAAAATTTTGGCCAAAAAAAAAAAACATAAGGGGTAACACTGTCATTTTTTTTTTTTGGCCGAAATTTTGACCCCCTCCGATATTCTTGAAACTCTGGATTCTGACAGAGGGCCACGAGACATCGACCAGCGCGCAAAAATGGAGGCTCTAGACCCTTCCAGAGCTGAGATATCGAAGGTCAAACTTTCAGCCAAAAAAAAAATGACAGTGTTACCCCTTATGTTTTTTTTTTTTTGGCTGAAAGTTTGACCTTCGATATCTCGGCTCTGGAAGGGTCTAGAGCCTCCATTTTTGCGCGCTGGTCGATGTCTCGTGGCCCTCTGTCAGAATCCAGAGTTTCAAGAAGATCGGAGGGGGTCAAAATTTCGGCCAAAAAAAAAATGACAGTGTTACCCCTTATGTTTTTTTTTTTTCGGCCAAAATTTTGACCCCCTCCGATCTTCTTGAAACTCTGGATTCTGACAGAGGGCCACGAGACATCGACCAGCGCGCAAAAATGGAGGCTCTAGACCCTTCCAGAGCCGAGATATCGAAGGTCAAACTTTCAGCAAAAAAAAAAAACATAAGGGGTAACACTGTCATTTTTTTTTGGCTGAAAGTTTGACCTTCGATATCTCGGCTCTGGAAGGGTCTAGAGCCTCCATTTTTGCGCGCTGGTCGATGTCTCGTGGCCCTCTGTCAGAATCCAGAGTTTCAAGAAGATCGGAGGGGGTCAAAATTTTGGCCAAAAAAAAAAAACATAAGGGGTAACACTGTCATTTTTTTTTTTGGCCGAAATTTTGACCCCCTCCGATCTTCTTGAAACTCTGGATTCTGACAGAGGGCCACGAGACATCGACCAGCGCGCAAAAATGGAGGCTCTAGACCCTTCCAGAGCCGAGATATCGAAGGTCAAACTTTCAGCCAAAAAAAAAAAATGACAGTGTTACCCCTTATGTTTTTTTTTTTGGCTGAAAGTTTGACCTTCGATATCTCGGCTCTGGAAGGGTCTAGAGCCTCCATTTTTGTGCGCTGGTCGATGTCTCGTGGCCCTCTGTCAGAATCCAGAGTTTCAAGAAGATCGGAGGGGGTCAAAATTTTGGCCAAAAAAAAAAACATAAGGGGTAACACTGTCATTTTTTTTTTTTGGCCGAAATTTTGACCCCCTCCGATCTTCTTGAAACTCTGGATTCTGACAGAGGGCCACGAGACATCGACCAGCGCGCAAAAATGGAGGCTCTAGACCCTTCCAGAGCTGAGATATCGAAGGTCAAACTTTCAGCCAAAAAAAAAAATGACAGTGTTACCCCTTATGTTTTTGTTTTTTTGGCTGAAAGTTTGACCTTCGATATCTCGGCTCTGGAAGGGTCTAGAGCCTCCATTTTTGCGCGCTGGTCGATGTCTCGTGGCCCTCTGTCAGAATCCAGAGTTTCAAGAAGATCGGAGGGGGTCAAAATTTTGGCCAAAAAAAAAAAACATAAGGGGTAACACTGTCATTTTTTTTTGGCCGAAATTTTGACCCCCTCCGATCTTCTTGAAACTCTGGATTCTGACAGAGGGCCACGAGACATCGACCAGCGCGCAAAAATGGAGGCTCTAGACCCTTCCAGAGCCGAGATATCGAAGGTCAAACTTTCAGCCAAAAAAAAAAAATGAAAGTGTTACCCCTTATGTTTTTTTTTTTGGCCAAAATTTTGACCCCCTCCGATCTTCTTGAAACTCTGGATTCTGACAGAGGACCACGAGACATCGACCAGCGCGCAAAAATGGAGGCTCTAGACCCTTCCAGAGCCGAGATATCAAAGGTCAAACTTTCAGCCAAAAAAAAAATGACAGTGTTACCCCTTATGTTTTTTTTTTTGGCTGAAAGTTTGACCTTCGATATCTCGGCTCTGGAAGGGTCTAGAGCCTCCATTTTTGCGCGCTGGTCGATGTCTCGTGGCCCTCTGTCAGAATCCAGAGTTTCAAGAAGATCGGAGGGGGTCAAAATTTTGGCCAAAAAAAAAAAACATAAGGGGTAACACTGTCATTTTTTTTTTTGGCTGAAAGTTTGACCTTCGATATCTCGACTCTGGAAGGGTCTAGAGCCTCCATTTTTGCGCGCTGGTCGATGTCTCGTGGCCCTCTGTCAGAATCCAGAGTTTCAAGAAGATCGGAGGGGGTCAAAATTTTGGCCAAAAAAAAAAAACATAAGGGGTAACACTGTCATTTTTTTTTTTGGCTGAAAGTTTGACCTTCGATATCTCGGCTCTGGAAGGGTCTAGAGCCTCCATTTTTGCGCGCTGGTCGATGTCTCGTGGCCCTCTGTCAGAATCCAGAGTTTCAAGAAGATTGGAGGGGGTCAAAATTTTGGCCAAAAAAAAAAAAACATAAGGGGTAACACTGTCATTTTTTTTTTTTGGCCGAAATTTTGACCCCCTCCGATCTTCTTGAAACTCTGGATTCTGACAGAGGGCCACGAGACATCGACCAGCGCGCAAAAATGGAGGCTCTAGACCCTTCCAGAGCCGAGATATCGAAGGTCAAACTTTCAGCCAAAAAAAAATGACAGTGTTACCCCTTATGTTTTTTTTTTTTTTGGCTGAAAGTTTGACCTTCGATATCTCGGCTCTGGAAGGGTCTAGAGCCTCCATTTTTGCGCGCTGGTCGATGTCTCGTGGCCCTCTGTCAGAATCCTGAGTTTCAAGAAGATCGGAGGGGGTCAAAATTTTGGCCAAAAAAAAAAAAACATAAGGGGTAACACTGTCATTTTTTTTTTTTGGCCGAAATTTTGACCCCCTCCGATCTTCTTGAAACTCTGGATTCTGACAGAGGGCCACGAGACATCGACCAGCGCGCAAAAATGGAGGCTCTAGACCCTTCCAGAGCCGAGATATCGAAGGTCAAACTTTCAGCCAAAAAAAAAAATGACAGTGTTACCCCTTATGTTTTTTTTTTTTGGCTGAAAGTTTGACCTTCGATATCTCGGCTCTGGAAGGGTCTAGAGCCTCCATTTTTGCGCGCTGGTCGATGTCTCGTGGCCCTCTGTCAGAATCCAGAGTTTCAAGAAGATCGGAGGGGGTCAAAATTTTGGCCAAAAAAAAAAAAACATAAGGGGTAACACTGTCATTTTTTTTTTTTGGCCGAAATTTTGACCCCCTCCGATCTTCTTGAAACTCTGGATTCTGACAGAGGGCCACGAGACATCGACCAGCGCGCAAAAATGGAGGCTCTAGACCCTTCCAGAGCCGAGATATCGAAGGTCAAACTTTCAGCCAAAAAAAAAATGACAGTGTTACCCCTTATGTTTTTTTTTTTTTGGCTGAAAGTTTGACCTTCGATATCTCGGCTCTGGAAGGGTCTAGAGCCTCCATTTTTGCGCGCTGGTCGATGTCTCGTGGCCCTCTGTCAGAATCCAGAGTTTCAAGAAGATCGGAGGGGGTCAAAATTTCGGCCAAAAAAAAAATGACAGTGTTACCCCTTATGTTTTTTTTTTTGGCCAAAATTTTGACCCCCTCCGATCTTCTTGAAACTCTGGATTCTGACAGAGGGCCACGAGACATCGACCAGCGCGCAAAAATGGAGGCTCTAGACCCTTCCAGAGCCGAGATATCGAAGCTCAAACTTTCAGCCAAAAAAAAAAATGACAGTGTTACCCCTTATGTTTTTTTTTTGGCTGAAAGTTTGACCTTCGATATCTCGGCTCTGGAAGGGTCTAGAGCCTCCATTTTTGCGCGCTGGTCGATGTCTCGTGGCCCTCTGTCAGAATCCAGAGTTTCAAGAAGATCGGAGGGGGTCAAAAATTCGGCCAAAAAAAAAAATGACAGTGTTACCCCTTATGTTTTTTTTTTGGCCAAAATTTTGACCCCCTCCGATCTTCTTGAAACTCTGGATTCTGACAGAGGGCCACGAGACATCGACCAGCGCGCAAAAATGGAGGCTCTAGACCCTTCCAGAGCCGAGATATCGAAGGTCAAACTTTCAGCCAAAAAAAAAATGACAGTGTTACCCCTTATGTTTTTTTTTTTTGGCTGAAAGTTTGACCTTCGATATCTTGGCTCTGGAAGGGTCTAGAGCCTCCATTTTTGCGCGCTGGTCGATGTCTCGTGGCCCTCTGTCAGAATCCAGAGTTTCAAGAAGATCGGAGGGGGTCAAAATTTTGGCCAAAAAAAAAAACATAAGGGGTAACACTGTCATTTTTTTTTTTTGGCTGAAAGTTTGACCTTCGATATCTCGGCTCTGGAAGGGTCTAGAGCCGCCATTTTTGCGCGCTGGTCGATGTCTCGTGGCCCTCTGTCAGAATCCAGAGTTTCAAGAAGATCGGAGGGGGTCAAAATTTTGGCCAAAAAAAAAAAACATAAGGGGTAACACTGTCATTTTTTTTTTGGCCGAAATTTTGACCCCCTCCAATCTTCTTGAAACTCTGGATTCTGACAGAGGGCCACGAGACATCGACCAGCGCGCAAAAATGGAGGCTCTAGACCCTTCCAGAGCCGAGATATCGAAGGTCAAACTTTCAGCCAAAAAAAAAAAATGACAGTGTTACCCCTTATGTTTTTTTTTTGGCCAAAATTTTGACCCCCTCCGATCTTCTTGAAACTCTGGATTCTGACAGAGGGCCACGAGACATCGACCAGCGCGCAAAAATGGAGGCTCTAGACCCTTCCAGAGCCAAGAAATCGAAGGTCAAACTTTCAGCCAAAAAAAAAAAAAACATAAGGGGTAACACTGTCATTTTTTTTTTTTGGCTGAAAGTTTGACCTTTGATATCTCGGCTCTGGAAGGGTCTAGAGCCTCCATTTTTGCGCGCTGGTCGATGTCTCGTGGTCCTCTGTCAGAATCCAGAGTTTCAAGAAGATCGGAGGGGGTCAAAATTTTGGCCAAAAAAAAAAACATAAGGGGTAACACTGTCATTTTTTTTTTTGGCTGAAAGTTTGACCTTCGATATCTCGGCTCTGGAAGGGTCTAGAGCCTCCATTTTTGCGCGCTGGTCGATGTCTCGTGGCCCTCTGTCAGAATCCAGAGTTTCAAGAAGATCGGAGGGGGTCAAAATTTCGGCCAAAAAAAAAATGACAGTGTTACCCCTTATGTTTTTTTTTTCGGCCAAAATTTTGACCCCCTCCGATCTTCTTGAAACTCTGGATTCTGACAGAGGGCCACGAGACATCGACCAGCGCGCAAAAATGGAGGCTCTAGACCCTTCCAGAGCCGAGATATCGAAGGTCAAACTTTCAGCAAAAAAAAAACATAAGGGGTAACACTGTCATTTTTTTTTTGGCTGAAAGTTTGACCTTCGATATCTCGGCTCTGGAAGGGTCTAGAGCCTCCATTTTTGCGCGCTGGTCGATGTCTCGTGGCCCTCTGTCAGAATCCAGAGTTTCAAGAAGATCGGAGGGGGTCAAAATTTTGGCCAAAAAAAAAAAACATAAGGGGTAACACTGTCATTTTTTTTTTTTGGCCGAAATTTTGACCCCCTCCGATCTTCTTGAAACTCTGGATTCTGACAGAGGGCCACGAGACATCGACCAGCGCGCAAAAATTGAGGCTCTAGACCCTTCCAGAGCCGAGATATCGAAGGTCAAACTTTCAGCAAAAAAAAAACATAAGGGGTAACACTGTCATTTTTTTTTTGGCTGAAAGTTTGACCTTCGATATCTCGGCTCTGGAAGGGTCTAGAGCCTCCATTTTTGCGCGCTGGTCGATGTCTCGTGGCCCTCTGTCAGAATCCAGAGTTTCAAGAAGATCGGAGGGGGTCAAAATTTTGGCCAAAAAAAAAAAACATAAGGGGTAACACTGTCATTTTTTTTTTTTTGGCCGAAATTTTGACCCCCTCCGATCTTCTTGAAACTCTGGATTCTGACAGAGGGCCACGAGACATCGACCAGCGCGCAAAAATTGAGGCTCTAGACCCTTCCAGAGCCGAGATATCGAAGGTCAAACTTTCAGCCAAAAAAAAAATGACAGTGTTACCCCTTATGTTTTTTTTTTTGGCTGAAAGTTTGACCTTCGATATCTCGGCTCTGGAAGGGTCTAGAGCCTCCATTTTTGCGCGTTGGTCGATGTCTCGTGGCCCTCTGTCAGAATCCAGAGTTTCAAGAAGATCGGAGGGGGTAAAAATTTTGGCCAAAAAAAAAAACATAAGGGGTAACACTGTCATTTTTTTTTTTTGGCCGAAATTTTGACCCCCTCCGATCTTCTTGAAACTCTGGATTCTGACAGAGGGCCACGAGACATCGACCAGCGTGCAAAAATGGAGGCTCTAGACCCTTCCAGAGCTGAGATATCGAAGGTCAAACTTTCAGCCAAAAAAAAAATGACAGTGTTACCCCTCATGTTTTTTTTTTTTTGGCTGAAAGTTTGACCTTCGATATCTCGGCTCTGGAAGGGTCTAGAGCCTCCATTTTTGCGCGCTGGTCGATGTCTCGTGGCCCTCTGTCAGAATCCAGAGTTTCAAGAAGATCGGAGGGGGTCAAAATTTTGGCCAAAAAGAAAAAACATAAGGGGTAACTGTCATTTTTTTTTTTTGGCCGAAATTTTGACCCCCTCCGATCTTCTTGAAACTCTGGATTCTGACAGAGGGCCACGAGACATCGACCAGCGCGCAAAAATGGAGGCTCTAGACCCTTCCAGAGCCGAGATATCGAAGGTCAAACTTTCAGCCAAAAAAAAAAAAATGACAGTGTTACCCCTTATGTTTTTTTTTTTTGGCCAAAATTTTGACCCCCTCCGATCTTCTTGAAACTCTGGATTCTGACAGAGGGCCACGAGACATCGACCAGCGCGCAAAAATGGAGGCTCTAGACCCTTCCAGAGCCGAGATATCGAAGGTCAAACTTTCAGCCAAAAAAAAAAATGACAGTGTTACCCCTTATGTTTTTTTTTTTTTGGCTGAAAGTTTGACCTTCGATTTCTTGGCTCTGGAAGGGTCTAGAGCCTCCATTTTTGCGCGCTGGTCGATGTCTCGTGGCCCTCTGTCAGAATCCAGAGTTTCAAGAAGATCGGAGGGGGTCAAAATTTTGGCCAAAAAAAAAAACATAAGGGGTAACACTGTCATTTTTTTTTGGCTGAAAGTTTGACCTTCGATATCTCGGCTCTGGAAGGGTCTAGAGCCTCCATTTTTGCGCGCTGGTCGATGTCTCGTGGCCCTCTGTCAGAATCCAGAGTTTCAAGAAGATCGGAGGGGGTCAAAATTTTGGCCAAAAAAAAAAAACATAAGGGGTAACACTGTCATTTTTTTTTTGGCTGAAAGTTTGACCTTCGATATCTCGGCTCTGGAAGGGTCTAGAGCCTCCATTTTTGCGCGCTGGTCGATGTCTCGTGGCCCTCTGTCAGAATCCAGAGTTTCAAGAAGATCGGAGGGGGTCAAAATTTCGGCCAAAAAAAAAAATGACAGTGTTACCCCTTATGTTTTTTTTTTTTCGGCCAAAATTTTGACCCCCTCCGATCTTCTTGAAACTCTGGATTCTGACAGAGGGCCACGAGACATCGACCAGCGCGCAAAAATGGAGGCTCTAGACCCTTCCAGAGCCGAGATATCGAAGGTCAAACTTTCAGCCAAAAAAAAAAAAAACATAAGGGGTAACACTGTCATTTTTTTTTTGGCTGAAAGTTTGACCTTCGATATCTCGGCTCTGGAAGGGTCTAGAGCCTCCATTTTTGCGCGCTGGTCGATGTCTCGTGGCCCTCTGTCAGAATCCAGAGTTTCAAGAAGATCGGAGGGGGTCAAAATTTTGGCCAAAAAAAAAAAACATAAGGGGTAACACTGTCATTTTTTTTTTTTGGCCGAAATTTTGACCCCCTCCGATCTTCTTGAAACTCTGGATTCTGACAGAGGGCCACGAGACATCGACCAGCGCGCAAAAATGGAGGCTCTAGACCCTTCCAGAGCCGAGATATCGAAGGTCAAACTTTCAGCCAAAAAAAAAAATGACAGTGTTACCCCTTATGTTTTTTTTTTTTTGGCTGAAAGTTTGACCTTCGATATCTCGGCTCTGGAAGGGTCTAGAGCCTCCATTTTTGCGCGCTGGTCGATGTCTCGTGGCCCTCTGTCAGAATCCAGAGTTTCAAGAAGATCGGAGGGGGTCAAAATTTTGGCCAAAAAAAAAAAAACATAAGGGGTAACACTGTCATTTTTTTTTTGGCCGAAATTTTGACCCCCTCCGATCTTCTTGAAACTCTGGATTCTGACAGAGGGCCACGAGACATCGACCAGCGCGCAAAAATGGAGGCTCTAGACCCTTCCAGAGCCGAGATATCGAAGGTCAAACTTTCAGCCAAAAAAAAAAATGACAGTGTTACCCCTTATGTTTTTTTTTTTGGCTGAAAGTTTGACCTTCGATATCTCGGCTCTGGAAGGGTCTAGAGCCTCCATTTTTGCGCGCTGGTCGATGTCTCGTGGCCCTCTGTCAGAATCCAGAGTTTCAAGAAGATCGGAGGGGGTCAAAATTTTGGCCAAAAAAAAAAACATAAGGGGTAACACTGTCATTTTTTTTTTTGGCCGAAATTTTGACCCCCTCCGATCTTCTTGAAACTCTGGATTCTGACAGAGGGCCACGAGACATCGACCAGCGCGCAAAAATGGAGGCTCTAGACCCTTCCAGAGCCGAGATATCGAAGGTCAAACTTTCAGCCAAAAAAAAAAATGACAGTGTTACCCCTTATGTTTTTTTTTTTGGCCAAAATTTTGACCCCCTCCGATCTTCTTGAAACTCTGGATTCTGACAGAGGGCCACGAGACATCGACCAGCGCGCAAAAATGGAGGCTCTAGACCCTTCCAGAGCCGAGATATCGAAGGTCAAACTTTCAGCCCAAAAAAAAATGACAGTGTTACCCCTTATGTTTTTTTTTTTTTGGCTGAAAGTTTGACCTTCGATATCTTGGCTCTGGAAGGGTCTAGAGCCTCCATTTTTGCGCGCTGGTCAATGTCTCGTGGCCCTCTGTCAGAATCCAGAGTTTCAAGAAGATCGGAGGGGGTCAAAATTTTGGCCAAAAAAAAAAAACATAAGGGGTAACACTGTCATTTTTTTTTTGGCCGAAATTTTGACCCCCTCCGATCTTCTTGAAACTCTGGATTCTGACAGAGGGCCACGAGACATCGACCAGCGCGCAAAAATGGAGGCTCTAGGCCCTTCCAGAGCCGAGATATCGAAGCTCAAACTTTCAGCCAAAAAAAAAAATGACAGTGTTACCCCTTATGTTTTTTTTTTTGGCTGAAAGTTTGACCTTCGATATCTCGGCTCTGGAAGGGTCTAGAGCCTCCATTTTTGCGCGCTGGTCGATGTCTCGTGGCCCTCTGTCAGAATCCAGAGTTTCAAGAAGATCGGAGGGGGTCAAAATTTCGGCCAAAAAAAAAAAATGACAGTGTTACCCCTTATGTTTTTTTTTTTGGCCAAAATTTTGACCCCCTCCGATCTTCTTGAAACTCTGGATTCTGACAGAGGGCCACGAGACATCGACCAGCGCGCAAAAATGGAGGCTCTAGACCCTTCCAGAGCCGAGATATCGAAGCTCAAACTTTCAGCCAAAAAAAAAAATGACAGTGTTACCCCTTATGTTTTTTTTTTTGGCTGAAAGTTTGACCTTCGATATCTCGGCTCTGGAAGGGTCTAGAGCCTCCATTTTTGCGCGCTGGTCGATGTCTCGTGGCCCTCTGTCAGAATCCAGAGTTTCAAGAAGATCGGAGGGGGTCAAAAATTCGGCCAAAAAAAAAAATGACAGTGTTACCCCTTATGTTTTTTTTTTTGGCCAAAATTTTGACCCCCTCCGATCTTCTTGAAACTCTGGATTCTGACAGAGGGCCACGAGACATCGACCAGCGCGCAAAAATGGAGGCTCTCGACCCTTCCAGAGCCGAGATATCGAAGGTCAAACTTTCAGCCAAAAAAAAAATGACAGTGTTACCCCTTATGTTTTTTTTTTTTTGGCTGAAAGTTTGACCTTCGATATCTTGGCTCTGGAAGGGTCTAGAGCCTCCATTTTTGCGCGCTGGTCGATGTCTCGTGGCCCTCTGTCAGAATCCAGAGTTTCAAGAAGATCGGAGGGGGTCAAAATTTTGGCCAAAAAAAAAACATAAGGGGTAACACTGTCATTTTTTTTTTTGGCTGAAAGTTTGACCTTCGATATCTCGGCTCTGGAAGGGTCTAGAGCCTCCATTTTTGCGCGCTGGTCGATGTCTCGTGGCCCTCTGTCAGAATCCAGAGTTTCAAGAAGATCGGAGGGGGTCAAAATTTTGGCCAAAAAAAAAAACATAAGGGGTAACACTGTCATTTTTTTTTTTGGCCGAAATTTTGACCCCCTCCGATCTTCTTGAAACTCTGGATTCTGACAGAGGGCCACGAGACATCGACCAGCGCGCAAAAATGGAGGCTCTAGACCCTTCCAGAGCCGAGATATCGAAGGTCAAACTTTCAGCCAAAAAAAAAAATGACAGTGTTACCCCTTATGTTTTTTTTTTTTTGGCTGAAAGTTTGACCTTCGATATCTCGGCTCTGGAAGGGTCTAGAGCCTCCATTTTTGCGCGCTGGTCGATGTCTCGTGGCCCTCTGTCAGAATCCAGAGTTTCAAGAAGATCGGAGGGGGTCAAAATTTTGGCCAAAAAAAAAAAACATAAGGGGTAACACTGTCATTTTTTTTTTTTGGCCGAAATTTTGACCCCCTCCGATCTTCTTGAAACTCTGGATTCTGACAGAGGGCCACGAGACATCGACCAGCGCGCAAAAATGGAGGCTCTAGACCCTTCCAGAGCCGAGATATCGAAGGTCAAACTTTCAGCCAAAAAAAAAAAATGACAGTGTTACCCCTTATGTTTTTTTTTTGGCCAAAATTTTGACCCCCTCCGATCTTCTTGAAACTCTGGATTCTGACAGAGGGCCACGAGACATCGACCAGCGCGCAAAAATGGAGGCTCTAGACCCTTCCAGAGCCGAGATATCGAAGGTCAAACTTTCAGCCAAAAAAAAAAATGACAGTGTTACCCCTTATGTTTTTTTTTTTTTGGCTGAAAGTTTGACCTTCGATATCTCGGCTCTGGAAGGGTCTAGAGCCTCCATTTTTGCGCGCTGGTCGATGTCTCGTGGCCCTCTGTCAGAATCCAGAGTTTCAAGAAGATCGGAGGGGGTCAAAATTTCGGCCAAAAAAAAAAATGACAGTGTTACCCCTTATGTTTTTTTTTTTTGGCCAAAATTTTGACCCCCTCCGATCTTCTTGAAACTCTGGATTCTGACAGAGGGCCACGAGACATCGACCAGCGCGCAAAAATGGAGGCTCTAGACCCTTCCAGAGCCGAGATATCGAAGCTCAAACTTTCAGCCAAAAAAAAAAATGACAGTGTTACCCCTTATGTTTTTTTTTTGGCTGAAAGTTTGACCTTCGATATCTCGGCTCTGGAAGGGTCTAGAGCCTCCATTTTTGCGCGCTGGTCGATGTCTCGTGGCCCTCTGTCAGAATCCAGAGTTTCAAGAAGATCGGAGGGGGTCAAAAATTCGGCCAAAAAAAAAAATGACAGTGTTACCCCTTATGTTTTTTTTTTGGCCAAAATTTTGACCCCCTCCGATCTTCTTGAAACTCTGGATTCTGACAGAGGGCCACGAGACATCGACCAGCGCGCAAAAATGGAGGCTCTAGACCCTTCCAGAGCCGAGATATCGAAGGTCAAACTTTCAGCCAAAAAAAAAATGACAGTGTTACCCCTTATGTTTTTTTTTTTTTGGCTGAAAGTTTGACCTTCGATATCTTGGCTCTGGAAGGGTCTAGAGCCTCCATTTTTGCGCGCTGGTCGATGTCTCGTGGCCCTCTGTCAGAATCCAGAGTTTCAAGAAGATCGGAGGGGGTCAAAATTTTGGCCAAAAAAAAAAACATAAGGGGTAACACTGTCATTTTTTTTTTTTGGCTGAAAGTTTGACCTTCGATATCTCGGCTCTGGAAGGGTCTAGAGCCTCCATTTTTGCGCGCTGGTCGATGTCTCGTGGCCCTCTGTCAGAATCCAGAGTTTCAAGAAGATCGGAGGGGGTCAAAATTTTGGCCAAAAAAAAAAAACATAAGGGGTAACACTGTCTTTTTTTTTTTGCCCGAAATTTTGACCCCCTCCAATCTTCTTGAAACTCTGGATTCTGACAGAGGGCCACGAGACATCGACCAGGGCGCAAAAATGGAGGCTCTAGACCCTTCCAGAGCCGAAATATCGAAGGTCAAACTTTCAGCCAAAAAAAAAAAATGACAGTGTTACCCCTTATGTTTTTTTTTTGGCCAAAATTTTGACCCCCTCCGATCTTCTTGAAACTCTGGATTCTGACAGAGGGCCACGAGACATCGACCAGCGCGCAAAAATGGAGGCTCTAGACCCTTCCAGAGCCAAGAAATCGAAGGTCAAACTTTCAGCCAAAAAAAAAAAAAAAACATAAGGGGTAACACTGTCATTTTTTTTTTTGGCTGAAAGTTTGACCTTCGATATCTCGGCTCTGGAAGGGTCTAGAGCCTCCATTTTTGCGCGCTGGTCGATGTCTCGTGGCCCTCTGTCAGAATCCAGAGTTTCAAGAAGATCGGAGGGGGTCAAAATTTTGGCCAAAAAAAAAAAACATAAGGGGTAACACTGTCATTTTTTTTTTTTGGCTGAAAGTTTGACCTTCGATATCTCGGCTCTGGAAGGGTCTAGAGCCTCCATTTTTGCGCGCTGGTCGATGTCTCGTGGCCCTCTGTCAGAATCCAGAGTTTCAAGAAGATCGGAGGGGGTCAAAATTTCGGCCAAAAAAAAAAATGACAGTGTTACCCCTTATGTTTTTTTTTTTTGGCCAAAATTTTGACCCCCTCCGATCTTCTTGAAACTCTGGATTCTGACAGAGGGCCACGAGACATCGACCAGCGCGCAAAAATGGAGGCTCTAGACCCTTCCAGAGCCGAGATATCGAAGGTCAAACTTTCAGCCAAAAAAAAAATGACAGTGTTACCCCTTATGTTTTTTTTTTTGGCTGAAAGTTTGACCTTCGATATCTTGGCTCTGGAAGGGTCTAGAGCCTCCATTTTTGCGCGCTGGTCGATGTCTCGTGGCCCTCTGTCAGAATCCAGAGTTTCAAGAAGATTGGAGGGGGTCAACATTTTGGCCAAAAAAAAAAACATAAGGGGTAACACTGTCATTTTTTTTTTTGGCTGAAAGTTTGACCTTTGATATCTCGGCTCTGGAAGGGTCTAGAGCCTCCATTTTTGCGCGCTGGTCGATGTCTCGTGGTCCTCTGTCAGAATCCAGAGTTTCAAGAAGATCGGAGGGGGTCAAAATTTTGGCCAAAAAAAAAAAACATAAGGGGTAACACTGTCATTTTTTTTTTGGCTGAAAGTTTGACCTTCGATATCTCGGCTCTGGAAGGGTCTAGAGCCTCCATTTTTGCGCGCTGGTCGATGTCTCGTGGCCCTCTGTCAGAATCCAGAGTTTCAAGAAGATCGGAGGGGGTCAAAATTTTGGCCAAAAAAAAAAAACATAAGGGGTAACACTGTCATTTTTTTTTGGCCGAAATTTTGACCCCCTCCAATCTTCTTGAAACTCTGGATTCTGACAGAGGGCCACGAGACATCGACCAGCGCGCAAAAATGGAGGCTCTAGACCCTTCCAGAGCCGAGATATCGAAGGTCAAACTTTCAGCCAAAAAAAAAATGACAGTGTTACCCCTTATGTTTTTTTTTTTGGCTGAAAGTTTGACCTTCGATATCTTGGCTCTGGAAGGGTCTAGAGCCTCCATTTTTGCGCGCTGGTCGATGTCTCGTGGCCCTCTGTCAGAATCCAGAGTTTCAAGAAGATCGGAGGGGGTCAAAATTTTGGCCAAAAAAAAAAACATAAGGGGTAACACTGTCATTTTTTTTTTTGGCCGAATTTTTGACCCCCTCCGATCTTCTTGAAACTCTGGATTCTGACAGAGGGCCACGAGACATCGACCAGCGCGCAAAAATGGAGGCTCTAGACCCTTCCAGAGCCGAGATATCAAAGCTCAAACTTTCAGCCAAAAAAAAAAAATGACAGTGTTACCCCTTATGTTTTTTTTTTTTGGCTGAAAGTTTGACCTTCGATATCTCGGCTCTGGAAGGGTCTAGAGCCTCCATTTTTGCGCGCTGGTCGATGTCTCGTGGCCCTCTGTCAGAATCCAGAGTTTCAAGAAGATCGGAGGGGGTCAAAAATTCGGCCAAAAAAAAAAAATGACAGTGTTACCCCTTATGTTTTTTTTTTGGCCAAAATTTTGACCCCCTCCGATCTTCTTGAAACTCTGGATTCTGACAGAGGGCCACGAGACATCGACCAGCGCGCAAAAATGGAGGCTCTAGACCCTTCCAGAGCCGAGATATCGAAGGTCAAACTTTCAGCCAAAAAAAAAATGACAGTGTTACCCCTTATGTTTTTTTTTTTTGGCTGAAAGTTTGACCTTCGATATCTTGGCTCTGGAAGGGTCTAGAGCCTCCATTTTTGCGCGCTGGTCGATGTCTCGTGGCCCTCTGTCAGAATCCAGAGTTTCAAGAAGATCGGAGGGGGTCAAAATTTTGGCCAAAAAAAAAAACATAAGGGGTAACACTGTCATTTTTTTTTTTGGCTGAAAGTTTGACCTTCGATATCTCGGCTCTGGAAGGGTCTAGAGCCTCCATTTTTGCGCGCTGGTCGATGTCTCGTGGCCCTCTGTCAGAATCCAGAGTTTCAAGAAGATCGGAGGGGGTCAAAATTTTGGCCAAAAAAAAAAAACATAAGGGGTAACACTGTCATTTTTTTTTTGGCCGAAATTTTGACCCCCTCCAATCTTCTTGAAACTCTGGATTCTGACAGAGGGCCACGAGACATCGACCAGCGCGCAAAAATGGAGGCTCTAGACCCTTCCAGAGCCGAGATATCGAAGGTCAAACTTTCAGCCAAAAAAAAAAATGACAGTGTTACCCCTTATGTTTTTTTTTTGGCCAAAATTTTGACCCCCTCCGATCTTCTTGAAACTCTGGATTCTGACAGAGGGCCACGAGACATCGACCAGCGCGCAAAAATGGAGGCTCTAGACCCTTCCAGAGCCGAGATATCGAAGGTCAAACTTTCAGCCAAAAAAAAAATGACAGTGTTACCCCTTATGTTTTTTTTTTTTGGCTGAAAGTTTGACCTTCGATATCTTGGCTCTGGAAGGGTCTAGAGCCTCCATTTTTGCGCGCTGGTCAATGTCTCGTGGCCCTCTGTCAGAATCCAGAGTTTCAAGAAGATCGGAGGGGGTCAAAATTTTGGCCAAAAAAAAAAAAAACATAAGGGGTAACACTGTCATTTTTTTTTTTGGCCGAAATTTTGACCCCCTCCGATCTTCTTGAAACTCTGGATTCTGACAGAGGGCCACGAGACATCGACCAGCGCGCAAAAATAGAGGCTCTAGACCCTTCCAGAGCCGAGATATCGAAGGTCAAACTTTCAGCCAACAAAAAAAAAATGACAGTGTTACCCCTTATGTTTTTTTTTTTGGCCAAAATTTTGACCCCCTTCGATCTTCTTGAAACTCTGGATTCTGACAGAGGGCCACGAGACATCGACCAGCGCGCAAAAATGGAGAATCTAGACCCTTCCAGAGCCGAGATATCGAAGGTCAAACTTTCAGCCAAAAAAAAAAAAATGACAGTGTTACCCCTTATGTTTTTTTTTTGGCTAAAAGTTTGACCTTCGATTTCTTGGCTCTGGAAGGGTCTAGAGCCTCCATTTTTGCGCGCTGGTCGATGTCTCGTGGCCCTCTGTCAGAATCCAGAGTTTCAAGAAGATCGGAGGGGGTCAAAATTTTGGCCAAAAAAAAAAAACATAAGGGGTAACACTGTCATTTTTTTTTTTGGCTGAAAGTTTGACCTTCGATATCTCGGCTCTGGAAGGGTCTAGAGCCTCCATTTTTGCGCGCTGGTCGATGTCTCGTGGCCCTCTGTCAGAATCCAGAGTTTCAAGAAGATCGGAGGGGGTCAAAATTTTGGCCAAAAAAAAAAAACATAAGGGGTAACACTGTCATTTTTTTTTTTTTGGCCGAAATTTTGACCCCCTCCGATCTTCTTGAAACTCTGGATTCTGACAGAGGGCCACGAGACATCGACCAGCGCGCAAAAATGGAGGCTCTAGACCCTTCCAGAGCCGAGATATCGAAGGTCAAACTTTCAGCCAAAAAAAAATGACAGTGTTACCCCTTATGGTTTTTTTTTGCTGAAAGTTTGACCTTCGATATCTCGGCTCTGGAAGGGTCTAGAGCCTCCATTTTTGCGCGCTGGTCGATGTCTCGTGGCCCTCTGTCAGAATCCAGAGTTTCAAGAAGATCGGAGGGGGTCAAAATTTTGGCCGAAAAAAAAAACATAAGGGGTAACACTGTCATTTTTTTTTTGGCCGAAATTTTGACCCCCTCCGATCTTCTTGAAACTCTGGATTTTGACAGAGGGCCACGAGACATCGACCAGCGCGCAAAAATGGAGGCTCTAGACCCTTCCAGAGCCGAGATATCGAAGGTCAAACTTTCAGCCAAAAAAAAAAAATTACAGTGTTACCCCTTATGTTTTTTTTTTTTGGCCAAAATTTTGACCCCCTCCGATCTTCTTGAAACTCTGGATTCTGACAGAGGGCCACGAGACATCGACCAGTGCGCAAAAATGGAGGCTCTAGACCCTTCCAGAGCCGAGATATCAAAGGTCAAACTTTCAGCCAAAAAAAAAAATGACAGTGTTACCCCTTATGTTTTTTTTTGGCCAAAATGTTGACCCCCTCCGATCTTCTTGAAACTCTGGATTCTGACAGAGGGCCACGAGACATCGACCAGCGCGCAAAAATGGAGGCTCTAGACCCTTCCAGAGCCAAGATATCGAAGGTCAAACTTTCAGCCAAAAAAAAAAACATAAGGGGTAACACTGTCATTTTTTTTTTTTGGCTGAAAGTTTGACCTTCGATATCTCGGCTCTGGAAGGGTCTAGAGCCTCCATTTTTGCGCGCTGGTCGATGTCTCGTGGCCCTCTGTCAGAATCCAGAGTTTCAAGAAGATCGGAGGGGGTCAAAATTTTGGCCAAAAAAAAAAACATAAGGGGTAACACTGTCATTTTTTTTTTGGCCGAAATTTTGACCCCCTCCGATCTTGTTGAAACTCTGGATTCTGACAGAGGGCCACGAGACATCGACCAGCGCGCAAAAATGGAGGCTCTAGACCCTTCCAGAGCCGAGATATCGAAGGTCAAACTTTCAGCCAAAAAAAAAAAAATGACAGTGTTACCCCTTATGTTTTTTTTTTTTGGCCAAAATTTTGACCCCCTCCGATCTTCTTGAAACTCTGGATTCTGACAGAGGGCCACGAGACATCGACCAGCGCGCAAAAATGGAGGCTCTAGACCCTTCCAGAGCCGAGATATCGAAGGTCAAACTTTCAGCCAAAAAAAAAAATGACAGTGTTACCCCTTATGTTTTTTTTTTTTTGGCTGAAAGTTTGACCTTCGATTTCTTGGCTCTGGAAGGGTCTAGAGCCTCCATTTTTGCGCGCTGGTCGATGTCTCGTGGCCCTCTGTCAGAATCCAGAGTTTCAAGAAGATCGGAGGGGGTCAAAATTTTGGCCAAAAAAAAAACATAAGGGGTAACACTGTCATTTTTTTTTTGGCTGAAAGTTTGACCTTCGATATCTCGGCTCTGGAAGGGTCTAGAGCCTCCATTTTTGCGCGCTGGTCGATGTCTCGTGGCCCTCTGTCAGAATCCAGAGTTTCAAGAAGATTGGAGGGGGTCAAAATTTCGGCCAAAAAAAAAATGACAGTGTTACCCCTTATGTTTTTTTTTTTTGGCCAAAATTTTGACCCCCTCCGATCTTCTTGAAACTCTGGATTCTGACAGAGGGCCACGAGACATCGACCAGCGCGCAAAAATGGAGGCTCTAGACCCTTCCAGAGCCGAGATATCGAAGGTCAAACTTTCAGCCAAAAAAAAAAATGACAGTGTTACCCCTTATGTTTTTTTTTTTGGCCAAAATTTTGACCCCCTCCGATCTTCTTGAAACTCTGGATTCTGACAGAGGGCCACGAGACATCGACCAGCGCGCAAAAATGGAGGCTCTAGACCCTTCCAGAGCCAAGATATCGAAGGTCAAACTTTCAGCCAAAAAAAAAAAACATAAGGGGTAACACTGTCATTTTTTTTTTGGCTGAAAGTTTGACCTTCGATATCTCGGCTCTGGAAGGGTCTAGAGCCTCCATTTTTGCGCGCTGGTCGATGTCTCGTGGCCCTCTGTCAGAATCCAGAGTTTCAAGAAGATCGGAGGGGGTCAAAATTTTGGCCAAAAAAAAAAAACATAAGGGGTAACACTGTCATTTTTTTTTTGGCCGAAATTTTGACCCCCTCCGATCTTCTTGAAACTCTGGATTCTGACAGAGGGCCACGAGACATCGACCAGCGCGCAAAAATGGAGGCTCTAGACCCTTCCAGAGCCGAGATATCGAAGCTCAAACTTTCAGCCAAAAAAAAAAATGACAGTGTTACCCCTTATGTTTTTTTTTTTGGCTGAAAGTTTGACCTTCGATATCTCGGCTCTGGAAGGGTCTAGAGCCTCCATTTTTGCGCGCTGGTCGATGTCTCGTGGCCCTCTGTCAGAATCCAGAGTTTCAAGAAGATCGGAGGGGGTCAAAATTTCGGCCAAAAAAAAAAAATGACAGTGTTACCCCTTATGTTTTTTTTTTTGGCCAAAATTTTGACCCCCTCCGATCTTCTTGAAACTCTGGATTCTGACAGAGGGCCACGAGACATCGACCAGCGCGCAAAAATGGAGGCTCTAGACCCTTCCAGAGCCGAGATATCGAAGCTCAAACTTTCAGCCAAAAAAAAAAATGACAGTGTTACCCCTTATGTTTTTTTTTTTTGGCTGAAAGTTTGACCTTCGATATCTCGGCTCTGGAAGGGTCTAGAGCCTCCATTTTTGCGCGCTGGTCGATGTCTCGTGGCCCTCTGTCAGAATCCAGAGTTTCAAGAAGATCGGAGGGGGTCAAAAATTCGGCCAAAAAAAAAAATGACAGTGTTACCCCTTATGTTTTTTTTTTTGGCCAAAATTTTGACCCCCTCCGATCTTCTTGAAACTCTGGATTCTGACAGAGGGCCACGAGACATCGACCAGCGCGCAAAAATGGAGGCTCTAGACCCTTCCAGAGCCGAGATATCGAAGGTCAAACTTTCAGCCAAAAAAAAAATGACAGTGTTACCCCTTATGTTTTTTTTTTTTGGCTGAAAGTTTGACCTTCGATATCTTGGCTCTGGAAGGGTCTAGAGCCTCCATTTTTGCGCGCTGGTCGATGTCTCGTGGCCCTCTGTCAGAATCCAGAGTTTCAAGAAGATCGGAGGGGGTCAAAATTTTGGCCAAAAAAAAAAACATAAGGGGTAACACTGTCATTTTTTTTTTTGGCTGAAAGTTTGACCTTCGATATCTCGGCTCTGGAAGGGTCTAGAGCCTCCATTTTTGCGCGCTGGTCGATGTCTCGTGGCCCTCTGTCAGAATCCAGAGTTTCAAGAAGATCGGAGGGGGTCAAAATTTTGGCCAAAAAAAAAATGACAGTGTTACCCCTTATGTTTTTTTTTTCGGCCAAAATTTTGACCCCCTCCGATCTTCTTGAAACTCTGGATTCTGACAGAGGGCCACGAGACATCGACCAGCGCGCAAAAATGGAGGCTCTAGACCCTTCCAGAGCCGAGATATCGAAGGTCAAACTTTCAGCAAAAAAAAACCATAAGGGGTAACACTGTCATTTTTTTTTGGCTGAAAGTTTGACCTTCGATATCTCGGCTCTGGAAGGGTCTAGAGCCTCCATTTTTGCGCGCTGGTCGATGTCTCGTGGCCCTCTGTCAGAATCCAGAGTTTCAAGAAGATCGGAGGGGGTCAAAATTTCGGCCAAAAAAAAAAAATGACAGTGTTACCCCTTATGTTTTTTTTTTTTGGCCAAAATTTTGACCCCCTCCGATCTTCTTGAAACTCTGGATTCTGACAGAGGGCCACGAGACATCGACCAGCGCGCAAAAATGGAGGCTCTAGACCCTTCCAGAGCCGAGATATCGAAGGTCAAACTTTCAGCCAAAAAAAAAAATGACAGTGTTACCCCTTATGTTTTTTTTTTTTGGCCAAAATTTTGACCCCCTCCGATCTTCTTGAAACTCTGGATTCTGACAGAGGGCCACGAGACATCGACCAGCGCGCAAAAATGGAGGCTCTAGACCCTTCCAGAGCCAAGAAATCGAAGGTCAAACTTTTAGCCAAAAAAAAAACATAAGGGGTAACACTGTCATTTTTTTTTTTTTGGCTGAAAGTTTGACCTTCGATATCTCGGCTCTGGAAGGGTCTAGATTCTCCATTTTTGCGCGCTGGTCGATGTCTCGTGGCCCTCTGTCAGAATCCAGAGTTTCAAGAAGATCGAAGGGGGTCAAAATTTTGGCCAAAAAAAAAAACATAAGGGGTAACACTGTCATTTTTTTTTTGTTGGCTGAAAGTTTGACCTTCGATATCTCGGCTCTGGAAGGGTCTAGAGCCTCTATTTTTGCGCGCTGGTCGATGTCTCGTGGCCCTCTGTCAGAATCCAGAGTTTCAAGAAGATCGGAGGGGGTCAAAATTTCGGCCAAAAAAAAAAATGACAGTGTTACCCCTTATGTTTTTTTTTTTTTGGCCAAAATTTTGACCCCCTCCGATCTTCTTGAAACTCTGGATTCTGACAGAGGGCCACGAGACATTGACCAGCGCGCAAAAATGGAGGCTCTAGACCCTTCCAGAGCCAAGATATCGAAGGTCAAACTTTCAGCCAAAAAAAAAAAACATAAGGGGTAACACTGTCATTTTTTTTTTGGCTGAAAGTTTGACCTTCGATATCTCGGCTCTGGAAGGGTCTAGAGCCTCCATTTTTGCGCGCTGGTCGATGTCTCGTGGCCCTCTGTCAGAATCCAGAGTTTCAAGAAGATCGGAGGGGGTCAAAATTTTGGCCAAAAAAAAAAAACATAAGGGGTAACACTGTCATTTTTTTTTTTGGCTGAAAGTTTGACCTTCGATATCTCGGCTCTGGAAGGGTCTAGAGCCTCCATTTTCGCGCGCTGGTCGATGTCTCGTGGCCCTCTGTCAGAATACAGAGTTTCAAGAAGATCGGAGGGGGTCAAAATTTCGGCCAAAAAAAAAAAATGTTATTTTTTTTGGCCGAAATTTTGACCCCCTCCGATCTTCTTGAAACTCTGGATTCTGACAGAGGGCCACGAGACATCGACCAGCGCGCAAAAATGGAGGCTCTAGACCCTTCCAGAGCCGAGATATCGAAGGTCAAACTTTCAGCCAAAAAAAAAAACATAAGGGGTAACACTGTCATTTTTTTTTTTGGCTGAAAGTTTGACCTTCGATATCTCGGCTCTGGAAGGGTCTAGAGCCTCCATTTTTGCACGCTGGTCGATGTCTCGTGGCCCTCTGTCAGAATCCAGAGTTTCAAGAAGATCGGAGGGGGTCAAAATTTCGGCCAAAAAAAAAATGACAGTGTTACCCCTTATGTTTTTTTTTTTTGGCCGAAATTTTGACCCCCTCCGATCTTCTTGAAACTCTGGATTCTGACAGAGGGCCACGAGACATCGACCAGCGCGCAAAAATGGAGGCTCTAGACCCTTCCAGAGCCGAGATATCGAAGGTCAAACTTTCAGCCAAAAAAAAAAACATAAGGGGTAACACTGTCATTTTTTTTTTTGGCTGAAAGTTTGACCTTCGATATCTCGGCTCTGGAAGGGTCTAGAGCCTCCATTTTTGCACGCTGGTCGATGTCTCGTGGCCCTCTGTCAGAATCCAGAGTTTCAAGAAGATCGGAGGGGGTCAAAATTTCGGCCAAAAAAAAAAATGACAGTGTTACCCCTTATGTTTTTTTTTTTTGGCCAAAATTTTGACCCCCTCCGATCTTCTTGAAACTCTGGATTCTGACAGAGGGCCACGAGACATCGACCAGCGCGCAAAAATGGAGGCTCTAGACCCTTCCAGAGCCGAGATATCGAAGGTCAAACTTTCAGCCAAAAAAAAAAAACATAAGGGGTAACACTGTCATTTTTTTTTTTGGCTGAAAGTTTGACCTTCGATATCTCGGCTCTGGAAGGGTCTAGAGCCTCCATTTTTGCGCGCTGGTCGATGTCTCGTGGCCCTCTGTCAGAATCCAGAGTTTCAAGAAGATCGGAGGGGGTCAAAATTTCGGCCAAAAAAAAAAAAATGACAGTGTTACCCCTTATGTTTTTTTTTTTTGGCCAAAATTTTGACCCCCTCCGATCTTCTTGAAACTCTGGATTCTGACAGAGGGCCACGAGACATCGACCAGCGCGCAAAAATGGAGGCTCTAGACCCTTCCAGAGCCGAGATATCGAAGGTCAAACTTTCAGCCAAAAAAAAAATGACAGTGTTACCCCTTATGTTTTTTTTTTTTGGCTGAAAGTTTGACCTTCGATATCTCGGCTCTGGAAGGGTCTAGAGCCTCCATTTTTGCGCGCTGGTCGATGTCTCGTGGCCCTCTGTCAGAATCCAGAGTTTCAAGAAGATCGGAGGGGGTCAAAATTTTGGCCGAAAAAAAAAAACATAAGGGGTAACACTGTCATTTTTTTTTTGGCCGAAATTTTGACCCCCTCCGATCTTCTTGAAACTCTGGATTCTGACAGAGGGCCACAAGACATCGACCAGCGCGCAAAAATGGAGGCTCTAGACCCTTCCAGAGCCGAGATATCGAAGGTCAAACTTTCAGCCAAAAAAAAAATGACAGTGTTACCCCTTATGTTTTTTTTTTTGGCCAAAATTTTGACCCCCTCCGATCTTCTTGAAACTCTGGATTCTGACAGAGGGCCACGAGACATCGACCAGCGCGCAAAAATGGAGGCTCTAGACCCTTCCAGAGCCGAGATATCGAAGGTCAAACTTTCAGCCAAAAAAAAATGACAGTGTTACCCCTTATGTTTTTTTTTTTTGGCCAAAATTTTGACCCCCTCCGATCTTCTTGAAACTCTGGATTCTGACAGAGGGCCACGAGACATCGACCAGCGCGCAAAAATGGAGGCTCTAGACCCTTCCAGAGCCAAGAAATCGAAGGTCAAACTTTCAGCCAAAAAAAAAAAACATAAGGGGTAACACTGTCATTTTTTTTTTTGGCTGAAAGTTTGACCTTCGATATCTCGGCTCTGGAAGGGTCTAGAGCCTCCATTTTTGCGCGCTGGTCGATGTCTCGTGGCCCTCTGTCAGAATCCAGAGTTTCAAGAAGATCGGAGGGGGTCAAAATTTTGGCCAAAAAAAAAAACATAAGGGGTAACACTGTCATTTTTTTTTTTGGCTGAAAGTTTGACCTTCGATATCTCGGCTCTGGAAGGGTCTAGAGCCTCCATTTTTGCGCGCTGGTCGATGTCTCGTGGCCCTCTGTCAGAATCCAGAGTTTCAAGAAGATCGGAGGGGGTCAAAATTTCGGCCAAAAAAAAAAAATGACAGTGTTACCCCTTATGTTTTTTTTTTTGGCCAAAATTTTGACCCCCTCCGATCTTCTTGAAACTCTGGATTCTGACAGAGGGCCACAAGACATCGACCAGCGCGCAAAAATGGAGGCTCTAGACCCTTCCAGAGCCGAGATATCGAAGGTCAAACTTTCAGCCAAAAAAAAAAACATAAGGGGTAACACTGTCATTTTTTTTTTTTGGCTGAAAGTTTGACCTTCGATATCTCGGCTCTGGAAGGGTCTAGAGCCTCCATTTTTGCGCGCTGGTCGATGTCTCGTGGCCCTCTGTCAGAATCCAGAGTTTCAAGAAGATCGAAGGGGGTCAAAATTTTGGCCAAAAAAAAAAACATAAGGGGTAACACTGTCATTTTTTTTTTTTTTGGCTGAAAGTTTGACCTTCGATATCTCGGCTCTGGAAGGGTCTAGAGCCTCCATTTTTGCGCGCTGGTCGATGTCTCGTGGCCCTCTGTCAGAATCCAGAGTTTCAAGAAGATCGGAGGGGGTCAAAATTTCGGCCAAAAAAAAAAATGACAGTGTTACCCCTTATGTTTTTTTTTTTTTGGCCAAAATTTTGACCCCCTCCGATCTTCTTGAAACTCTGGATTCTGACAGAGGGCCACGAGACATTGACCAGCGCGCAAAAATGGAGGCTCTAGACCCTTCCAGAGCCAAGATATCGAAGGTCAAACTTTCAGCCAAAACAAAAAAACATAAGGGGTAACACTGTCATTTTTTTTTTTGGCTGAAAGTTTGACCTTCGATATCTCGGCTCTGGAAGGGTCTAGAGCCTCCATTTTTGCGCGCTGGTCGATGTCTCGTGGCCCTCTGTCAGAATCCAGAGTTTCAAGAAGATCGGAGGGGGTCAAAATTTTGGCCAAAAAAAAAAAACATAAGGGGTAACACTGTCATTTTTTTTTTTGGCTGAAAGTTTGACCTTCGATATCTCGGCTCTGGAAGGGTCTAGAGCCTCCATTTTTGCGCGCTGGTCGATGTCTCGTGGCCCTCTGTCAGAATCCAGAGTTTCAAGAAGATCGGAGGGGGTCAAAATTTTGGCCAAAAAAAAAAACATAAGGGGTAACACTGTCATTTTTTTTTTTTGGCCGAAATTTTGACCCCCTCCGATCTTCTTGAAACTCTGGATTCTGACAGAGGGCCACGAGACATCGACCAGCGCGCAAAAATGGAGGCTCTAGACCCTTCCAGAGCCGAGATATCGAAGGTCAAACTTTCAGCCAAAAAAAAAAACATAAGGGGTAACACTGTCATTTTTTTTTTTGGCTGAAAGTTTGACCTTCGATATCTCGGCTCTGGAAGGGTCTAGAGCCTCCATTTTTGCGCGCTGGTCGATGTCTCGTGGCCCTCTGTCAGAATCCAGAGTTTCAAGAAGATCGGAGGGGGTCAAAATTTCGGCCAAAAAAAAAATGACAGTGTTACCCCTTATGTTTTTTTTTTTTGGCCAAAATTTTGACCCCCTCCGATCTTCTTGAAACTCTGGATTCTGACAGAGGGCCACGAGACATCGACCAGCGCGCAAAAATGGAGGCTCTAGACCCTTCCAGAGCCAAGATATCGAAGGTCAAACTTTCAGCCAAAAAAAAAAAACATAAGGGGTAACACTGTCATTTTTTTTTTGGCTGAAAGTTTGACCTTCGATATCTCGGCTCTGGAAGGGTCTAGAGCCTCCATTTTTGCGCGCTGGTCGATGTCTCGTGGCCCTCTGTCAGAATCCAGAGTTTCAAGAAGATCGGAGGGGGTCAAAATTTTGGCCAAAAAAAAAAACATAAGGGGTAACACTGTCATTTTTTTTTTTTGGCCGAATTTTTGACCCCCTCCGATCTTCTTGAAACTCTGGATTCTGACAGAGGGCCACGAGACATCGACCAGCGCGCAAAAATGGAGGCTCTAGACCCTTCCAGAGCCGAGATATCGAAGGTCAAACTTTCAGCCAAAAAAAAAAATGACAGTGTTACCCCTTTTGTTTTTTTTTTTTTGGCCAAAATTTTGACCCCCTCCGATCTTCTTGAAACTCTGGATTCTGACAGAGGGCCACGAGACATCGACCAGCGCGCAAAAATGGAGGCTCTAGACCCTTCCAGAGCCGAGATATCGAAGGTCAAACTTTCAGCCAAAAAAAAAATGACAGTGTTACCCCTTATGTTTTTTTTTTTTTGGCTGAAAGTTTGACCTTCGATATCTCGGCTCTGGAAGGGTCTAGAGCCTCCATTTTTGCGCGCTGGTCGATGTCTCGTGGCCCTCTGTCAGAATCCAGAGTTTCAAGAAGATCGGAGGGGGTCAAAATTTCGGCCAAAAAAAAAAAATGACAGTGTTACCCCTTATGTTTTTTTTTTTGGCCAAAATTTTGACCCCCTCCGATCTTCTTGAAACTCTGGATTCTGACAGAGGGCCACGAGACATCGACCAGCGCGCAAAAATGGAGGCTCTAGACCCTTCCAGAGCCGAGATATCGAAGCTCAAACTTTCAGCCAAAAAAAAAAAATGACAGTGTTACCCCTTATGTTTTTTTTTTTGGCTGAAAGTTTGACCTTCGATATCTCGGCTCTGGAAGGGTCTAGAGCCTCCATTTTTGCGCGCTGGTCGATGTCTCGTGGCCCTCTGTCAGAATCCAGAGTTTCAAGAAGATCGGAGGGGGTCAAAAATTCGGCCAAAAAAAAAAATGACAGTGTTACCCCTTATGTTTTTTTTTTGGCCAAAATTTTGACCCCCTCCGATCTTCTTGAAACTCTGGATTCTGACAGAGGGCCACGAGACATCGACCAGCGCGCAAAAATGGAGGCTCTAGACCCTTCCAGAGCCGAGATATCGAAGGTCAAACTTTCAGCCAAAAAAAAAATGACAGTGTTACCCCTTATGTTTTTTTTTTTTGGCTGAAAGTTTGACCTTCGATATCTTGGCTCTGGAAGGGTCTAGAGCCTCCATTTTTGCGCGCTGGTCGATGTCTCGTGGCCCTCTGTCAGAATCCAGAGTTTCAAGAAGATCGGAGGGGGTCAAAATTTTGGCCAAAAAAAAAAACATAAGGGGTAACACTGTCATTTTTTTTTTTGGCTGAAAGTTTGACCTTCGATATCTCCGCTCTGGAAGGGTCTAGAGCCTCCATTTTTGCGCGCTGGTCGATGTCTCGTGGCCCTCTGTCAGAATCCAGAGTTTCAAGAAGATCGGAGGGGGTCAAAATTTTGGCCAAAAAAAAAAAACATAAGGGGTAACACTGTCATTTTTTTTTTGGCCGAAATTTTGACCCCCTCCGATCTTCTTGAAACTCTGGATTCTGACAGAGGGCCACGAGACATCGACCAGCGCGCAAAAATGGAGGCTCTAGACCCTTCCAGAGCCGAGATATCGAAGGTCAAACTTTCAGCCAAAAAAAAAAAAAATGACAGTGTTACCCCTTATGTTTTTTTTTTGGCCAAAATTTTTACCCCCTCCGATCTTCTTGAAACTCTGGATTCTGACAGAGGGCCACGAGACATCGACCAGCGCGCAAAAATGGAGGCTCTAGACCCTTCCAGAGCCAAGAAATCGAAGGTCAAACTTTCAGCCAAAAAAAAAAAAACATAAGGGGTAACACTGTCATTTTTTTTTTTGGCTGAAAGTTTGACCTTCGATATCTCGGCTCTGGAAGGGTCTAGAGCCTCCATTTTTGCGCGCTGGTCGATGTCTCGTGGCCCTCTGTCAGAATCCAGAGTTTCAAGAAGATCGGAGGGGGTCAAAATTTTGGCCAAAAAAAAAAACATAAGGGGTAACACTGTCATTTTTTTTTTTTTGGCTGAAAGTTTGACCTTCGATATCTCGGCTCTGGAAGGGTCTAGAGCCTCCATTTTTTGCGCGCTGGTCGATGTCTCGTGGCCCTCTGTCAGAATCCAGAGTTTCAAGAAGATCGGAGGGGGTCAAAATTTCGGCCAAAAAAAAAAATGACAGTGTTACCCCTTATGTTTTTTTTTTTGGCCAAAATTTTGACCCCCTCCGATCTTCTTGAAACTCTGGATTCTGACAGAGGGCCACGAGACATCGACCAGTGCGCAAAAATGGAGGCTCTAGACCCTTCCAGAGCCGAGATATCGAAGGTCAAACTTTCAGCCAAAAAAAAAATGACAGTGTTACCCCTTATGTTTTTTTTTTTGGCTGAAAGTTTGACCTTCGATATCTTGGCTCTGGAAGGGTCTAGAGCCTCCATTTTTGCGCGCTGGTCGATGTCTCGTGGCCCTCTGTCAGAATCCAGAGTTTCAAGAAGATCGGAGGGGGTCAACATTTTGGCCAAAAAAAAAAAACATAAGGGGTAACACTGTCATTTTTTTTTTTGGCTGAAAGTTTGACCTTTGATATCTCGGCTCTGGAAGGGTCTAGAGCCTCCATTTTTGCGCACTGGTCGATGTCTCGTGGCCCTCTGTCAGAATCCAGAGTTTCAAGAAGATCGGAGGGGGTCAAAATTTTGGCCAAAAAAAAAAACATAAGGGGTAACACTGTCATTTTTTTTTTTGGCTGAAAGTTTGACCTTCGATATCTCGGCTCTGGAAGGGTCTAGAGCCTCCATTTTTGCGCGCTGGTCGATGTCTCGTGGCCCTCTGTCAGAATCCAGAGTTTCAAGAAGATCGGAGGGGGTCAAAATTTCGGCCAAAAAAAAAAATGACAGTGTTACCCCTTATGTTTTTTTTTTCGGCCAAAATTTTGACCCCCTCCGATCTTCTTGAAACTCTGGATTCTGACAGAGGGCCACGAGACATCGACCAGCGCGCAAAAATGGAGGCTCTAGACCCTTCCAGAACCGAGATATCGAAGGTCAAACTTTCAGCAAAAAAAAACATAAGGGGTAACACTGTCATTTTTTTTTTGGCTGAAAGTTTGACCTTCGATATCTCGGCTCTGGAAGGGTCTAGAGCCTCCATTTTTGTGCGCTGGTCGATGTCTCGTGGCCCTCTGTCAGAATCCAGAGTTTCAAGAAGATCGGAGGGGGTCAAAATTTTGGCAAAAAAAAAAAACATAAGGGGTAACACTGTCATTTTTTTTTTTTGGCCGAAATTTTGACCCCCTCCGATCTTCTTGAAACTCTGGATTCTGACAGAGGGCCACGAGACATCGACCAGCGCGCAAAAATGGAGGCTCTAGACCCTTCCAGAGCTGAGATATCGAAGGTCAAACTTTCAGCCAAAAAAAAAATGACAGTGTTACCCCTTATGTTTTTTTTTTTTGGCTGAAAGTTTGACCTTCGATATCTCGGCTCTGGAAGGGTCTAGAGCCTCCATTTTTGCGCGCTGGTCGATGTCTCGTGGCCCTCTGTCAGAATCCAGAGTTTCAAGAAGATCGTAGGGGGTCAAAAATTCGGCCAAAAAAAAAAAATGACAGTGTTACCCCTTATGTTTTTTTTTTTGGCCAAAATTTTGACCCCCTCCGATCTTCTTGAAACTCTGGATTCTGACAGAGGGCCACGAGACATCGACCAGCGCGCAAAAATGGAGGCTCTAGACCCTTCCAGAGCCGAGATATCGAAGGTCAAACTTTCAGCCAAAAAAAAAATGACAGTGTTACCCCTTATGTTTTTTTTTTTTGGCTGAAAGTTTGACCTTCGATATCTTGGCTCTGGAAGGGTCTAGAGCCTCCATTTTTGCGCGCTGGTCGATGTCTCGTAGCCCTCTGTCAGAATCCAGAGTTTCAAGAAGATCGGAGGGGGTCAAAATTTTGGCCAAAAAAAAAACATAAGGGGTAACACTGTCATTTTTTTTTTTGGCTGAAAGTTTGACCTTCGATATCTCGGCTCTGGAAGGGTCTAGAGCCTCCATTTTTGCGCGCTGGTCGATGTCTCGTGGCCCTCTGTCAGAATCCAGAGTTTCAAGAAGATCGGAGGGGGTCAAAATTTTGGCCAAAAAAAAAAAACATAAGGGGTAACACTGTCATTTTTTTTTTGGCCGAAATTTTGACCCCCTCCGATCTTCTTGAAACTCTGGATTCTGACAGAGGGCCACGAGACATCGACCAGCGCGCAAAAATGGAGGCTCTAGACCCTTCCAGAGCCGAGATATCGAAGGTCAAACTTTCAGCCAAAAAAAAAAATGACAGTGTTACCCCTTATGTTTTTTTTTTGGCCAAAATTTTGACCCCCTCAGATCTTCTTGAAACTCTGGATTCTGACAGAGGGCCACGAGACATCGACCAGCGCGCAAAAATGGAGGCTCTAGACCCTTCCAGAGCCAAGAAATCGAAGGTCAAACTTTCAGCCAAAAAAAAAAAACATAAGGGGTAACACTGTCATTTTTTTTTTTGGCTGAAAGTTTGACCTTCGATATCTCGGATCTGGAAGGGTCTAGAGCCTCCATTTTTGCGCGCTGGTCGATGTCTCGTGGCCCTCTGTCAGAATCCAGAGTTTCAAGAAGATCGGAGGGGGTCAAAATTTTGGCCAAAAAAAAAAAACATAAGGGGTAACACTGTCATTTTTTTTTTTTGGCTGAAAGTTTGACCTTCGATATCTCGGCTCTGGAAGGGTCTAGAGCCTCCATTTTTGCGCGCTGGTCGATGTCTCGTGGCCCTCTGTCAGAATCCAGAGTTTCAAGAAGATCGGAGGGGGTCAAAATTTCGGCCAAAAAAAAAATGACAGTGTTACCCCTTATGTTTTTTTTTTTTGGCCAAAATTTTGACCCCCTCCGATCTTCTTGAAACTCTGGATTCTGACAGAGGGCCACGAGACATCGACCAGTGCGCAAAAATGGAGGCTCTAGACCCTTCCAGAGCCGAGATATCGAAGGTCAAACTTTCAGCCAAAAAAAAAATGACAGTGTTACCCCTTATGTTTTTTTTTTTGGCTGAAAGTTTGACCTTCGATATCTTGGCTCTGGAAGGGTCTAGAGCCTCCATTTTTGCGCGCTGGTCGATGTCTCGTGGCCCTCTGTCAGAATCCAGAGTTTCAAGAAGATCGGAGGGTGTCAACATTTTGGCCAAAAAAAAAAAACATAAGGGGTAACACTGTCATTTTTTTTTTTGGCTGAAAGTTTGACCTTTGATATCTCGGCTCTGGAAGGGTCTAGAGCCTCCATTTTTGCGCACTGGTCGATGTCTCGTGGCCCTCTGTCAGAATCCAGAGTTTCAAGAAGATCGGAGGGGGTCAAAATTTTGGCCAAAAAAAAAAAACATAAGGGGTAACACTGTCATTTTTTTTTTTGGCTGAAAGTTTGACCTTCGATATCTCGGCTCTGGAAGGGTCTAGAGCCTCCATTTTTGCGCGCTGGTCGATGTCTCGTGGCCCTCTGTCAGAATCCAGAGTTTCAAGAAGATCGGAGGGGGTCAAAATTTCGGCCAAAAAAAAAATGACAGTGTTACCCCTTATGTTTTTTTTTTCGGCCAAAATTTTGACCCCCTCCGATCTTCTTGAAACTCTGGATTCTGACAGAGGGCCACGAGACATCGACCAGCGCGCAAAAATGGAGGCTCTAGACCCTTCCAGAGCCGAGATATCGAAGGTCAAACTTTCAGCAAAAAAAAACATAAGGGGTAACACTGTCATTTTTTTTTTGGCTGAAAGTTTGACCTTCGATATCTCGGCTCTGGAAGGGTCTAGAGCCTCCATTTTTGCGCGCTGGTCGATGTCTCGTGGCCCTCTGTCAGAATCCAGAGTTTCAAGAAGATCAGAGGGGGTCAAAATTTTGGCCAAAAAAAAAAACATAAGGGGTAACACTGTCATTTTTTTTTTTGGCCGAAATTTTGACCCCCTCCGATCTTCTTGAAACTCTGGATTCTGACAGAGGGCCACGAGACATCGACCAGCGCGCAAAAATGGAGGCTCTAGACCCTTCCAGAGCCGAGATATCGAAGGTCAAACTTTCAGCCAAAAAAAAAAATGACAGTGTTACCCCTTATGTTTTTTTTTTTGGCTGAAAGTTTGACCTTCGATATCTCGGCTCTGGAAGGGTCTAGAGCCTCCATTTTTGCGCGCTGGTCGATGTCTCGTGGCCCTCTGTCAGAATCCAGAGTTTCAAGAAGATCGGAGGGGGTCAAAATTTTGGCAAAAAAAAAAAACATAAGGGGTAACACTGTCATTTTTTTTTTTTGGCCGAAATTTTGACCCCCTCCGATCTTCTTGAAACTCTGGATTCTGACAGAGGGCCACGAGACATCGACCAGCGCGCAAAAATGGAGGCTCTAGACCCTTCCAGAGGTGAGATATCGAAGGTCAAACTTTCAGCCAAAAAAAAAATGACAGTGTTACCCCTTATGTTTTTTTTTTTTGGCTGAAAGTTTGACCTTCGATATCTCGGCTCTGGAAGGGTCTAGAGCCTCCATTTTTGCGCGCTGGTCGATGTCTCGTGGCCCTCTGTCAGAATCCAGAGTTTCAAGAAGATCGTAGGGGGTCAAAATTTTGGCCAAAAAGAAAAAACATAAGGGGTAACACTGTCATTTTTTTTTTGGCCGAAATTTTGACCCCCTCCGATCTTCTTGAAACTCTGGATTCTGACAGAGGGCCACGAGACATCGACCAGCGCGCAAAAATGGAGGCTCTAGACCCTTCCAGAGCCGAGATATCGAAGGTCAAACTTTCAGCCAAAAAAAAAAAATGACAGTGTTACACCTTATGTTTTTTTTTTTTGGCCAAAATTTTGACCCCCTCCGATCTTCTTGAAACTCTGGATTCTGACAGAGGGCCACGAGACATCGACCAGCGCGCAAAAATGGAGGCTCTAGACCCTTCCAGAGCCGAGATATCGAAGGTCAAACTTTCAGCCAAAAAAAAAAAATGACAGTGTTACCCCTTATGTTTTTTTTTTTTGGCTGAAAGTTTGACCTTCGATTTCTTGGCTCTGGAAGGGTCTAGAGCCTCCATTTTTGCGCGCTGGTCGATGTCTCGTGGCCCTCGGTCAGAATCCAGAGTTTCAAGAAGATCGGAGGGGGTCAAAATTTTGGCCAAAAAAAAAAAACATAAGGGGTAACACTGTCATTTTTTTTTGGCTGAAAGTTTGACCTTCGATATCTCGGCTCTGGAAGGGTCTAGAGCCTCCATTTTTGCGCGCTGGTCGATGTCTCGTGGCCCTCTGTCAGAATCCAGAGTTTCAAGAAGATCGGAGGGGGTCAAAATTTTGGCCAAAAAAAAAAAACATAAGGGGTAACACTGTCATTTTTTTTTTGGCTGAAAGTTTGACCTTCGATATCTCGGCTCTGGAAGGGTCTAGAGCCTCCATTTTTGCGCGCTGGTCGATGTCTCGTGGCCCTCTGTCAGAATCCAGAGTTTCAAGAAGATCGGAGGGGGTCAAAATTTCGGCCAAAAAAAAAATGACAGTGTTACCCCTTATGTTTTTTTTTTTTTGGCCAAAATTTTGACCCCCTCCGATCTTCTTGAAACTCTGGATTCTGACAGAGGGCCACGAGACATCGACCAGCGCGCAAAAATGGAGGCTCTAGACCCTTCCAGAGCCGAGATATCGAAGGTCAAACTTTCAGCCAAAAAAAAAAAACATAAGGGGTAACACTGTCATTTTTTTTTTTGGCTGAAAGTTTGACCTTCGATATCTCGGCTCTGGAAGGGTCTAGAGCCTCCATTTTTGCGCGCTGGTCGATGTCTCGTGGCCCTCTGTCAGAATCCAGAGTTTCAAGAAGATCGGAGGGGGTCAAAATTTCGGCCAAAAAAAAAAAATGACAGTGTTACCCCTTATGTTTTTTTTTTTGGCCAAAATTTTGACCCCCTCCGATCTTCTTGAAACTCTGGATTCTGACAGAGGGCCACGAGACATCGACCAGCGCGCAAAAATGGAGGCTCTAGACCCTTCCAGAGCCGAGATATCGAAGGTCAAACTTTCAGCCAAAAAAAAAATGACAGTGTTACCCCTTATGTTTTTTTTTTTTTGGCTGAAAGTTTGACCTTCGATATCTCGGCTCTGGAAGGGTCTAGAGCCTCCATTTTTGCGCGCTGGTCGATGTCTCGTGGCCCTCTGTCAGAATCCAGAGTTTCAAGAAGATCGGAGGGGGTCAAAATTTTGGCCGAAAAAAAAAAACATAAGGGGTAACACTGTCATTTTTTTTTTTGGCCGAAATTTTGACCCCCTCCGATCTTCTTGAAACTCTGGATTCTGACAGAGGGCCACGAGACATCGACCAGCGCGCAAAAATGGAGGCTCTAGACCCTTCCAGAGCCGAGATATCGAAGGTCAAACTTTCAGCCAAAAAAAAAAATGACAGTGTTACCCCTTATGTTTTTTTTTTTGGCTGAAAGTTTGACCTTCGATATCTCGGCTCTGGAAGGGTCTAGAGCCTCCATTTTTGCGCGCTGGTCGATGTCTCGTGGCCCTCTGTCAGAATCCAGAGTTTCAAGAAGATCGGAGGGGGTCAAAATTTCGGCCAAAAAAAAAAAACATAAGGGGTAACACTGTCATTTTTTTTTTTTGGCCGAAATTTTGACCCCCTCCGATCTTCTTGAAACTCTGTATTCTGACAGAGGGCCACGAGACATCGACCAGCGCGCAAAAATGGAGGCTCTAGACCCTTCCAGAGCCGAGATATCGAAGGTCAAACTTTCAGCCAAAAAAAAAAATGACAGTGTTACCCCTTATGTTTTTTTTTTTTGGCCAAAATTTTGACCCCCTCCGATCTTCTTGAAACTCTGGATTCTGACAGAGGGCCACGAGACATCGACCAGCGCGCAAAAATGGAGGCTCTAGACCCTTCCAGAGCCGAGATATCGAAGGTCAAACTTTCAGCCAAAAAAAAAAATGACAGTGTTACCCCTTATGTTTTTTTTTTTTTGGCTGAAAGTTTGACCTTCGATATCTTGGCTCTGGAAGGGTCTAGAGCCTCCATTTTTGCGCGCTGGTCAATGTCTCGTGGCCCTCTGTCAGAATCCAGAGTTTCAAGAAGATCGGAGGGGGTCAAAATTTTGGCCAAAAAAAAAAAACATAAGGGGTAACACTGTCATTTTTTTTTTTGGCCGAAATTTTGACCCCCTCCGATCTTCTTGAAACTCTGGATTCTGACAGAGGGCCACGAGACATCGACCAGCGCGCAAAAATGGAGGCTCTAGACCCTTCCAGAGCCGAGATATCGAAGGTCAAACTTTCAGCCAAAAAAAAAATGACAGTGTTACCCCTTATGTTTTTTTTTTTTGGCCAAAATTTTGACCCCCTTCGATCTTCTTGAAACTCTGGATTCTGACAGAGGGCCACGAGACATCGACCAGCGCGCAAAAATGGAGGCTCTAGACCCTTCCAGAGCCGAGATATCGAAGGTCAAACTTTCAGCCAAAAAAAAAAATGACAGTGTTACCCCTTATGTTTTTTTTTTTTGGCTGAAAGTTTGACCTTCGATATCTCGGCTCTGGAAGGGTCTAGAGCCTCCATTTTTGCGCGCTGGTCGATGTCTCGTGGCCCTCTGTCAGAATCCAGAGTTTCAAGAAGATCGGAGGGGGTCAAAAATTCGGCCAAAAAAAAAATGACAGTGTTACCCCTTATGTTTTTTTTTTGGCCAAAATTTTGACCCCCTCCGATCTTCTTGAAACTCTGGATTCTGACAGAGGGCCACGAGACATCGACCAGCGCGCAAAAATGGAGGCTCTAGACCCTTCCAGAGCCGAGATATCGAAGGTCAAACTTTCAGCCAAAAAAAAAATGACAGTGTTACCCCTTATGTTTTTTTTTTGGCCAAAATTTTGACCCCCTCCGATCTTCTTGAAACTCTGGATTCTGACAGAGGGCCACGAGACATCGACCAGCGCGCAAAAATGGAGGCTCTAGACCCTTCCAGAGCCAAGAAATCGAAGGTCAAACTTTCAGCCAAAAAAAAAAAAACATAAGGGGTAACACTGTCATTTTTTTTTTTGGCTGAAAGTTTGACCTTCGATATCTCGGCTCTGGAAGGGTCTAGAGCCTCCATTTTTGCGCGCTGGTCGATGTCTCGTGGCCCTCTGTCAGAATCCAGAGTTTCAAGAAGATCGGAGGGGGTCAAAATTTTGGCCAAAAAAAAAAACATAAGGGGTAACACTGTCATTTTTTTTTTTTGGCTGAAAGTTTGACCTTCGATATCTCGGCTCTGGAAGGGTCTAGAGCCTCCATTTTTGCGCGCTGGTCGATGTCTCGTGGCCCTCTGTCAGAATCCAGAGTTTCAAGAAGATCGGAGGGGGTCAAAATTTCGGCCAAAAAAAAAAATGACAGTGTTACCCCTAATGTTTTTTTTTTTTGGCCAAAATTTTGACCCCCTCCGATCTTCTTGAAACTCTGGATTCTGACAGAGGGCCACGAGACATCGACCAGCGCGCAAAAATGGAGGCTCTAGACCCTTCCAGAGCCGAGATATCGAAGGTCAAACTTTCAGCCAAAAAAAAAAATGACAGTGTTACCCCTTATGTTTTTTTTTTTTGGCTGAAAGTTTGACCTTCGATATCTTGGCTCTGGAAGGGTCTAGAGCCTCCATTTTTGCGCGCTGGTCGATGTCTCGTGGCCCTCTGTCAGAATCCAGAGTTTCAAGAAGATCGGAGGGGGTCAAAATTTTGGCCAAAAAAAAAAAACATAAGGGGTAACACTGTCATTTTTTTTTTGGCCGAAATTTTGACCCCCTCCGATCTTCTTGAAACTCTGGATTCTGACAGAGGGCCACGAGACATCGACCAGCGCGCAAAAATGGAGGCTCTAGACCCTTCCAGAGCCGAGATATCGAAGGTCAAACTTTCAGCCAAAAAAAAAAATGACAGTGTTACCCCTTATGTTTTTTTTTTTGGCTGAAAGTTTGACCTTCGATATCTCGGCTCTGGAAGGGTCTAGAGCCTCCATTTTTGCGCGCTGGTCGATGTCTCGTGGCCCTCTGTCAGAATCCAGAGTTTCAAGAAGATCGGAGGGGGTCAAAATTTCGGCCAAAAAAAAAAAATGACAGTGTTACCCCTTATGTTTTTTTTTTTGGCCAAAATTTTGACCCCCTCCGATCTTCTTGAAACTCTGGATTCTGACAGAGGGCCACGAGACATCGACCAGCGCGCAAAAATGGAGGCTCTAGACCCTTCCAGAGCCGAGATATCGAAGGTCAAACTTTCAGCCAAAAAAAAAAATGACAGTGTTACCCCTTATGTTTTTTTTTTTTGGCCAAAATTTTGACCCCCTCCGATCTTCTTGAAACTCTGGATTCTGACAGAGGGCCACGAGACATCGACCAGCGCGCAAAAATGGAGGCTCTAGACCCTTCCAGAGCCGAGATATCGAAGGTCAAACTTTCAGCCAAAAAAAAAAATGACAGTGTTACCCCTTATGTTTTTTTTTTTGGCTGAAAGTTTGACCTTCGATATCTTGGCTCTGGAAGGGTCTAGAGCCTCCATTTTTGCGCGCTGGTCAATGTCTCGTGGCCCTCTGTCAGAATCCAGAGTTTCAAGAAGATCGGAGGGGGTCAAAATTTTGGCCAAAAAAAAAAAAACATAAGGGGTAACACTGTCATTTTTTTTTTGGCCGAAATTTTGACCCCCTCCGATCTTCTTGAAACTCTGGATTCTGACAGAGGGCCACGAGACATCGACCAGCGCGCAAAAATGGAGGCTCTAGACCCTTCCAGAGCCGAGATATCGAAGGTCAAACTTTCAGCCAAAAAAAAAAATGACAGTGTTACCCCTTATGTTTTTTTTTTGGCCAAAATTTTGACCCCCTTCGATCTTCTTGAAACTCTGGATTCTGACAGAGGGCCACGAGACATCGACCAGCGCGCAAAAATGGAGGCTCTAGACCCTTCCAGAGCCGAGATATCGAAGGTCAAACTTTCAGCCAAAAAAAAAAATGACAGTGTTACCCCTTATGTTTTTTTTTTTTTGGCTAAAAGTTTGACCTTCGATTTCTTGGCTCTGGAAGGGTCTAGAGCCTCCATTTTTGCGCGCTGGTCAATGTCTCGTGGCCCTCTGTCAGAATCCAGAGTTTCAAGAAGATCGGAGGGGGTCAAAATTTTGGCCAAAAAAAAAAAACATAAGGGGTAACACTGTCATTTTTTTTTTTGGCTGAAAGTTTGACCTTCGATATCTCGGCTCTGGAAGGGTCTAGAGCCTCCATTTTTGCGCGCTGGTCGATGTCTCGTGGCCCTCTGTCAGAATCCAGAGTTTCAAGAAGATCGGAGGGGGTCAAAATTTTGGCCAAAAAAAAAAAAACATAAGGGGTAACACTGTCATTTTTTTTTTTTTGGCTGAAAGTTTGACCTTCGATATCTCGGCTCTGGAAGGGTCTAGAGCCTCCATTTTTGCGCGCTGGTCGATGTCTCGTGGCCCTCTGTCAGAATCCAGAGTTTCAAGAAGATCGGAGGGGGTCAAAATTTCGGCCAAAAAAAAAAATGACAGTGTTACCCCTTATGTTTTTTTTTTTTGGCCAAAATTTTGACCCCCTCCGATCTTCTTGAAACTCTGGATTCTGACAGAGGGCCACGAGACATCGACCAGTGCGCAAAAATGGAGGCTCTAGACCCTTCCAGAGCCGAGATATCGAAGGTCAAACTTTCAGCCAAAAAAAAAATGACAGTGTTACCCCTTATGTTTTTTTTTTTGGCTGAAAGTTTGACCTTCGATATCTTGGCTCTGGAAGGGTCTAGAGCCTCCATTTTTGCGCGCTGGTCGATGTCTCGTGGCCCTCTGTCAGAATCCAGAGTTTCAAGAAGATCGGAGGGGGTCAACATTTTGGCCAAAAAAAAAAAACATAAGGGGTAACACTGTCATTTTTTTTTTTTGGCTGAAAGTTTGACCTTTGATATCTCGGCTCTGGAAGGGTCTAGAGCCTCCATTTTTGCGCACTGGTCGATGTCTCGTGGCCCTCTGTCAGAATCCAGAGTTTCAAGAAGATCGGAGGGGGTCAAAATTTTGGCCAAAAAAAAAAAACATAAGGGGTAACACTGTCATTTTTTTTTTGGCTGAAAGTTTGACCTTCGATATCTCGGCTCTGGAAGGGTCTAGAGCCTCCATTTTTGCGCGCTGGTCGATGTCTCGTGGCCCTCTGTCAGAATCCAGAGTTTCAAGAAGATCGGAGGGGGTCAAAATTTCGGCCAAAAAAAAAATGACAGTGTTACCCCTTATGTTTTTTTTTTCGGCCAAAATTTTGACCCCCTCCGATCTTCTTGAAACTCTGGATTCTGACAGAGGGCCACGAGACATCGACCAGCGCGCAAAAATGGAGGCTCTAGACCCTTCCAGAGCCGAGATATCGAAGGTCAAACTTTCAGCAAAAAAAAACATAAGGGGTAACACTGTCATTTTTTTTTTGGCTGAAAGTTTGACCTTCGATATCTCGGCTCTGGAAGGGTCTAGAGCCTCCATTTTTGCGCGCTGGTCGATGTCTCGTGGCCCTCTGTCAGAATCCAGAGTTTCAAGAAGATCGGAGGGGGTCAAAATTTTGGCCAAAAAAAAAAAACATAAGGGGTAACACTGTCATTTTTTTTTTTTTGGCCGAAATTTTGACCCCCTCCGATCTTCTTGAAACTCTGGATTCTGACAGAGGGCCACGAGACATCGACCAGCGCGCAAAAATGGAGGCTCTAGACCCTTCCAGAGCCGAGATATCGAAGGTCAAACTTTCAGCCAAAAAAAAAAATGATTACCCCTTATGTTTTTTTTTTTGGCTGAAAGTTTGACCTTCGATATCTCGGCTCTGGAAGGGTCTAGAGCCTCCATTTTTGCGCGCTGGTCGATGTCTCGTGGCCCTCTGTCAGAATCCAGAGTTTCAAGAAGATCGGAGGGGGTCAAAATTTTGGCAAAAAAAAAAAAAACATAAGGGTAACACTGTCATTTTTTTTTTTTTGGCCGAAATTTTGACCCCCTCCGATCTTCTTGAAACTCTGGATTCTGACAGAGGGCCACGAGACATCGACCAGCGCGCAAAAATGGAGGCTCTAGACCCTTCCAGAGCTGAGATATCGAAGGTCAAACTTTCAGCCAAAAAAAAAAATGACAGTGTTACCCCTTATGTTTTTTTTTTTTGGCCAAAATTTTGACCCCCTCCGATCTTCTTGAAACTCTGGATTCTGACAGAGGGCCACGAGACATCGACCAGCGCGCAAAAATGGAGGCTCTAGACCCTTCCAGAGCCAAGAAATCGAAGGTCAAACTTTTAGCCAAAAAAAAAAACATAAGGGGTAACACTGTCATTTTTTTTTTTTTGGCTGAAAGTTTGACCTTCGATATCTCGGCTCTGGAAGGGTCTAGATTCTCCATTTTTGCGCGCTGGTCGATGTCTCGTGGCCCTCTGTCAGAATCCAGAGTTTCAAGAAGATCGAAGGGGGTCAAAATTTTGGCCAAAAAAAAAAACATAAGGGGTAACACTGTCATTTTTTTTTTGTTGGCTGAAAGTTTGACCTTCGATATCTCGGCTCTGGAAGGGTCTAGAGCCTCTATTTTTGCGCGCTGGTCGATGTCTCGTGGCCCTCTGTCAGAATCCAGAGTTTCAAGAAGATCGGAGGGGGTCAAAATTTCGGCCAAAAAAAAAAAATGACAGTGTTACCCCTTATGTTTTTTTTTTTTTTGGCCAAAATTTTGACCCCCTCCGATCTTCTTGAAACTCTGGATTCTGACAGAGGGCCACGAGACATTGACCAGCGCGCAAAAATGGAGGCTCTAGACCCTTCCAGAGCCAAGATATCGAAGGTCAAACTTTCAGCCAAAAAAAAAAAACATAAGGGGTAACACTGTCATTTTTTTTTTGGCTGAAAGTTTGACCTTCGATATCTCGGCTCTGGAAGGGTCTAGAGCCTCCATTTTTGCGCGCTGGTCGATGTCTCGTGGCCCTCTGTCAGAATCCAGAGTTTCAAGAAGATCGGAGGGGGTCAAAATTTTGGCCAAAAAAAAAAAACATAAGGGGTAACACTGTCATTTTTTTTTTTGGCTGAAAGTTTGACCTTCGATATCTCGGCTCTGGAAGGGTCTAGAGCCTCCATTTTCGCGCGCTGGTCGATGTCTCGTGGCCCTCTGTCAGAATACAGAGTTTCAAGAAGATCGGAGGGGGTCAAAATTTCGGCCAAAAAAAAAAATGACAGTGTTACCCCTTATGTTATTTTTTTTGGCCGAAATTTTGACCCCCTCCGATCTTCTTGAAACTCTGGATTCTGACAGAGGGCCACGAGACATCGACCAGCGCGCAAAAATGGAGGCTCTAGACCCTTCCAGAGCCGAGATATCGAAGGTCAAACTTTCAGCCAAAAAAAAAAACATAAGGGGTAACACTGTCATTTTTTTTTTTGGCTGAAAGTTTGACCTTCGATATCTCGGCTCTGGAAGGGTCTAGAGCCTCCATTTTTGCACGCTGGTCGATGTCTCGTGGCCCTCTGTCAGAATCCAGAGTTTCAAGAAGATCGGAGGGGGTCAAAATTTCGGCCAAAAAAAAAATGACAGTGTTACCCCTTATGTTTTTTTTTTTTTGGCCGAAATTTTGACCCCCTCCGATCTTCTTGAAACTCTGGATTCTGACAGAGGGCCACGAGACATCGACCAGCGCGCAAAAATGGAGGCTCTAGACCCTTCCAGAGCCGAGATATCGAAGGTCAAACTTTCAGCCAAAAAAAAAAACATAAGGGGTAACACTGTCATTTTTTTTTTTGGCTGAAAGTTTGACCTTCGATATCTCGGCTCTGGAAGGGTCTAGAGCCTCCATTTTTGCACGCTGGTCGATGTCTCGTGGCCCTCTGTCAGAATCCAGAGTTTCAAGAAGATCGGAGGGGGTCAAAATTTCGGCCAAAAAAAAAATGACAGTGTTACCCCTTATGTTTTTTTTTTTTGGCCAAAATTTTGACCCCCTCCGATCTTCTTGAAACTCTGGATTCTGACAGAGGGCCACGAGACATCGACCAGCGCGCAAAAATGGAGGCTCTAGACCCTTCCAGAGCCGAGATATCGAAGGTCAAACTTTCAGCCAAAAAAAAAAAAACATAAGGGGTAACACTGTCATTTTTTTTTTGGCTGAAAGTTTGACCTTCGATATCTCGGCTCTGGAAGGGTCTAGAGCCTCCATTTTTGCGCGCTGGTCGATGTCTCGTGGCCCTCTGTCAGAATCCAGAGTTTCAAGAAGATCGGAGGGGGTCAAAATTTCGGCCAAAAAAAAAAATGACAGTGTTACCCCTTATGTTTTTTTTTTTTGGCCAAAATTTTGACCCCCTCCGATCTTCTTGAAACTCTGGATTCTGACAGAGGGCCACGAGACATCGACCAGCGCGCAAAAATGGAGGCTCTAGACCCTTCCAGAGCCGAGATATCGAAGGTCAAACTTTCAGCCAAAAAAAAAATGACAGTGTTACCCCTTATGTTTTTTTTTTTTGGCTGAAAGTTTGACCTTCGATATCTCGGCTCTGGAAGGGTCTAGAGCCTCCATTTTTGCGCGCTGGTCGATGTCTCGTGGCCCTCTGTCAGAATCCAGAGTTTCAAGAAGATCGGAGGGGGTCAAAATTTTGGCCGAAAAAAAAAAACATAAGGGGTAACACTGTCATTTTTTTTTTGGCCGAAATTTTGACCCCCTCCGATCTTCTTGAAACTCTGGATTCTGACAGAGGGCCACAAGACATCGACCAGCGCGCAAAAATGGAGGCTCTAGACCCTTCCAGAGCCGAGATATCGAAGGTCAAACTTTCAGCCAAAAAAAAAATGACAGTGTTACCCCTTATGTTTTTTTTTTTGGCCAAAATTTTGACCCCCTCCGATCTTCTTGAAACTCTGGATTCTGACAGAGGGCCACGAGACATCGACCAGCGCGCAAAAATGGAGGCTCTAGACCCTTCCAGAGCCGAGATATCGAAGGTCAAACTTTCAGCCAAAAAAAAAATGACAGTGTTACCCCTTATGTTTTTTTTTTTGGCCAAAATTTTGACCCCCTCCGATCTTCTTGAAACTCTGGATTCTGACAGAGGGCCACGAGACATCGACCAGCGCGCAAAAATGGAGGCTCTAGACCCTTCCAGAGCCAAGAAATCGAAGGTCAAACTTTCAGCCAAAAAAAAAAAACATAAGGGGTAACACTTTAATTTTTTTTTTTGGCTGAAAGTTTGACCTTCGATATCTCGGCTCTGGAAGGGTCTAGAGCCTCCATTTTTGCGCGCTGGTCGATGTCTCGTGGCCCTCTGTCAGAATCCAGAGTTTCAAGAAGATCGGAGGGGGTCAAAATTTTGGCCAAAAAAAAACATAAGGGGTAACACTGTCATTTTTTTTTTTGGCTGAAAGTTTGACCTTCGATATCTCGGCTCTGGAAGGGTCTAGAGCCTCCATTTTTGCGCGCTGGTCGATGTCTCGTGGCCCTCTGTCAGAATCCAGAGTTTCAAGAAGATCGGAGGGGGTCAAAATTTCGGCCAAAAAAAAAAAATGACAGTGTTACCCCTTATGTTTTTTTTTTTGGCCAAAATTTTGACCCCCTCCGATCTTCTTGAAACTCTGGATTCTGACAGAGGGCCACAAGACATCGACCAGCGCGCAAAAATGGAGGCTCTAGACCCTTCCAGAGCCGAGATATCGAAGGTCAAACTTTCAGCCAAAAAAAAAAACATAAGGGGTAACACTGTCATTTTTTTTTTTGGCTGAAAGTTTGACCTTCGATATCTCGGCTCTGGAAGGGTCTAGAGCCTCCATTTTTGCGCGCTGGTCGATGTCTCGTGGCCCTCTGTCAGAATCCAGAGTTTCAAGAAGATCGAAGGGGGTCAAAATTTTGGCCAAAAAAAAAAACATAAGGGGTAACACTGTCATTTTTTTTTTTTGGCTGAAAGTTTGACCTTCGATATCTCGGCTCTGGAAGGGTCTAGAGCCTCCATTTTTGCGCGCTGGTCGATGTCTCGTGGCCCTCTGTCAGAATCCAGAGTTTCAAGAAGATCGGAGGGGGTCAAAATTTCGGCCAAAAAAAAAAATGACAGTGTTACCCCTTATGTTTTTTTTTTTTTGGCCAAAATTTTGACCCCCTCCGATCTTCTTGAAACTCTGGATTCTGACAGAGGGCCACGAGACATTGACCAGCGCGCAAAAATGGAGGCTCTAGACCCTTCCAGAGCCAAGATATCGAAGGTCAAACTTTCAGCCAAAAAAAAAAAACATAAGGGGTAACACTGTCATTTTTTTTTTTGGCTGAAAGTTTGACCTTCGATATCTCGGCTCTGGAAGGGTCTAGAGCCTCCATTTTTGCGCGCTGGTCGATGTCTCGTGGCCCTCTGTCAGAATCCAGAGTTTCAAGAAGATCGGAGGGGGTCAAAATTTTGGCCAAAAAAAAAAACATAAGGGGTAACACTGTCATTTTTTTTTTTGGCTGAAAGTTTGACCTTCGATATCTCGGCTCTGGAAGGGTCTAGAGCCTCCATTTTTGCGCGCTGGTCGATGTCTCGTGGCCCTCTGTCAGAATCCAGAGTTTCAAGAAGATCGGAGGGGGTCAAAATTTTGGCCAAAAAAAAAAACATAAGGGGTAACACTGTCATTTTTTTTTTTTGGCCGAAATTTTGACCCCCTCCGATCTTCTTGAAACTCTGGATTCTGACAGAGGGCCACGAGACATCGACCAGCGCGCAAAAATGGAGGCTCTAGACCCTTCCAGAGCCGAGATATCGAAGGTCAAACTTTCAGCCAAAAAAAAAAACATAAGGGGTAACACTGTCATTTTTTTTTTTGGCTGAAAGTTTGACCTTCGATATCTCGGCTCTGGAAGGGTCTAGAGCCTCCATTTTTGCGCGCTGGTCGATGTCTCGTGGCCCTCTGTCAGAATCCAGAGTTTCAAGAAGATCGGAGGGGGTCAAAATTTCGGCCAAAAAAAAAATGACAGTGTTACCCCTTATGTTTTTTTTTTTTGGCCAAAATTTTGACCCCCTCCGATCTTCTTGAAACTCTGGATTCTGACAGAGGGCCACGAGACATCGACCAGCGCGCAAAAATGGAGGCTCTAGACCCTTCCAGAGCCAAGATATCGAAGGTCAAACTTTCAGCCAAAAAAAAAAAACATAAGGGGTAACACTGTCATTTTTTTTTTGGCTGAAAGTTTGACCTTCGATATCTCGGCTCTGGAAGGGTCTAGAGCCTCCATTTTTGCGCGCTGGTCGATGTCTCGTGGCCCTCTGTCAGAATCCAGAGTTTCAAGAAGATCGGAGGGGGTCAAAATTTTGGCCAAAAAAAAAAACATAAGGGGTAACACTGTCATTTTTTTTTTTTGGCCGAATTTTTGACCCCCTCCGATCTTCTTGAAACTCTGGATTCTGACAGAGGGCCACGAGACATCGACCAGCGCGCAAAAATGGAGGCTCTAGACCCTTCCAGAGCCGAGATATCGAAGGTCAAACTTTCAGCCAAAAAAAAAAATGACAGTGTTACCCCTTTTGTTTTTTTTTTTTTTGGCCAAAATTTTGACCCCCTCCGATCTTCTTGAAACTCTGGATTCTGACAGAGGGCCACGAGACATCGACCAGCGCGCAAAAATGGAGGCTCTAGACCCTTCCAGAGCCGAGATATCGAAGGTCAAACTTTCAGCCAAAAAAAAAATGACAGTGTTACCCCTTATGTTTTTTTTTTTTTGGCTGAAAGTTTGACCTTCGATATCTCGGCTCTGGAAGGGTCTAGAGCCTCCATTTTTGCGCGCTGGTCGATGTCTCGTGGCCCTCTGTCAGAATCCAGAGTTTCAAGAAGATCGGAGGGGGTCAAAATTTCGGCCAAAAAAAAAAAATGACAGTGTTACCCCTTATGTTTTTTTTTTTTGGCCAAAATTTTGACCCCCTCCGATCTTCTTGAAACTCTGGATTCTGACAGAGGGCCACGAGACATCGACCAGCGCGCAAAAATGGAGGCTCTAGACCCTTCCAGAGCCGAGATATCGAAGCTCAAACTTTCAGCCAAAAAAAAAAATGACAGTGTTACCCCTTATGTTTTTTTTTTTGGCTGAAAGTTTGACCTTCGATATCTCGGCTCTGGAAGGGTCTAGAGCCTCCATTTTTGCGCGCTGGTCGATGTCTCGTGGCCCTCTGTCAGAATCCAGAGTTTCAAGAAGATCGGAGGGGGTCAAAAATTCGGCCAAAAAAAAAAAATGACAGTGTTACCCCTTATGTTTTTTTTTTGGCCAAAATTTTGACCCCCTCCGATCTTCTTGAAACTCTGGATTCTGACAGAGGGCCACGAGACATCGACCAGCGCGCAAAAATGGAGGCTCTAGACCCTTCCAGAGCCGAGATATCGAAGGTCAAACTTTCAGCCAAAAAAAAAATGACAGTGTTACCCCTTATGTTTTTTTTTTTTGGCTGAAAGTTTGACCTTCGATATCTTGGCTCTGGAAGGGTCTAGAGCCTCCATTTTTGCGCGCTGGTCGATGTCTCGTGGCCCTCTGTCAGAATCCAGAGTTTCAAGAAGATCGGAGGGGGTCAAAATTTTGGCCAAAAAAAAAAACATAAGGGGTAACACTGTCATTTTTTTTTTTGGCTGAAAGTTTGACCTTCGATATCTCCGCTCTGGAAGGGTCTAGAGCCTCCATTTTTGCGCGCTGGTCGATGTCTCGTGGCCCTCTGTCAGAATCCAGAGTTTCAAGAAGATCGGAGGGGGTCAAAATTTTGGCCAAAAAAAAAAAACATAAGGGGTAACACTGTCATTTTTTTTTTGGCCGAAATTTTGACCCCCTCCGATCTTCTTGAAACTCTGGATTCTGACAGAGGGCCACGAGACATCGACCAGCGCGCAAAAATGGAGGCTCTAGACCCTTCCAGAGCCGAGATATCGAAGGTCAAACTTTCAGCCAAAAAAAAAAAAAATGACAGTGTTACCCCTTATGTTTTTTTTTTGGCCAAAATTTTTACCCCCTCCGATCTTCTTGAAACTCTGGATTCTGACAGAGGGCCACGAGACATCGACCAGCGCGCAAAAATGGAGGCTCTAGACCCTTCCAGAGCCAAGAAATCGAAGGTCAAACTTTCAGCCAAAAAAAAAAAAAACATAAGGGGTAACACTGTCATTTTTTTTTTTGGCTGAAAGTTTGACCTTCGATATCTCGGCTCTGGAAGGGTCTAGAGCCTCCATTTTTGCGCGCTGGTCGATGTCTCGTGGCCCTCTGTCAGAATCCAGAGTTTCAAGAAGATCGGAGGGGGTCAAAATTTTGGCCAAAAAAAAAAACATAAGGGGTAACACTGTCATTTTTTTTTTTTGGCTGAAAGTTTGACCTTCGATATCTCGGCTCTGGAAGGGTCTAGAGCCTCCATTTTTTGCGCGCTGGTCGATGTCTCGTGGCCCTCTGTCAGAATCCAGAGTTTCAAGAAGATCGGAGGGGGTCAAAATTTCGGCCAAAAAAAAAAATGACAGTGTTACCCCTTATGTTTTTTTTTTTTGGCCAAAATTTTGACCCCCTCCGATCTTCTTGAAACTCTGGATTCTGACAGAGGGCCACGAGACATCGACCAGTGCGCAAAAATGGAGGCTCTAGACCCTTCCAGAGCCGAGATATCGAAGGTCAAACTTTCAGCCAAAAAAAAAATGACAGTGTTACCCCTTATGTTTTTTTTTTTGGCTGAAAGTTTGACCTTCGATATCTTGGCTCTGGAAGGGTCTAGAGCCTCCATTTTTGCGCGCTGGTCGATGTCTCGTGGCCCTCTGTCAGAATCCAGAGTTTCAAGAAGATCGGAGGGGGTCAACATTTTGGCCAAAAAAAAAAAACATAAGGGGTAACACTGTCATTTTTTTTTTTGGCTGAAAGTTTGACCTTTGATATCTCGGCTCTGGAAGGGTCTAGAGCCTCCATTTTTGCGCACTGGTCGATGTCTCGTGGCCCTCTGTCAGAATCCAGAGTTTCAAGAAGATCGGAGGGGGTCAAAATTTTGGCCAAAAAAAAAAACATAAGGGGTAACACTGTCATTTTTTTTTTTTGGCTGAAAGTTTGACCTTCGATATCTCGGCTCTGGAAGGGTCTAGAGCCTCCATTTTTGCGCGCTGGTCGATGTCTCGTGGCCCTCTGTCAGAATCCAGAGTTTCAAGAAGATCGGAGGGGGTCAAAATTTCGGCCAAAAAAAAAAATGACAGTGTTACCCCTTATGTTTTTTTTTTCGGCCAAAATTTTGACCCCCTCCGATCTTCTTGAAACTCTGGATTCTGACAGAGGGCCACGAGACATCGACCAGCGCGCAAAAATGGAGGCTCTAGACCCTTCCAGAACCGAGATATCGAAGGTCAAACTTTCAGCAAAAAAAAACATAAGGGGTAACACTGTCATTTTTTTTTTGGCTGAAAGTTTGACCTTCGATATCTCGGCTCTGGAAGGGTCTAGAGCCTCCATTTTTGCGCGCTGGTCGATGTCTCGTGGCCCTCTGTCAGAATCCAGAGTTTCAAGAAGATCGGAGGGGGTCAAAATTTTGGCAAAAAAAAAAAAACATAAGGGGTAACACTGTCATTTTTTTTTTTTGGCCGAAATTTTGACCCCCTCCGATCTTCTTGAAACTCTGGATTCTGACAGAGGGCCACGAGACATCGACCAGCGCGCAAAAATGGAGGCTCTAGACCCTTCCAGAGCTGAGATATCGAAGGTCAAACTTTCAGCCAAAAAAAAAATGACAGTGTTACCCCTTATGTTTTTTTTTTTTTGGCTGAAAGTTTGACCTTCGATATCTCGGCTCTGGAAGGGTCTAGAGCCTCCATTTTTGCGCGCTGGTCGATGTCTCGTGGCCCTCTGTCAGAATCCAGAGTTTCAAGAAGATCGTAGGGGGTCAAAAATTCGGCCAAAAAAAAAAATGACAGTGTTACCCCTTATGTTTTTTTTTTTGGCCAAAATTTTGACCCCCTCCGATCTTCTTGAAACTCTGGATTCTGACAGAGGGCCACGAGACATCGACCAGCGCGCAAAAATGGAGGCTCTAGACCCTTCCAGAGCCGAGATATCGAAGGTCAAACTTTCAGCCAAAAAAAAAAATGACAGTGTTACCCCTTATGTTTTTTTTTTTTGGCTGAAAGTTTGACCTTCGATATCTTGGCTCTGGAAGGGTCTAGAGCCTCCATTTTTGCGCGCTGGTCGATGTCTCGTAGCCCTCTGTCAGAATCCAGAGTTTCAAGAAGATCGGAGGGGGTCAAAATTTTGGCCAAAAAAAAAAACATAAGGGGTAACACTGTCATTTTTTTTTTTGGCTGAAAGTTTGACCTTCGATATCTCGGCTCTGGAAGGGTCTAGAGCCTCCATTTTTGCGCGCTGGTCGATGTCTCGTGGCCCTCTGTCAGAATCCAGAGTTTCAAGAAGATCGGAGGGGGTCAAAATTTTGGCCAAAAAAAAAAAACATAAGGGGTAACACTGTCATTTTTTTTTTGGCCGAAATTTTGACCCCCTCCGATCTTCTTGAAACTCTGGATTCTGACAGAGGGCCACGAGACATCGACCAGCGCGCAAAAATGGAGGCTCTAGACCCTTCCAGAGCCGAGATATCGAAGGTCAAACTTTCAGCCAAAAAAAAAAAATGACAGTGTTACCCCTTATGTTTTTTTTTTGGCCAAAATTTTGACCCCCTCAGATCTTCTTGAAACTCTGGATTCTGACAGAGGGCCACGAGACATCGACCAGCGCGCAAAAATGGAGGCTCTAGACCCTTCCAGAGCCAAGAAATCGAAGGTCAAACTTTCAGCCAAAAAAAAAAAAACATAAGGGGTAACACTGTCATTTTTTTTTTTTGGCTGAAAGTTTGACCTTCGATATCTCGGATCTGGAAGGGTCTAGAGCCTCCATTTTTGCGCGCTGGTCGATGTCTCGTGGCCCTCTGTCAGAATCCAGAGTTTCAAGAAGATCGGAGGGGGTCAAAATTTTGGCCAAAAAAAAAAACATAAGGGGTAACACTGTCATTTTTTTTTTTTGGCTGAAAGTTTGACCTTCGATATCTCGGCTCTGGAAGGGTCTAGAGCCTCCATTTTTGCGCGCTGGTCGATGTCTCGTGGCCCTCTGTCAGAATCCAGAGTTTCAAGAAGATCGGAGGGGGTCAAAATTTCGGCCAAAAAAAAAATGACAGTGTTACCCCTTATGTTTTTTTTTTTTGGCCAAAATTTTGACCCCCTCCGATCTTCTTGAAACTCTGGATTCTGACAGAGGGCCACGAGACATCGACCAGTGCGCAAAAATGGAGGCTCTAGACCCTTCCAGAGCCGAGATATCGAAGGTCAAACTTTCAGCCAAAAAAAAAATGACAGTGTTACCCCTTATGTTTTTTTTTTTGGCTGAAAGTTTGACCTTCGATATCTTGGCTCTGGAAGGGTCTAGAGCCTCCATTTTTGCGCGCTGGTCGATGTCTCGTGGCCCTCTGTCAGAATCCAGAGTTTCAAGAAGATCGGAGGGTGTCAACATTTTGGCCAAAAAAAAAAACATAAGGGGTAACACTGTCATTTTTTTTTTTGGCTGAAAGTTTGACCTTTGATATCTCGGCTCTGGAAGGGTCTAGAGCCTCCATTTTTGCGCACTGGTCGATGTCTCGTGGCCCTCTGTCAGAATCCAGAGTTTCAAGAAGATCGGAGGGGGTCAAAATTTTGGCCAAAAAAAAAAAACATAAGGGGTAACACTGTCATTTTTTTTTTTGGCTGAAAGTTTGACCTTCGATATCTCGGCTCTGGAAGGGTCTAGAGCCTCCATTTTTGCGCGCTGGTCGATGTCTCGTGGCCCTCTGTCAGAATCCAGAGTTTCAAGAAGATCGGAGGGGGTCAAAATTTCGGCCAAAAAAAAAATGACAGTGTTACCCCTTATGTTTTTTTTTTTCGGCCAAAATTTTGACCCCCTCCGATCTTCTTGAAACTCTGGATTCTGACAGAGGGCCACGAGACATCGACCAGCGCGCAAAAATGGAGGCTCTAGACCCTTCCAGAGCCGAGATATCGAAGGTCAAACTTTCAGCAAAAAAAAACATAAGGGGTAACACTGTCATTTTTTTTTTGGCTGAAAGTTTGACCTTCGATATCTCGGCTCTGGAAGGGTCTAGAGCCTCCATTTTTGCGCGCTGGTCGATGTCTCGTGGCCCTCTGTCAGAATCCAGAGTTTCAAGAAGATCGGAGGGGGTCAAAATTTTGGCCAAAAAAAAAAACATAAGGGGTAACACTGTCATTTTTTTTTTTTGGCCGAAATTTTGACCCCCTCCGATCTTCTTGAAACTCTGGATTCTGACAGAGGGCCACGAGACATCGACCAGCGCGCAAAAATGGAGGCTCTAGACCCTTCCAGAGCCGAGATATCGAAGGTCAAACTTTCAGCCAAAAAAAAAAAATGACAGTGTTACCCCTTATGTTTTTTTTTTGGCTGAAAGTTTGACCTTCGATATCTCGGCTCTGGAAGGGTCTAGAGCCTCCATTTTTGCGCGCTGGTCGATGTCTCGTGGCCCTCTGTCAGAATCCAGAGTTTCAAGAAGATCGGAGGGGGTCAAAATTTTGGCAAAAAAAAAAAAAACATAAGGGGTAACACTGTCATTTTTTTTTTTTGGCCGAAATTTTGACCCCCTCCGATCTTCTTGAAACTCTGGATTCTGACAGAGGGCCACGAGACATCGACCAGCGCGCAAAAATGGAGGCTCTAGACCCTTCCAGAGCTGAGATATCGAAGGTCAAACTTTCAGCCAAAAAAAAAATGACAGTGTTACCCCTTATGTTTTTTTTTTTTGGCTGAAAGTTTGACCTTCGATATCTCGGCTCTGGAAGGGTCTAGAGCCTCCATTTTTGCGCGCTGGTCGATGTCTCGTGGCCCTCTGTCAGAATCCAGAGTTTCAAGAAGATCGTAGGGGGTCAAAATTTTGGCCAAAAAGAAAAAACATAAGGGGTAACACTGTCATTTTTTTTTTGGCCGAAATTTTGACCCCCTCCGATCTTCTTGAAACTCTGGATTCTGACAGAGGGCCACGAGACATCGACCAGCGCGCAAAAATGGAGGCTCTAGACCCTTCCAGAGCCGAGATATCGAAGGTCAAACTTTCAGCCAAAAAAAAAAATGACAGTGTTACACCTTATGTTTTTTTTTTTTGGCCAAAATTTTGACCCCCTCCGATCTTCTTGAAACTCTGGATTCTGACAGAGGGCCACGAGACATCGACCAGCGCGCAAAAATGGAGGCTCTAGACCCTTCCAGAGCCGAGATATCGAAGGTCAAACTTTCAGCCAAAAAAAAAAAATGACAGTGTTACCCCTTATGTTTTTTTTTTTTGGCTGAAAGTTTGACCTTCGATTTCTTGGCTCTGGAAGGGTCTAGAGCCTCCATTTTTGCGCGCTGGTCGATGTCTCGTGGCCCTCGGTCAGAATCCAGAGTTTCAAGAAGATCGGAGGGGGTCAAAATTTTGGCCAAAAAAAAAAAACATAAGGGGTAACACTGTCATTTTTTTTTGGCTGAAAGTTTGACCTTCGATATCTCGGCTCTGGAAGGGTCTAGAGCCTCCATTTTTGCGCGCTGGTCGATGTCTCGTGGCCCTCTGTCAGAATCCAGAGTTTCAAGAAGATCGGAGGGGGTCAAAATTTTGGCCAAAAAAAAAAAACTTAAGGGGTAACACTGTCATTTTTTTTTTGGCTGAAAGTTTGACCTTCGATATCTCGGCTCTGGAAGGGTCTAGAGCCTCCATTTTTGCGCGCTGGTCGATGTCTCGTGGCCCTCTGTCAGAATCCAGAGTTTCAAGAAGATCGGAGGGGGTCAAAATTTCGGCCAAAAAAAAAATGACAGTGTTACCCCTTATGTTTTTTTTTTTTGGCCAAAATTTTGACCCCCTCCGATCTTCTTGAAACTCTGGATTCTGACAGAGGGCCACGAGACATCGACCAGCGCGCAAAAATGGAGGCTCTAGACCCTTCCAGAGCCGAGATATCGAAGGTCAAACTTTCAGCCAAAAAAAAAAAAACATAAGGGGTAACACTGTCATTTTTTTTTTTGGCTGAAAGTTTGACCTTCGATATCTCGGCTCTGGAAGGGTCTAGAGCCTCCATTTTTGCGCGCTGGTCGATGTCTCGTGGCCCTCTGTCAGAATCCAGAGTTTCAAGAAGATCGGAGGGGGTCAAAATTTCGGCCAAAAAAAAAAAATGACAGTGTTACCCCTTATGTTTTTTTTTTTGGCCAAAATTTTGACCCCCTCCGATCTTCTTGAAACTCTGGATTCTGACAGAGGGCCACGAGACATCGACCAGCGCGCAAAAATGGAGGCTCTAGACCCTTCCAGAGCCGAGATATCGAAGGTCAAACTTTCAGCCAAAAAAAAAATGACAGTGTTACCCCTTATGTTTTTTTTTTTTGGCTGAAAGTTTGACCTTCGATATCTCGGCTCTGGAAGGGTCTAGAGCCTCCATTTTTGCGCGCTGGTCGATGTCTCGTGGCCCTCTGTCAGAATCCAGAGTTTCAAGAAGATCGGAGGGGGTCAAAATTTTGGCCGAAAAAAAAAAAACATAAGGGGTAACACTGTCATTTTTTTTTTTGGCCGAAATTTTGACCCCCTCCGATCTTCTTGAAACTCTGGATTCTGACAGAGGGCCACGAGACATCGACCAGCGCGCAAAAATGGAGGCTCTAGACCCTTCCAGAGCCGAGATATCGAAGGTCAAACTTTCAGCCAAAAAAAAAAATGACAGTGTTACCCCTTATGTTTTTTTTTTTGGCTGAAAGTTTGACCTTCGATATCTCGGCTCTGGAAGGGTCTAGAGCCTCCATTTTTGCGCGCTGGTCGATGTCTCGTGGCCCTCTGTCAGAATCCAGAGTTTCAAGAAGATCGGAGGGGGTCAAAATTTCGGCCAAAAAAAAAAAACATAAGGGGTAACACTGTCATTTTTTTTTTTTGGCCGAAATTTTGACCCCCTCCGATCTTCTTGAAACTCTGTATTCTGACAGAGGGCCACGAGACATCGACCAGCGCGCAAAAATGGAGGCTCTAGACCCTTCCAGAGCCGAGATATCGAAGGTCAAACTTTCAGCCAAAAAAAAAAATGACAGTGTTACCCCTTATGTTTTTTTTTTTTGGCCAAAATTTTGACCCCCTCCGATCTTCTTGAAACTCTGGATTCTGACAGAGGGCCACGAGACATCGACCAGCGCGCAAAAATGGAGGCTCTAGACCCTTCCAGAGCCGAGATATCGAAGGTCAAACTTTCAGCCAAAAAAAAAAATGACAGTGTTACCCCTTATGTTTTTTTTTTTTTGGCTGAAAGTTTGACCTTCGATATCTTGGCTCTGGAAGGGTCTAGAGCCTCCATTTTTGCGCGCTGGTCAATGTCTCGTGGCCCTCTGTCAGAATCCAGAGTTTCAAGAAGATCGGAGGGGGTCAAAATTTTGGCCAAAAAAAAAAACATAAGGGGTAACACTGTCATTTTTTTTTTTTGGCCGAAATTTTGACCCCCTCCGATCTTCTTGAAACTCTGGATTCTGACAGAGGGCCACGAGACATCGACCAGCGCGCAAAAATGGAGGCTCTAGACCCTTCCAGAGCCGAGATATCGAAGGTCAAACTTTCAGCCAAAAAAAAAATGACAGTGTTACCCCTTATGTTTTTTTTTTTTTGGCCAAAATTTTGACCCCCTTCGATCTTCTTGAAACTCTGGATTCTGACAGAGGGCCACGAGACATCGACCAGCGCGCAAAAATGGAGGCTCTAGACCCTTCCAGAGCCGAGATATCGAAGGTCAAACTTTCAGCCAAAAAAAAAATGACAGTGTTACCCCTTATGTTTTTTTTTTTTGGCTGAAAGTTTGACCTTCGATATCTCGGCTCTGGAAGGGTCTAGAGCCTCCATTTTTGCGCGCTGGTCGATGTCTCGTGGCCCTCTGTCAGAATCCAGAGTTTCAAGAAGATCGGAGGGGGTCAAAAATTCGGCCAAAAAAAAAAATGACAGTGTTACCCCTTATGTTTTTTTTTTGGCCAAAATTTTGACCCCCTCCGATCTTCTTGAAACTCTGGATTCTGACAGAGGGCCACGAGACATCGACCAGCGCGCAAAAATGGAGGCTCTAGACCCTTCCAGAGCCGAGATATCGAAGGTCAAACTTTCAGCCAAAAAAAAAATGACAGTGTTACCCCTTATGTTTTTTTTTTGGCCAAAATTTTGACCCCCTCCGATCTTCTTGAAACTCTGGATTCTGACAGAGGGCCACGAGACATCGACCAGCGCGCAAAAATGGAGGCTCTAGACCCTTCCAGAGCCAAGAAATCGAAGGTCAAACTTTCAGCCAAAAAAAAAAAAACATAAGGGGTAACACTGTCATTTTTTTTTTTGGCTGAAAGTTTGACCTTCGATATCTCGGCTCTGGAAGGGTCTAGAGCCTCCATTTTTGCGCGCTGGTCGATGTCTCGTGGCCCTCTGTCAGAATCCAGAGTTTCAAGAAGATCGGAGGGGGTCAAAATTTTGGCCAAAAAAAAAAACATAAGGGGTAACACTGTCATTTTTTTTTTTTGGCTGAAAGTTTGACCTTCGATATCTCGGCTCTGGAAGGGTCTAGAGCCTCCATTTTTGCGCGCTGGTCGATGTCTCGTGGCCCTCTGTCAGAATCCAGAGTTTCAAGAAGATCGGAGGGGGTCAAAATTTCGGCCAAAAAAAAAAATGACAGTGTTACCCCTAATGTTTTTTTTTTTTGGCCAAAATTTTGACCCCCTCCGATCTTCTTGAAACTCTGGATTCTGACAGAGGGCCACGAGACATCGACCAGCGCGCAAAAATGGAGGCTCTAGACCCTTCCAGAGCCGAGATATCGAAGGTCAAACTTTCAGCCAAAAAAAAAAATGACAGTGTTACCCCTTATGTTTTTTTTTTTTGGCTGAAAGTTTGACCTTCGATATCTTGGCTCTGGAAGGGTCTAGAGCCTCCATTTTTGCGCGCTGGTCGATGTCTCGTGGCCCTCTGTCAGAATCCAGAGTTTCAAGAAGATCGGAGGGGGTCAAAATTTTGGCCAAAAAAAAAAAACATAAGGGGTAACACTGTCATTTTTTTTTTGGCCGAAATTTTGACCCCCTCCGATCTTCTTGAAACTCTGGATTCTGACAGAGGGCCACGAGACATCGACCAGCGCGCAAAAATGGAGGCTCTAGACCCTTCCAGAGCCGAGATATCGAAGGTCAAACTTTCAGCCAAAAAAAAAAATGACAGTGTTACCCCTTATGTTTTTTTTTTTGGCTGAAAGTTTGACCTTCGATATCTCGGCTCTGGAAGGGTCTAGAGCCTCCATTTTTGCGCGCTGGTCGATGTCTCGTGGCCCTCTGTCAGAATCCAGAGTTTCAAGAAGATCGGAGGGGGTCAAAATTTCGGCCAAAAAAAAAAATGACAGTGTTACCCCTTATGTTTTTTTTTTTGGCCAAAATTTTGACCCCCTCCGATCTTCTTGAAACTCTGGATTCTGACAGAGGGCCACGAGACATCGACCAGCGCGCAAAAATGGAGGCTCTAGACCCTTCCAGAGCCGAGATATCGAAGGTCAAACTTTCAGCCAAAAAAAAAAATGACAGTGTTACCCCTTATGTTTTTTTTTTTTGGCCAAAATTTTGACCCCCTCCGATCTTCTTGAAACTCTGGATTCTGACAGAGGGCCACGAGACATCGACCAGCGCGCAAAAATGGAGGCTCTAGACCCTTCCAGAGCCGAGATATCGAAGGTCAAACTTTCAGCCAAAAAAAAAAATGACAGTGTTACCCCTTATGTTTTTTTTTTTGGCTGAAAGTTTGACCTTCGATATCTTGGCTCTGGAAGGGTCTAGAGCCTCCATTTTTGCGCGCTGGTCAATGTCTCGTGGCCCTCTGTCAGAATCCAGAGTTTCAAGAAGATCGGAGGGGGTCAAAATTTTGGCCAAAAAAAAAAAAACATAAGGGGTAACACTGTCATTTTTTTTTTGGCCGAAATTTTGACCCCCTCCGATCTTCTTGAAACTCTGGATTCTGACAGAGGGCCACGAGACATCGACCAGCGCGCAAAAATGGAGGCTCTAGACCCTTCCAGAGCCGAGATATCGAAGGTCAAACTTTCAGCCAAAAAAAAAAAATGACAGTGTTACCCCTTATGTTTTTTTTTTGGCCAAAATTTTGACCCCCTTCGATCTTCTTGAAACTCTGGATTCTGACAGAGGGCCACGAGACATCGACCAGCGCGCAAAAATGGAGGCTCTAGACCCTTCCAGAGCCGAGATATCGAAGGTCAAACTTTCAGCCAAAAAAAAAAATGACAGTGTTACCCCTTATGTTTTTTTTTTTGGCTAAAAGTTTGACCTTCGATTTCTTGGCTCTGGAAGGGTCTAGAGCCTCCATTTTTGCGCGCTGGTCGATGTCTCGTGGCCCTCTGTCAGAATCCAGAGTTTCAAGAAGATCGGAGGGGGTCAAAATTTTGGCCAAAAAAAAAAAACATAAGGGGTAACACTGTCATTTTTTTTTTTGGCTGAAAGTTTGACCTTCGATATCTCGGCTCTGGAAGGGTCTAGAGCCTCCATTTTTGCGCGCTGGTCGATGTCTCGTGGCCCTCTGTCAGAATCCAGAGTTTCAAGAAGATCGGAGGGGGTCAAAATTTTGGCCAAAAAAAAAAAAACATAAGGGGTAACACTGTCATTTTTTTTTTTTTGGCTGAAAGTTTGACCTTCGATATCTCGGCTCTGGAAGGGTCTAGAGCCTCCATTTTTGCGCGCTGGTCGATGTCTCGTGGCCCTCTGTCAGAATCCAGAGTTTCAAGAAGATCGGAGGGGGTCAAAATTTCGGCCAAAAAAAAAAATGACAGTGTTACCCCTTATGTTTTTTTTTTTTGGCCAAAATTTTGACCCCCTCCGATCTTCTTGAAACTCTGGATTCTGACAGAGGGCCACGAGACATCGACCAGTGCGCAAAAATGGAGGCTCTAGACCCTTCCAGAGCCGAGATATCGAAGGTCAAACTTTCAGCCAAAAAAAAAATGACAGTGTTACCCCTTATGGTTTTTTTTTTGGCTGAAAGTTTGACCTTCGATATCTTGGCTCTGGAAGGGTCTAGAGCCTCCATTTTTGCGCGCTGGTCGATGTCTCGTGGCCCTCTGTCAGAATCCAGAGTTTCAAGAAGATCGGAGGGGGTCAACATTTTGGCCAAAAAAAAAAAACATAAGGGGTAACACTGTCATTTTTTTTTTTTGGCTGAAAGTTTGACCTTTGATATCTCGGCTCTGGAAGGGTCTAGAGCCTCCATTTTTGCGCACTGGTCGATGTCTCGTGGCCCTCTGTCAGAATCCAGAGTTTCAAGAAGATCGGAGGGGGTCAAAATTTTGGCCAAAAAAAAAAACATAAGGGGTAACACTGTCATTTTTTTTTTGGCTGAAAGTTTGACCTTCGATATCTCGGCTCTGGAAGGGTCTAGAGCCTCCATTTTTGCGCGCTGGTCGATGTCTCGTGGCCCTCTGTCAGAATCCAGAGTTTCAAGAAGATCGGAGGGGGTCAAAATTTCGGCCAAAAAAAAAATGACAGTGTTACCCCTTATGTTTTTTTTTTCGGCCAAAATTTTGACCCCCTCCGATCTTCTTGAAACTCTGGATTCTGACAGAGGGCCACGAGACATCGACCAGCGCGCAAAAATGGAGGCTCTAGACCCTTCCAGAGCCGAGATATCGAAGGTCAAACTTTCAGCCAAAAAAAAAAATGACAGTGTTACCCCTTATGTTTTTTTTTTTGGCTGAAAGTTTGACCTTCGATATCTCGGCTCTGGAAGGGTCTAGAGCCTCCATTTTTGCGCGCTGGTCGATGTCTCGTGGCCCTCTGTCAGAATCCAGAGTTTCAAGAAGATCGGAGGGGGTCAAAATTTTGGCAAAAAAAAAAAAACATAAGGGTAACACTGTCATTTTTTTTTTTTGGCCGAAATTTTGACCCCCTCCGATCTTCTTGAAACTCTGGATTCTGACAGAGGGCCACGAGACATCGACCAGCGCGCAAAAATGGAGGCTCTAGACCCTTCCAGAGCTGAGATATCGAAGGTCAAACTTTCAGCCAAAAAAAAAATGACAGTGTTACCCCTTATGTTTTTTTTTTTTGGCTGAAAGTTTGACCTTCGATATCTCGGCTCTGGAAGGGTCTAGAGCCTCCATTTTTGCGCGCTGGTCGATGTCTCGTGGCCCTCTGTCAGAATCCAGAGTTTCAAGAAGATCGTAGGGGGTCAAAAATTCGGCCAAAAAAAAAAAATGACAGTGTTACCCCTTATGTTTTTTTTTTTGGCCAAAATTTTGACCCCCTCCGATCTTCTTGAAACTCTGGATTCTGACAGAGGGCCACGAGACATCGACCAGCGCGCAAAAATGGAGGCTCTAGACCCTTCCAGAGCCGAGATATCGAAGGTCAAACTTTCAGCTAAAAAAAAAATGACAGTGTTACCCCTTATGTTTTTTTTTTTTGGCTGAAAGTTTGACCTTCGATATCTTGGCTCTGGAAGGGTCTAGAGCCTCCATTTTTGCGCGCTGGTCGATGTCTCGTGGCCCTCTGTCAGAATCCAGAGTTTCAAGAAGATCGGAGGGGGTCAAAATTTTGGCCAAAAAAAAAAACATAAGGGGTAACACTGTCATTTTTTTTTTTGGCTGAAAGTTTGACCTTCGATATCTCGGCTCTGGAAGGGTCTAGAGCCTCCATTTTTGCGCGCTGGTCGATGTCTCGTGGCCCTCTGTCAGAATCCAGAGTTTCAAGAAGATCGGAGGGGGTCAAAATTTCGGCCAACTGTCATTTTTTTTTGGCCGAAATTTTGACCCCCTCCGATCTTCTTGAAACTCTGGATTCTGACAGAGGGCCACGAGACATCGACCAGCGCGCAAAAATGGAGGCTCTAGACCCTTCCAGAGCCGAGATATCGAAGGTCAAACTTTCAGCCAAAAAAAAAAATGACAGTGTTACCCCTTATGTTTTTTTTTTTTGGCTGAAAGTTTGACCTTCGATATCTTGGCTCTGGAAGGGTCTAGAGCCTCCATTTTTGCGCGCTGGTCGATGTCTCGTGGCCCTCTGTCAGAATCCAGAGTTTCAAGAAGATCGGAGGGGGTCAAAATTTTGGCCAAAAAAAAAAAACATAAGGGGTAACACTGTCATTTTTTTTTTGGCCGAAATTTTGACCCCCTCCGATCTTCTTGAAACTCTGGATTCTGACAGAGGGCCACGAGACATCGACCAGCGCGCAAAAATGGAGGCTCTAGACCCTTCCAGAGCCGAGATATCGAAGGTCAAACTTTCAGCCAAAAAAAAAAATGACAGTGTTACCCCTTATGTTTTTTTTTTTTTGGCTGAAAGTTTGACCTTCGATATCTCGGCTCTGGAAGGGTCTAGAGCCTCCATTTTTGCGCGCTGGTCGATGTCTCGTGGCCCTCTGTCAGAATCCAGAGTTTCAAGAAGATCGGAGGGGGTCAAAATTTCGGCCAAAAAAAAAAAATGACAGTGTTACCCCTTATGTTTTTTTTTTTGGCCAAAATTTTGACCCCCTCCGATCTTCTTGAAACTCTGGATTCTGACAGAGGGCCACGAGACATCGACCAGCGCGCAAAAATGGAGGCTCTAGACCCTTCCAGAGCCGAGATATCGAAGGTCAAACTTTCAGCCAAAAAAAAAAATGACAGTGTTACCCCTTATGTTTTTTTTTTTTGGCCAAAATTTTGACCCCCTCCGATCTTCTTGAAACTCTGGATTCTGACAGAGGGCCACGAGACATCGACCAGCGCGCAAAAATGGAGGCTCTAGACCCTTCCAGAGCCGAGATATCGAAGGTCAAACTTTCAGCCAAAAAAAAAAATGACAGTGTTACCCCTTATGTTTTTTTTTTTTGGCTGAAAGTTTGACCTTCGATATCTTGGCTCTGGAAGGGTCTAGAGCCTCCATTTTTGCGCGCTGGTCAATGTCTCGTGGCCCTCTGTCAGAATCCAGAGTTTCAAGAAGATCGGAAGGGGGTCAAAATTTTGGCCAAAAAAAAAAAAACATAAGGGGTAACACTGTCATTTTTTTTTTTGGCCGAAATTTTGACCCCCTCCGATCTTCTTGAAACTCTGGATTCTGACAGAGGGCCACGAGACATCGACCAGCGCGCAAAAATGGAGGCTCTAGACCCTTCCAGAGCCAAGAAATCGAAGGTCAAACTTTTAGCCAAAAAAAAAACATAAGGGGTAACACTGTCATTTTTTTTTTTGGCTGAAAGTTTGACCTTCGATATCTCGGCTCTGGAAGGGTCTAGAGCCTCCATTTTTGCGCGCTGGTCGATGTCTCGTGGCCCTCTGTCAGAATCCAGAGTTTCAAGAAGATCGGAGGGGGTCAAAATTTTGGCCAAAAAAAAAAACATAAGGGGTAACACTGTCATTTTTTTTTTTGGCTGAAAGTTTGACCTTCGATATCTCGGCTCTGGAAGGGTCTAGAGCCTCCATTTTTGCGCGCTGGTCGATGTCTCGTGGCCCTCTGTCAGAATCCAGAGTTTCAAGAAGATCGGAGGGGGTCAAAATTTTGGCCAAAAAAAAAAACATAAGGGGTAACACTGTCATTTTTTTTTTTTGGCCGAAATTTTGACCCCCTCCGATCTTCTTGAAACTCTGGATTCTGACAGAGGGCCACGAGACATCGACCAGCGCGCAAAAATGGAGGCTCTAGACCCTTCCAGAGCCGAGATATCGAAGGTCAAACTTTCAGCCAAAAAAAAAATGACAGTGTTACCCCTTATGTTTTTTTTTTTTTGGCCAAAATTTTGACCCCCTCCGATCTTCTTGAAACTCTGGATTCTGACAGAGGGCCACGAGACATCGACCAGCGCGCAAAAATGGAGGCTCTAGACCCTTCCAGAGCCAAGATATCGAAGGTCAAACTTTCAGCCAAAAAAAAAAATGACAGTGTTACCCCTTATGTTTTTTTTTTTGGCTGAAAGTTTGACCTTCGATTTCTTGGCTCTGGAAGGGTCTAGAGCCTCCATTTTTGCGCGCTGGTCGATGTCTTGTGGCCCTCTGTCAGAATCCAGAGTTTCAAGAAGATCGGAGAGGGTCAAAATTTCGGCCAAAAAAAAAAAAATGACAGTGTTACCCCTTATGTTTTTTTTTTTTTGGCCGAAATTTTGACCCCCTCCGATCTTCTTGAAACTCTGGATTCTGACAGAGGGCCACGAGACATCGACCAGCGCGCAAAAATGGAGGCTCTAGACCCTTCCAGAGCCGAGATATCGAAGGTCAAAATTTCGGCCCGAAAAAAAAACATAAGGGGTAACACTGTCTTTTTTTTTTGGCTGAAATTTTGACCTTCGATATCTCGGCTCTGGAAGGGTCTAGAGCCTCCATTTTTGCGCGCTGGTCGATGTCTCGTGGCCCTCTGTCAGAATCCAGAGTTTCAAGAAGATAGGAGAGGGTCAAAATTTCGGCCAAAAAAAAAAAAAAATGACAGTGTTACCCCTTATGTTTTTTTTTTTTGGCCGAAATTTTGACCCCCTCCCATCTTCTTGAAACTCTGGATTCTGACAGAGGGCCACGAGACATCGACCAGCGCGCAAAAATGGAGGCTCTAGACCCTTCCAGAGCCGAGATATCGAAGGTCAAAATTTCGGCCCGAAAAAAAACATAAGGGGTAACACTGTCATTTTTTTTTTTGGCTGAAATTTTGACCTTCGATATCTCGGCTCTGGAAGGGTCTAGAGCCTCCATTTTTGCGCGCTGGTCGATGTCTCGTGGCCCTCTGTCAGAATCCAGAGTTTCAAGAAGATCGGAGAGGGTCAAAATTTCGGCCAAAAAAAAAATGACAGTGTTACCCCTTATGTTTTTTTTTTTTGGCCGAAATTTTGACCCCCTCCGATCTTCTTGAAACTCTGGATTCTGACAGAGGGCCACGAGACATCGACCAGCGCGCAAAAATGGAGGCTCTAGACCCTTCCAGAGCCGAGATATCGAAGGTCAAACTTTTAGCCAAAAAAAAAAAATGACAGTGTTACCCCTTATGTTTTTTTTTTTGGCTGAAAGTTTGACCTTCGATTTCTTGGCTCTGGAAGGGTCTAGAGCCTCCATTTTTGCGCGCTGGTCGATGTCTCGTGGCCCGCTGTCAGAATCCAGAGTTTCAAGAAGATCGGAGGGGGTCAAAATTTTGGCCAAAAAAAAAAAACATAAGGGGTAACACTGTCATTTTTTTTTTTGGCTGAAAGTTTGACCTTCAATATCTCGGCTCTGGAAGGGTCTAGAGCCTCCATTTTTGCGCGCTGGTCGATGTCTCGTGGCCCTCTGTCAGAATCCAGAGTTTCAAGAAGATCGGAGGGGGTCAAAATTTCGTCCAAAAAAAAAAATGACAGTGTTACCCCTTATGTTTTTTTTTTTGGGCCGAAATTTTGACCCCCTCCGATCTTCTTGAAACTCTGGATTCTGACAGAGGGCCACGAGACTTCGACCAGCACGCAAAAATAGAGGCTCTAGACCCTTCCAGAGCCGAGATATTGAAGGTCAAAATTTCAACCCGAAAAAAAAAACATAAGGGGTAACACTGTGTTTTTTTTTTTTGGCCGAAATTTTGACCCCCTCTGATCTTCCTGAAACTCTGGATTCTGACAGAGGGCCACGAGACTTCGACCAGCGCGCAAAAATGGAGGCTCTAGACCCTTCCAGAGCCGAGATATCAAAGGTCAAAATTTCGACCCGAAAAAAAAAACATAAGGGGTAACACTGTTTTTTTTTTTGGCCGAAATTTTGACCCCCTCCGATCTTCTTGAACCTCTGGATTCTGACAGAGGGCCACGAGACTTCGACCAGTGCGCAAAAATGGAGGCTCTAGACCCTTCCAGAGCAGAGATATCGAAGGTCAAAATTTCGACCCGAAAAAAAAAAACATAAGGGGTAACACTGTGTTTTTTGTTTTTTTTGGCCGAAATTTTGACCCCCTCCGATTTTCTTGAAGAAATGTTCTCACTGAGAAATGTTCTATTATTTAAAATACAAAAAAAAAAAAACATGTAATATTTCCAAAGTGAAAAGGATTCATTTGCCTTGATCCACGCCGAAGAAAACGTCTAAATGTCACGTATTTTATGAAGCAGCCTAATAAGTAAAATGTCTATTTTTCCGGCGTCCCCCAGCTCCTCGTTTAAGCAAAAGGTACGCTAAAACGACGTATTACATCAACGTTAAACCACGTTAACCGTGTTAACCACAGCCTTTTAAATACTCGACCTACATCACTCAGACCTTTAATGACATTGACTTTTTATAGGGGTATAGGATAACAATGCAGATAGGTTTGATTGCTAATCTAAAACAGTGTTCAGGCAGACCAGTACCAGTATTGCTACATTGCAATGATTGGTCTACTTATGCTGTTCCATATCTAATTATCTATAACTTTAAAAAACAACAACTCGTACTAAGAAGAAGACAGGTCTTCACAATGCATCATGTTGCAGACATGACTGATCATGTCCACAAACTGTAGTATCAGATTATGAAATCCTAATACACTCAAGCTGCCATTGGTGATTGACTGGTGCAACCCTTGGTTCCTCTGAAACTGACTCGGGGGAGGCCATCTCACCTCAACTCAAAAGTTTTACAACCCCCTAATTGAGTCTAACGGTTCTTAACGACGACACAATAATGGCAGTGTACACTGTGAGGACAGAGCACAAGCATTTGAGCTTTAGCACACTGCCATCTAGTGAACATTTATTTTCAACAAGAAGTCATCACCACCAAAGTTCATAAAGTAAATGGTCATAGATGTCTTTATTCATTTTCATAATTAATACAAGACAAAAAAATACATAAAACAAATCACCACAGATGAGATTGGATGTAATGAAAAAAAGTATTGAATATCTGTAATGAATATTAATTTTTAACCAGCTATTTAAGTAAATATCAGCCAAATATGAGACACTGAACCGCCTCATCTGATCTTCATTCAGCTGCACTGGCAGACAGACTGTAAACATTGTGAACTTTATGGCACATTGTACGTTTACAAATAACATTAATGGCCAAAATACCAGTTTAAATTGTATATATATATATATATATATATATATATATATATATATATATATATATATATATATATATATCAGTTATTAAAAATAGCAACCTACTTTTGTTCCTGCAAATTAGTTGATCTGACATTTAAGCCTTATAAACAGACATGAAGCTATTGCTCGCTGTTATGCGCAGTGAATTATTGCACTGTGTTAATTATATACGTAACTATTGACAGCATACTAATCAAAATAACATAAAAAAAAATCATAATCTAACTATTGGGACACTTGAGTCTGCCAATGTCATTCTTTGAATGTTTCTTCAGAAGTTCAGTTTAAGGTCATGGCTGCTTGGAAATAAAATTACGCTGGGAAGATTCCAGCAACCAGGCATTTTAGTTCCCTTTTGTAGACACACTGACATGACGAGCAGATTTACGCTTTGCAGATATACATGTGATGTTTACTACAGAGATATGGAATGGAATGTGTTAGGATGTTTTCACAGTTTTAAAAAGGCTTTGCAATCAATACTGGCTAATTAGGCCAATGACAGGTTACAACTACAGTTTATAGCAGGACAGTAACTCAGTTTTACACCCTCACATTTTCACAAGATCACAAAACATCAAACAGCTGCAGGAGTGTATATGTACATTTACACAGACACACAAACTTCTTTTGACATCTGTTATTACATGGTCATGTGTTCCGGAAGTACATACGAAATATCATCCCAAGGATGGCGGTACAAACCCTGCTTCAACCGCTTCTGGTCCAGATAATGACCTGCATAAAAAGAGATATGGTTGTTTAAATTACATTACTTCATAACAGACACGTTAGAGATCGAGAGAGAGAACACCCTCACACACACACACACCTATGAATCCCATGCTGCGTCCCAACACAAAGATTCCATTCAGTGCTCCGATTTCCACAAACTCATCTGCCTCATCGCTGTGCAAGAGAAAGAAAGTGCATGAAATATATATATATATATAATATTTTGTATATAAATGATACACAAAAATGATAAATGATACACAAATAACCCTGTTCTTTTACACAGGACGTTTTATTCCTGTTTTACTGACCGAGTGAAGCCACCACAGTTCCTCAGCAGATCCACAAATGCTACTCCAATGAAACCATCAACATTCAGGATGAGGTTTGGTTTCTGATAGAGAGATTTTATGACATTAAAAAAACACTACTTGAAATTTCATCTTGTCACAAACAACATTTATTCATATCTTAAGCTTTCAGCAAAAGCCGATTATCATCTCATGTTGTTCTGTGTTTTTCCTTGTTTTCCTTTTACAGCTGCGGTTCACATTTGCAGTTGTTCTGGGATTTTTCACTGTCAAAATCTAGCCGTGTCAGTAGGAATCCATGCATTCAGGAATTTTGTGAGGGCTCGAGTCAATAAATGCGTTTACAATGTACCCTAATAATCTGTTTGTAATCGTACAAGAAAAAAGTGTCACAAGTCGGATTATAAATGGTGGTTTAAACCTCTTCTAATCCGTAAGATAGGACCTTGAAATACTTGATTGATCGGATAGAAAACTAAAACTGGAAAGGTCTGTGTGTGTGAAAAAACAGAAATGACAAAATGGCACACAATGCACGGAACGAGCTGTGGTAGTTGAATACAGTGTCATAAATGCCTGTCGTGTCATTCTTAAATTGTCCTTTGACTCAAGTCTGTGAAGTGGCGCAGGGCAATGTTGTCCCACCAGTAATACCAGGCGTAAACGAGAGCCAAAGCACATTTGTACCTTTGAGGTGGTGATCTTCTCCACCTCCAGAGCGTAGTCCAGCAGCTGAGTGGCAGGGAAATGTTGTTTCACAAAGTCTTTGAGGATCTGCACCCGCATGTCAGGATTATTGATCTGAAAATCGAGCATGAAAAGCAGTGTGAAATTGACCCATTTGCAACATATTACACATTTGCAAACATTTTAGATGTGTGTGTTGGAATACTTACCGATTTAACCCTGTGTCCAATGCCCATAATGAGTTTGCCGTCTTTCTTCATTTTGTTGACAAACTCCATAGGCAGCATGCCACTGTCAAATGCCTTACTGAACTGCTTGGCAGCTGCGTCCAGGGCACCTCCAAAACGGTCCCCCTAAACACAAACAGAACCAGTGATGAAACAGATGCTAAACAGACTGCATGTGGAAAAGGCTTTCGTTTCCGTACAATGGTTAGGAGTCCCGAGGTGAGGCTGGAGATCAGGTCTTTGCCAGCACGTGCACACACAATGGTGTTATGAGCTCCAGACACAGCGGGGCCGTGGTCCGCCGTCACCATCAGACACATCTCGATGAACTGACATGCGTAGCGCGGCAGCCTGCAATGTGCACATGAAAATCATTTAGGACTGAGTGATTATGTGAGGGAACTGGTGACAAAACAAAGAGGGAAACACACCTCCTCTGAAACCAGAGCAGGCCGAGGGTGCCGCCCAGCCCGATCTCAGACTTGAAGACCTCAGTAATAGGCATGCCGGCGTAAATGAGCTCCTGCCCTCTCTCATCACAGATACTCGTCATGAAAGACGCAGGCTTACGGATCAGACCCAGCTCCTACAGGGAGAAGGACATACAGATGACTGTAAAATAGAGCGAATTATGTGCCATAATTAAACCAATCCAGCATTTTGCAAACAAACTCGATCTGCTTTGCAAAGGAAAACTCGACTCGCAAACAAAAACAAAAAAATTGAGTGAAAATGCAGTGGAATAACCAATATTTTGTGGATTACAAAAAAAAAATAAATGAGCCTATAATAGGCTATTTCACAAATAAACAAACCATCCTAAAGTGCATGTAACCTTTGAACATATACCAAATCTAGTGCAGGCAAATGCATATCCGTCTGTTATGATTGTGAGATCTCTCGGCTCGATTTTCTCACAAATGCAGTTGAGTAATTTCCTCTTCTAAAACAGCAGATGGAGCTAAACTAGGGGATTCATTTTAGCGTTAATCTCCCGGGAGAAGCACTGATTTGAAACGGCTACAGCTGAGGAATAAGTTTCTGCCTGCCTTTATTTATAATAAACGTCTTGAGGTTTTCTTTTATGAAATATTTATTCAAAGCCACTGGACTATTAATATTGTTGAGGACAAAATGCCACATGAAAAAAAAGGTAATTAGTTACTCAACTGCATTTGTGAGAAAATCGAGCCGAGAGATCTTACAATCGTAATGCATTTATATGCACTAAATTTGGTATTTAGTCAAAGGTTACATGCAATTAGTAGGATGGTTTATTTATTTGTCAAATATTATCTAGGCTCATTTATTTATATTTGTAAAACACTATATTGGTTACTCCACTATATTTTCGCTAAAATTAACCTTTGTTTTTGCTAATTGCTCTCTGTTTGTTTGCGATTTGTCCATTTTTCCTTTGCAAAGCGGATCGAGTTTGCTTGCAAAATGCTTGATTTGTTTGTTTAATTATGGCACATAATTAGCTCCATATATAAACCACCAGGCGAGACTGTAAGTAAGTGAGTGTTTGTCATTCAAACATATAAACGGTCATACTCACGCGTGCCCAGGAATAATCCATTGGCACTGTGGGCGGAGGAACCTCTTTAGCAGGCACGATCACACCCTTGGCTACTAGATTATCATACACAGATCTATAGGATATACAAATATGTGGTTAGTGAAGGCCAGTTTAAGTTGTTAAATTCACAAGTAGACAGAGGACATACTTGATGAGTTCTCCAAGCTCATCAAAGCTCTTGGGCACAAATGCTCCTGCCTCTTCCAGAGATTGGTTTTTAGCCACTGCAGTCTCAGACGCCTGGTTAGCACAAGCTCCAGCGTGGCCAAACTGGACCTAAACACAAAAGTCAGGTTAGAGTCAGTTAATTCAGCCATTAACAACTGAAAGGTGTCCTAAATAAGTCATTTGAACACATTATACTCAATGCAAATTCTCAATAGTATGTCTAATATCACTGGGTCATAAACACCTCAGAGGAGAACAGGGTGGCACAGGTTCCGATGCACCAACAGACCACAGGTTTGGTGATCCTGCCTTCTTTAATGCCATTGCAAATCTTGTACTCCTCATTTCCTCCAATCTGTAAGTCAAGAGAAGACCCACGGATGTCATATTGCAGCCAGGCACTGAGTTTTATAGTGACAGCAAACTCTTAATCAGGTTTAAAAGGGAGGAAAAATGGTGTAAATGGCTGAATAAATGGCACACTCACCTCTCCAAGCACAACGATCATCTTGACTCCTGGTGTGTCTTGATACCTCAGCACGTGATCCATAAAAACAGAGCCTGGATACCTGCAGGAAAGACATGAGCCGCCGGTTTAAACTCTCACGCAAATTGTTAAACTGATGAAATGCATCAAATTATATTTAGCATCAAAGAGATCTTGACTTGAACACACACACACACCTGTCTCCTCCAATGGCAACTCCTTCATAAACTCCATCTGTAGTGCGCGAGATTATGTTGTTGAGCTCATTGGACATTCCACCAGAGCGGGAGACGTAGGCCACACTGCCCGGCCTGTATAGCTTTGACGCCAGGATGTTATCCAGCATCCCACCCGTATTACCAATCTTAAAACAGCCTGGTTTAATACCGCCGACCTACAGCATACACAAACATACACCCACAGCACAGACTTGTATTATTATGAATAATACAACAACAACCTGTAATAATAATTTTTATACCTGTAGAATAGTTAAATACTTCTGTAATTTGATTCTAAAATGTATAGTTAATACATATATTAAATATCTATTTTATAGTATTACATTTTATTACTAATTAATTTATAAGTCAAATTATATAATTATTTAAAACATATTATTTAATTATTTATTTATTATTTATTTTTAATTATAATTATTGTTACTATTACCTCTAATACCAGAAATGATACAATAATCTATTTTTGTTTTTTCTAATATTGTATTGGTACTACTACTAATAATAATAATTTTATATTCATTGCAGAATAAAAAAAAAGTTTCTGTTGAATAAAAAAATATTTATGTGTAGAATAAATACATATTTTTTAATATTATTACTTATTTAATGACCAATCAAGTCATAAATTACATATAAAATCTAATATTTAATTACTTTGTATAATTATCATTACAAATACTACTACTACTACTATTAATAATAATAACAAATCTAATTTTATATTCTCTATAGAATTAATAAAAATATATTTATTTTTTATGTACACACACAGAGACACTAGAGTCATACCGTTGCAGGTCCAATGATAGTGACTCCCTTTTCGTCGGCCATTTTGATGATCTTTCGAGTCAAAGCCTCCGGGATACCTTCAGCTATGATTGCTATTGTGTGAATCTGTATATTAAAAAATCCAAACAAAAAAATACAAATCAGACCATATTGGTTTGTGAACATGTAAGGATTAGTACACTGCACGGCACAGCCATATGAATATGTCCAGTCAGCTGACGCTGATCTCAGACCTGTGGGTACTGCATGGTCTCGATAGTACTGTCATAGGCAGAGCGGAGGGAGGCAAAACTGATGAGCACATCCACTTCTGGATGTTTCTTCATTGCATCAGCCATGTTCTTATAGACCGGCAGCAGAATCTCCTTATGGCCCCAGTAAAACTTCTGCTTATGGTCTCCACTGATTAAAACAGAAATAATGTGTTTAAATATTAGATATAGGTATGGGGTTAAGTGACAACCTTAAGGCCACATTGCTGAATAGAAAATGCACTCAAATACAAGATTTCCACCTCTAGATACAGTATCACTCTATGATAGCCGTTTAAAACTAGAGTTTTAAATGCATTCATAAGACTCACGTGAAGGGGTAAACCATGGCTGCTACTGATGGTTCCTGACGTGAGCACACATAATCAAAGTCCAGCATGCCCTGCACCGCACGTGTCTGCATTCCCCACACTATGGACTTGGTGTGGTTACTGAACAGAGTGGTGCTTTTGGCTATAGAGATAAAGACAGGAGGACAAAGAGAAGCAACAGAGGGAAGAAAGAAGAAGAAAAAAACATTACAGTGCATCTGAGAGTATAACAGGGGGGAATGCTTTCAATAAGTGACAGTGTCATTTCTTCTAAACTAAATGTTCTGAGACAACATCATGAAAGTACAGAATATAAGCATAATGTGGGCTTTATAATCTAAAAACACGTTAAAATTTGAAATAAGACATTTTAGGGGCCCTGATACACATTTCATCCGTGATAAAAGTGCTCCACGCGGCTCCGGGGGCTGATAAAGGCCTTCTGAAGAGAAGCAATGTGTCCATATTTAAAACTAGATTGACTAAAATAACTAGCTTCCGGTGTGTTTGTGTAAAGGTGTGTTTGACCTGAAGTGGCTCTGCCCAGACCAATCGGTGTACAACATAAAAGTACTGCAAGAGAGATTCAAAACTTAAAGCATTCAGAACTGTCTGCTCTCCAATCACATACGTCATTCACCGATCAGTTTGGGCAGTGCCACTTCAGGTCGAACACACCTTTTGAGTCCATGACTGTTTAAAATCCTCCTAACATGGGTCTGTAGGGGGCACACCAGCCTACCATAAATCTTATCAGTTAATGTGATTTCCTGTTTGTGAGAGTGTGGTCAAATTTGCACTAACCTGCAGGAAGTCCAGCACGAGTCTTTTGAGCTGATGAGTTTTCAGCTCCAGTTTTGGCCTCAGAAAAAGAGGCCGATCTGGAGGACGCGGGAGTCTGGGAGCGGGAGAGCGAGAATTATGTATTGATCATAATGTGATTTTGTCACTCTTAGGGGCACAAACAGTATATTAAGATGTGATCCCTAAAACCAGTGAAGAAAGACTCAAAAGAAAACGTTGTTAAAAGCCCTGAATCATCGAATGACATCCTTGAGGCTATGAGAGTTTATTAATGCAAGCACACTGACAGTAAGACACATAATCACTCACCGAGGTTCCACCGCTAGCGTTGAGAAGGAAGTTAGCGGTGTGGGCAGCACCACGAGGCTGTGTGGCGATTGGCCTGTGACCTAGTGCCATCCCAACAATAGCGGTCATGTGGGTCTCAGTGCCAAAAACATGAATGGGGATACCAGTGGTCTTTCCTTCACACACACACACACATAAGACATTAATATGAGATCAAGTACAGAACTATTTATTTCTTTGTACACAACACGCACATGAACAAACTCACCAACTTCCCCCATCACTCTCAAACCTTCCTGGTAGTTTGGGCCACCACGACGGACAAATACAGTGACCTCATGCTCTTTCAGTGGGTCCTGGAAATCTTTGATAGCCCTGACGATACCCTGGTACATATAAAACAGCCAAACAAACACATAATGCGTGTGGGTTACAATATTGAATGAATGAGGCATTTAGATAGCACTTTCATATGTACTACTGTACACCCAAAGCAATTTACAATCAAGTCAGAGGATCTCTCCTCAACCACCACCAGTGTCCAGAATCCACTTGGATGATGCAACGGCAGCCACAGTAAAACAGCGCCAGTGCGCTCAACACACACCAGCTATAGGTGGAGAGAAAGGAGCGTGATAGAGACAATTTAATGGATGGGGATTATAGGAGGCCATGATTGGCAAGGGCCAATGGGTGGAATGTGGCCAAGACACCAGGGGTTACACCCCTACTCTTTACGAGAAGTGCCATGGGATTTTTAATGACCACAGAGAGTCAGGACCTCGATTTCACATCTCATCGAAGGACGGTGCTTGTTACAGTATAGTGTCCCCATCACTATACAGGGGCATTAGGACCCACACTGACCACAGGGTGAGCGCCCCCTGCTGGCCTCACTAACACCTCTTCCAGCAGCAAACTGGTTTTCCTAGGAGCTCTCCCATCCAGGTACTAACCAGCCTCAACCCTGCTTAGCTTTAATGGGCAACCAGTCTTGGGGTACAGGGTGATATGGCTGCTTGCATATCATATATACAGTATATATATATTCATATTCTGCTAATGCTGATAGCAAAAATGCACATGGACAGCATGTGGGACTCTCTGATCTTACCTTGAATGTTGCTGCTACGTTAGTGAAGTTGGCAATGCTGCCTCCAATGATCAGGACTTTACCTACACAAGAGAAACGAATGGTGACACATGGGATACCACAAATACATGCAACTTCTTTAACATACAAATTACAGAATGTTTCAGGTAACATTTGTCAAACGCCCTTGAACACGATCATGGTCTTAATTTTAGCAAACCCGGGATATAATATATAGTAATTGCTTTTTTACGCTCTGGTTGGGGAAAAAAAGACTTTAAGACTTAAAGGGATAGTTCACCAAAATGTTTAATTCTGACATCATTATGGAAGTCAGTGGCTACTATCAAATGTTTTGTTAACAATATCATTCAATAAAAATATCTTCTTTTGTGTTCAGCAGAAGACAGAAACTCATACAGGTTTGGACCAACATTAGCGTGAGTAAGTGACAACAATTTTCATTTTTGGGTGAACTAGCCCTTTAAGATTGCTAACACAAGTTAGTCTATTAACTTTAAATTCAGAAACATAATTCAAATTCTCAGACAGCAACAGGTTTTGTAATGTCAGCAGTATTGGCACTAATAATTACTTCTTTCTATAATAATAAAAACAATAGCTGTTGTTATTTTTATGAATGATAATTCTTTCTATATCACTAAAAATACTTTTTACTTTCTTATAGAGGGAGAGTTGAAGTCTGGGTGTGGGACAACCCCCCCAAAAATGTAATTATTTCCAGTGAACAACTTTAACATGTCAACACTAAATATTAGGGGGAAATGATTAAAGAGTTTACACAAAAACCTTAAGACAAGAGTTGTTGTTAAAAACACTTCAAAAATCATTCTAATCAGTGAAAGACTAATAAAGAAGCAATTGGACAACAAGATTATAATGAACGTACCATCAGGGTGTTTCTCACGGGTCATGAGGGAGAGGATGGTCTTCGCGTAATCATATGTTTGTTGCTCACTAGGAGCTCCTGAATACTCGCCGTAATTGGCCAGTTCATTGACACCACCCAGGTCACAAATTGTATCACTATGAGTGAGGAAAATTATAATAGGTTAAACTGTTGGCTAGTAGACACAGAGAGACACAAAAACTCATAACTTCAAATATGTGAAGTGAAATGTAAAGTCAAAAATATTTTTTTTTTTCCCCCATTTAAGTCCCCAAATTGCAGAGCAAATAGAGCAAATCAAATTATCCAGTAAATCTAGCATGGGTTTTATTTTTTTATTATTTTTTTGTGAGCATTAAATAAGAAAACATTTGGTTTCTTGATCCTGCACTCTCAGAGGACCGCATATTTACGCATCCTAATTAGGCTCTCTCGCTCGATCTCCTCCCTCCATCCAGAGAGAAGGACAGATGCAGTAGTGAAAGATAAACCTCTAGATAATAGTTATCAAGCATGGATGGGTAATGTCATTTAGCTCTCAGCGTCTGGCTCAGACAGGTATCTGCTTCATCTCTCAGACCATGAAGCACTAGAGTTTTGCTCATTATACCAGCATTTCCCTTCTGTCTCGAACTATAATTTTGCTATTCCAAGCTACTCTAAGATTTAGGATGAAAATTTTGTCTATATGACATTTTATCTTCTGTCGAACACAAAAGATTATATTTTGAATAATGTCTCGGTGGTTTATTTTGTTTGTTTTTTGCCCAAACAATAAAGAAGTCAAAGGTGTCCAATGTTATTTTGGACCCCATTAACTTCATTTGTGTGGGCAAAAGAGTTTTTCAATTTTTCAAAATATCTTTTATGTTCTGAAGAGGAAGGTTATACAGAATGAGAATGCCATTTTTGGATATTACTTTCAATTTAAGCAATTAACACCGAGACTCAACCACATGTGAGCCATTTGCATCTATATGCAAACTGGACTTAACTCTTGAGTGACAGGTACCTGTACACAACAGAAGCTCCGCCCCCTGCCACCATGGTCCAGATCCGTCCGCGAGGGTTCAGGAGAGTTAGTTTGAGGCTGGCGCCACTCTTAGCATCTAGATCAGCTATGTAGGCCTCCTACAGAAAGGTTATAAAGTTTTTGTTAATTCACAAATTGTATCTCATATGATTCTCAGATTTCTAATGTGTCAGATGTCTCATATACTTTTTTGTTAATTCCCTTCCCATATAGCTGGGTTTGGTTAACATCATTTGAATAAAAAAAGAGCAACATGTCAGTTCAGCAAAAGTGGATACACTAAGAAAATGTCACAATGAAGCAAATAATTTGCTCATAAATGACAAAAAAGTAAAATTCACTGGCTTGTGGACAGCACTGACAAAATATGTAATGAAGCAAAGACTCTTCTCTGTTCAACCCATATGGACCAAATTATAGCAGCACATTAAACAGAAAAATTAACATATTGTACCTAAAGTTATTTATGATATATAAAGATGAATGTGTATTTTAAATGGGTCATTTTTGTAGAAGAAATGTGAAATTATTTTTGAATTTGGAGCTTTCTAGACTGACAAAAGCCAGAAAATGTACGTGGATGAAAGACAACAACTCCCAGAATGTGCTTGTTTCACTGTCCTAGGAGACCAGACCACGCCTACCGCTAACAGAGCGCAGTAGTTAAACAACAATTCTTAGCAATGTTAAAACACAATCAACCAATCACTTGTTTAGCTTTCATGTCAACACTACATTCAGATTCACAAATCGGAATGAATACAGTTAGATTGAAACAAGTGCATGTAAACAAAATGACGTTTTTTGCGTCAGAGGATTTTTTCCAGACAAAATACATAAATCTCTCGTCTCAGGGGGATGGAAAGCAAAGTAATTAGAAAATACTACAGGTTTTCTGCTAATACAAAGCTTAATCCTGAAGTATCACTCTAATAAGCCAACTCTGATTTTATTCCAGCTAAGTCAGTCTGTTATAAAAGCTATTGTCTCTCTCTCTGTGTGTGTGTGTGAAAGAGAGACCAATTAAACCAGCCTTCTGTCAGATAAACATAGCATCAATACATCCTTCCAACAGTGACGAAGAGCGGTAGACACACCACTATCTCCCTGCAACGACTCGTCACTGTCTCTGTGTAGCGAGTTTAAACGCCATTAATGATTTATGAAAGACTGCTTCTGATTAATAATTAAATCATATTCTTTAGAAGAAGTAAAAGTAAGCGAACGCAGCAGAATACGAGAAGCACAAGCTTCCGATAGATGAATCGACAAAAACAAAGTAATAAAGGCAAGCGATTTCTTCCTGTTCCTTGTTGGGCTTACAGATTAACTTAAAGACAAAAACAAATTAATATTTAGATGGAAACTGAATCACTGAAAATCTACAATTTTATGACAAGTAATGTTACCTCAGGATAGGCCTCTCTGCCGAAGGGAGGGGGAAACTCCACATCACCCCACTTGGCCTTACACAAGTAATCAGCTGTGGCATCGATTTTAGCAGCCATGTCCAGCACATACACTCCATCCTTAGTGACCACTGACAGAGAGAAAGAAACCATTTGTTCTTACCAGCTTGAAGTTCACAAACTGATTGTACTTTGTGTTTCTTGCCTGCCTTAGGCAGTAATAAATTTGATTCATTTAAATCTCACAGTTACTGAATGCTTTGGGTTGTGCTGTAGATATGTGATCTTGAGGTGATGGCATGTGATTTCAGCCACATCCAAATGTGGCAATATTTAGATATTTATTGGTATATATAATTCTTGAGTCATGCATTCCAATGGATGACAAAGCACTTTTATGGTTTAAAGAAAATGTGAAACTTGTGCAGACAGAGCATATTTTCTAACAGGCTGAGAAGTAGACAAACAGGAACATCAAAGGAAGTTAAAAATTCGGTTCATAACACAGAAACAGATGCCATAGGGCACAAGGGATTATTAATTAGCGCACTATGAAACATCTCTAGACACCATCAAACAGAATCCATGTTAATTAACTAGCAATCTATCGCCTTAATTTTTTCAAAATTGAATGTTTCATCAAAACATTCAGTTTTTTTTTTTTTTGACACCAAGTTGGATCAGAGTTCGGCCTTTAGTAATGAAAGAAAATAAGCGTAAACTATTTTTAAAGCAAAACTAATAGTCCATGGGCCAAGCAAGAATTTGGTACCACCAAAGGTGGCAAAATCTCTTTGGTACCAGATTGTTTGTAGAGTCCATATAAGTACTTTGAAACATAACCTTTTCAAATGAGTAGCTTTTCTAATATTTTGGGACAATCATTATTATTGCCATTGTCGTCCTACAGTATCTGCCCCACAAGTTTGAATGAAGTCTATTATAAGAGGTAACCATACATGGTGTATGTTTATTTTTTCAGGACAGTCAGGGCTATCCAGATCTGCCATAATTTGACATATATGTGGTATACGTATTATATTAGCATTCATGTAAAAGAAAACTTTTTTTTGCATCTACTAAATTGTATATTTGTAAGTCTATCTCAAAAGGTATTTATGTTAAGGGGGTATCTTTTTAGATGTAGATAAACAAGACTGTCTGTAATCTGGTGATCTCAGAACCATGATGGTGGGGCAATCCATGATCTAGCAATTTGAAAAAAATATGTATGTGCTGTATATGAAATAATATTATGCAACAACGACTGGTGCTAGTTTCATATTACTCCTCCAAACCTTGTTGTACAGATAAGCCACTATGTTTATCTGAAAAGGTGAGTCTTGCAGTTTATTTTGATATATGTTATCCTTGGAGGCTACAGGCACTTCTCAACTTATTCAACTATGACTCAGCTGTGAGAAATTGAGCGAAAGTACAGATTATTGCAACTTTGTTTTATATTAATTAGATTTTTCAAAACAAGATTACTCACACCATTTTTGTTCTACAAGCAATCTAATTGTCACAGTCCGTCTGCACCAGTCTGTCTTGTCATCAGTATTACACTTCCCAGGATCCTCTTGTTGCCACACCTGAACTCACTCCCTCATCAGCCTCCTGTTCATTGTCTTGTTCATCTGTATCACCTGTTTTCACCTCATTATGCTTGATTCCTGCTTGTATTTAGTTCTCCCTCATTCAGTCAGTCTTTGTCGGTCGCTGTTGAATGTTACCCTGAGTTTGTGAGTGTTCCTGCCTGTCTTCGTATACCTGTTTTGAGTCTTCAGTAAAGTAATTGAATTGGAGCATTTGCCTCTTCTGTCTTCTTCTGCCTGCACCCCACAACAAACCGTGACAGAACGACCGACCAAAAGTAGTGGCAGCATGGGACTTCTCCTCACCCCTGCTCTCATGCTCTTCAACATTTTCCAAGATGGTCAGGCCATAGAGGAGTATGTTGCCAAATTCCTGGAACTCTCTGCTGGGGTAAGCTGGTCAGATGATATCTCCAAGACTGTCTTTTGATTGGGCCTGGACGATCAGCTGTACCAGCAAGCCTCAGCAGCAGTGTTTCCAGGAACCCTCGCCGGTTACCTGGACCATGTGTTGTGGTTTAGTGGGTCAGCCTTCACCGTTGGTGAGGCTGAAGATGACAGCACCACTCAACCACACACACCCACCATCTTCACCTCACCAGCCATCATCGCCTTCCAGCCTGAGCCCTCTTCATCGCTGGTTCCGCCCAGCCCGAGACCGTCCAGCCCGAGCCCGAGACCGTCCAGCCCGAGACCGTCCAGCCAGAGCCCGAGACCATAATCCCACCCAGTCTCCCTCTCATCAGTCTTCAGACCTCCTCATCTCCTCTGCCTCCTGTCAGCCCCGTCACTCTCCCTCCAGAATTCTGTTGATTAGTGGGCTCGCAAACTTCCGTCTTCTCCCTGTTAGTCCCTGTCATCGGTTCCGCCTCTCTCTGTCATCGCCACCAAACCCCTTGCCCTTCAGCCTCCGTGGCTCCTCCCTCCATCAGCTCTACCATGGGTCTGCCCTCAGCCTGCTTCACCCTGGCCACGCCCCGGTCAACCTTCAGGTCATCCTCCCTCCTTCCTCTGTTCTACGGCGTGAGGCCACGCCTTCCGGGAGGGGGAAGTTTTGTCAAAGTCCGTTTGCACCAGTCTGTCTTGTCATCAGTACTACACTTCCCAGGATTCTCTTGTCGCCACACCCGAACTCACTCCCTCATCAGCCTCCTGTTCATCGTCTTGTTCATCTGTATCACCTGTTTTCACCTCATTATGTTTGATTCCTGCTTGTATTTAGTTCTCCCTCATTCAGTCAGTCTTGGTCGTTGTTGAATGTTACCCTGTTAAATCGTTGTTAAATCTTAATCCACTGAGATAAAGGGAACCTTTTTTTTATTACTGTAAGTAAAAGTCGATTGAGACCGTATAGATCCGATTGAGGACTATAACGGCTGAAATTTCATGTGATTTGAAAACTAGATTACTTCACAATTCTTCCTGTTTTTGGCATCACAAATTTAGATGTTCATTATTCTTGATATACCAGTATCTCTGTTATTTTCAATGCAAGGTACATCACAAAATAGAGTAGTATGGCAAGCAAGTGTTTAATACACTGTTCAGATGATGTCTTTAACCTTGTGTTCAAATAGTTAAAAGATTTTTTTCATTCTCTTGCTCAACGGTTTGTGTAATTGAAGGCTAATTTCTGTGACAAAGCTACCACTTACAAAAGGTTATGTTGAAATATCATCTAGAGATATGATCTAAAAAAAAAAAATCAAACTAGAATTTGCCACCTTGGGTGGTACCGATTAGTGAAAATTGTGGCCTGGGCTCATGGACTACAAGTAAGAATTTTTAGCTTAAAATACTGTTTTCAAAATTGTTTCAGTGGTTCATCAAGTTGTGACATGGTGAAATGCACTTCCCCATGCACAGGTGGGGAGTTTGACTGGGGCGGTACACCTGTCAAACTGTAACGCAGGTGCCCAAAAATCCTTTAGGGGGCGGCGCGCAGCGTCCAAGAACCGCCTACCATTTGCAGCTTAGTAAGTCACAGGCCGGACGCAGGTGCTCTAAGGCGAGCGCAGGGAGGACAGAAACCTCCCGAGGAGCAGAAGGGCAAAAGCTCACTTGATCTTGATTTTCAGTACGAGTACGGACCGTGAAAGCGGGGCCTCACAATCCTTCTGGCTTTTTGGGATTTAAGCAGGAGGTGTCAGAAAAGAACTTCGCTTTGCGGTCCTTTATCTGATATATCCACGCCATGTAAGATTCCCAGAGCGAGTCACGTTTTTGTAGTCCAATTAAGACATAAGAAAACTATAAATTTGACTCGCTTTACGGCAAACATTACAATTGCAGGTAGGTGGAGCGTACTCGACAGTAGACTACAATTACATGTAAGATACCTAGCAGCCGGGTAGCTTTTGAATTGTCATCATGTCAGAAGGGTGTGATGTCGGATGAGGCAAGGAAAAGAAAACGGGAACATGATTGAGTAAGAGTACAAACTAGAGTGAACATTGGACAGGCTTACACTCATTGGTAAGAGGTGAAGGAGGCTGAAAGATGCAAGATTGATGGTCACTTTGCTTTTTTGTTACTGGACCTGTAATACTAATTTTTTAGTTTTCAAAACACTGCGCATGTTAAATTGTTTTATATTTCGATAGGCTAATGTTAGATAAGGTGTTAGCTATCATGCGAACATTTAATTAGTGATAAGAATGTAATTTTGTGTTTTTAAACAGTTTTTCTAGCACTGCTTTTCCGGGTTGAATGCCGTGAAGATTACAATAACTTCCAAAATTACCTAAAATGTTTGATAGCTTCCAAAGTTGTTGATTCTTAGTTTATGTTAGCATTTTTGATTGATTGCATGCTAGCATTAGTAAAGCTGTGAGTTGATTTTTTGTGCTGGAGGATATTTGACTGGGAAACTGTTTTGGACTTCTCAGAGTGAAATTTTAATACACAAGAATGGCAGACACTAAACATGCCGACTTGATTTCTTTTTGTTACGTTTTCTTTTCAGCTACTAGACATGGCAAGTGACATCGACACCTAGTAAACACATATCCACAACTATGGATAGTGTAGGCTAAATTATTTACAACAGCAGTAATGGACAATTCCGCTTCCAACCTGTGGGCGACCGCAGAGGAAAAGTTACTTGGTGTTCTTAGTCATTCAAAAATAATAAGCAACTAGAACTTTTACTGCCTTGAAAAGAACTTGAAGTGTTTGTCTCAGGTTTCCATAGAGCAAACCAACAGTGCCAAGACATTGGGAAGAACTGAATCAGAAGTCTGGCTGACAGCTGAGGTGGGGTGGGCTGCTTTTGTGGCTTACCAAGAGGGTTGATCTCCAAGTATGTAAAGTATAAGTCTTCATACAGGTTGAACAATCCCACCAGGAAACTAGTCAACATCCTGCAGACAAAATAAATAAATAAATCCACTATGTAATATTCAATTATTAGAATATAACAGAAGTTGTTTAGTTTAACACCACAAAATCTCACTTATCACACCCAAACTAAGTATGGCTTTGTGGTCTAATTTCAAACTCAAATAAATGAACTAACAAATGAAAGTCTGAAATTAAGCTTATTTTTCTTACTCCATTAGCACTTGTTTAAATGATTTTAGATGAACTACTATTCAAAGGTTTGGGGTCAGTAAAAATTTCTAAAAGGTTTTTACAAAGATCTCTTAAGCTTACCAAGGCTGCATTCATTTGATAAAAAAAATTATTAAAACCTGCAATTTTGAATTTTGTAAAATATTACTACAATTTAAAATAATTTTTCAATTTTAAAATATTTTAAATTTGCATTTATTCCTGTGATGGCAAAGCTGAACTTTCTTATTATTATCAATGTTAAAAACAGCTGTGCTGCTTAATTTTTTGTGGAAACTGTTGATATGTTTATCAGGATTCTTTGATGAAAAACAAGTTCAAAAGAACATATATTTATAATGATCTGTGATCTGTGTCAAAAAAAATCTTCACTGTCACTACTGATCCATTTAATACTATTTAATACTTCCTACTATTTAATACTTCCTTGCTGAATAAATTAATTTCCATAAAAAAAAATAAAACCTGACCCTAAACCTTTGGCTAGATTTTAAGAGAAAATAAAAAAAAAAAACATTTTTTTTGTAATTCAGATGGTATTGATGTGATATTGCAAGCAAAACAAATTGAAAACAGAAAGTGACTGGAAACAGTAACCGCATTCAATTTAATGACAGAATCTGTTACCAAAACAGCTGGTGTTTGGAGTAAAAAGGGAAAATAAAGGGCGACATGAGGGAGGAGAGAGAGTGAGAGAATCATCAGTCATCCACCTCATAAAAAAAAACTGACGGGCCGTAGTCCAGAGAACACAAATCATACAAAAGAAACGATGAGGAGAAAGAATAACTGGAGGAAGGAGGGACTTGTGGGATGTCAGTAAATCAGTAAATGTACTTAGTGAAAGATGACAAAAGGAGATTTAGGAGGAAAGAAATATCCTTTATGCCACAATATTTGAGAGAGGGAGTTGTGTGCTGTTTTTCAAGCTGTGATTTTTGTGAGGAAGCTGTGAGGAAGAGTAAAAACAGATGGATGAATCGAAAGAGAGGTGTGGATATCAGCCAATGTTGCTAAACAATCTCCCCGTCAATCTCAATGTCAGCCAAGACGGTGAGGCCAGCCAGAACGAGATGTCAGAGTATGTGTGCGCGTGTGCCATCAAAAAGACAGACAGGGTTTATAGACGTGAATTGAATAATACCGGGGGTTGGGTGGATGGACACAGGGAAAGAGGAGAGAACTCATTTATGTAATGGATCAAAGTGCCCTCCTCTACTGCCAGCACAGCTGAGAGCACCTCATTTGATTGTTTTTCCTCCCTTCCCCGTCCTCTTCCACTCTCTCATTTTTGCTCACCGTTCTCCTGATATGTATGTACCAGGAGGACCAGGAATTGCCTGCAGCCTCTTGTGTTCAGCAGTACAGAGGGACCGTTAAGAGGCTTTTGAGGCAATTCAATTATTCTTGTAAAGACCACTCTAGGAGAAATATAAGGAACCTAAATGCTAACATAAAAAATAAAAAGGAGTGTTTACAGACTTTGTTGCTTGTCTGATAAAAAACAGTTTAATTTAAAAAAGTAGACCGCAATATTTAAACTTATTTAATGACTATTGTAGTGTAAACAGCTCAGCACAACCAAAAAAAAGTTAAATAAAATACACAAAAAAACTATAGATGACTAGACTTAGAAACCATACATTTCACCCCCACTACACATTTTGAAAGAAAATCAGTGCAGTCCTGGAAAATGGAATTAAATGTGGTAAAAGTATTTGTATTCATACAATATATTCTGTTTACATTTATTCCTTTAGCTGACGCTTTTATCCAAAGCGTCTTATAATTGCTATATAATGTCAGAGGTCGCATCGCACGCCTTTGGAGCAACTAGGGGTTAAGTGTCTTGCTCAAGGACACATTGGTGTCTCACAGTGGATTCGAACCCGGGTCTCTCATGTGTCTATTTATGCATTTGATCTGACTGTCTGACTCACTCTTTCTTATCTGCAGCGACGTGTGTGAGGAGCTGACTCTTGACTGTGTCCGCGCTGATCTTCTCATCCACTCCCACCAGGAGCTTCATGGCTTTAGAGTCCACGTCACCCACGTCCACACCGCCCTCATGATGGAAGAGCATGTAATCGCCTTCACGTGTGGCATAGATGCACACATAAAACTCCTCCTCCTGAGGGGAAGTCACAATTGAACAATGTTACCTCTCTCTTTCTAAATGTTGCTCATGCCATGCTGTAATTCATTAATATACAAAATAGATATTACCACCATGTAAATAATATAACCCCTACAATAAAAAATAATATAATTTTGATATAATACATTTTTATTATTATTAAATAATTCCATTAAATCCATTCGTAAAATAAAAAGTATAATAAAAATATATTAGATGCAGATTTTTTTTCTGAATTATTATTATTATACAAGTAGTAGTAGTAGTAGTAATAAATATTACAATTTAAAATTATTATTATCGTTATAATTAAAGAAGCAAATTTATTCATGGACATGGCATTTACAGGACAGGCTCACCTGCTTGTGGGCTACAAAGGGCTCGATCAGGAAGTTCTTGAGAATGCCTTTAGCCTTCCCCACCTGAGAGACAGAGAGATTTTAAAAGCGTATGCTTGTATATCAGGCTTTCCTTAAGGGATTAAACACCAGAAACTGCCTTCGGTCTGAATCTAAAAGCCACTACTAATGAAAAACACACAATGAAAAGAGAATTATGTAAGAGGCAGAAGAAAAGAACGCCATGGATGGGGAGGAGGAGGAGGGAGAGAAGAGCAGAGCAAGTGTTCAGACAGTATAAAGGCTTGTGCTGTGCACCAGTGATTGTACTTCAGTGTTTAGAGACTCGCTGAGAAAAGTGAAAGATTTGACAAGCAGAGCTGCAAGCCAAACACACACACACACACACCAATCTCATTTGTGCTGCAGTCACAACAGTGAGTGGGCCAAAAGGCCAGCTGATATAAATCAGCTAGAGAGAAAGAGGAAGGCGAGGTGACATTTCAAAGAGAGGGAGAGAAAAATAAAGGGATGACAAGGTGGGGAAAACAAAGAAACGCTCTTTTGAAAGTGGATGAGTCAAAAGGGGCTATGACCAGTCTAGCAGATGAAAGACACAGAGAGAAAAACAGAAAAAAAATATTACTATATTAAAATTATCATAAAAAAACTTTAAAAAAATACATAAAATTAAAACTATATAAATGTCTTTCTCTCAGCAAAAAAAAAAAAAAAAAAAGCGTTTTGGGCCACTGCCATGAGGCAGTGTTGGTATCTGTCCTTACCGCTGTCTCCTTCATGAGGCGAGGTTTGATCCATTCCTTCACACCCTTCAGATCCAGGTTCACACCCACCAGTCCCAGCTTCCCTCTGCGCTTGATCAGCTGATCTGGCTTAACGACTAACCGCTGGACAGAAACATGAGAAACGCACAATCAATTAATCAAATATTGATTATCAGCCAATATTATTGCAAAACAACATTGCATGGAAAATACACCTACTATGTTACAATCTGTGACAAAAATCCAAGGACAAGGCTGAAGGGAAATGAACTATAAGATCTAAACAGTTTGCTTTAAAAAAAAAGATCCTAAAAACTCTAAAATGTAAATTAACAACAAAAAAAAAATACATTTTCAATGTGGTCACAAGCAGAAGGCAGGAGAATGATCAAATGAAATTTGAGATCTATATGAGAGTGACTTCCTAATTAAACCGTTCTCTATAGCGGTCTCTCGGTCACTGGAGACGGAGAGACATGAGTCATATCTAATGTTATTTTACCCTCTGGGCTCCTCCATAAAGGGGATTAAGAGTGCTTTTTCAGCAGAAACTGTCCCTGTCCTGTCATTTGAGACATTCTGCTATGCTCACTTTAACTGCTTTAATTGACCTGCTAGTGAAGTAGCATACTAATGACTGCCATCCTCGATGTCTCTCTATATGATTTCTTTTACTCATTTACCCTCATCCCTCAACAGAACTGCCTTCCATAAAGGTCTCAGTCTAATTAGATGGAAGTGTTGGCAATAGTAAGACTTCACAGGATTCTTGAAGCATTTGGAGAAACTACTCACGACTATACGACAATAACAATCATTGTAACAGTATGATAGGCATTATATTTGTATTGCAATAAAATACTATGTATATTTCCTAATGCTTGTAAATATTTTTTATATAAACATTTACAATACAATTGAATTAAGGTTTAACAGAATTTTTAATATAACAATTATAATATAATTTAACAGTATTTAGGATATGATCCAATTTCAGAAAAACTTCAATTAATTGCATGCCGATTATTTTTTATTTTATTATTTTATTATTTTTTTACATATTATTTGCTAAGATTGATCATGAGGTGTTTGGTCATTGAATTGCACCACAAGGCCATTCCAGTCTCATCTCAAGCCCAAATGTGATCCATTGCTTCCAACAGCTGTCTTACCTCCGTCAGAAGCCAGGGGTGATCCTGAGCCAGTCGCTCCCAGTCAGTTTCTGCTGTCACATTAGCATAGCGGAAACGGTTCTGTACGGCGGCTGTAGTGCAAATGTGTTTGTAAAGGAGTTCCTTCCCCGTCTGCTCGGAGATGGCTTTGGCTGACATGATGCTAGATGACTAAAAAAGCACTGCAGAGAAAGACACAGCAACTCATTAACCATCAGCCTTGAGACCAATAAATGAGCAGCAACCTTTCAAAGCGCTTTACGAACCTGCAGCGGGGATGCATGTCTGATCAGTGCAATGAATAAATCAATAGAAAGACTAATAAGGCTCAATAAATAAATCAACCTAAAAGCTAAATAAAAAGTAATTAAAATAAATAAGGCTAAATAAAAAATACATATAGTTTCTGATAGATTTAACAAATTCAATACATGGCTTTACAATAATTGCTTTACCCGTGGCGTTCCTCTATATCCAGGAAACTGACCAGGAACTTGAGTGGCTAAGTAAAACTAACGCATTTAAATATAACATCTAGCATCCTGCTGAAACAAACGTAATTTACAAATATTCAGAAGAATTTGTCATTTTTTGCAGTCAGTTTCTCTTACGCTAGATTACATTTGTCTTTGTCACCCAGTTCATCTGCTCTCTCTCTCTTTACATTTTCCTGAATCAGGGAAAGCATCTAAAAATAGGCTTGATGCTCATCCTAGTTTGATTAGACATGGACTTCGTGCTGTGCCACAAGACAAGATCAACCATTGCAGTCTGACTGACCCATAACAGAAGCACAATCAGGTACAACTAAGCTTTCTTAAACCAAAAGAAAAGAAAAAACAGCCAGACAGGCATTCAGTATAGTATGAGGTAGACAATATTGTATGACACTGTCCATAACCAATTTCAACAAATCTCATGGCACACAACACCTACAGTATATGAGCTAGAAGTTATTATTCCCATTCTCTCAGTCAACAGTGCCAAGCAGTGAAAACTCTCATACATGAGCGCATTTGTGATTGGCAGGCTAAAGTCCCATTCAAATGACATCACAGTCAGCCGCCTGTCTTAACCCTGTCAGGACGACGTGCAGTAGAACGAAAGTGCCAAGCTGTCAGTGGGGTCAACACAACCCCTTTTTGTTTAAAAAGAAAAGATAAACCAGTTGGCAGAGAATGACAAGCGGGGTCAACTATCTCAATATGCATTTAGCACTATACTGGCTCTGTACTGGCTAAAATAACACAGACAGAATAAACTAATGCTGCAAAAATTATTACACGATCACTCAAAAGAGTGTGAGTGTAATAAGAAATTACTAGTTTAACAACTTTTTACTATTCATCAAAAATTACAGTACATTTTTTTTTTACAACATTATACAAGATTTCTGTTTCAAATAAATTATGTTCTTTTGAACATTCTATTCAAAGAACCCTGAAAAAAATGTAACACTGTTTCAACAAAAGTATGAAGCATCAGCGGTTTTCAACATTGATAATGGTGGTAAATGTTTATCATCATCAAATCATCATATTAGAATGATTTCTGAAGGATCAAGTGACACTGCAAAAAGACTGGAGTAATGATGCTGAAAATTCAGCATTGATAATCACTAGAATAAATGATATAAAATATATTAAAAGTAAAACATAGTTCTTTTAAATTGTAATATTTCACAATATTACCGTTTTAATTTTTATCAACTGAATATAAGTGACTTCTTTCAAAACAATTTAATAAATCTTACTCACTCCAATCTTTTGTATGGTAGTGTATGTGATAATCTGAATTTATTTTTTAACAGATAATAAAATTTTCCATATACCAGTGACCAACAGCAGCTATATGTTCACTGCAATATCAAAGGGTCTTTAAACAAAAAATACAAACAATAAAACAAATAGGCTTCTCACAACATTACAAAAAAAAACTTGTTACTAAGGAATGCTCTAAATAAGAATGACATTGTATCTTTATGGACCTTGATTGTGTTTCTAAAGTCCCCCTTCCGTTATGAGAATTAATGGATGCCTGTGGCGAGGACAACAGAGCGTTCAATTAGTAGACAGTCAGGTCCTTGACCCAAACAATTTACTAATGAAGAGAGCGGACCAATACAACATCCTCCCTGCACATCTCCCACCCAGCTCACTGGAGAGCTGTAAATGAACGTACAGAGTCAGACTGAGAAGAAAGCAATGTATTTAAAGCCAAAAAGCTTGCCACAACTTCTAACACACATGGATATCAAGTACATCTAGACTTGATATCCGGGATCACTGAAAACATCAGCCAAAGGAAGTGATGAGTCATTGCACTGGCCACACTCGGCTCACAGGTCAATGATGTAAAATAAGTTAACCACAATATGACAGATAAGCAAGTAGACTTGTGAAACCAACACTGCATCCAAAAAAGCTTTCAAAATGAAATAAGCAAATAGTGACAAAGCTGGTATATTATAGAGCAAAGTTATATTATAGAGTTATGCATATTACATTTTTCTGTTTGTTGCTGTAATCTGAGGTCTACAGACACATCAACAAAAAAATATCCTAAAAACACACTAAATATCCGGTAACTTCCTATTAGCCAATTTCATCAAAACAGGATTCTGACACTAACAGGTTACAATCTGACAAAGATTCCATATTTAATAATTACAGTTTTAGAACAATAACTACGTAACAATGATGCTTTCGGTACATTTTTGTAAGATGGATGAGCAAGAGAAAAACTGGCAGAGTATCTCTAGATTCAGCAGGTGAATGCGACAGCGACTGATGCGTTATGTACTTTCCAATATTACTGAGAGCGCTGTGGAGCATTTTAGAAGTATTGATTTTACTGCACACAGAATTACATCACCAGTGCCCTGATCTGATCCCGTTTACAATGGCGTTGTCAGATGGTAATGCTGTGGTACTTTAACGTAAGTGCAGGCCAGTTGCATCATGCACATACTAGCTCATACTGCAATGCACAGCTGGTTAAGGGGTCGTGCTGCATCACACTAGTAGACATGCAGCTGATTTATATCTGTGTTTCCCTCACTCACAAAACAGCAGCAGTATCATTCATCACATAGGAAGGATGCGGGGAGAAGGGGGAGTCACACTAAAGATATTGATCTTACTACCCTCCACACAAATCCAACACACACGTCTGACACAAATATTTGTATTAGACAGTTACATTTGAATAACACTAAAGAAATTGCAACACCAAATCTAAAGTTTATGACAGAAGTTATTAATCTCAGTCAGTTCTATACTGGTTGATCTACTAGTCATCTAAAGCGTAAGGATAGATCCTCCTTATTTAAGCTTATATAATGCTTTATTCAAATGCAGATTCAGCTTAATTTACGTTTATTAAATCCCACACTACAGCAATCCATTTAAACATTTATTCTTCTAAAACAAATCTGTATGTTAGTTGTTACTAGTATTTTTTTTTAAATTGCTAGCGAGTAATCCATTTGAGACTACAATACATTAAATACAATTACTGATTCCTTTGGTACTAGTCACTATACTAACTGAATAGTTATTTGGCGCTACAGGGATAGTGACTAGCAGCAAAAGAATAAGTACTATGATTTATTTGCATGTACTAGTGACAAATTTTTTAAGTCATGAGTGCAGTATGCACTAGTAGTGACTAATTGAATAGATACCATTTACGAATAAAATTACTAACAATGTGCATGGGCTAAAATCTAACAGTAACTTACATAGTAACATAAGATACTAGTACTTTTAAGGAATACATGTTTAAACGGCTTGCCACAACCTGACAAACATAGACTACAAGTTAATAAAGGGAAATTAACATTTGTTTTAACTCTTCTTGTGTACTGAATTTGTTTATTTTCTTTTTCAAGAACACAACATGCACCTTACACTTCCGTATACGTGAAAAGTGTTAACGCAGCCCATCATCCTTCATTCATTTAAATGACAGGTAGCAGAGACCAGTAGAACCTGTCTCCATACAGCTCTGACTGATGTTCATGATGAAACTAACAATATAGTTAGATAAGCCACGCTGAGGTTCGTCAACACTGATCTCTACAGCGTTTTGAGCAAAAAGAGCTGTGTCACTGTTTGTTTTATATATTTCGCTAACGTTACATTTACTCCCAAAAGAAAGACTGCTTACAGTAGTCAATGTTTATATTGCTAGCCTAGTAATGTTACCTTGGTGTTTTAAGCCACTTACCGGTCTATGTAAGATTAAGGATAAGAAGTTTTCTCCTTTCGGGGATTTCCTACTGTACGAAGTCTCTCTGAGTGTGTTGACAGTCGAGAAATGGTTGCAGGAGGAGACGCTTTCCCTCCAGACAGCGTGGCTGCTCGCTCCCTCCCTCACTATCCTTAGCCGTTCCTGTTTTCTCTACGCCGACATCTGACGATGGCCTTGGCTGATTTCTTCTGTCTCTGATTGGCTCTCACCATCCGCCGTGATTCGAGGACGCGCCCACTTGAACAGTGAACAATTCATCGGACCAGGTTTTGATTGGCTAATTCCGCGCCGCTCGGCCAATCAGACTGCACTTTCAGGCGTTTAGAAACGCGCATCAATGACCCGATTGTGCAAAGTGTACTTGAGTTTTGAAAGTGAGGATTTCTAAAATAAGTTGTCACAATCATTTCTATTTTGCCAGACAACTAAACAAGCATAGCTAATTGCGTCATAGTGCGCGCAGGAGTCTGGCCACATATTCAGGTCATATTATATTAATCATATTATTTAATTTAAATAATAAAGCAAACCAAAGTATTGAAAAGTACAACAACCATTATTGTTATAAAATAATATTCACATTTGCCAACAAAAGATCGACTCATTTAGTCATTAGTCTACACAAATTTAGAGGCTTTTAAAGGCCGGCTCGCCAGGCAGCGCAATCTTTCTTCTAAAATTAAATTTAGCTCCATATCTAATGATTAATCACATATAAGATCACAGTGATTCAGCTTCTCAGGTGAATGAATTGGCCTTTACAAAGGGCATTGCAGCTGATTGCAGCACTGGCTGTTGCTAATGCACTGTTTGGCTCCTGTCCACGCGGCAGCATCAGTTAATGGGTTTGAAGGGCCAAGAGATATGACTCAAGCTGAATTTACAAAACAGACTGTACTGGCTTTAAATAGAAACATTGCCATTGATCACTGGATGTCACCAGTGTTTGCAGAAGCAAGACTTTGATAAGTTAAGTCACAAGTTTAACAGCGTGGCATAGGGGGTCAGTGCCAAGTTGCAAGAAAAGCATTATAACTATGTGAAAAGTTTGCTTCATATTTGTAATGCAGTTGATTTTAATGCTAAATTCATCCATCCATCCAGTATATATACATACATGCACACACTGTGGCTTGTGAAAGTATTATCCTTTTATGTTTTTCCACACTTTGTTATGCTGCCTTATGTTAAATCAATCTACACTCCATACACCATAATGACAAAACAAAACAAAAAAAGTTCTGTGATAACTTTGCAAATGCTAAAAATGAAAAACTGAATACATTGCATAGTTTAACTCACTAGTTAAAGCACCTTTATAGGCTGAAGTCTATACACATCTGCATTTGGGCATTTTCAACCATTCTTTTCCTCAGATCCTCTCAAGCTTTGTCAGGTTGAATGAGGTTGTTCCAAACTTCTCCCATCAAGGATTATAGAGGCTATACTTCTGTCAACATTCAATGCAGCAGAATAACTTCTGTTTTGTCTTTGTCAGATCTGTCTTAATAGAATCCTGTCTTTGAGGTCTACAGACAGTCTCTTTGGCTTGGTTTTTGCTTTGATATGTATTTTCAGCTGTTAGACATTTATTGAGAGGTGTGTGCCTTTCTAAATCACACCTATTCAATTGTATACTATTTGCCATTAACTCCACTTAAAGTGTAGCGACATCTAGAAGTAAATTTGTAATTATATATATATTTTTAATAAATGTTCAAAGTTATCACAAATCTATTTTTGCTTTGTCATTATGGTGTATGTTAACAAATAAGTAATATAAAGTAGTTTAACATAAGGCAGCAAAATGATCAAATGTGAAGAAAGGGGTTTGAATACATTCGAAAGCCACTGTGTGTGTGTCTGTGTATATATATAACCACCTCAAGCACATTTAGAGAAATGGGACTTGGCAGGAAATTATCACCTTGGAGATATTGAGCATGCTGATACAAACATAGTGTCACGGCAAGTCTTACATATCTGAGAGAGATAAATATATGTGGGTGGGCATATTTATTTCAAGACTAAACAAACATACGCTTGCCTCTCTGGTTGGTCAACTCACTTGCTGTTAAGAATAAGATACATCAATATGATTACACAGGCTTGCATCTGGAGTGTAGAAGATTTCAGTGGTGATAATCACCACCTAGTGGCAAAAGCCGAACACTGACATCCCTGAGTGAAATAAGAATCCGATATGCTCTTTTGATGACTGACTGTCAATAACTAAAACCATACTTGTATATTCACAAGCATCTCAAAGCACAGTAGTCAACATTTGAAGTGGTTCAAGAAAAAGTTAATCAAAGTTGTCCTAAGACAACAGGTAGGCCTATTGTTCATTTGACATGAAATTTGAAATTCATATACAACTTCAATAAAATGTTTTGATCCACTTCAAATGTTGACTACTGCATTTATTTCACCTGCATGTTTAAGATTTTTAAATTTCCTATGAATGCAGAAACCGGTGCAGTTAGAAACCAGATGTTAGCTGCGGTTACAGAAACTAATTTTGGACAAAGGTGGAAACTATTTGAAGAGGAATGAGTATTCAGCCACCCACTTAGTAAATTTATTACCCTTAATTAGAACAAGCTAAAGAATAAATTCAATCCCAGAAACATCATTTAAAACAAGAACAAAGCCAAGGTTGTCAGAGCCAAGCACATTCTTTATTAAGTGTACAAAAACAAATGAAAAACAAGGTAAGTGCAAAAATTTTGTGCCTTGATAGAGACTACGAGAAGCATGGCTTCGGCCATCTAGAAACCTACAAGAGAGGAAGGCACCAGATAGATGCTTGTCACAGTATTTAGAGTGCACATTTTTTCAAAACGAGAGAGAGAGACTGAGCGAGAGTGAGATAATTTACTATAACATTGTGAATATACTGGATTTATGAAAGAGCTGACTATACAGCTATAATAAAGAGAAGTACAGGCATGTCTTATCCAACGTCATGGGCTGTAAATTCAAAAGAGGTCTCCGATGGTTTGACCAACACTGTGTAAACGATAAGACAGTTTAGGAGAATGTTCACGGGGACAGACACTTTACACACTTTAGCATAGAAACATCACAGAGAGTATGTAGTCTTACTGGATAAAAAGAAAAATCTTTGTAAATATTACATGATTGAAAGGAAGAATAAAGTGGGTTGTTTTTTTTTGCAAAAGGCGCACACACAGGCACACCTGATCACTATCAGAGGAGTGAGAATAACAACTGTGTGGAGCTGATAATTTCCAAGAATTCATTCTGCAAAGGCAGAAGAGAGGGACACCAAAGAATCACATACTAAACTAACAGATTTATACTCAATACCAAGACACCCTGTGTTGAAAGATCAAAATGCTCTTTATTTCCTGAAATAGAAGATCTAAATGTAAATGTAAAATGAAAATCTAAAATACAGCAAAACCAGCCTCAAGCTGAATTTGAAGGCAGTTCGAACCATGTTTCTGGACTAATCAACAAGAACTGAGCTTGGACAGAGTACAAATCAGTAAAGTTGTGCTAAATCTAAGTGTTCTACATGAGTCACGTGTAAGGAAGACCAATCGTGAATGTACCAGTGTAAAGGGAACGGGGATGGTGTGGCGGCCAATCAGCCGTGTGAACTAGCTCCTAAAGCAAAGTGAACCATGACCTTAAGGCAGATACTAAGGCCTCTGAGCTTGTGTTGCCAGGAAAAAGCAAAAAAGGCACCAGCTAAGAGAAACCCGGGAGCCAGCAGGCCGCTTCGGAACGTCTCGTCTCACACTGCCTGCCAAATCATCCCAAGCCATCCCTGTGCACACACTAAAGCTGCGAAACATACACGCAATCCACCTACACACATGCAAAAACACAACATCATCCTCAGCCAACCGAGGGCCAGAGCCCTTGAAAAATGTCTTCTTTCCCCTCTCTTCTCCTCCTTGCTTTCCACTCACAGGATGGTACACTTCTTCTTTTTCTTCTCTCCATCCTTTTTGGCCTGGTCACTGGTAGGCTTGTCTTCGGAGAAGCTAGAGTAGACGGTGTCTGCGGTAATCGGCTCCCTCAGGGCAAGGAACCAACGGCCCTCGCTTAGGTAGGACAAAGTGCCCAACTCCATCTCGACCTGGGTGCCCTCCTTGCCCTCTTTCTGCAGAGCCAGGATATCCAGCAGATCCAAACCGGTCTGAACCGACTCCACGCCGGCAGAGCAGCCTAATGTGACGTGGGCACGACTACCCCCTGGGAGAGACTCAACGCTGGGCAGGAGGGCCGGAGGAACGCCATCCTTGTCCGCTCCCTCGGGCCACAGCTTCATCTGGGTTTCTGTCAAAGCCACACGGGCCCCAAACGTACGAGGGGTCACTATGAGAGCAGTGACTGACAGCTCATCAGCCTTGCCAAACGATTCTTTGACCACCTACAAGAAAAATGGTCAAATAAGTACTGTATATTTTGGTAGGACTTTACAATAGTTAAAGTCCCTGTAACAGCAATAAACGAAAAATATTGTAAACACATTATAAATGTTACAAAATTACATAAATGTTAAAAACATATTTGTGAAGTACTGAATTTAGGAGTTAGAGCGTTAAACAGATTTTCACCATTGCTATTTTCCGGATTTTTGGGGCGGGGCTAAAATGGGGGCTCGATGACGCACTGGAGCCCCTGAGCTCCTCCTGGACACGCCCCTACTTGACGCACTGAGGCCATTGAGGCTGGCCCCTCCCCTAACAATAGAGCACATTCGCGTCAGTTCGGCTCTCAATCGTGACTTACTGTCAGTACTATTAGTTACTACAGCCTACAGTTTGCTAGCTAGCTATGCCTTTGACACGGAAATGCGTAGGCTACTACCTGGATGCGATTATGTACTAAACAGATCGTGTCTTTATTTAAATTTGTTACTGGTGAACGGGGGTCGAACCGATTATCTCCCGCCTCAGCCTTCAACAGCAGATTCACCTAATATCACCGTCGGCAGCTTTCCCGTGAGTGGGCGTGGCTTCAGCGCAGCCAGTGGACACGCCCCCAGCGTTTGAGAGCAGAGAATACTGCTCATTTTAACAAGATTTTGATAGCTTATTTTGTGTACTTGCCGGCTTTGTATCATTCAAATTTGGCTGGGTGGCTAATAACACATTTTCTGTGGTGTGACAAACTCTGAACACATATTTAATTTTGACTTTACAGGAACTTTAAATTTGTTAACATTAATGCAGTTGTTTTCAGGAACTAACAATGAATAACAATTTTACAGCATTTATTAATCTAATCTGTTTATTTTACATCTTTTATATATACTACTTTTCTGTACAGCACTGTGGTCAAATAATGTTGCGTTTATTTATGCTTTATAAATGAATGAAATTAAAAAGGTTTTAATGATTGATTCCAAATAATATTATGATATTTTATATAGTAAAAAACAAGGGCAAGCTTCAAATATTCAGCCAGAGTATTAGTTAATGGCTGAAAAACTGACCTGTAGCTCTGCATACTCTTTTGCCCCCTCTGCTTTGCCATAGTCACAGAACTTTGTAGTGCAGTGGAGGGGCAGTGCATTCTGGAAGTACTGCTCAAGATCCACCTCTTTCTCTGCCTCACCAGTAACTGGGAAACCAAAAAAACAACGTCAGAAACTTATCCACAAGCACACAAACCCTGAGAAGAATTACGTGTATACACAGGCAACTCACATTCACTGATGTGTTCTTTGAAGGCCTCCAATGTGTCCAGAGTCTTGAGAAAGTCCATGGTTGCACACTTAATTCGCTCCTCTTCCTCTGGAAGCAGGAACCAGCCAAAGAAGAAAGGCAGCTCTGGCTCTTTCTGCTGGGTCTCGGCCTCTTTCGGAGGCTCGGCTTGAACCCCATCAGCCTCTGGTTGTGGTACCTTATCCTCTCCTTCTTTACTGGCTTCTTCTAGCTTGGCTTCTTTCACAGCAGTGGGTTTGGACTCTGCCTCTTTGGCAGGCTCCTCCTCTTTCACAGCTTCTTCCTCCTGCTTCTCGGGTACAGAATTCACTTGAACCTGTGGCTCCTCAGATTCCTTCTTCTGTTCTGGCTGAGGGAGGTTCTCCGATGACTCGGCTGCTGGGGTTTCCTCGGGAGATTTCGCTGGAGCCAGCTCGGGTTCAGATAGTTTGGCAGGAGGCGCTTCCGATTCTGTCGCTTTCTCCTTTTCTGGCAATTTCCCAGCAGAATGCTCCGTCTCAGAGGCCGCTTCTGGAGGACCTGCTGCTTCTGAAGGTGCCGGAGCCACCTCTCCAGACTTGGGCTCCAGTTTCTCCTCTTGCTGCACTGCCACTTCCTGTGTTTCGGCAACAGCCTCTGAAACTTCCTGATTCTGTTCAGCTTCCATTGCTACACAGCTGGCCGCTCCTAAAAAACAAGACAAGTTTGCAATAGTGAGTGTGAATGCATTTTTAAGGGAGACCACATACAAGATGAATTACACTACATGCAAATGTTAACAAAGGGTTAAATGACAGGCAGCTCCAGAAACGCTAAGTAAAGATTAACAGAAACTCATAGCAAGACTGTCTTCCAACTGCACAGAAATGCAAAGCAATACACCTGAACATGGTAGTTGAAACAACAACTTCTTTAGACCCTTCACAGCACAAAGGCTCTAGGAAATATCAATTTTACTACCCACAACTGCATATTTCAGTTCTACAACCTCTGTACGGAGTCAAGCTCTTGTCCTTATAAGCAAATCTGAAAACCACTGCTCAGTTTAGACCACTGCACATTCGAATTCTTATGAAATAAAGCACCACAGTGCATTTCTTGTGAAATTTGAGCAGCCATCAGACTCCCAACGCAAGAGCTGCTTTTTCTCCGGCTTAAGCATTACTCGGCTTTTTATCCATATTTCTCATATCTTTAACTTTTAAAGAGGCCTAAAGAAACCCACAGAAACTGTATGCTGGAAGACTTCAGTTTCAATAATACTTAGTTTGCGCCGTCATCTAGCTGTCTTCTAAAGTAATAGCTGCTAGGTTTCAGAGTAATAAGTAGAAGTACAGCTGTAGCCCCAGACACATGAAATAGAGTCACACCATGTCAAATGACACACTTTAATTGTGAAACCAGTTGTCATCATCATCTGGACAAAATACATCTGTTCCCCATTTTAAATGGAACTATGCAAATCTTCAGAGCTTAATCAAATGACAAACCTATCAGCCAGGCAAGACCATTCACATCTCATGGGTTCAAAAGGCAGACCATTACTTACACTAAATAACATGAACTCTTCAATGCAGAGGCTGGATTTAAAAAAAAAAGTAAGGCTTTAATTTAACCTTGGCCACGGTCCAGATTGTGATGAAAATGTGAGAAAAGCAGAAGCTGGGGCCTGTGTTACAAGAGCCCAGGGGTGAGCCATCATGAGACACAAACAGTCGAGCCATGAGACACAAACACCTGCACATAATTTGGGTCGCCACTTTATGGCTGTGCCTAAATATCATGAAATGTGCTGCCTAGCCTACTTAGACAGTATTTCTAGGACGCAACACATTCTGAAATATTTCAATGCTGATGTCTAATTCCCAAATGCTGTCAAGTTAGGCAGCTCACTGGATTTTGACACGCAGCCTTTGTGTGATCAAATTAGATTCGGGCACGCCAGCTAATCTATGGAAGACAAAGAAAACCCCAAACGCCCTAGATTCACTTAGACAGTAACGACGAATCAAGCAGATGTCACGCGACACACGCATAACTGTAACGTTACTTGATTTAACGACATTGAGCACACACATTTTAGATGGCCAATTTGTGCGCCGATTCAAAAGAAACGCAAACTGCACTTCATTCAACGAATGTCTAAATCTACAGAAGCTTGTAAATGAATAGGATGAAATAAGCGAACTCCGTTAATTAGCGGTAAGTTAACAATGTTAATCCAGGGATTCGGGGAGTGGCAGTGCCCGGCCACGCTGCATGCAGACAAAACAAATCAGCGTGGCAATGCCTCGCGCAGCTGGAGAAGAAAGCACACCACAAACACATTGTTTTGTTACATCTGACCCCTCCTGGTTTTTTCTTTTTCGTTTTATATAAACTTAGATTTGCATAATGAAACTTACTGGTTGCAAATATGACAAACAAGATTAAAAATGTAATAGTCAGTGCACAGCGTAAATGCAACTCACTTGATTACAACGTTGGCAGATGTATGAAAAGCTGTCACCGTTTTCCGAGGCTAAAGGTTCAAAGCACCGTACAGCCAAATTCCACGTTTCTCCAGAGCGCTGAGCTGAAAACCCCCGCCTGGCCGAGCACTAGCAATAATCAGGAAACAAAACGGAAACCACTGGCTCTTGAGCACGCTCTCTGCGTGCACGAGAGCGCGGACACGGAAGGGAGAGGCAGAACTGGGCAGAGAGGCAAATTTTAAGCGCGCTCCCGCTACTGCTGTGCACGCCACTAGCCGAAATTTGTAGGCTACTTACTTTTTTGACATCTTACTGCTCATGTTTACGTCTCAAATTATCATATGGTTTAATTCCTACATTATTACAGTTCCATCTTAACTTTAATTTTATAACAATGACAAATCTTAACTCTAAATAGGCTACTGTAAATCTATCACAGACAAGGTTTAAGCTTAGTCCCAGACTAAAATGTATGTTTGAGCTGTCTTAACTGAAAGCGATGTACAGTGGCGTATCTTAAAATAAACGGTGCCATTGTTTTGTCTTTAGATACACAGCAGTGGCATGTTTGTAAAATTAATTGAACGTAATTGAACTAAAGCCTAATCCTGGCTTAATCTAAGCAGTCTAATACTGTTAGTGGAGGGTTCCAAATCAATTGTGTTGTGAGGTTCACATAAAGGGCAGGCCTGAGGGCCCCTGGGCTTGAGTTTACGTTTGGGCCCTACCTACACGATGACATCAACTAGAACTAGCACTAACTACACAAAAATTTAAATATGCTTTGAGGTTCCTAGATCAATTAATATGCAACATGCCTAGCCCAGTCAAAGTTTAGAATTAGAGGTAATATTAAACATTGCACAATATTAATATTAAATACAATACATGTGATTCTCTCTCTGTTGAAAGATCAAAACCCTAACACTGAGCAATAAAGCCAAAGGACAGTATTTTTAATGCATTGTGATATCTCTATGTCAGATTCTTAAATGTAATCAATACATTCAATCACAATTAAAATACACCTCAATCAGAATAAACGACAGTAAAATGAACCTGATGAGGCCATTTGTGAGACAACAGCAAACCACCACTTGCTTCACACACACACACCAAGTATAAACATGACTTCTGGCAGACTCAAAAAGAAATTTGAAGATCGTCAGATTACACTATAATGAATAAATGCCAATTGCATTTTCAATAGGCAGCTATTATTCTTTGAATAAATGCTTACAGGTCTGTTGTACAAGAGCATACCTAGCAAACCTGAGTGCATGTCACGTCTTGCCGATGTCTGTGAGGGACGTGTGAAATGTATGAAGGGCAGCTGAGTGGTTATGCGCTTTGACATTGCACTGACAGGATTTGCAGTTAAGAATCGCTGCTTCAGCTTATTGTAGAGTTCAGCACAAATGCAGGTTGGCTGCGACCACTTTCTCACATGCGTTTGTGGTGTGTTTACGTATTTAGCAGATATAACCCACACAAACATACTCATCTCTCTCACACACACAAATTGGCAGCAATTCGTATACGCAATCTGTCAGGGCATTTACTTGTGTTCATTTTTGTTGAGCACATATGCAAAGTCAATATCGACTCAATAGACGGAGTGTAAACTTAATCAGAGGTCAAACCTAAACTCAATTGAATGATTTTCAATTCATACATGTTTGGATTATGAGTATTTCTCTTTATCAACAGAAGGTCACAGCACAAGTGTGTGTCTATAGCAAAACATTAACAGTATCTGGGCAACATCGCTTGGACACTGCATCACAAATATCAAACATGATTTGTTATAACTGAAACTGTGACAGTCTGTTTATGTAAAACTATGCAAAACATATTTTTACAATATGCAAACAAGCACAGAGAAGGCAGTCATAAAGTAATCCTTAACCAATGACATCCGAACGCAATCCAACACAATGTTCCTCAGGCAGATTTTATTCCACTTGTAAGAATGCATTAGTTCTGACTTGTCTTGGAGGTGGATTGCAGACATTTTATTCAGATGGGTTTCTCTTTTTACTGGGTCACTCTGTGTCTTGCTTCACGAAGAGCCTGCAGGGCGAGAAATTGATAACAATCAATCAAATAATAGCAGAACAACATGAAGAAATATGATATTAGAGCAACGGGATAGTCAAGAATCAGATTACATGAAAAAAATAAAAACTGAACAATGAATGCATGTAAATATTGCATTTATCAGTTCAGATGTTATGACAAAACAACTAGTATTGATAAGTATTCTGTCACCATGTACTAACTACGCACAACACAACAATATTCCAGTGACGCATTGTGTGCAATGTAACAACAGAACAGCTGTTTTCCTGGAATAAAATTAAGACAACGTTTTCGTAACTTTTTATTCTCATGACTTCTAAAATGCTTCTCCAAGCATAATCTTTGTCATTGCTTTCCTTACGAAAGTCACTGTGGTTTTGTCAAATAATATAAGCTAATATTTCTTAGCTTCCATAATCAATCTCCTTTGATCCACTTTAAAGGGTTAGTTCACCCAAAAATGAAAATTAAGTCATTAATTACTCACCCCCATGCTGTAACAACCCCATAAGAACTTCGTTTGTCTTCAGAACACAAATGAAGATGTTTTTGATTAAATTTGAGAGGTGGATCACTGCTACATAGGCTGCCTAAGGGAATGAAACTTGACGGCCCAGAAAGTCAATGAAGAAAATGTTTAAAAATGCGAAAAAACAAACAAAAATAACGACTTTATTCGACTATTCCTTTTCTTCCTTGTAGGCCTGAGATGAGAGTTCAAGAGATTTCCATGACGCATGCGCGAGACCTGAACTGAAGTAGTTGAAGGAGATCGCAATTTTTGCGCATGCATCGTGGAAATCTCTCGAAGTCTCGTTTCAGGCCTACAAGGAAGAAAAGGAATAGTCGAATAAAGTCGTTATTTTTGTTTGTTTTTTCGCACAAAAAGTATTCTCGTCGCTAGATAAACGTATAGTTGAGCCACTGTTGTCACATGGACTATTTAAACATTTTCTTCAATGACTTTCTGGGCCGTCAAGTTTCAATCGTTTAAGAGCCTATGTAGCAGTGATCCACCTCTCAAATTGAATCAAAAATATCTTCATTTTTGTTCCGAAGTCGAACAAAGGTCTTATGGGGTTGGTACAGCATGGGGGTGAGTAATTAATGACTTGATTAACTAACCCTTTAATGTTTAATATGCACAAGCCCCACGGGGTGATGCTATAGTAGTAGAAACTAAGCGAAAGACAAAATATAGTGTGGCTTGACAGAGTTGCCTGACCATTAAATGAGTGACAGTTTCAAGGAAATTCTACAGGATAGACATCGCAGAATATTACTACCCTCACTTGCAAGTTGTGAGGCTTTTAGGTGTGGTCACATTAGTGAAATTCTGCTGGCAAAAAAGGTCAGTTGTCCATTGTCAACAGCGATATTTAAAGCATAGGCTCACACTTTAAAACCAAACAGCTTTACAAACCAAGCGTGACCAATATAAACCCAATGCAAAATCTGCATAGGGGAAATCTTTTGCCCTTGCCAAATTTCTGATCGCATGGATTCTAATTGAAATGACTGGAATTTGCCTGCAAACATTTGCCAAACAATGGTAAATGTGACCACACCTTTAGGTCAAACTGACAAAATCTTCCATATTGGTCCTCTGTGACATACACAGATAATACATTTTGAAATGAAGTTTGACGGGACTATAGAAAGGCCACGAACGAGATGGATGGTGAGAGGGATGAGAGAGAGAGTGAGAGAGCAGGATAGGAATGTCTGTGTTGACCTTCTGGATGGCTTCGCTGGCAGAGTGGTCCTGCAGCACTTTTGCCCGGTCCAGTGCTCTCTCAAAGTGTAACACACTGGCCTTGTAGTTACCCAGCTTCACTATGTACAGTAAGAGAGAAAGAGGATGTAAAGTGATCTAAATCGCACAGCATGGCGTAGATCAAATATACAAAACGACCACATTAACTTCCTATTGATTCTGAGCATTGTGGGAAATCAGATTATTCATGGTCACAGAGTGCAATAAACTGCTGACTTCCTGGGATTCTGGGCGATGTAATTTGGACTCACATTCGGCCTGCGCCATGAGCACACTGGCATTGAGCTGCCATTTCTCATCAGTGATGTCATTCGCTGCCGTGAGAGAGCGGGAGCCATAGTCTCGTGCTTCGCTGTAGCGCTTCAGCTCAAGGTAACAGCGGCCGATCTCATGGAACAACCAGGCTTTCTCTAACCCGCCACATGCTAAAGGCACCTTCTCCTCCCAGCTATGCAAACACATACATAAACACACAGAGCAAAATGAAATTACCTATTACAATGGATTTGTCTGTGTACATAAACACTAAAGTAAACTTTAATCAAAGGCAAATGCACTTACACTTCTATAGCTTGTTGGAACTTGCCAATCCGTGCGTACACACGGCCAATGTTGTCCAGAGCCCTGGATTTACTGTCCGCCAGGTCGCTATGACACGAAGCACAAACCAAACACTCCTGATGAATAGTAGTTTATTAACCAACCAAGAAAAACAAAAGGTAGTCTTCCTGCTCTTATGAGCGCTCACCCTTTCTTGGCCAGCTCCAGATCTTTCTCATGATGATGCAGAGCCTTATCCATATTCCCAAGATCCATCAATGCATTGCCTACACAGAAGATAACTTTGTTTCTCTGAACCTTGTGCTATTGATATTATATATTTAAGCATTGGGCAGATGAGATTCCCAGACTCTACCAATGCAGCTGTGCAGGTTCCCAAGCACTTCTCTCTTGTTGGGCAGCACCTGCTCAGACCATTCCTTCACCACCTTTATGAGCTCGCGGGCCTTCTTCAGGCCGTTTTCTGCATTGCCGGCACTTAAGGCTGTCAATTAAACAAATTATTCTTAATAAACACAATAACATATAGAACATTTCCTGAAAATGTTTGCCCTTCCAAAAGTCATGCGATACCAGAGTGTTGTGAAGATTGTTCCTATGAGTCTATAGGATTTTTTGGTCTGTTTTAATGTCCACCAGGCAAGACAAGTCACCTTAAAAAAAAATCTCTTTTTTCTGTTGGTCAATGTGGTGAACCCATGTGACAAATGTGAATCTCTTGTGAAATTTGTTTCGCCCTCATGTGAAATTCCAGAATGTGTGGACTGGATTTCTCTTTTTTTTAAGATTTTTCTTTTTTAAAGATAAATAAATGAATCTTTTATTTAATAAGGATCAATTAAATTGATCAAAAGTGACAGTACAGACATTTATAATGTAACAAAAGTATCACATTTTCAACTGTTTGATACACTGATAAAAAAAAAAATAAAACAATAAAATTCTTGAGCATCAAATTAGCATATTAGAATAATTTCTGAAGGATCATGTAACACTGAAGACTGGAGTGATGATGCTGAAAATTCAGCTTGGCCAAAAAGGAATAAATTACGTTTTTAAAATATATTATAAAAACATTTTATTATATATAAATAAATTATATATAAATATAAAAATGATTATATATAAATCTTACTGACCCCCACCTTTGGCAGTAGTTTATGATTTTGCATGTCCAACATGAATATGCAACTAATGCTATACTTTCTTGTTAGGAACCTATTGCTGTGAACTTTGACCCCTCTCAAACTTTGCAGAGTTTCACCTTTGTCAATTTCCTCCAGACTGGTGAGGACATATCGGGTCGGGTCTGAAGGTGGCTTGTGTCGAACCCGGTTCCACTGCTGCTGCATTAGTTTTCTGTCTCGTTGACGAGCATAGATGGGCTTCTGCTGCTGCCAGAATGCTGTCCGTGTGTCCAGATAGGAGATACAGCCTACGATCAGATCTTGCACACACTCTCCAGTTCGTATCTTACCTTTTATAAGATCTGTGTGGGAGCAGAGCCATACTTTATATAGAGTATGCACCCTCATAGAAGCAAACTAACATCAAACAAGGTCTAAAAAAAAACTCTATGAAAACAAACACACACCTTCATCTTGTAGAAGTTTATCTAAGTATTCTCTGTCACTGTACAATTCTCCCAGAAGTAGCTTGGCTGTTTTTCCATATTTACTTGTCTTCTGGCCATGCTTTTTGTATTCCTTCTTATGAGAATGATTGGGATGAACCTTTGGGAATGCATCAAACAAACAAATATGCATTACTAACCGCTAAAATGGAACGTACAAGTAAATTATAAACAATGGTTATATGAGTGACGGGGTAGGTGGTTAAATGGAAAAGAGAGAACGTGCAAGAGATAGCTCACCCCATTAGACTTGTGGAAGAAAGACAGGTCTCCTTTATTTTCCAACTTCACAGAAGAAGGACCTTTTTAGGTTGGAGAGAGAGAGGCAGATGAAGGTTACTAACTTAAGTCATTTTGTTGAGTAACAGAAACATGAACTCCTCATTTCTCACTACGTTGTGTCTAAGGACTTACTGCCCACTGAGTTGTCGATTGCCTCTTGAGCTTTCTGGATTCCCAGTCTGAACTCCTGGAGCTCTGGACGTAGCTTATGGCCTCTGTGATAGTAGACCAATGCAAACTCAAAATCACCCATAGTGTAGAGGGCTTCAGCCTTCTGATACAGACCCTGCAGAACCAAAGAGAATCAAGTTTCTTGTTAGCACATCAGAAATGCAGTAAAAACAGGAATATTGTGAACTATTATTACAATTTTTAAAAAAGAAAAGAATTGTCTTATATTTTAATCAATTTTGAAATGTAATTTTCAGCATCATTACTCCAGTTTTCATTCATTGTCACATGATCCTTCAGAAATCATTCAGAAATGGTCAAACATTTGCTATACATCAGATGTGGGTTTACTGCTCTTTAGAGAGCTTATATAGTGGCTCCCAAAAAAAAAAACACTGTAAAAAAGTCATGAATTTAATTGGATTACATACAAAATACCAAGCTAGTAAGTGTCATGTGAAAAGCTAACGTTACACTTTCCACAGAACGAACCTATCTTTTCTTGGCTATTTAGCATTTTAGGGGATATTCCCTTCACAGGCAACATTAGAGTCTGTCCTTTTACCTTAAACATTATATATTCATCATTCACAAAGACAAGTTATATTTGTAATATTTTCTGTTCGAAAAACGTGCTTGTGATGTAACGTTAGATGAGATCAGTAAATACGCCCTCTTCAGGACAAATGTCTTACTACAGGTAACGTTAGACAGTAACTCAAAGCTGTGGCTGCGGCTGTGAACATTTGGAACAAACGATGAGACAAAAGAAAACTAAAAGCAAGCTAGGACGGATGAACACACCTTGAAGTAGTTTTTGTTGTCTTTGAGAGACGTCTCGGCGTCTTTCAGCGCGGTCTCTGTATCACCTAATTTCATGTAACACCTGGATCTGGCTACCAGACAGTTCTTATCATCCGGTTGTAAACTTAAAGCCTGTTGGATAGCAGAGAAGATGCATATAAAATGTCAAATAAAGCAATCAATTTAATTTCGTCTGAACGTAATCAATGCAATATGTGTTTCGCAAAGTTATTAGCTCACCATGGAAAAGCTCTCGATAGCTTTGACATACTCGCCCTTCTGAAACAGCTGGTCACCTTCAGCCATATAGGTGGTAAAGGTACTCTTAGGCCCTTGTTCTTCCTCGTTGTCATACATTTTAAACGTATTAAGCACAACTATCACAACCTTGCAGTAAACATCAATAAGTGCAGTTGTGGTACGGGTCTACGGGACAGTCCTGTCCGCTCGTATCTTAGCAACTTCCCTAACAAAACAGTGGGGCCAATAAACTGTGTTAGGAGCTTTGATTGACAGGCCAACACCTCTATGGCCAACACACACCACGTCATTACATCGTGTACATAAATAGTTCATAAAATGTAAAATATTTGATGTACAAAGCATAATATAAAATAATATTACGTCCAACAAACGTCTATATATATATATATATATATATATATATATATATATATATAAATCAGGAAAAAAAATGTATTAAATAGAGACAGAGAAGTTAAGTATTTGGTGAAGGGGAAACAAAGAGGCTTACTTTATTTACATGGCTTTTTTAAAAACGGTCCATAGTCAAGACTGTTCCAGCGGAGTGAGCAGTCAGTGTGGAGGTTGATTTTGAATACACTGAAGATCTTGCAAGATAAACGATATGAAAGTATCCAGACAAATGCTTGAATCCTACATTTTAGTACACGGTCAGGTCAAACAAACAAGAGAATGCTGGAACACAACATATCTTCAGCAATCCAATGTCAAGGAACATTTAGTTCAAATGGGAGAGATCCCCAAACATGGCTCACTGATCATGCCTGCAGTTTACATGGATCAACATTACATATACTGTGGAGTCAATAGTATCAAGTCCACAAATATCCAGAACAATTAACTTCTGACATCACACCCTCCGGAGGCTCTTTAATTCAGAAAGTAGCCAAGTATAGTCTCTCCCTGGGTTTAACCTATAAGAGTGCAGATCCTAGTGTATTTAAAGATCATCCATCCGTCCGAAGCTCACATCCAGCAAATTTACAATAAATATACATATCAAAAAAGTGTGTATTTCAGTTAAAAAAAATTAAACAGTCATAAACTATCAACACAAAGAAACACTTTACATTCCAGTAAAATGTACAATGCAGCAAGGGGTTGAATGGCAACATTGACAGATGAACCTTACAGAGAGCGGCATGGCCAACAGGTGCTCCAATGAACTCACTCTCCCTGAACCTCTGTATGCAGTAGTCCAACAATCCAAATGCGTGCCGGAATCCTCGGACGAGAACTAGCGGTATTCTTAAGATTTGACTTGGCAAGAGGCACTGCATTCACATAAATTTGCTGAGGTCTTTAACATGGTTTGCAATGTTGCATAAATATAATCTGTGTGAATTCTGGCTTTGTACACATTTAAACAATCTATACGTCACTAGCAGTAATGAAATTCCTCTGCCAACCCGTGTTTTTTTTTCTGACATGCTTTGAATTTGGACGATGTGAATCGGTAAAATGCTTGGGAGAGGGGCTGTCTAATGGGCTGATGGGAGATGAGATTAGAGCATTACTTACTCCAATGCAGTGTCAGGAAGAAACAGCAGACATTGATTTGCATCAATTTGTAGTTTCAGCTTTTGAGAAAAAAAAATTCAAAACTGATTTTCAAAATAATAAATGTGAATGACAATGCAGCCAGGTACATTCAATAGAGTGGATAAAAAAAGAAACTATAAAACTAGAGCTGTATTACAAGGGCCAAAAAGGTCACTGATCAGAGAGAGAAGTGTGCAATGCATCATGTTTTTCCTGGTACAGAAAGGTCATGCCCCAGCCGTTGTTGTCTTTGTGCGCAAGCAGTAAAACAAGTCAATGGCACAGACGCAGATCCAGCTGTGGGGCCGGAAGGCCCGTTACACCAGAAGGCAGGGATGGAGGGGAGCAGTCCGGTTCAGGGGAATTCAGGGGTTGTGGAACTACTGCATACATGCTGGATTCTGCCAAGTTAACCAAACTGGAAGAAGAAATTTCCTGGTCCAGATGCTGCAAGAAAAAACAAATAAATAATTAAGCGAATAAAAAGAAAACAATCAAAAGTGAAGTAAACATTATGAATTCAGATGCTGAGAGTATTTCTTTAATGTTGTCTTAATTTAAGACGCGTACAAATAAAAATTCAGGGTCAGTAGAATTTAAAAAAAAAGAAAGAAATTAAAACTTTTATTTTGAAATGCAGCATTAAATTAATCCAGTGACAGTAAGATTTATAATAGGGACGCACATCTGGCCGGTACAGCGCTCGTGTCCTCGTAATCCACGCAGCATATGTTTATGTCCAGACAAAAACATGGACAACTGGTCAAACAGACAGTATATATTATAGTTATGCATTTAATAAATAATTTAGTCAATAATAAATTAACTAATTAAATATTCATGCCAATATAGCTGCTGTGCAATGTGGAGTGGATTGAGAGCGCAACATCCCTTTTCACAGGAAAATGACGCGATTACTGTGCCACTGCACTGGAGTAGGAGTTAACAACTTCAGATTTAGCGATTAATGATGTCCTCAGACAACAAATAAGCCTGGACCTTGTGCTGAGACTCAAACTCAGGTTTCCTTGTGCACAACAATGGCATGAGACAGCGCTTAGTTCAGTTCTTTTGTCTTTGGGTCGTTATATATTTCCTTACAGATTTATACTCTAAATGAAGAGTTCAGATGCAAAAGCCTCTAAGTGCCATTTGAAAATTTCTTCTAAAATGATCATTTTTATCAAGCTTGTATATTTAAGTTCAGTAATTTCACTTAAATGGCAATGAAGATTACCTATTAATTGTCATTTAAGTGAAATTACTGAACTTAAATATACAAGTTTGATAAAAATGGTCATTTTAGAAGAAAATTTCAAATGGCATTTAGAGGCTTTTGCATCTGAACTCTTCAAATATAAATTCGATTTATATGAGAGAGAGAGAGAGAGAGAGGTTGCTTAGGAATTGCACCTCAGCGTCTCTCTACAATAGCCTCTATGCACGAACCCTGCTGACGTGTGTTCGAACGAATCTCAGTCAGCGTCTTTACTTCCGGAAGCGCGTTCTGCAGGCCAAGTGTATAGCGGCAAAACTGTAATAAAATCCGTTTTCTCAGAAATGGAGACAACGATTTAAGAAACGCTGATTCGCTAGTCGAATTTCGTACGATATGAGAGAATACTAACACTCAAAGTTGTTGATTTGGCTCGAAATATATAATTTAAATAACTTCTCTTTTTTACTCTTGTGTGACAGCTAGCTGCCTCACAGTGTTGTTAACATCATTAACGTTAACCGGAGGACGTTTTTATAAACAGCAAGTGTAATTTGACACTATCTCCACCTTCTGACCATAGACTGACGCAGCACCGGAAGTAGGTGGGCGTGCTGAGACAAATATGGAAGCGATCGTGCATAGAGCCTATTAGTTAGGCTGTGGGTTTTAGTTACTAAGAATTATGCTGTAACTTCTCAGTTTCCAAGCTATTTTATTGATACAATCACAGAACAGTGTTAAGTACATTTCTGAATGTTTGTGTATGCAATATGCACCTGATGTGCAAGCTACCCTTTGTATGTCTGTGCGCATTACAATGCAGCAGCGCATTAGTTTAGAATGCGATTAACTTCACCTGATCAATTTTGAGCATACAGATGGTATATCAAATATCTTGGAGCACTCTCAGAGAATTTATTTGTCATTTTAACTGTTGGAAACGGTGTATAAGTGGACTTCGTCGATTTCTTGTCCTGTTGCGCCCTCTATAGGCCATAATCAGCGACTAGTTGACGTCAAGCTTAAAGCGTTATAGCAGAGCATTAAAGTCGACAAGTCTGTGCAACTCCTACACTGGACAGGGCTTGAAAATATGGACGATAATGGGAAATGTTTCTTGAGCACCAAATCAACATTATTTCTAAAGGATCATGTAACAACTGGAGTAATGATGCTGGAGTGATGGTAGCTTTACCATCATAGGGATAAGTAACATATAAAAAAAATATTAAAATAGAAATCAATATCGGGAAATGTTCTTACAGTTGTTGTTGTATTTTTATAATTAAATAAATGCTTTCTTGGTGAGTATAAGAGATGTCTTTCAAACACATTCTAAAATCGTACTGACCCCAAACTTTCGAAACTTTTGTATTTCAATTGTTTGTTCAGTCTGAGCATCTGAATAATGGATGATTATGAAGAGAAGTAAAAAAAAAGCACCGCCTTACATGAATTACCTTCGAAACTAAACCCCCCAGGGCCGCCAAAGAAAGCTTTGAAGATATTGTTGGCATCAAAGTCTGAAAGGGAACAACAACAAAAAAAGACGACACTTAAAATCATTAGTCATCACATGCCACCATAGATGGAAGTTGTTATTTTTTTAAACTTCAGTTCCATGTAAAACAATCAAAGTACTAAGTATTAAAGCATGAAAAATTCTAATTAGTGAAACTCATTAAAAACAAAAATTGTGTTGACAAACAAAAAGAAAGGGAAAAAAAACAAAAGCCTGAATGTGTGATGAGACAGACCCATGTTCATATCATCATCCTCCAGGTCGTGGCCGCTGTCATAGCGGGACTTCTTTTTGGGGTCGGAGAGCACAGTGAAGGCCTCGCCCACCTCCTTAAACTTTTTCTCTTCCTCTTTCTGCACCTCAGAACTCGCCCCACTGTGTCGATCTTTGAAAAATACAACAGAAAGACTGCGTCAGAGAATCAGAAAGTCTTTTACATGCTGCCTATAGAACAGCTTTATGGGTAATGCCATGGGAATTTGCAGACAGAGACTGTATATGGAGAAAATGCTTTGATTCTTTCGAACAACTATGTACCCGGGTGGTGCATCAGTGCTCGTTTGCGGTAGGCCTTCTTGATTTCATCTTCGGTGGCATTTTTATCCACCCCCAGAACCTTGTAATAATCTTTTCTTTTGCTTTTCTTCAGCTCTAACTGAGCATTCTTCAACAAGTTCTTGTGTTCTGAAACACACCACAGGTGAAATGAGATTTGACATTGAGGGACACGAAAAACATTTTGACGTCCAATCAAGAAGGACACGCACCTTTAGTCTTCTCTGTTTGATAAACCTTCTCATAATCTCTGACAGCCTCCTCATACTGCTCTGTGTCCATGTAACTATAATACAAAATGCACAGATTAACATAGCCGATAAAAAGTCTCTTAAAAGTGAATAGAAAGAACAACAAACATACCATTGGGCTCTTCTTAAATAAGCCTTAATATAGGTCTCATCCAGCTTAATAGCCTTTGTGCAGTCCTCAATGGCCTGCTCTAGTTTGTTTAACTGAAAACACCAAGGAAAGAGAGAGAGAAACATGCGGTAGCCATAAACAATGACAAAAATGAGACTGACACACTTGACCTAGTTTCAGAACAGGAAAAAAGTTGTTTGACCTTGTGGGGCATTCCAACTCTGATAATGCATCCAAACAAAATGTATTTCTTGTTTTTTTGAGTTGTACAGAAGTACTAACAAAACGTACAGGAGTAAATCAAATGCTGACCTTGGATCCAACAGTGGCTCGGTTGCAGTATAGCTTGGCGTTGGTTTTGATGTTGTTCGGGTCGATGGTCAGGGCCTCGGAGTATAGGTCATATGCTTCTTCATAGCTGCCATCTTTAAATGCTTTGTTGCCTTCCTCTTTCTTTGCCTTTAGGGCTTTAGCATTCTATAACAGAGAAACACAGGAGTTTTAACTGATTGCATCCAAGTATGTAAATTAAATGTGCCATATCCAAGTTATGCCGCACTCACTCTGCAGGCCAGGCGGGCCTTCTCATGGTCTGGTGCCATGCGTAGTGCTTGAATGAAAAACTGCACCGCTTTATCAATGCAGTCTTCATAGTACAGACATAATCCTCGCACGTAGAGGGCGTCACCGTTCGTGGAATCCATCCGCAATATGTCACTGAAAGTAAAAAACATATATTTTTTTATACTAATATAAAAGTTAGTTGCTAACTATGGATTTTTCAATGGACGATGAAAATGTTGGGGGACAACAGCTGATAACAATATTAGTGATAATATATAGAAACTGTACAGCTTCTGCTTAGCTGATCAAGCAGTTTGGCCAGTGTTTTAGCATAGTAATAAAACATTATAGACCAACATTTCCTTACGTACCCAGCTAATTTACAGCTCAAGAAACTAAATTATGAAAAAGTTCAAAAGAAAAGCACTTGAAATTGAAATCTTTTTTAACATTAAAGGGTAAGTTCAGCCAAAAATTATCCCATAATTTACTCACCCTTAAGCCATCCTAGGTATGAGGAGTTGTTTTTTTTGTTTTTTTCAGCCATACACAATTGGAGCTATTTTTAAAAATTGTAAATCACTAGCGTCAAGTTTCCTCTCATTCGACGCATAACGTATTGATGAATGAGGAAGCACAGACGAAAGAGCAAAACAAAACATTGGTCACAAATTAGATGTCTAAAACAAGAATTTTTAAAGAGAAATGTCGGTGGATTTCAAAATAAAAGGATACTGAGTTTGTTGCCCAGCCCCATTAGTTGAGGCGTCAATTCTCACCTAAGATTATGCTAATCCTACATCAAGCATTGGGTCAGAGGTCACTTTACCATAGGAAGTTAGTGATTAGTTTAGTTATAAGTTATAAATATGGATATTTTTCTTACAAAAACAAATCGCATTAGAAGGCCTTGATTAACCCCAAGGTTTAATTATTTTTGATAGATGTATGTGCTTTTTTGTACTTCAAAACCCAAGATACCATTCACATTATAAAGCTTGGAAGAGCCAGGAAATCTAATATAACTCTGATTGCGTTTGGCTAAAAGAAGAATTCATACACCTAGGATGGCTTGAGGGGGAGTTTTTGGGTGAAATAACCTTTTTTATAATGTTTTAAATTGATAAACTGACAGTGAAGACAAGGACTCTTCTTTAATTAAGTATAATTTGTATAAATTTGTACCTGCTCTAGAATTTACAGACAGATTTTCTTTTTAATGCCATGTTAGAACCAAAGGCTGTTTTACAGAAATAACTAAATATTTTAAATCAATGACAAAAATCTCCCACAGCACTATTAGAAAATTCATATTTCAGAAAGAAATGTCCTTGTGAGCTCTGAAAGAGAAAGTATGATTTATTTATTTTTATATTTTCAATGGGCTTTTAAGAGAAATTTGATGCATGTAATTTTCTATGCAAACATTAAAGCTAATGTTCTCTAGATATCAGTAGTGGCATTTGAACAGACCCATATTTGTTGTCCAATACTAAACAAATTCCATAATACTGTAGTGCTATTACCTGGCAACAGATTGTGCCTCTGGGTAGCGGCCCAGGAGAGCCAGACACTCTGCTTTCAGCACCTTGAACCGATGACATGCTGACGCAGACTCTAACGCCCGATCCATACAGAACACCACCTTCAGAGAGACAGACGGTCACATATTTTCGTCAGTAACATGCACCGGTATGAAACTTTCCAAATAAAAAAAAAATCCATCACCTTACAAATAAATAAAATAATGCATAAATAAAATGTGTAAATAATGCAAACAAGGCATTCAACTACATTACTTCCAAATAAATAATCAAAATGCATGTGCCATGGTTAAATCAAATGGATTAGCCTCAGCATGGACAATAATTAAATTATTTTAATTAAACCATATTGTTAAAGAAAATGATACAAGAAAAATAAGTAACAAGTTAATAATGCATAATAATAATTAGTTTTAAAAAAACATCTAAACATCTAAATGTATATTACTGCTTTAAATAACAGCATTGCTATTTGACCTTGCTGCTGATGAGGAAAACACAGAGCGGACACGCTCAGTTAAATCAAAGCGCTGGGCTACATGGAGGCAAAATATGAGGATCCCGCAGCCTAAACGTCACCTGAATATTGCCACTTTTTTACATCCAAGGTACAAAAAGACAAGAAAAACTGGCAGAAATGAGTTCAAGGGTAATATCAGAAATGAAGGCGATTCAGAAGGTAAGAATATTTCAAATGTCAAGAATAATTTAAGCTCATTAGTGCCTACATACTTTGTTAATAATTATTGTCATGTGTCTGTAGTTACATGTCAACGTGAATCTCTGAAACAAAGTAAAATGGACATGCTGGTTTTCTCGCCCAAAAATCTTTATATGGTTAGTTCGGTATTTTACAATTCAAAAGCCATGTTTTAAGATAGCTTCTGATGAAATAGAATGGTTACGATTGAAATTTGGACAAATTCTGCGGTCCCGAGAATTTTAGGTTTCTGTGTTAGCTCCCTCCACTTGGTTGTATATGTACACTGGAACAATCATTCTAATGTTTTCTGTGTTGAAAAATCTTGTGCGATGTCCTAAACAGCCTGGATAATCACTCAACGTGTGCCGTGGTCTGTCAATGACACGTCCGACTCGCAAACTAATGACTCTTTTGAACCGATTCACTTTAATGACTGATTAAAAACAACTGATCTGTCCAACACTGAACTCAAGAGACATAAATCAGAAACACTTTAAAATAAGGTTCCATTTATTCAAGTCTAGTTAACATTCTATTAATATTAGTTTTGATACAGAATTACTCCATCTGTTAATCAAACCAGCAGCAGTTAGAAGAGCAAACTCACCATCCTGAAGTCTCGTTTTTCAAAGCTGATCTCCGCCATGCGCTCATACTCCAGGATGGACTCTGCGTTCTTCAGCTGCAAGAGACACAGGAGGTCAGAGGCCTTCTGAATGACGCTTGCCAAATCATGGATGTCTGCGATTGGTATTTATATTCACTCTACCTCCTGCTGGGCCTGGGTGTTGTCTAGTTCCAGCTCTAGAACCCTCTGTAAGCAGCGGCTGGCGGCCATAGCATTGCCAAGCAGAAGGTGGCACTTGCCCTCACGCATGTGGCCCTGAGGAACAGAACAATAATGATGAGTGATAGAAAATATAAAGCATAGTCAGCAAGCTTTTAATTGTGCATTTATGCATTTGGCAGATGCTTTTATCTAAAGAGACTTGCATTGCATTCAAGACTTAAATTTTATCAGTTCATACATTCCAAACTTTTTTTTTGTCAGACGAATCCCTTTGACCTTTGTACTAGTGATGCACTGAATTTAAACTTTTACTGAACTAAAATTAAAAACTTTTTAATCATCAATTCATCAAATTTGTTTAATGAATCAATTCTATTCAACACCCAAGTTGAACAAACATTAAAAATAGACATAAAGCAGATGTTATATTTTTAATACTTGCGTTTTTTTTTAATCTGTTGTTGAAATATAATCCTTTAAAGCTGCAGTCCGTAGCATTTTTGGGGTTAAAAAAAATGATCCAAAATACATATGAGAAAATGCATAAGCAGGCAGTGTTCAAAACTCTCTGCTTGTAATAATGTTTTTAACTCCAGTGGTACTGGTGGATTTCCGTGGGAAATTCGAGCATGTCGTTGCATCATTACGTCACATCTGTACACATGAAGGAGGAGTCTTGGGCTGGTATAAGCTATATTGTGTCTCACAGCACTTGAAATTATTAAACTTATCAATATGACGGCAGATCCAGAAAGGTTCAAACGACACAGAAAGGTTAAACGGTCCCAGGACATGCAGGTAAACAAATCTTTTGGCAAGCTTTTGTTGTGCTTTTATTTTAAAAATACTTTAAGTTTTTACAATTTCATTAATTACATACCCACTGCAATTCCCTCACAAACCCCAGTTTAGGGAAACCCTGAGCTAGACAGACCATGGCTCCAACAGGAACTTTTTGAGATCCTAAATGCTCAGAACGTCAAAAGGACTCCAACCCTTGACATCTCACCTTCATGAAGGAGTCATCTAGTCGCACGGCCTGCTGGGAGTCCTCCAGTGCCTCTCTGTAGCGACTCAGCATCATCAGTGTGGCTGCACGGTTGCCGTAGTAACTGGCATTTTTTGGGCACAGGTCTGTTAAAAGGACACAAACAGAAGATATAGACAGACACTTCAGCAACGTTAAGAAAAAAAAAAGTGTTATAGGTTTTGGTGATCTTTTTATTTCTAAAACCAGAGGTAGCATGACAAAATCTTCTATGGTAATTAAGTTATAGCCTTTAAGGAAAACGTGTGGTAAATCATGTGAACACTGAGTCTAATCTGAGGGCAGCATATGAATCAGAAATGTGTAGGAACAAACGAGCACCATAAAGACAATGCAAAACATGCCTACAGAAAGCTAGGCAGACAGATAGCGAGGGCAGGATGAGAACAACAAACTTGATAGACAGCCAAGCACACTTTCTTACCAATGGCCTTGGTGTAGAAGTCGAATGCTTCAGAGTAGTCCTTCTTGACATAGTAAGCATTTCCCTGCTCTTTGTAGCCTTCAGCTTCCCTACAGATTCAACACAAACAAAAAAGTAAAGCTGTTATGTATAGGTTTTACACAGCCTCACCAGTAGTCATTTCAAACACACTAGCTTTATTACTGTGTTACAAATTCATATAACAGTGGTGCTGGGATAAAAAGTACAGTTCAGAATTAGATAAACACTGAATGCTATCGGTAGCCATCAACATAAAGCAAATCACCTTTTGAAAGCAACTTTCAAACAATTATATCAAATGTATTTTTTCACCAGTAGGTGGCGACAAGAGACTTAATGTACTTGTCATTGAATCATTCAAACAAGAGATTCATTCAAAAATGCTTATTCATCCAGTAAAGAAACAAGTCAAGTATTTATGAGTCATTGAATCAAACCAAGTTTTTTTTTATAATTTAGATTAGACATTTTAAACAGACTGCAGATATTAACAATTTGCCAGAACCTCCAGTAAAGTAAATTATGTTATTCTATTTAGTTGTCTCTTCAGAATCTGTTTTTAATTATTTAATATTATAATTATTAAATTATAATATTATTTTTAAAAAAATAATTAATATTTTAATTTATTGTAATTATGTATTTAAAAAAAAATAATAAAAAAGTGATTCTCAATTTATGCAGAAACTTGCAGCTCTACTTCAACCAGAAGGCCCTCTTTGTGTTGTGGGACATGTATGGCATAGGTCCTCAAAAAAAACAAAAAACCCCCAGAGGATCAGAAAACACTGCTGGCACATGCATATCACGTCACAAATCTAAGACCTCTGAAGAATGGGCTGCATTGTCAGGATGCTAGCATTAGAATACCTGCCTACACAGGAGTAACAAATACTACAACATTAACAGGGTGAGCGTCAGTCACCGTGTCTGTCTATTTAGTGAATACATCATGTTGTGAACTAAAGCAGTCTGGTGGAAGCGTACAAAGTCATATTAGACTGCCTGCTAAACATAAATCCTTCACTACCAACCAATGGTGTCCGTTTTAATTCAAAGACACCACAAAGATAGTATATAGTCAGGAGGGATAGGGTGGTTTCTAGGAAACAATGCAGGACAGCAGCATATGTTAAAAGAAGACTGGAGAACAAGTGTCACATTACCAGCTTTTACTACCTATACCAAAGTACAACTTTATAACAATATTCTGGAATATTCTCAGGGGAGGTCAACAGTCAAATCTACTGAAAGGGAAAATGGTCATTTACTCTCTTATGTTGTTCCAAACCTGTATGATTTTCTTTCTTCAGTTGAACACAAAGGAAGATAAATTGCAGAATGTCGGTAACCAGAGTTGATGGCCTTTGACTTCCAGGGTATTTTTTTTCTAGAAAGGAAGTCAATGGCTACCATCAAATGTCTGATCACCAACATTCTTCAAAATATCTTCTTTTGTGTTCAACAGAAGAAAGAAAGTCATACAGTTAGGTACAACTTGAGGGAGGGCGAGTACGTGATGACAGTTTTTTTTTTGGGTGAACTATCCCTTTAATAGCAGACCAATGTTCAACCTCACACTCTTCTCTGACAGACAGCAGCTGTAGAGATGTGTGCGGTCATGCAAATATAGTGCTTTATTCAGACCTACAGCATGATGACGTCACGTTCACACCCTCCAAATAATCTGAAAACCAAAACCAGGCTGGTGCTTTCTCGAATGGTGTAATGCCGTGAATCACTTGAAGAGCAGGTACATGAGCTTGACAAGAATTTAAGTCTTGAAACATAGGAGTTTCTTACACGTGCCCGTTCACTTTTTCAGTGGCCTTGGTTCCAGAAGTATTTTTTCACACAAGGATTTTAAAAAGATATTTGATAAAGAGTTAAATAAGCCATGAACCAAACCACCAGGTGAATTGCATTACAAACTTTGAGGCAAAGAGCTGCAATCCCATGAAACATTGTGAATCACATACTCCAATTAAACACAATGAATGATACAAAATAAATGCTTAAAAACAGTTCATCTATGGATAAAGTGAATAGGATTTTTACTTCCATAACCCAACAGGAAGAATTTTTACATTCATGAAGCCCAAATGGCAAATGAGTAATAATAGCACAAATTATTTAAATTTTCATGTCAAGTATATAAAGTTACTCAAGAACATCAACAGGTTTGCACTACAACATTAAAGTTTTGTGTGACTCGGTAATACTCTAAATACTGTTCGCATGAGGAAAGTTATGTACAAACACGAGGTTGACTTTCTCGAGCGCGTAACTTGAACCGATGAGCTGATAGTCAACGTACAAATTCACTTCATGCGTCCGTCAAGTCCATTGACACTTCAGGCAAACCGAAAGTTCCAGAAGTGAACGACTCGCTCTCATAAACGAGTGCTCATACACAATGCTTCGGTGTTCACATTAGTGTCAACACTAGAATGAATAAATATAATCGAAATTATACATAGATTTAAAGGGACAGTACACCCAAAATTACCAAAATATCGTTAATCAAAAGCAAAGCAGACGTAAGGCAGAATGTCAAGGAGTGTCGGCCTCTGTCACCATTCACTTTTTTAAAAAATAGAACGGTGCGTAATTCCGAATGCTTGAGTTTTGGGATTAACTGAACCTTTAAGAGATGCATTTTAAACAACTGCGAGTTCCTGACTAGGACAAAATTTTTACAAAAGCGTCAGAAGTAATGGCAACGTGAGTTACGATATGAGACCCGATATAATGACAGCACGTCATTTCCTCTGTAGACTCAGTCTTTTTGCAAGTGCATTTTTTTGTATTGTAGTCAACTAACTTACTCAAGATAGCATTCAACAACTATAAATGTTTCTAATACTCGAAAGAGGAATGTCATCGATGAACAATTCATCGATTCAGCTGTCATGTATGCGGGTTTAAGAGCGTCCGCATTGTGTTCTTAAGAGCATGATGATGTCACGTTGCCTTCAACCTAATTCTAACCCTAAAACTGTGTCACGGCGACCAGCACAGCTGTCGTAATAACACGATGCATGGCACCCTTGATCGTCGCTTTAAAAGGTCAAAGCTCATGAGAGATGTATAAGAATAACAGCAGGTTAAACGCAAGGCACCCCAACACTAAAAACAGCTGCCTGGCACACTAGGCCATGAACACCCCTTGATTTTCAAGTTATGCGGCAATCACGATCTCAGGGTCCTTATTCAACTGTATTTCCGATCGGAGCTTTCCTAAAATCCAGCTGCTGCACGGGCGGATCGGCCGGACTCTTATTAAAGGGATCGATCTTTTCGGATACCTCTCTAACTCCTCGTCGCTGGTCATGTCCATCTCTGGATCCGCGGACGAGTCGAAGTCAACAGTCGCCATTTTGCTGTAGAGAGGCGGAGAATGAGACGAGGCATGTGTGCCTTTCATACTGCCTTCAGCTCCGCCTTCCGCAGCCGTGCGCAATATGCCCATAGTAGGTCAACGGATACGAGATCCTTCCTAAAGAAAGTGTGGAGAAACATCTTTCAAACATCAATGTAAAAGTCCACTACGGTTTAACTCAAAGCATCTTGTCTAGTTTGGTAAACGGCGCAACGTAGGCCTATGTATTTTTTAAAAACGTACTCGGACAATTACACAGGTTTAAAACTATAAAGCTGCAAACATTTTTCTCTCTTAAGTGTGTAATAACTAAGCCTTGAAGTATTTATTTATTATAGTATTTATATTTATTTATTATAGTATTTATTTAAACATACCTTCTGGTGATTTTTACAGAGAGGATTGTTCCTCCGACTGCAATATAGTTCGCTCGGTCGTAGTGCGTTATTACACCAGTAGATGGCGACAAATGACCGCATTTTCGATTTACAAGTAAAGCCAGGAGGAGGTATAGAAAAGATAGAAATAAACACAAGAAAGGTTAAATAAAAATATATATCATTCACGACAGAAACATGCCTCACTGACATCCTTTATTAAAAATGTAATTCAATCAGAGTTCGTTGTGTAGATCCAATCAATGCTTCTTCACAAGCTGATATGGCCATGACTGTATGAGCTGTCATAATTTATTGCATGGGCCAGATAATGAATTTGATCTATTGTTGACAAAGAAAAATGTGACAGGTTCATGAAAACAATATAAGGAATGTTTTGATGATACATTAGCCTACATGTTTTCCATTTTATATTTTCATAAATTTGTTTATAGTGTTTTTAAAAGAAGCCTATATAAGCCTATCCATTTGCTTATGTGTTTTTTCCTTGTCTGTGTTTTCCCTTGTTTGTTTTGAATCAATGCTCTTTAATATTCCAATGAAAGTGTTTGTACAAATATGTTTTTGTCCATATTTGACCTATACCTAATGAATTTTGCATATCAACTTATAATATGCATCAATATACCTGTGGTGGGATTCATGTCTCAAGTATTACTTTGTTCTGTTGAAACCTATTTTTTTTAGTCTAACTTTATGGTTGGAACATGCCAAGTTTCACCTATTTTATGCAGGACCAAGCTTGACAGAGAGGAAGAAATGTGATGTAGCAGGGCATAATTTTAACCTATTCACCTTAACCTATTCACCTATTTCCTTTTCCTGTTATTAGATAATTTATTTTTATCTGTTATTGAAAATATGAAATATGTGGTTATGGTTATAGCCATTATTCGGCATGTATTGCTGTCCTCCCGACAGAAGAGGGCACACTGCAGCCCAACGGAATTGGTGTCAAATTTCGTCGAAAACCGACGTCTGGGAAATAAACAGGAAGAGAGTAGGCTACAGTGAGTTCAGCCTTTCTTTAAACGTTTACTTTGGTAGCACATCAGTTCAATAAGGTCATTCTCCCAATTATCTTGTTTTAACAGAGTTCTACCTTTTACTCTACTTTATTTTTATATTTGAATGAAGACAGAGCATTTGTAAGTCATCATGGGCAAGAGCTGCAAGGTGGTGGTGTGTGGCCAGGGGTCGGTGGGAAAAACTGCAGTTCTGGAGCAGTTACTGTACGCCAACCATGTTGCAGGTGAGTGTTTTGACAGCTACCACCTACCGAACATTACCTTACTGTAGTTTCTCAAAATCATGACAGATTCACATAATACCCGCTTGACAGGTTCAGAGACCATGGAAACACTGGAGGACATTTACATCGGGTCCGTGGAAACGGACCGCGGCTCCCGAGAGCAGCTGCGGTTCTACGACACGCGCGGGCTGCGTGACGGTCAGGAGTTCCCACGGCACTATTTCACTTTCGCGGATGGGTTCGTGCTCGTCTACAGCATCGACAGCAAAGAATCGTTTAAACGCGTAGAGGCACTGAAGAAAGAGATCGACCGCTGCCGTGATAAAAAAGAAGTTTGTGTGCTTGTCTTGTTGTATACCCTATCCTTCAAAAGTTTGGGGTCTGTATGCATTTGCTTTTTAAATATTACTTCTTCTATTCAGCCAATTCAAATGATCAAAAGTGACAGTGAGGGCATACATTTTTATTTCAAATAAATGCCTATCTTTTGAATTTTGTTGTAAAAACAAATCTTGGGAAAAATGTACCACAGTTTCCACAAAAATTTATGAACTGTTTTCAACATTTAATAATAAGAAATGTTTATTAGACGTCTGAAGGATCACGTGACACTGAAGACTGAAGTAACGATGCTGAAAATACTGGAATAAATTATGCTTTACAATATATTCAAATAGAAAACTTTTTTTTTATTTTTTTTCTTTATCAAATAAATGCAGGCTTGGTGAGCAGAAAAGACATCTTTCAATTCTTACTGACTCCAAACTTTTGAACCATCATGTTTATATAGCAAAATTCTGTTTTTAGAAAATTATTATTATTTTTTTTTAAGATAACATGAAATAGATGCTGACATAGTCAACACATGCTATTAGAGAAGCTCTAATTAAACGTCAAGTTTGGCCCTTCAAAACCATTTCATCCATAACAAGAATTTCGTTTTTTTTTTTTTTAAAGTGTAATAATATTTCACAATAATACTTGTGTTTTTGTTCTAGAAATGTAGCAGTAATCTTTTAAATTGTATTTCATGGCTGAAAAAAAGCTTCCATATTAAAGGGCTCCAATAATTTTCATAGATTTTTTAAGTTAAAAAGCTTTTACTAAAGACATTGTCTTTCGGTCTCCTAGGTGACTATTGTGGTTGTGGGTAATAAGTTGGACCTGCAGGATCAGAGGAGAGTGGACAGCGAGGCGGCTCAACAGTGGGCACGGCAGGAGAAGATCAGGCTGTGGGAGGTTTCTGTGACCGACAGACGAACGCTCATTGAGCCCTTTGTCCATCTGGCCAGCAAAATGACTCAACCTCAGAGCAAATCCACCTTCCCACTCAGCCGCAACAAGAACAAGGGCAGTGGATCCCTGGACAGTTAAAGATCAAGGAGGTGGCAATAAAGCTGGCAGGCAGAATAATGTAACGATCATGTGAGGTAAATCTCTTAAGAACAAGACACTCAATTTTATAACTTTGGAACATTTTAACTTGGAGTGCCATTATAAGCTGTAGGTGTTCAGCACACTGTATAAAGTTACTGCTTTAATGAAGTTTTATATTATTAAAAAAAACAGAGTTCATATGTTGCTGTGCGATTATTTATGTCATGCTTATCTTAAAATGATTGACTAAAACAAAATACTTTTTACACTGAAAAATATATACCTCTACATTACAAAAAATGTTACATCCTATGTGAAAGCAGCTGGATAATTGGTCTTGTTCAATAAGATTTTAATGATATTTGAGCTATGATGACTGCTATTTTTGTGACATCAATTTGACAGATGAATGTCCTTATTTAATGCATACTGGATGGATATTTTACCTATTTTGTGAGACAACACATTCCTGTTTCTTAATGTTTACTGATTTATTCCATAAGTAAGTCTCCACAAGTGAAATTGTATCCATATGTGTTTGATTGTTTATGAGTGAGACAATTACAGTATCACCACTGTGCCATTGTATTTTTTGCCCTATTGACATTGAATTTTTTGAGGAAGGTCATATCGGAAAATGTTCGCTTTCAGTTGAAACTATTTAGTGTGTTTTTACTTGGAAAAAAGGCTGAAATTGCTTTCAAATACATTTTTTACATGTTTGTTTAAAAGCATCATAAAGCATTTTTGTCTGAAAACAAATACTGTATGTGCAGATTTTCAAACATTTCAATAAAGATGCTTACCTGGAATTGTTTACTGCTCATGAATCCTTTCTAATTAGAGTTGAACGTACACAATGGACAAAAATGTAGTCCTGTAAAGCACAGATACATAGTTCAGAGCCTGTCTTTTAACAGCACCGCCATTACGACTGAATAAACCAGACATAACGGCAGTCTCTCAATCTTTAGCAGGAGTAAACGGGAGAATTGGTTTTATTTGCCCTTTATCTATCTTTTTATGGAGTTGATATTTCATTTCGTTCATGGCTAGATCTGCAGTGACCTTATAATAGAGGGCTCTTCTACACTTCTGCTAGGGAAAGAGAGAGAGAGTGAGTGTGTGAACAATGTCTGAATTTAATGCTTGCTCTACCCTTCACTTAACGAGGCTTGCATCAGTGTGCATCAATAGAGTTTACAATGCACCGATCAAAGATTTCGCATTATGCAAATTAACCAATTTCAAACTTCACACAACATACATAGCGTTTCAGAAAAGTCACTTTCTCATAAGGGCTGGGAACTTTAAAAGTTGCATGCTTTACAATCAATTAGCTGTAGAATGACAAATGTTTTGAACGTACATTTAAAAAAAAACAAATAAAAAATGGATCAAACTATTTGAAACTGGACAAAATATACTGCAGGCAAGATGTTTGATATCATTTTTAAATACACTGCATGTTAACTGTTTTCTTTTCGTCCTTTCATTAATCTGACTTTACAAGTGTGCTGTCAGAGTTTTCGTTTAAGATCCAAGAGTTCTCGCTTGCCTTTCTGGCACGAATCCCTATGGAATTAGATTTGTGCCAAAATGAAAATCTAATTCCATAAATGTACTGACATTAAAATGAGCAAAAAGTAGGCTACTAGCGGGATGTGAAGGAGGAGGAGGGTTAGTATAGTAGCTACAATAGGCCTATACAACTATTTCTTTTTTTAAAATCATTTTTTTAAATGATTTTTTTATTACATGAATACTATTTAATATTAAGTGAAACCTTTATTTGTATTATTGGGTATAACACAATTTTTTTAAAAAAAAATCATTATGTCACAATTTAAAAAAAAAATCATTATATATATATATATATATATATATATATATATATATATATATAATTATTATTATTTTTTTTTTAAATTGTTCATACCTGAATCTTGTAGTCCATGCCAATTAAGTTCCAGTACCAGTAACAATCTAAATATGCAAGTAAATAGTGCAATCATTTCTATTAGTAGCTTCAAAGTAGCAAATGTAAAATGTTTTATGAATGTAAAGGTTTAAATGACCTACCATAGTTTGTACTTATATAAAAAACTTATATAAAACATATATAAAACGATTTGGGTGCACCATTCAGTCCCATAGACAGTTAAAGGGCCAGTCCCCACTTCAATCCTCTTGCTACTCTCATCATAATCACAAGATGGCACATGATTGTTACAGTTGAGGCGAACGATTGCAATGAGAAAGTGTGCTTTTGTGTAATGTTTCTTATAACAGGTAACAGACTTTTGCCTAGTGTAGTGGGCCCGAGTTTATACAAAACCGAGAAGTTTCGACATGTTTGTTATTAGAAAGCAAGACTTCATGATACGCTGTCACCCTCTCGTCAATAACCAGGAGTCCCATAAGCCCTCAAAAGAACAGCCAGAGCACTGAGGTGGAAGATCTAATCGATTTATTTCTCTCTCTCATTCTCTGCTTTATTTCGTTTTTTTTAACGCATTCACACACACCCTATACAGAGAAATAGCAAACGTCAGAAAACCAAGACGAAAAATCCTATGAAAATACGTTTCCCTTTGTGTCATCTGCAGGTCAGATTAATGTTAGATCAGTCACAGACAGAAATGTATTGAGCACAAAGAACACATACCATATAGAACGTCTGTCAATATTTAAAATATGCAATACTGGCCATGTCCCTATTTAGTATTACTGAAATCTTATCTTCTTTGTTCATGCCTAAGAAACATCTAGCTGGATTGGACACAATTCACATGTTTTTGCAGGTCACACGCACACATGCACGTTTTCACACGAGGCTCCATGGTCTTTAAACACATTGATGGGAGAAAATGTTTGTGTGCTTTTTGATCATGTGACAGTTTTGCTGTCTTGGGTGTGCAGTGATTATAAAAGCAAACAAACAAACAAACAAAAGACATACAACCTTCAATTTGGCATTTAGTCATTAATGAGAATATATATTTTGGCACAAGGCAGGCAAACTAGTGCAGGAAGTAAAAGGGAGTGTGATTTGAATAGTAAAATTAGCCCTGAACCAACACGGAAGAAATGGAAAATGCCATCCACTGTCTCGTCACTGCTGGCAACGGGTGATTCAATGACTGTCCTGTGACAAACAGATTCCATCGGCGTATAATAAACAGAGGGAAATGTCAAATCGAGCTTTCCAATGTCCTTCAGATCGGCAATAGAAACACTGTCCACCCTACATCATTGAGAGCACGCTCACAACAGTAAGTGACAGGGGGAAGAAACATACTCTAAAGATAGAGAGAGAGAAAGAAATGGAATCATCTTCTGTTTTCATAAAAAGGTTTCCGTCATTATTGCTTAAAGATTGAATTTCACTGAACTGAAAAAAACAAAAACAACAACAACAACTACCATGAATATATTTTGGAACTGTTCCTTTTGGACAACATATGAAATCATCCGTTAGAGACCATCACAGTCTTAAATGATCATAACCAGCCAAATCTGCTGTATGGACCTCATAAGGACAACACAACTAGGAATGGTGCAGTTACGTCTTCTTGTGCATGAAGGTATCCACTGAAGGACCCCTACTGGTCTTTCAATGGAACTTATGGAGATCAGTTTGACGTTCAGGAGTTATCAAAACACACGCACACACAAATAGGAGAATTTGATCCAAGCAAAGTCCTTGTTCGAAAGTGTCCTCAGAAAAAAAACAACAAAAAACAGAATTTGTCCATGTTTTGCCTCTTGTAGTGTCAATATGGCTGTTGTTAGTTAGCTCTGTTCAAGGCCCCAGGCTTCATTCCCGAAATGGCAAAACGTCCTCTGAAAAGCAAGAGCCCTGAGGGGGCGTGAGACTCACCCATGGCTCTGATGCCTTGTCTGGGTGTTCGAGTCTCAGCCCGTTTTTTAAGCAATATTTCTCATATTCCATCGCCTTCTTTCTCTTGCGTGTGATTCAAAGCACTTTGATTTACGATTTTGACTTAAAAACTACTTAATCTTATCTACTTTGCAATAGGATTATCTCCTTATTTCAGTATGCACGTCTCTGCAGAATGGCGACAAAAAGTAATAACTTCATCAAGTAAAGATCGTTCTTATTATCACATTAATTACAATATCCAGATAAAGAATCTACTTTAGACATCTCATAAAATTCTACATATTTACTCTAATTGTATATATTATAAATGTTAAAGGACAAGTTCGGGATTTTACACTTAAAGCCCTGTTTCAAGATCGTTTCTGATGATATGGAACGGTTAAGATTGAAATTTGGAGAAATTTCAGTGTCTGTGGTTGCACCCCCACACCTCCAAAATGGTTGCATAGGTGCACTGGAACAATACTTCATAAAACGCATTAAACTTTAGTTTACAAAGACGTGAAACTCACCGGAGTGTTCGCTGATATGCTCACACAAAAATTGCCGCAAAAGCTTTCCAAAAGGTTTTATCGTAGTTTTTGTCCCAAGTCAAGTAAATGGAGTAAAAACTATGATAAAAACAATCTTAAAACAGGACTTTAAGTATAAAATACCGAACTTATCCTTTAATGATTCACTTTTAAAAGCTGTATTCATAAAATATTTACAAAAAGCTCTTTATGCTAGGGCATGTTTTTTTTTTTAAAAAAAATCAGACAGATGAAAAATGGCTCGATTGAAACAACATTGACTTAACAGCAACATCTAATTCTACAGGTCTGGAGTCAGCTGATCAATCCATCCAAAACCATCAGATGACACCAATTTGGGGCAAAGCGATGTGAATGTGCAATCTGACTGGAACAGTTGTATACTTGTCAAGGGTAAGATTAATATATTTGAAATTGAATACGAAGCTATGCAAGCGTAATCTTAAAATACTCCCGCACCCTCCTTTTAACAGTACGGATAGTGTGTATTCACTAACTACCATTATAGTCATTATGTTTTTGGCAATGGCTCCTCTGTGCAACTAAATCATTGACGCTTCCAGAATCGAAAATGTTGTTCTGATTAAAATCAAAAGAGTAATGAATTGATGACACACACACGCACAAGCAAATCACATTGTGAGGGTTTAGATCTTAAGATGGGACGCAGACAGATTTTTGACAGGCGTACTGACCTTTGTAAGCCCGTAATAAGGAAATACTGAGAACAAAATACGCAGACATTAAAGGCCACGTCAAACTGTGACTGAACTGTAATCATCTCATCTAAGATCGTATGTGTGTGTGTGCGTGTGTAATCTCAAATCACCTAATCTATGCATCAACACCGAGAAAATTTCGACACTGATTAGGAGCGGGTGTGTGTTGCCATGCTACCAAATTGTCACCTTCGTCTATTAGACTGGCACTCTGTGTTACTCTGTGATTAACCATGACAGAAAGCCTTAGCATCTGTTAACTGACAGACCAACGAGGTTTATATTTGTAACAAAAGTCGGTCAGGATGAGGTTACTCGAAATGCATGTGAATACACAGACCGACCGCAACGTATCCACGTGGAACGACATGAAATAGACTAATGACAATTGAAAATACTTTTTCAAAAAAGCATCAAGTAAAGGGATGTTTGCATTTCCTCACTAAACACACAGCTAGCGCAGTTATAGGTCTCTAAAATTGGCTTTCCTCTAATAAATAATTGAATAAAAACCTGATTAATATCTGTATAATGATAAATATCTCATAAAGCAAAGCTAAATATCTTTCTTATAGCTCTTTCACTCTTTTATCAGTTACGCCCTGTCAATCAAGCATTCATCTGCATAGTGCATGGTGTTAGCAATGAGGCCCCTCCCATACACCATATATGGTCTTGCTCTCTCTCTTTCTATCTCTCTCTATCTCTCTCACACACTCTCTCTCTCCCTTTGCTGCATAGTTCAAGAGTGACACTCTCAGAGTCACAGTCTTTGAGGAGGATAGGGAACACTATGGTGTTTATATACTCGTGTATACAGCGTGGAGAGAGTGGGAGCACGAAGTTTGCACAGAGACCGTCAGTACTGAGATTGGTTCGTAAGACTAAATCATGTGAATATGCACCCTTGTTGAAAGAGAGCGTGTCTATTTTGTTTATGGGCGATCAATAAGGAGAAAATATAATGGGAGTGTGTGTGGCTCTCAGAGGTCCGGGAGCTGGCCTAAAGAGCGCAGGGCCGAGGATCGGCGTCTGAATGAAAGTAGTGCCCGGTGGGTGTCGCAGTGCAAGCGGATTGGTCGCGACTGTGCACAGGGTGGGCGGAGTCATGTGGGTGGGCAGGAAGCTGGCGGTCAAATTTTTAGCCAATTGCTTCTGTAGAACCAGTTTAGTCTGAGAGAGAGAGAGAGAGAGAGAGAGAGAGAGAGAGAGAGAGAGAGAGAGAGAGAGAGAGAAAGAGAGAGAGGAAGAATGAATCATAATACAAACAATTTAATATCACAAAGCTTTTTTCAAAGTTGCAGTGCATAATTTCTATGCCACTAGCTCTGAGATTTTCAAGCTTTTTGACACGAAGGCCCTCCCCAAAACTATTGTTATTACCAGTTATATCATATCTAATCAACAAAGTTTTAAAAATGGCTTCTTCTTTTATTTTTGAGGGAGAAAAACATAATGTAAGGAATAGCTGTGCACTAAATGATTTTAATGCACGACATGGAGGAAAAGACCCACCTTACACGAAACACGATCTCTGATTTCGGTGTGTGCGAGTGATGTTTGTGTGTGTGCTTCAATGTAAATATATAATACGGTAATTAAGCTACCTGTGCATTAAACAGTTTTAATGCACAACTTCCAGCCAATCAGGATTAAGCATTCAGTTCAGACAGACCATGATATAAATCATTTTATACGTTTTTAGCCTTTATAATTTGGATTAATAAATTGAACTAATAAAATATTAAAATAATGTTTTATTTTTTGTCATCCTGCGACTCCCTTTGCTGCACCATACAGAATGACTGTTTTCAAACAAGTTTCAAATCCCCTTTAAAGGGATACTCCACTTTTTTTGGAAATAGGCTCATTTTACCACTCCCCCAGAGTTAAACAGTTGAGTTGTACCGTTGTACCGTTTTCAAATGTATTCAGCCGATTTTTGGATATTTAGAAGAATATCAATAACCAGACAGTTTCTGGTCTCATTGACTTCCATAGTATATTTTTTTTCCTACCATGGAAGTCAATGAGACCAGAAACTGTCTGGTTATTGATATTCTTCTAAATCTCCAAAAAATCAGCTAGGTACATTTGAAAACGGTAAAACTCAACTGTTTAACTCTTAACCACTGTTTAAGAGTGGTAAAATGAGCCTATTTCCAAAAAAATGGAGTATCCCTTTAACATTTAGTCCTGACCCAAACAAAGTCAAGCAATTGGTTGATCTAATGTTGTGATATGCACATAAATTATACACTATATTTTTAAGAGAGTCTAACCATGGACTGTTAGTTGGCTTTAAGTTGTGTCACTAACCTGTGAGGACAGAGAGGAAAAATTGCATTGGCTGATAACTTTCTTCATCGCAGACATTGCACCACTCGCGTATCCGTTCCATCTGACACCCTGCTGCAAAAGATCAGGAGAGATGAGCTGTTATAACACAGTGTGTGTGTGAGTAGAATACTTAAAAATAATTTTAATTATGCAAAATCACTCCTTGTATCAGGATGAGCCTGTTTGCCGGCATCCTCCCCTCAGTCACTTCCCCCCCTTCCCATGCATGCTTATTATCATATCCTGTCAATCATCATCAGTTCTATTGTTTGAAATTAAGTCTAGGATTTAATATGTTTTTTACTACATCAGTATATGAGACTATACTGTTATTTGACTTTTTTTAAACTGCTCAGTGCTGATATGCTGAATATGATTATTTCATTTATATTGATGCATTTGTCAGATGCTGTTATCCAAAATGACTTACACTGCATTCAATATATACATTTTGCATTCCCTTGGAATCAAACCCATGACTTTGATGTAGTTTGCATCATGCTCTACTGTTTTTAGCCACAGGAACGCATAGCCCCAGCGAGCAATAGCTGTTATTTCACCATCTTGGTGAACCATAGACCCGATATGAGTAACCCACTTCTAGCCAAAATAACCTCAAATTTGGTCGTTATTGCCAAAATAACTTGCTAAGTGTATGATATTTCATAATGTAAGCAAAGTCAATAGTGATTACAAGGTGTGACTTGTCTATTCTTGGGTTAGACGTCAATTAAATTTTCACTGACAGCCCAAATTTTGCTTTGTTTTAGCCTAGACGTCAGGGCTGTGATTGGATGGCTATTAGATGTCTTTTAAAATGCAAAATTGCTTGTAATCTACAGACGTGTCTTGAGTGTAAGTGCATGTTTATGTGTGTGTGCTCACCGATGCTGCTGAGGTAGGCTGGCTCTTGGTGTGAGGGTTGAACTTGGGCTTCGGAGGTTTCCCAGCCAGTCTATCCTTGTGCCTTCGGCTGTTCATGTGCTGAACAAATACAGAAATAAATGTGTATTTTTAGTGGTGCATTTTCAAGCCTGATTTTTTTGCTAATAAACAAAATAAGTGCAGCTTTTCCTATTTCTCTAAAAAAATCTTTAACTTTTTAGTACCTTTCACCTCTTTCCTTCCCCTTTCTTTTTTTAACAGGCTTCATTTTACTTACTTTACACTTCAGAGACGGCTTAAGGCAAGCATGAAATACCATTAAATGTCATGTTATTCAGGCCTGAGAGGACAACAGGCCATCAACTACACACACTGCACTTTAGATCTTCGTATCTTCTAATCTATCCTCTACACTAACCCTACCCCCGAACCTACCCATCACAGAAAACTTTCCTTTTTTTTAAATCTTTACATTTAAAAAAAAAATCACTTAGTATGATTTATAAGCTTTTTCACTCATGGGGAGTCGCTCACCAGCACAACAAAAAAATATGCGCCGCATGCAGTGTGAAACTGCCGTTAGATACATGCCATTGTGTACGTTACACAAAGTCTAATTTCTGTCGCTCCACATACGTCATCTGGTATACTTGAAACGATTGGTTATGAGCTACGACGTACAGGCGCATTTGATAGACATAGACTATAATATAGTCTATATATGATAGACTATAATAACCCCCATTAACCGGCTCTGGGCATTCGTAAACCACGCCTCAAATACGAGAAAATGAATGTGGTTCCTAGACCCAATTAGCTTTAAACTGTGTTTAACTAAATATGTCTGTTAATAGTGTAGATCGCCAGCAGCTGTTCTGTCAACTTCTAGAAGAAAGTAATTTCTGACTGGATCAAATAACAACCCTGCAATGTAGCTATCTGATACTCAAAACACAGCTAGTTACATTGTCCTTATAATAGAGAATAACACAGTCTCATCCCAAAAAGTCATATAACTGACGTTTTGGGGCGTCTTTTGACCATACGTCAATATTAGCCTTTTTAGGGCCCCTTTAAACGTCGCTAGATGGCGATCCCGGGCCGTCATACAACTGACGCTTTACCTTTAACGTCAGTTAGGTGACGGGTTAGGTTTAGGGTTAGGTTTAGGTATGGGGTAGAGTTAGGATCCCATAACCTCATCTACCAACGTTTAAGGGGGCCCTAAAAAGGCAAATATTGACGTATGGTCAAAAGACGTCCCAAAAACATCAGTTATATGACGTCTTGGGGTGAGACCGGGTTGTAGAGAACACACAAAATGTGAACATGCATCTGTGTACATTTGTTTTGTTACCTGGCTGAGTTGAGTCTCAGAGTTAACATGGATCTCGCAAACTTCACAGTAGAAGTTCTTGCTGGCCACGCCCACGCTTCCCTTGCTGGCCAATCGCTTGCTTTTACATGAGGTGCGGGATGACATTGCCTTCCCTCGTCTTCGGGGCAACACACTCTGTCCATCCATCATTAGCTTATGCTTGGTGCCTTTGACATGTGGAAAGGTGAAGGAATTCACAAGATGATGGTTACTTATTTTGCACAAATTGGGGTGAATTTATGGAATTATGTTGAAAATGAAAATGTGTAAAACAATTTAGGTAAATGTATGCAACAAAGGTGTTTAACAATTAATGATAATAATAATGTTTAATTTATATATTGCCTTCTGGACCTTAAGGATGCTTCACAAATGCGATGGGTTATTCCAAATGATTATATGCATGTTTAACCGGAGCTAATTTGGGTGGGTTTGTCCCACCCCCAATGTCTTTTTTTTTACGGCCCTGACGAGAACATCGATCTCCTCGGTTATGAACCGATTCTGAAGCGCGCCTTTTAAATAATAGAATTGCGTCATGGAACAAGCGCACCTCGTTCATCATGCTCTTAAAGGGAACGTGGTATGACGCTCTTATTCGTTTGTTTCCCGTTACACCCAGACCACACCTATGAATAATGAAGCTACTTCAACAGCGCCAGGATCCGCCCACAAAGTTATTTGTGCTTTGCGCAAGACACTTGGGTTTTAGGTCTTTAAAATAGGGCCCATTATGACTGATTATAATCGGCGAACAAAAAAGGTATGGATTGAGGTACTTGTCCTAAATGTCAGGGGGAGTGAGTTCCATAGCTAAGGTGCCAGAACAGAAAAAGACCTGCCACGCATTGATGATGATAGGCGAAATCTGGGGACAGAGTAGTTTACACCCAGGCGATCGGAGTGATCGAGAGGAAATATAGGGAGAGAGTAAGTCAGAAAGATAAGAGGGAGCAAGACCATTGAGTGGCTTAAAGGTAAGCATATTAATTTTGTAATAAGGGATGACACGGGTTAAATAAGTGGAGGTTAAATAAGATGGAAGTAATATGAGCAGATTGTTTAGAGTAAGTTAATATTCGCAGCAGAACTTTGAATATATTGCAAGTGGGTGAGTGTGCTGGTAGTCCAAAAAAAAAAAAAAACTCACAGTAGTCAATGTGAGATGTAATAAATGCATGTTATAATGATTCAGCATCTTTTGAGCTGACGTAGGGATGAAGTTGGCCGATACGGTGAAGTTGGAAGAAAGCTGTTTTGGAGAGTTTGCTAATAGGCATCTAGGCATCATACCCAAATTTCTGATTGTGGCAGATGGAAAAAAAGTGTATGCATCAAGGTCAAACCTAGGAACATTGGTTATATTTTTTGCCTAGCAATTAAGATTTTAGTTTTGCTCAAGTTGGAGTTTAGCCAGTCCTTCAATTTATTAAAACATCAATTGTGTCAATAATTATGTTTATTGTTTAATGAAAACGGATTTTCTCAGATTTTTCTCAGAATTTTCTCAGAAATTATTATTTATTACATTATTATACTTTTTTATTAGGTGATGAAATATTAATGCAGTATGATGAAAATGTGTGTTCAATTATTCTGTATATATTTAGTTTATGGGGTAGATTTAGGAGTTTACAGACAAAATACACAAACATTAAAAGGTTTGGGGTCAGTAAGACTTTTCAAAGACTATTATGCTCACCGAGGCTGCATTTATTCTAATACAATTTAAAATGTCATTTATTCCTGTGATGCAACACTGAATTTTCAGCATCATTACTCCAGAGTCACATGATCCTAATATGATGATTTGACATTATGATATTATATGTCTTTACTGTCACAATTCAATACATCCTCGCTGAAAATACTTACTAACCCCAGTAGTGAAAACAGTAAAGTGTAAATAAATAAAGGTATGCACCACTGTTGTGAGCTTCCATCTGATTGGTAGAATTGACGGTGACTTTGCAGATGGGGCAATGCAGATGTTGCTTGGCCGTTTTTTTAGGGTCTTTCTCTGCCTGTGTGTCCCCTGTAGGGCTGTCCTGCTGAGCGACCGTCTCACTGGTGGCACCGGCAGGATCCAGCAGTCCGTCTGGGTGCTGGGAGTGAGGGGAGGAGACCGACAGGTCTGCAGACGACACTTCTGATATAGGTGTCAGGACCACTGAACTAGAATGAGCATCATCCACTCTGGCGACAGGGTCCGAGTCACAGATTGCAGCTTAAGAGAGAGAGAAAGAACGTCAGATTGCTGTTCCCCTTTATAATTGTACATATCTGCAGGAATGTTTATGGATAAATGAGTTTTATTCTTTTTAAGTTTTTGGTTTTAAAGAGACAGTTGACCCACATAAAACTGTAAAAAATGATGTCCTCCTTTGCCCACGTTGTTCCAATCATGTAAGACTTTCATGTATGGAACAGAAAACATCTCTTCGATATAACTGTTATAACAATATTATATTATATTATATTAGTCATACACTACAGCTCAAGGTTGAATCAATCTGTTTCGAAAATGAATCCTTCAGACTGATTTTGTGAACGAGAGCAAGCATTCATTAAAATGAGGAACTCAAAATATAACTTCACAAATGGGATATGGTTACATCAATACATCAACATGAACTATTATTTTCTATTGGCAATTAATGGTTTTAGATGACTTGGAAAATGGTGTACATCATATGGACCAGTTTTGTGGTACTGTTTTCATTTTCATTTCACCTCCATTACATTAAAAAACAATGAGATTAATATTTTTTAGGTTAACAGTTTTAAAAAGCAAGTACAACCAATGAACTTCTATAATGAGATGAATGTGAATACTAAAACGGTAGCTCTCTTGCGATTTTAGAGCACCATGATTTGAAATGTGTAACAAACAGGCATACACAAAGAACACAACAGACCATTTGGGAGGCATCTGTAAACTAGATGTGTGTATGCGTGTTATTTTACATATTAGCTGAAAATCTATATAACAACCAGTAAGTGCAGGCAGTGAGCCAGCGGCAGAGCACCATTATTCAGCATAAAAATATCCTTTCCGCCCAAACATCTGAATGTCTGCGAGCAGTAATTTAGCTGTGGGCTAGTATCCAAATTGGCAAAAATTTTCAGCGCACAGGAACACAAACATAAATACAGACACTTTCAGACAGACTGTTTTTGGCCATGCGACATTACTGAGGCTGAGCTTTTATAGGCCGGTGCTCATGTGTTGAACTTCAGAGAACTGGCTTTGAAAATGCAGTGTCATGTCCTTCTATTTGATCTGTTGAAAAATAAGATAAGGGCCATAGCAGCCTGTGCAGTGAGGAATCAAATGAGGTGCTCTCACAGTTTCACTAAGCACACAGAACCATTTTAAACCCCTCTATTAACTTGATAAAACAAATAATATACAAATAATATCCCTGACAAAAGAGCTAATAGTCATTCATTTAAGCCATTATTCGAATAATCGCATGTTTATGATATTAATTTAATTACTTACATCTATAGCTGGGGTTTGCACCTGTTTTAGGGTTGAGAAAGAATATTATATGTAAAAATTAGGGCTGTCAAACGATTAATCGCGATTAATTGCATCCAAAATAAAAGTTTGTGTTTACATAATATATGTGGGTGCACTGTGTATAATTATTTCATATAAATAGATACACACACAGGCTTGTATATATTTAAGTAATATTTTCATGTATATACTGTATATAGATTTATATATAATTTATATTATATATAAATATAAATATTTTATATATAAATAATATTTTTTTCTTAAATATACACGCATGAGGGTGTATTTATATATATACAAAATAATTATACACAGTGCACCCATATACATTATGTAAACACAAACTTTTATTTTGGATGCGATTAATCGCGATTAATCGTTTGACAGCCCTAGTAAAAATGCTAACATTGTTCTACAATGCAGAGAAATACCAAACCATAATATTGAGCCTTTAATGACTACTGTGGTCTTTACAAATTATGGTACTCTACAAATATTCAATTAAAAAAAATAAAATTGTTGCTTTGGATAAAAGCTTCTGTTGAATGCAGAAATGTAAATTGCCAATTAGGCAAAGGCCTGCATGGACAGGAGGATATGACATGCTTTCATCCTCAAGGAAAAAGGTAAAAGAAAATATGACTACACTAAACACAGGCGAGGAGGAGGAACAACATGGTTTGTCCTGATCACAATGTGTTTTCTGAAGTCAATTATTGGCTATTGCTAGCATGATAAATACCACAGAAAATCAAGAGATATTTAAAAACCAAACACTAAAACTAACAAACCTGTTAAGTTTTTATTTAGGTTTCATTCAATAGACAATTTTTTATATGAAAACCTGAAAAACTGGGTCCTGTAGCAAAACCACAGAACAAAATGGTGATAAATAACACATTAGCGATGTCTTTAGCATATGCACTATAGCCATTCCAGATGCCAGTAACGTCTGTGTGACAGCCTTGTCATAAATCCAACACCTCTCCTAGCAGGCCTGCCTCCTACGTGACATGTACAGTAATGGGTGTTTGTGAATGTATGACCCATCAGAGAGTGCAGCACTGACCTTTACGAGCACTGTAGGAGTCCTAATGCCTTAGTTTTGCTGAGTAATTTAACACAGGATTTAAACACGTGAAAACAGGTATGTGTGAGTTGTGGCCCATAAGGCCTTTTTTATCACACTCGGTTGCATGATATGTGCACAGATCTGTTGAATTCTCCCACCTGGGGAATCAGATAGATTCATCCTTCTGTGTCTCATTGAGATTTAGATTAGACCAATTCCCCTAAAAGGAGGTTCCTGAGGGGATGCAGAGGAGGAATGTGAGGAAAACAAAGCATTGAATGGAAGGTTGTGTGTGAGCACGTGTGTGGGAGTTTTGCCTTCACACCTGAAAAATGTGCGAAAGTTAATGAAATGGAGAGAATTGCCTTGGGTAACACTCTGTGCCCATCTCTCGTTGGAGCGTGTGTGTGTGTGTCTTGCAGTGCGGCTTGTACAAATGATCTTCAAAGACTAATGTGATCTGAGTCACTCTTTTTAAATCGTTTCCGTTTTGGACATCTCCATCTTCGCAAAGAGATGTGCAACATGAAACAGACGGGGACAGATGTGGAAGAATGGAGTGACGGATGGCGAAGAGAACAGGATAGAGCATGATGACTATATTTAACTCTCTCTTTGTAACAAATTCAGCAAATGTAAAATACTGCACTTGTTCATACTACATCAGCAAGCTAATGATGAAAACGATCTGTGAAATCTGACAGAGAGAGCATTTTAAAGAGCTTCAACAGCGGCTATAAAATGGACCCCTTCTTCTAGAAAATTCCAGAACCACCCTCCCATCCTCCCTTTCCATTTCAGGCATCTCATGGCTGTTAATAACAGCTGACATGCTTGTAGAGTCGTGATTGGCCCCTGCAGCTGCGAGCTTAATGATTGAACACTGCTAATTTCATCAGGCAATCAGCTCAATTTGTGTGTGTGTGTGTGCGCGCGTTAGCATAAGAGCATTTCAAAATCCACTGAATGATTATCTCTCGTATATGTGAATGTGAGTGTGACGGCACTGGGTTTAAGAGTGTGTGCTATCTGTTAAATGAGAGCGTTAAACCATCAGTGAGTAAAATTAAACATTGCAACTGACTGATGCACATATGCTGATGTAGGGATGGGTCACAAAACAAAGTTTATCTACACGTTTTTCATAATAATAAAAATACCAAAAATTATATATGGAACTATGAAACGGTCAGAATATTTAAATTCAACATTATAAAAATAAGATTTTTGCATTTTTTCTGCAGATGTTACTGTTTTTGTTAATGAAGATAAATTAACATATGCATCCTAACTCGAGCTGTGAACTCAAGCTACTGTCAAATTTACATTTCTAAGAGACAAAACATGTAATATTATTAATATTGCAGCCTGGACTGCAAAATGTGCTAAAGATACGTGCCATCAAAGTCAGGAAATTAAAAAAATGTGAGCAAAAATATCCCTTTAAAAGTGAAAGAAATAAAGCTTTGACGTTCATCGTGATAATTATTAGTATCGACCGCTATAAAAAATTGTATTGTGATAATTTTTTGGGCCACATAAATTTTGGCCACGTTTTTTTAATTGACAGTCCTTCTACTTTCTAAAGATCATATATAATTCACCAGGGGGCAGAAGTATGGAAGCCCTGAACCACAACATAAAAAAAACTGAAAAAAAAAAAAAAAAAAAAATCTAGCGTTTCGAGATTAAAGTCGAAACAAAAGGACTACATTGATGTAGAAGCCTTAAAAAAAGCCACATAACAAATATAATACAATGGCACTATAGGGTTAACTAGCATGCTAACAGTGTCCCTCCACATGCAATTTTAAGACACAGTGTCAAGTTAACAGTAGTCCATCTTATGCCTTTGGTAATTACCCCCTTATAAAGGCTCAGTTCAAGGACAGGTGAACCTGAATATATTTATTTTACGACTAATTAGACATTTGGGCAAACCAGCCCAGCGAATACATTTTAGAAATATGTATTTCATGCTCACTGCTAGTATGAGGAGTGTGTTGGCATGTGAATGAGAGCTAATCCAAACACAAAGGCTCCGAGACAAAAATGCAATGGCTAATATTCTCATTTTCCATCTCTTTTAAACTCTCTCGCTCTCTCTGTTCTCTCTCATCTAATCTCCGTTTTTCTTCCTCTCTGATTGTACGTGCCCTCTCACCGTTGTCGCCATGAATGGGGCCGATATTAAAATGTGATTTGATGAGCTTGCTCTCTATCTTTTTGCCCTCCACTTTCATGTGCTTTCTCGCTCTCTTTTTCTCTCGCTTTTCCCACACTCACGGTATTGTTGCAGAAGGATGAGGAGTTCTCTCTCCTCTATTTTTTTTTTCTTTACCGTATCCCCTGGGCCCATATTCGGTTTGCTTTTCAAATCATATTCTATAGAGTTTGGGCAGAGGAGAAGAAGAAAGCGTTTAAAAGGGATGAAAAGGTAGAGATTATTGGAGAGGGATAGCTCAAAGCTCTCCGTCGGCTTGTTGTTCTGCTCTCTGTCACAATACTTCCTCATGACAAGAGGAAAGTCAAGTCCTTCAGTAAGAAATGAAATCCCCTCAATCCACAGGATAGATCATGAAGAGCAGGACTGGAGGATATTCACAGTGAAGGAACTACAGGCAAGCTCGATGAATGTTTTTTTCTAAAACGCATTTTAAAATAAAATGACAAAAGCCAAAATTTCTCCGGACACTTAGTCTCACAATAACACTTATTATAAATCAAGCCCATATTTTCACTCTGTGCATTTGGGCCTTTTCAACAAGCCTTTAAATTATTGTTAATCAATAGCTTAATATATAATACTATATAAAAAATGCAATATATTTTATTTAATATACAAGAACAATTTTCATACCATTTTCAACACTAATAATAATACGAAATAAAAAAAAAAGCAGAAAATCTAAATAGAATGATTTCTGAATAATCAGACTGGAGTAATGATGTTGAAAATTCAGCTTTGCATCACAGGAATAAATTACACTTTTAAAATATTTTTAAATACAAAACATGTAACTTTTTAAAATTGTAATATTTCTAATATTTCACAATATTAATGTTTTTACTGACTTTTTGACCAAATAAATGCAGATTGTGAGAAAAAAACACGGTAACACTTTACAATAAGGTTCATTAGTTACTACATTAGTTAACATTAACAAAGAATGAACAATACTTCTTCAGCATTTGTTAATCTTTGGTAATGTTAATTTCAACATTTACTAATACTTTATTAAAATCTTGTTAACATTAGTTAATGCACTGTGAACTAACATGAACAAACAATGAACAGCTGTATTTGTATTAACTAATGTTAACAAAGAATAACAAATACTGTAACAAATGGTTAGTTCATGTTAGTTAATGTATGAACTAATGTATGAATGTTTAATAAATGAACCTTATTGTAAAGTGTTGCCAAAAACACTTACTGCTCCCAAACTTTTGAATGGTTATATAAATATAAGTGCCTGCAGTGCTTTCTCATAGGTGTTTAAAAGATTATACGCAGACATATGCAGCCTATAATAACCACCCCAAGTCCCAACCAACAATATTTCAAGCCCAGTATTCTCTGATTATCTACAAGATATCTAATCACAGAAGTTAAAGGCTTTATTTTATTAAGGCATCAGGGCACGTTTTTATGCAGTAATGAAAATGGCCACTCAAAACGCTAATTGTCAGTGAGTTCACTTACTTCCCTCCACGGCGGTGTCATCCAGCAGAGCAGGAAGTGGATCCGGAGAGCTCATTTTTACTCTGTTGCCGTCTCTCTCCCTGTCCCTCTCTCTCTCCTTCTCTCTGTCTCGGTTGTGATGCGCGTTGTCGAGTTGTCGTCTCTGCTGTTTGTTCTTCTGCGCCTCTAATGCCTTCAGCTTACGAGCATGTTTATGGCCTTTATAATGAGCCTCAGCCTGATTCTAAAGACAAATAGAGAGAGGGAGAGAGTAAAAGGACTGCAAAACCTCTCACATTTACAGAAACATGCAGGCGTACACACTACTAGTCTACTAGTCTATTTGAATTCCCTTACGATACTAAGATTTAATTAGATATGAAACGAATTATTATAAAATTTCACTAACTTTTGAGCTGAGCATACATGAGAACTTAAAAACATCTTAAGATGCACATGAAAAAGTTGTCTGAGAGAAGTTCAAAGTGTGCGTAACTGTTATTAAGGCTAAAAGCAAAACCATGAATGTTTTAATGTTGCAGTATAATTTTTATTTTTTTAAATTCATGGGCTCTCAGAATGTTTAATCAAAATAACTTCCCCTCTCTTTTACAAAGACATATCTTCTGGGGAAAAGGTGACACTCATATGAGATCACAGCAAAGTCAACAGTCCATTCAATTCCCGATAGACAAAATCAAGTGCTGCCCCACATTTTTTTTGTTCAAGAAGCCAATCCACTTGGATATACACTGATGAGCAAAAACATTATTCTTTGCTTTCAGTTTCCTTTAATCCTTCCCTATAGCTTTTGATACTCCAAGCAATGTCTGAAACTTTGTATTTTGAGCACTACTTGTGTTTGTCTGCCTCTTCATGATGAATCACTTGCTGTATTCCTCGTTTGTAAGTCACTTTGGATAAATTGGTCTGCAAAATTATTAAATGTAAAATGAATAATAAAAAAATTACAGGTGGGCCCAATTGGCAGCATATGCACAAAAACACATAAACATGTTAATAGATAATTGGCTGCCTACACACACACACACAGTGAGAACAGACAGTGTGCATGAGGGTGATAAGAGTAAATGCCCAGCAGAGGGCCTGAATTACAATTGCAGGTGTCAAATGGAATACACTTTATAATTACACTGTTGATAAAAGTAGTGTATGAGTGTGAGAGATAGTGAGGCATTGTATTTAAAGACACATACACACACACACCAATTCAAGCTAAAAGTGAATGTTTCTAGTGATTGACTTCAGCAATCATCCAGAGCTATATCCAGATTTCTGCTGAAATGTACTGAAATAATTCAGCATGTAATTAATGTGAAAATGAGCAGTTGACATGCTGAGCTGTGATTCCCTTATTGCATTCTGAGTCATTTTCCAAATTGATTTGATTTTTGAAGATGACACCAACACTGTTGAAAAAGCATAGAAATAACATTTAAAATTGTAAATGGAATGGCAGTTGGTTCAAGTTTTTAAAATTGGAAATCAAAGCTGACACCCAGTTCATCAAGCAAATCTTGGGCTAATATCAGTGCAGAAATGAGTCTGTGGGCCCAGAGGGAGTAATCAACCCTCTCAAATCCTCTTAAGTACTTAGCAGATGACCCTCATCTTGGGGTTGGGGGGGGCACACTGTCTGCTTTGAACAGATGAGGAGGGGGATGTTTAAACACACCCCTATAAACATTATAGTTTGGTGTCAGGAAGTACATTTATTCAGCAAGGACACTGCTAAGGCAAATGCCCAATATTTGAAGGTGGAGCAGCGAGCTCATTGGCTTCTGATATAGGAACCAATCAGCTGTGCCCTATAGATAACAATGTGATCATGAAAAAGTGAGTAAAAAGACCTATTGGCCTGCACCATCTAGAGTTTCATGCCAGAACTTTGTATTTATTATGTTACAAATATATTTATAAATGCTGTTCTTTTGAACTTTTTTTATTCATCAAAGAATTCTGAAAAAAAAAAAAACACGATATCCACAGAAATATTAAAGGACAACTCTGGTGCAAAATTAACCTTTGGCCTACTAACACACTGGTACCTAGTCAACTGTTTTCTGAGATTTGTTTTCATGATAATCGAATGTAAAAAGTTTCATCTAGCATATAACGCTAGTATATAGAGCATAGAGTAATGAAAAATATAAATCGCTAGTTAATACCACTAACAAGGCTCAAAATAGCCCCACAGTAACACAGACTTTGTTAACACAGACAAACAACGGACCATTTGACATGGCGGTTCGACTGGTCGAGACTGTTTTCCAAAGACGGCTCCTGCCTGTATAAGAGAAGTGGACTGTCTTTATAAAGTATCATCTTATTAAACCAATATTAACAAGCGATTTATATTTTTCATTATTCTATGCACTATTTACTAGCGTTATACGCTAAACATTTTTAAGGGATAAAACTCTTTACATTCGATTATCATGAAAACAAATCTCAGAAAACAGTTGACTAGGTACCAATGTGTTATTAGACCAAAGGTTCATTTTGCGCCAGAGTTGTCCTTTAAGGCGCACAACTGTTTCAATATTGACAATAAGAAATGTTTCTTGAGCAGCAAATCAGCATTTTAAAATATCTGTGAAGTATAATATATCAAATCTGTAGAGAATGGCAGGAGAGGATAGAGAAAGAGGAGTCAAGAAGAAAGAAACAGACGGGCTAACTGGGAAACTAAAGCAGAGAAAGACAGAGAGGTACAGAGTTGTATAGTGAAGCACAAGCAGTGGGAAACTAATGAGCAATTGATAGGGTTTCAGATGTCTAACTGAGCAAACGCTGTTGGGTTTCTCTCTCTTAGAATATATCTGGGCTAAAAATGCCCCAAATAGCAGTGCAAACTGAACAGAAGAACAGAACCACAAATGACGTCCCTAATCTATAGTTTTTCCACACCTCATCAGGAACATACAAATACACAATTTTTAGGAGCACAGGTTCGGTTTCATGACTTAAATACTTATGTGCACCACGTTACAATTAAAAAAAGGTTGATGAACTTGCTACTGCTAATCAATACACAGACACGCTGCTGTGAGCATGATGAAAGAGATGCTGCTGCTGCATTAATAAACACACATAAATCCCCCAACAAAGCAGGAATGTGTGTGTGTGTGTGCTTGTTTTTCGATCCCAGTGGGGACCTGAATGCACACTAACTCATGGGGACTCGTGTCAATGTGGGGACCTAAATTAAGGTCCCCATGAGGAAACAAGCTTATAAATCATACAGAAAGAGTTTATATATATATATATATATATATATATATATATATATATATATATATATAAAAATGCAGAAAGTTTTGTGTGATGGGTAGGTTTAGGGGTAGGGTCTGTGTAAGGGGAGAGAAAATACAGTTTGTACAGTATTAAAACCATTACGTCTATGGAGAGTCCCTACAAAGATAACGAAGATGTGTATGTGTGTGTGTGTGTTTGTGTATGTAACAGACTACTATTTTATGGGCACTTAAGCTGGTGGATGTGACAGTGTGTGTCCTGGAAGCTATTTGGTCAATTTAACATTCCAACTACAGTACCTTACACAACTGTAAAATTGCTGTGAAAAAAAACTACTGTTTCTTTCAGATTTACTACAGTTTTTGCTGAATGCTAAATATTAAATTGTAATTTTACACATTAGCTATATACACTCACCTAAAGGATTATTATGAATACCTGTTCAATTTCTTATTAATGCAATTATCTAATCAACCAATCACATGGCAGTTGCTTCTATGCATCCTGGTCAAGACAATATCCTGAGCTCCAAACTGAATGTCAGAATGGGAAAGAAAGGGGATTTAAGCAATTTTGAGCGTTGCATGGTTGTTGGTGCCAGAGAGGTCGGTCTGAGTATTTCACAATCTGCTCAGCTACTGGGATTTTCACGCACAACCGTTTCTAGGGTTTACACAGAATGGTGTGAGAAAGGAAAAACATCCAGTATGTGGTAGTCCTGTGGTTGAAAATGCCTTGTTGATGCTGGAGTTCAGAGGTGAATGGGCCGACTGATTCAAGCTGATAGAAGAGCAACTTTGACTGAAATAACCACTCGTTACAACCAAGGTATACAGCAAAGCATTTGTAAAGCCACAACATGCACAACCTTGAGGTGGATGGGATATGGGATTTCCCATCATTTAAATGCCACGGCCTACCTGAGCATTGTTTCTGGCCATGTCCATCCCTTTATGGCCACCATGTACCCATCCTCTGATGGCTACTTTCAGTAGGATAATGCACCATGTCACAAAGCTTGAATCATTTCAAATTGGTTTCTTGAAAATGATGAGTTCACTGTACTAAAATGGCCCCCACAGTCACCAGATCTCAAACCAATAGAGCATTTTTGGGATATGGTGGAATGGGAGCTTCATGCCCTGGATGTGCATCCCACAAATCTCAATTGACTGCAAGATCCTATCCAATCAATATGGGCCAACATTTCTAAAGAATGCTTTCAGCACCTTGGTGAATCAATGCCACGTAGAAATAAGGCAGTTCTGAAGGCGAAATGGGCTCAAACACAGTATTACAATGGTGTTCCTAATAATCCTTTAGGTGAGTGTAAATATATAGATAAATAAAACACTGACACTCTAGCAATAGCAACACTGACATAACAGGTCCCCCCAAAATAAAAATATGGTCATCACAATTCTTGCAAACCAGCCTGAAACTGATCAAGTGTCGCTCAAAGGCTGACAGACACTGTAAGTGAGTGGGACATAATTGTTTGTGACAACACAAGCAGCATGAATCTGGCATTGGAGATAAGAATGCTTTCATTTCTCATGTACATCATCTCATCCGCGCGGATCTTCTCTCCTCTCACACATGGCTGTCCAACGCAGCACTAGACTTGCCAGAAACAAAAAGGCAGTTAAAGCTGCACTTCACTGTTGGGTCATTTACAAAAAAGCCATACCCTAAATCCATATGATTTTTTTTTGTTGGCTGTGGAACACATGAAAATGTGAGGGGCTGTTTTCTACGGTGACCCAGTAGTGAGCAACACAACAAAATTAATCTATCGCGCTGAGGTAGTGGGTCAAAGCATTCTAGAGTCTAAATGTGCAGCTATAATGCACATAGGTGATTTTGAAACAATAAATGTCAATATACGTTGGTTAGCTACATACTGTTAAAACTAATTGTAGTGTTGATATATTATTTACTCTGCTGATTCAATCCACTGTAAAAAATATTTTCAAGATTTATTATCACAACATATTTTCTTTTGTCAAATCAACTTAAATAATTTATTTAGTTGAGATAACTTATTATTTTGAGTTTCTGATGATAAATTAATCTCTTTCATTGTATTAACTCACTTTTTCCAGTTCAATCAACTTAAAATTTTAAGGCAACCAGGTTACTTACTTTTTTAAGTTAAACTAACAATAACTTTATCGCCCCCCGAGAGCCCTCTAGTGGTCGGGAGCATTTCTGTTGTGTTGCGGCTTAATTTCATTGCATTGCATTGTACATTTTCTGATGTGTTGTGGCACAATTCCATTGTGTTGTACATTATACGTTGTGTTGTGGCTCATTTCCATTATGTTGTGGCTTAATTTAGTTTTGCTGTGCACTACTGGGCCACCATAGTTTTTCGTCAAAAAAAGGTATAAACAATAATCATGAAAGTAGTTCTTAAGACACACATTATTTGTCAAGTCTTCTTAACAACAGCTTTGTTTGAGGAAGAGGCTGAATTTTTAGTCAATGTGCTATATTGATCTCTGAAATTTTAAAAAGGTTCTCATGTGCTGCAACCAAACGTGAATGAGACTTGAGAGCTGTGGCAGAGGGGAAGATTTTCAGTGACTGACCTACATTTTAGTCAGTTCTTCACACAAAGCTTTTATATGACTCAAAATATAGCGCATGAGACATGATATGACACACCTTTGCTTTACAACTGTCATCACCATGACATTTTGTTGTATGAAAAAACATTTTGGAAAAAATAACATCATACAACTTTGAAACAACATGACCGAAAATAAAGACAGAATTTTCATTTTTTTTGATGAAAATATGATTTCAATCAAATATTTGAATGAAAATTCCTGTCCTTGATTTTGTGTAGTACCAATTTTATATAAGCAATAAGACTCAAGGTTGTGGTATACTGTATTCAATAGACAGTAACACTTTCTATTGCTTAATATGATTTGGTTACAGTTAGTCTGCAGTAATTATAATAATAAAACAACTGTGTGTGTGTGTGTGTGTGTGTGAGAGAGAGAGAGAGAGAGAGAGAGAGAGAGAGAGAGAGATAGATGTTTAAGAGACTGTGATAGTTTCACATTATCAAAGACAAAATGAGAAGAACAAAGAAAATGCCAGAAAAAATAAAGAAAGAGAGAAAGAACAAAAGAAAGGAGAAATGGTGTAAGGGATGAAACGGCTTTTACCCGTCCAGCGTGATGTCTGTCATCACAACTGCGGAGGGTAAACCACACACACACTACACACTAACCGTGGAGTTGAAGCGCAGGTGGCAGATATTGCATGAGATGACCTGTTTTTTCTTCAGAGCCTGAGGAACACCAAACGTATGGTTTATCACGGCCTTCTGCACTGGGTCCATCTGAGGGAAGGGTGAGAAAATTATGTTAAAATGGACTGCGAAAAAAAAAAAATTGTACAAATCAGTTACTTCCAATCAACAGACTCTCTCCGGTCATTCAAACACATTCCTTCCATCCCAGTGGCCCTCGGAGCAACCCTGAACCGAGGGACTTTCCCCTTACACTCCTCGTCCTCGCCATGGGAATATACACCACATCACAGTGACTCTGCAGCTGGTCGCACGTCTATTTGTTTTAGAGCCTCAAGAATGTTCTCGTTGTTCATCCGCAGTCATCCCTGACCGGCTGGGACGCTGCCAGGTCAATGTGTGTGTGTGTGTGTGTGTTTGTGTCAGTGAGTGTATGTGTCTGATGAAGCCTATTGTCGACTGAGTACTGGAGAGGGTCAGAAGATAAGCATGATACTACTGCAGGAATGAAGGAGATGAGATGAGAAAAGAGATGAGGGAAGAGAGGATGATGAGTGGAAGACAAAATCAGCAGTAAAAAATTTAAATGAAATGAGAACAGATAACACAAAACAATAAGAAAATAAATAAGATGAGATGAGCAGATGAAACAAGACAAAAGATGCAATAAAGAGACGAGAAAAACACTTGCGTAGAGCTCCATACATGTGGCCCCTTTATTGATGGACAGAATGGCTAACACTGTAGCACCCTTTGAGGACAATCTTAAAACTGAGTTGACAGCCATGCGGACATGTCAGCTGTCCAGTCGCTATGCTCAAAACTCGATCTTCTTAGTGCGTTTGCATCAATTCGGAGGGAAATGAGGGAAGCTGGTATCCAGAAATTCCTTCTTTATCCAACAATGATGAAGGGTATTCTCAGTCAAGGCGAACCAAAAATGCTGTTCTGCCCAGAGGAAGCAGGACACTTTCTTAGTTGCCATTTAGCCTCTAACCCCCAGTGAACTTCAGCTGGACATTTGCTGTCTTGGAGAATTGGTCCCTACTTCTTTTCATGCTCGTATATCGGTGATTAAAATTGATGTTTTCCAACATATTCGTTTCTCTTTCTATTCTCTGTTGATTGCATCAACAAACTTGATGCAATGCGTTTCTCATCATATATGGGATGGGAAACGTCCTCAAGTCAAGCTGACTACCTTACAGCATTGCATTAATGACTAAATAGGGTCCTATGAAACGTTTCTATATGAATCTATCCTCCTCTCCTAAGTTTAATCTTTGTTCTCAAGGATCTCTAGTCACGTACTTGCACTTCTTTTAGGATTGTCCCTCTCTCTCTCACCCTTTTGGACCCAGCTCTCACAGGACTTATCTGTTGGACATTGATATATGTTTGACGCCATGCCACTTTTTAAAAAATGATTTTTGGGAACTTACCTTATCCATACCACAAAGATATTTACTGTTAGCCGCTCTCACAGCAGCAAAAAAAAAAAAAATGCTAGCAATCCTGCTCATACAATGCCTGGACAGACGAACATGGACAGTGTCTTTGCTGGACATTATATCCATAGAACTCTCAAGTTCTCATATGCATGGATCCAATGTTAAGACTGCTTTTGATATTGTCAACTTTAACATCTCTGTAAACTGTTTTTTCTTTTTGTTTTAATTATATCTACATTCTAGAAGTCTACAAAGGATGGGTCTAGATTTGTATAGTTTTTGCTTTTTATTTTTGTATTTATTGGCCTATATATATGAAAACTCAATAAACAGTTGTTAAAAAAAGAGAAGAGCAAAGCAAAGATGAGAAGAAACAAAAAAGAGAAGAGACAAGAAGACCCTAGAAGATAAGAGAGGATATGAGAAGAGATAAAAAAAGACAAGACAAGAAGAGACGAGAAGTGGAGCAGGAATATTAAGGTAAGAGGAGCAAGAGACGAAAAAAGACGAAGAAGGTGCGATGAGATAAGACGAGACGAGAAGCAAAGCAGCAAAACGAGAAGAAAAGAGAGGAGAGGAGAAGAGAGGTGAAGTAAAGAGGGAATAATTTGAAGATGAAACAAGACACAACACATTGTGAGAATGAAAAGTAAAGAGACAATAAGGAGATAATATGAGATGATAAGAAAAATCAGCTGAAAAGAGAAAAGAAGAGAAAAAAACGAGCAGAGGAGAGCAGAAGAGCAAAGACAAGACAGAGAAGAGATGAGAATACAAAAGGAGCAGTAAAGAGAAGAGGAGAGGAGCGGGAAGGAAAGCAGTGGAGCTTAAGAGAGGAGAGAGGTCACTGACAGCTACTTTGCTGTAGAGACAGGTGCATTTATCACTCTAGTACACACACAAACACACACACAGAGAGTGGGAACCAGCACCGGACTATATATTAACAAACGCATGTATGCTATAAAGACGTGCCCTTGGTGTCTAAGATATATTATTTTGAGTCGACCTTCAGTGTACTCAAATACATAACACATGGAGAGTGTGTAAATGTATGAGTGTGTGTCCAGAATGCAATTATCAGAAGAAAGAAAACCCTGTTACATACACACTGCCTCCAAAACTGTTCACAGAGAGTCTGAAACTAAATCTAGATCTTAATCTGAGTTTCTGCTCGAGTCTTAAATCTAAAATTACTATCTAATACAATACTCCTCTGTTTAGCGGGCCTTTTTACAAAGATTCTGCACTTTTAAAAATACCCTTCAGCCTGCTGAATCATTCCTGACATTTAGAGCTGACATTTGGGACCCAACGCGACGCCTTTAAAATGTTCTGAGTTCACTTTAAATGATGACACATCTGGGAAGGTGAGGTTTAGAAAATAAAACCAAGAGTGTTGATTAACTCACGGTGTTGAAGTTGGGGAACAGGCTGAGGGGAGAGGAGCCACTGAGCCGGAAGGGCAGGAAGTGTTTCAGGTCCAGAGGGGTCTGCAGCGGGCGACCCTGCACCTGTAATGAGGCCAGCAGGGGGCTCCCCTGAGCAGTCGTACCTGAGAAGAGCAAAAACAACAACTAACACATATTAGAGAAAATCACCAATGTTCAGGCCAGTGACAGACAGGAGAGTATTTAAATCAAGCAATTAATGCACAAACACCATGATCCATGAAGAGAGGGGAGATACTTAAACTCACAGTTCAGTAAACCAGAAGCAAATGAGTTTCAACTTATCATAATGACACAAAAACACAGAGACTGGTCTGATCAGATCAGGATTATTGGTTGATCTATTCAGTATTAACAGAACATTAATGAGAATCCTGAGAGGATTTCTATAATTCACAGTAAATTCACATAAATTGGGCCACTTTTTGATATTGACTACAGTTTTTGCCCTTTTGAACAATATATTTCCATGACTTTTCAAGTTGTTTGTGATTACTTCATAAGGTTTTTTAAAATCTCAAAGAGTTACATTCATTAACAACTAGAGATGCACCAATGTATCGGCCAGTAATCAGTCAGCCGATTATAGCTATTATCGATTGTTTAAAAATAATGCTAAAAAACGTGACCAACTGCAACTCACACTGTGTGTGAAGAAAATCTCTCATGATGAATTTACGGCAAGTTAAAACAGCTACATAAAAGCAGGCTATCTCTGACCCTATGAATCACTCATAGTTCAAGCCAAGGTTGCCAGTTCTGCACTTTTTCCTTATACTAAACATTTTTTGTAGAGCCTCTCATCCAATAATCGCAAATAGCGCTGTGCTTTATTACTTCTAAAAAGAAACAGTGTCATCTTTCAAATTCTGTCCATTTTATCGCGAAATGTTAGCGCCTCAGTTCAAGAGGCAGTGCGAGTCTTTTCTTCCACTTTAACACAAATTATGTCAAGAAAAACCATGCATGAATATCGGAAGGTATGTTGAAAGACAGTACCCGGCGCATGGTCTAAAAGGGTTATTCCTATTCTCTTAATGAGGATGTGTTTTGGACGTAACGTGCAAAAAACCAACCAGAGCTTTAAAAGCCAGTTGCACTCATGCCATGGCAGATTCACTATTTACTGTACATGACGAAATTTCCAAGAAGAAAGACTTAACACTTCTCCAGAGAGGGAACGGATCTGCTTGTGTGCGAGGTCACGCAAGAGCGAAAAGCAAACCATCTACGAGACAAGCTGGAATCCACCATTTCTTTATGTACACATAATAATCTTTTACATAATTCTTTCATTTGTAATGTTTGGCATGTTTGTGTGCTACTGTGTGTCGCTGTGTGTGTATGCGCATTGTGCACCTCCCTATAGGCGCACATTACTAATGCGCCCTTTAAATAAAAAATAAAAAAATACTGCACCATTGACTAGGTTTCAGTTGGTCAGAAGCACTGTCTATGCCTCAAAATAGCAACACACAAATAATACTCTTGAACACACCTCATTTTCAGACCAGCACACCCATGGGCGCACTGAAATCTATGGAACAGGCAGGACTCGAAAAACTCCAGCCAATCATTTCCAAGACCACCTAGAATCATTGGACAGTCAGTGCGTCAATCAGTCGGGCGCGTGACCTCTTCGTTCGCATACTCAAAGCTCGTGACCCCGTCACAGTAAGTACAAGTTGCCATGGTACAGAGAGAGAGAGAGAGAGAGAGAGAAAGAGAGAAAGTGCATGATTGCATGTCCATGTTCTTCGAATGGGTGGAGTCAGGGCCAGCGTTGGGAGAAAAGAAGGTAGGACCTTTTGAGTTATGTATTTTCAAAATCTGCCAGCCGCTTCGCAAATCCTATACCCTACCTTTGAACAATGTGCCGCAGGATGAGGAAATCTGCATCAGGCTGAAACTAGTAAAACACATATGCTTGGGGCTACATTGTTCCAGATGTATTATAGAGATATTAATGAGTTTAATTCAACATTAAACATAGCGTAGCGATTAACCATGCAAAGCCACGTCCTATTCATTTACAATGCAAGTTCATATTTTGCTTCCTAACTTAGACAACGTAAATGTAAAATAGTGCCCGGTTGAAGTTTTGCTACATTTTATTTATTGTTTTCTTTATTTCTATTTAGTCTTTAAGGAGTTGGGAGACTACCAGGAGATAGAACTAATTAGTGAAATCAGCTGGCTGAGTTCATGGGTGGAATAAACATATGGCCAGACTTTTACTTTCTGGCCCATGGTTTTTACATCTCTGTACTGTATATATACCTTCTCATCTCTTTATTTATATGAAGTTGTAATTACTACATAAATATAGATATTTACATTTACATTTAGCTGACGCTTTTATCCAAAGCGACTCACAATTGCTATTTATGTCAGAGGTCGTATGCCTCTGGAGCAACTAGGGGTTAAGTATCTTGCTCAGGGACACATTGGTGTCTCCCAGTGGATTTGTACCTGGGTATCTCACACCAAAGGCATGTGTCTTATCCACTGCGCCATCACCACCCCACCATCATTTATATTTTCATATACAACTTTTACATTGAATATCATCCCAACACTTCAGATGAAAAATAAAACACTAAAATATTAGAAAGACGTTTCCTCAACAGTGCTTAAGTGTCCCACATTACCCCAGTCCTAATTTACCCTGACAGACCTAATAATGTCAAACTGCCACCTTTCCCATGTCAACACAAAGTTGTCAAAAGTATAAACCACAAAACATATAAATTGATATGGAACAAAATATTTCAAATTGCACTGGGTATATTTTATACATCAGCAATCTAGTAGGCTACACTTTAAGAATGTTATTGTAATTAGCTTTGCTTGACCTATAGCTCTCCAGATTATCACATGACTGTTCATAACGATAAATATTGATAAATACATTGAGGAAAAAAAAGGTATTGATCAATAATACATGCACAAACACACATACTCCAGTGTATACTGGCCCACATTGGCTGTGTCTCGCTGGGAGAAATGGACACCATGGGATATGGGATTTTTAATGGTGTGTGTGTGTGTCTACAGGGATATCATGTTTCTAATGGAGCGGGGATGTAGAGGTTTCTCATTTTCCAGTTGGCTGAATCTGAAATCTAGGAGCGTATAGATACTTACCCTACCACAAAGATCAATCAGGGCAGTGTACACACACACACACACACACCACAGAGGCCTGATGTCAGTCATTTAATTCTACGTCAAACTGTCAAATTTGTGACAGTGTGTGTGTGTGAGAGAGAGAGAGAGGGAGAGAGAGAGAGAGAGAGAGAGAGAGAGAGAGAGAGAGAGAGAGAGTGAGTACTGAAGCTTTCAACTCACAGAAGTGCAACATTAATCATAGCTCTGACAATTTATTAGAGCAAGCGAACATACATACCTCACCATTCACACACATACAGATATGCTCAAACTCTCAGGATTAGGCCTTTCTTAGGGGCCTTTCTCAAAATCATATCTCCTTTTTATGTGATTTTCCATCCTCCCTGTTTTTCATTCAAAGAATGAAAATGAATGGTGACCACATGGCTTTATATTCCAAAGGCATCTTTACACAGAAAAAGCGGCACAGAAATCAAATCTGAAGCGCCATAAAATCACAAATTGTGCATTAATTTGTGTGCTGCTTTATCTCACGCTTTGATGTTTGTCTGTGGTACTGATAGATATTTTATATTTCTTAAAAAAAAATTATCCAGATGGATCAAATGCTACAAAGAAATTATGAATTATTGCACTGGGCAGATCAACGTAGGATTAAAAGAGTAAATAAAATAAAAATATTTTATATGTTATATAATAATACTGTATAAAATAAAAATAAATTAATTTAAAAATGGGAAAAGTTGCCCTGGGAACAGATTGATAAGTTCAAATTGCTACAATTATTTATAAATAAAAATAAATTAAAACCTAAATATAAACCAATAAAAATAAATGAGCACATAACATTTTTAATAAAATTTTAAATGAAAACTGAAAAACTATATAAAAAATAAAAGCTAATTCATAATTTTAATAATTATGAATTAGCTTTTATTTGTTATAAAATAATGTCATTTTTATGAGACACAGGAGAAACAATCACAACATACTAAATTTCAATATGTGAATATGAAGGATTATCAGTGAATACTGATTTACTGTTTAACTTCAATTTGAATATGGATTATACCAAGTTCTATACAGACTACTTTTAGTAATTTTTGGAGCTTGAGAACCTTGGTCATCATTCATTTTCATTGTATGGAAAAAAAAAGTCTGTCTAACATCCTCTTTCGTGTTTCACAAAAGATAAAATGTCCGAGGCGTTTTTGAACAACACAAGTGTGATTAAATGATGACAGAATTTTCATTGTAGGGTGAATTATCCCTGTAATTTTCTACTTCTTTAAAACACAAAAGACTTCAGAGATATTTCAGTGAATATGCTTCAGTCCTAAAGCCTCCTACAACCCATTCCATCACTTTTTCATGTTCCAAATAAATGTCTGTGTGAGTGTGTAATCTGTCTAACTCAATGGAGCTCAAATTAAATGACCATCACACCCTGAAAAGGCAGACTTATTTTTGGTAAGTGGTTCCACGCACGCAATGTTCAAACACATATATCCACACAATGAACATCACACACATGCTCTTTTCCTCATAGTGTATGCTGGTGTAGTATGAAAGTAGTGGACCACAAAACACACAGAAAGACGAGATTTTCCCCCCTCTCTCTTTCTTACAACATTTGAAAAGCATAATTATGATTTACAAAGAGCTGTAATTAGCAGAATGCACTTCTCTTGCCTTTCTGTCTATCTCCCTCCCGCTCAAACATAGCCACAAAATCAGTGCAGAGTCCAGCTGGCATCTCGTTCTGTGTTTCTGTTGCATTACATATTTACACACACACATATATATATATCACAACGATCAGGCATAAAATTATGACCACCTTCCTAATATTGTGTTGGTCTCCCCTTTGCTGTCAAAACAGCCCTGACCTGTCGAGGCATTCAGTACATCCCACTGATGCTCGATTGGATTGAGATCTGGGGAATTTGAAGGCTAAGTCAACACCTAAAACTTGTCGGTGTGCTACTCAAACGATTCCTGAACCATTTTTCCTTTGTGGCAGGGTGCATTATCCTGTTGAAAGAGGCCACAGCCACCAGGGAATACCATTTCCATGAAAGGGTGTACATGGTCTGCAACAATGCTTTGGTAGTGGTCAAAGTAACATGGATGGCAGGACCCAAGTTTCTCAGCAGAACATTGCCCAAAGCATCACACTTGCCTTCTGCATAGTGCATCCTGCTGCCATTTCATGTGTTCACACGTCCATATAATTAGATAGATTAAAGCTTTATGCATATTTGGCATGCTTTCCATGTGTTCCCAAGGTAAGCGATGCACACATACTCGGCCATCCACATGCCCCTCTGTTGGCGCTTTCGCTGGTGGACAGGGGTCAGCATGGGCACCCTGACTGGTCTGTGGCTTTGAAGTCCAATACGCAACAAACTGAGATTTACTGTGTATTCTGACACCTTTCTATTAGAATCAGCATTAACTTCTTGAGCAATTTGGGCTATAGATCGTCTGTCGGATTGGACCACACGGGCCAGCCTTTGCTCTCCACATGCATCAATCTAGCCATCACAATTTGATCCTTGTCAAACTCGCTCAAATCCAAATCCAAACTCGCTCAAAAATATATATATATACACACACAACCACATTACTATTTTTTTAATGTTTTTGAAAGAAGTCCAAAAAACCTGCTCAATACAGAACAAAAAAATATGATTGTGAAATATTACAATTTAAAATAATGGTTTTCTATTTTAATACTTTAAAATAATAATGAATTATTTCTGTGAAGCAAAGCTACATTTTTATCAGCCTTTACTCCAGACTTCCCTTTCAGAAAACATTCTAATATGATGATTTGTTATCAAGTTTGAAAACATTCGTGTATCAATTCAAATCAACTGAGCGCAAGATCAACATATTTGAATGATTTCTGAAGGATCATGTGACATGTGAAGACTGGAGTAATGATGCTGAAACTTCAACTTTGCATCACAGAAAAAAATATATATTTTAAAGTATATTTAAATAGATAAAACATTATTTTCAATTGTAATAATATTCCACTATATTAATGCTTTTTATGTATTTTTGATCAAATAAATGTAGGCTTGATGAGCATAAGATACTTCTTTCAAAAACGTATTTTCTCCAAACCTTTGATCGGTACTGTATACAGTATATATATGTGTCACGGGTTGGTGACAGTAATGAAGCGCACAATGGAGGAAATGCTCAAACAAACATATATTGAATTTAAGAATAAAAAAAATAAACAGGAGAATAACTAGAGGAATCACAACCATGTACACTTGTAAACAATACAGGAGAAGGAACTGAAACTGAGGGCTTAAAAACACAGAGCAAATAAAGGGAGTAACTAACTAGAGACACCTGAAAAGAATACTCAGTCTATTAGTAACCAGGAAAACAAAAAGGCAGGGAATGGAGGAGAACAGAACCAACTGGCTCTATGCACGGCGGTGCATGACGTATTTCCGGTTAACGTCTAAGGATGCTGAATTACTTCCGCCGATCGTAGAGTCTTATGCTATACCGAGAATTTATATTGGTTTTATACTCTATGGCTATTCTAAAGAAACATTAGTCACAAAAACAGACACCCCTCATTTTGTTTATGCTTCTTTGTTTATTATATTAAATAAACATAACTATATTTACACTTACATCTAAACGTATTTAAGTTTTGTTTCAAAGACGGGAGGACAGTATATTTTGAAGACTCTGCCAAAATCCAATTTTCCTTGGTTTTCCTGCACTTTAAATCTCCCAAACCGGAAACTGAAGAGCAGCCTTGCGTCAAATACACTTATGCGTGTATATAGCCTATTAACAAACTATAGCAGCAAACACTAGAACAGGAAAGCTAACTCAAACAATGCAAACCGTGAAAAACTGACTGAGACTATTTGTATCAAAATTAACACAGCTCTCTCTGAATAAAACCCTAAAATGTGCACACAGAATGCCGCTTCTCTTTCAAATCTAAAACAGACAAAATTCCTATTTTGTATCCTCGTCACAGTCTTAGATGAGTTGTGAGAAAATAGGAAAATAAGATGTGCCAGATCTGCATCAGTCAAAGGTCTTAAAGTGACAGCAGCCTAATTAAAGCCTAATTTATAGGCAATAAGTTGATTATTCAATTTCTGTATATTTACCTGTTAGACCTTGAAAATCTTAACGCATGGTTTACAATATTTCATGGGACAAAAACAATGAAAACAATAGGGGTTTTTTTACATTTTAGCAGGGCAAGTAAAAATCTGAACCGGTCCGACTAGACCAGTAGAAAAAACCCTTCGCCCATGTGTCCAAAGCTAGATTCTGCCAGAACCAGCCAGATTCCCTTTATAAAACTCAGTCAGCGGAAGAGTGTGTGTATGCATCTCCACCCCGTCTCCTCCCCGAAATAACCATATATGGAGCTTACAATGCCTCCTTTTATTATGCATAACATCATCTGCATATCATTTCCATGCATATTCTCATCCACATGGTACCACGTTTAACACAATACATTAGGAAAATATTAGAAATATAAGACTATGTGTAGTCACATTACATCACTAAAAATCATTCACTATTCAACTTGTTTTAGAATACCTAAATCAATATTATATAAAATTAATTTCAGGTAATTTTTTCAGAGAAGAGTTGTTCTCAATCTCACGCCACTGGTCTCACGCCTCTCTTACGTCCCTCGCCCTTGATCTAACGTTAGTCTTGTAGATGGAAGAGTGATTTCTCGGTTTGCGCTGTAGAGGATTAGTGGGTGTGGCTTGCGGAGCTGTGCAATGTGGGTGTTGTAGTCTTTCATACAAGTGCACCCTTCGGTTATTTTATTTAAGAGGGCACCAAATTCAAAAATTCTTTTGCATTTCGACAACATGTATAATCCACTTTCAATAAAGATTAATGTTGAAATTGGTGAAATGCTCCTTTAAATTTGTAATATACTTTAAAATGTGTGGCAAAGCTGAATTTTCAGCATGATTACTCCGGTCTTCAGTGTCATATTTAATTGAATGCATTCTTGTGGAGTAGGTTAACCTGAGCATATGAGATTTCTTTAAAAAATGTAAAATGGTACATTACATGACCTGGCACAACATAAATGATTTGTGAGTGGCTATTTGGGGTGCACACATATTTCAAACTATTATTTTGAGACTGGCACATTTGTACGTTCACATACGCTCATAAACGCACTTCATTAAATTGAGATTTCTGGGTAGATGAGTGGGTCAATTCGGCATGAGTGAACACATCATGATGTTTCATTAGTCATTATTATTCACTCCCATGTGAGTTTGGACACGCACACACCAACACACGCATACAGCCAGAGACCCCTAATTATGCACTTGATTTCATGTAAGCTGGCTGGTGAACTGCAAAATGAACACACACACACACACAAAACAACAAAGGAGGAGAAAGATGAGGGACAGAATAGCACTCTTTTCACTCTCTGATCCTTAATTGATAAAATCTTTGCTCATTCCGCTCGTCGTGTTACGTTTGCATCATCAGCCAATCAGATCTCCTGGTTTTAAAGGTCAGTGTTGTGTGACCTCAGTGTTCTGGAAGGGTCTCTCTGCTGCAGCTAATTAATTTAGCTTGTTTCTGTCCCTCTGACACGTGGCTTCAGTGGAGCTTACGATCATTCCATCGTTTCCTCTCTCATTATGTTCTTCATGCACTGTTACGTCTAATCAAAACTAGCACAGTCGTGCTTTAGGATTGTTATCTTGAAGGGAACAGAGAGAAGAAATGTTGCAGGGAAGGACAGAAAGAGAGAGACATGCAGGTCAGAGAGAGAGAGGGAGAGTGAATTGAAGAGATTTGGGAGTGAGTCCTGATTATTGTTCGTGAGGGGTTTGACAATCTTGTGCAGAGTGAGGATTTGATTGAAATGTGTTTTTTTTTTGTGCTGCATTATAGAACGAGAGAGAGCACCTGACTGCAGATTATTTCTTTATTTATTTTGATTTCTTTCAAAGAAGGAGGCATTGGACAGGCCTGAGAAATGGAAAGGCGCAGACCGAGATGCTTTCTGTCAAGTAGCGTTAGGACTCGTGCTCTCTCACTGTATCTGAATGCAGCCAATAGTCAATCCCCTGATACCAGCAAATGAGATTTAGAACCGCTTACACATAATTAACAATTAAGCCCACTCTGTTTCTCTATTTGCATTTCCACAGCTACAGTATAATCAACAGCCGTCCCATTTTATTATACATCCCCCTGTCATTACATCTTCCAGGTATATGCTTTAGTGGTCAACCATAGTGGTCGTGTTTTAGGATGATTAATGGCTGATAAAATGAGGAAATATACAGTATATTAAGTTAACACTTATTTATATTGCACATTTAGAAACAAGAGAAAGGGGACCTGAAGTACTGTTCAATATAAAAAGCCTGCAAAATATTGAGATTAAGAAAATAAGATAATATATAAAATAAAATTAAAAAATATATATAGCTGCTTGATAAGTTTTAGGATTTTTTGATGAATAGAAAGCTTAAAAGAACCGCATCTATTTAAAATAGAAATCTTTTGACGCATTATATATGTTTTAATTGTCACTTTTGATCAATTCAATGAATCCTTGCTATTTAAAAGTATAAATAAAACTATATTTATATACATCTAAATACTATATACATATTGTAATATAGTTAAATATTGTTTATATGAGAATATGATATTTACTCAAAATTGATTCACAAAAAACAAAGCAAATTCTGATACTCCCTAAATGGAAATTGATTGGCTCATAATTATCTTAGCTGATATATTGGTCTGCCACTAATATACTTTGTCATCATCAATTTACAAAATTACAAATCCACCTAGTTGTTCTTCAAATGTGTTATTTTTTAGTCTCCATCTGATCAGTTCCTCAGGTCTACCACTGTGAAGCCACACCGTCTGAGCTGGTTCTAGTGGACAGATCAGGCCTAAAATTAATTTATGTTTGCTTTTAAAAAGGCCTCCAGTGAGGTCCGATGCACACACTGCAGCTAAACATTATGCACTCGTCCCAAACAGCACAGAATTTAGCTCTCTCTTTGTCACATTCTCTTGCATCACACACACATACAAATAGGCAAGCACAAATAAAACAAGATATACATGTGCATACACACAAACACACACGCACATGCCTGTCACCCTCCGTTTCGTCTCAAGATGGACTCAGGCAGGGTTTGCTGCTACAGGGTTTGTTTGTGACTGTGTGTGTGTGTGACACTAAGCTTAGGTTGTGTGTGTGTGGTAGATGCTGTAGGCTTGTGCGTTATGTAAATAGAAAGAGGGATGTCGGCAATGCCTTTCTCCAAACTCTGATAACACGCACACTCATACACATTCACAAAACATGTGCAGTGGAGTCCAAATTTTGGGGGGCAAAAAAGTGCTCTGCTGTAAAATGAAGAAAGCAATATTTTAGATTCTGCACTGTTTCTGTGTCAGTAATCAAAAAACTGTACATTTTGGACACGTGGAGTTCATGCAGCTGCTTTTATTAAAGCAAAAGAGGACAAACTAAATACTAAGACATCCTGGTATTTTGTTTTATTTTTTCTTCAATGTAACCATTCTCTGCAATTATGTTGATTTCTAATAAAATGCAAAACAGAAGCATCTCACCAGGGCCCCAGTGTATACACAGTAAAAAAAAAGTGTCATGGTTTCCACTAAAATATTAAGCAGCACTACGGTTTTCAACATTGATAAATGATAATAATAAGAAATGTTTCACATGATTCTTTAAAATCATTCTAATATGATGATGATTTGTTGCTAAAGAAACATTTTTGTTTTCGGGATTTTTTGATGAACGTTTGAAGAGCAGCATTTATTTGAAAAATAAATCTTTTGTAACATTATAAATGAGCCCCCTTTAGGGTCTTTTGGACCTGACCTTGACTGATCTACATTTATGTTCAAATCAACATAGAATATCTGTAATGTATTCTCTGAAAATCTACATGTGTAATATTATACACACGAGATTCTTTCAGTTCCATATTATCTATCAGGCTGATAAATTACCAAATGAATGGAGAGAGAGGTTGCAAAGCATGACAAAAAAAATGTTGAATGAGCGTCTTTCCTGTTCATTAAGATAGACTATTCGCTATTCAAAATAAGAGCCTCTTTTAATAACGTCTTATCTTCTCTGCTCGGATCCAGAAGGGGCCGACACACAGTCTTTCAGCCTCAGCCACATTAAAAATCTGTTTGCTGGACATACTTGGAATAAATGGATGTGCCTATGGGGTATATTTAGCAAACACATGTTATGAAATATTTTGTTCATATATATATATATATATATATATATATATACATACATACATATATGATGTATCGACTGATCGCATCCAAAATAAAAGTTTGTGTTTACATAATACACTCTAAGAAATAAATCCGTAAAATAACAGAAAAAATACTGGCAGCTCATTACCCGGACTTTGTCCCGTTAAAAAACGGACATTTTCTCTTAACACAATGCTAACACAATGCAACACGTAATTCAAAATACGGGTAAATGACCTGTAAAAGACAAAAACGGAAAAATCCTTCAAATTTATATGGTACATTTTACCGTAGTTTTACGGATTTTTTTTTACAGTGTATGTGTGTGTGTGGTGTATAATTATTTTGTATATATAAATATATATGCATTCATGGATACATTTAAGAATTATTTACATGTAAATACTGTATATATATACATATATAAATACATAATCTATATTATGTATAAATATTTTATATATGAATAACACATTTTCTTAAATATATAAATGCATGTGTATTTATATATACTAAATAATTATACACAGCACACACAATTATATTATGTAAACACAAACTTTTTTGGATGCAATTAATCACAATATATCTTTGCACATCCCTATATATAATATATAATAATATATAATATAGCCTATATTTTTTTTTCAGCCCACCAGCTGAAGTTACAAGCCATTGATATTATTAATATTATCTGATAATTTGGCAGCAGGTATTTGGTGAGCTGCACTTTATACTGACCATTATACTGACGACTATACACGTTTTCTTTCTCAACATAAAAGACCGTGTTTACGTGAATACTCGCCAAGACCAGCATTTTGACATTATTTTGTGTGCATTTGATTGCTTAAGCACTGACAGCCGGCTTTATGTTTGCGCACTTGGGGTGTGAGCACAAAATCTGCAGAAATGAGTCAAATTATGTGCAATATGTGCAGTCCCATGGCGAAATTCAAGCCCTGTTATACCAACAATATTCACCCGGAGCAAATGAAACAAGTAAGTGAGGGGAGGCAGGTTAACTCGCTGTCAGAGAGATGAGAGAGCAAGAAAGAACTGTTGGTACTGTGTATCTATTCTGCAGAAAAAATAGTATTAGAAGCTTTTCAAATATTTCAGTATCGATATGTATAAAAAAATCTATATTTTTGACCACAATACATTGCACTTACACTATTAGAAGAAAAGATTCTATATAGAACCTTAAAAGGTTCTATCAGCGATACGTATTTGGAACCCCTAAAAGGTTCTATACAGAACCTTACAGTTCTATAAGTAATAAGAACCCTTTAGGGTTCTTTCTAACCAGGAAAAAGGTTCTATATGAAACCTTTTTGGGTTCATTCATTATCATTTGTTTTGTCCTTTCCGGATTAAATATTTCATATTATTGACAAACATCAAGACCCTAAAAATGTATTTATGAATGCATGTGAATGATCACAAAATTCAAGATATGAGGGTTAGAAATTGTATATATTTAAATCATTTTTTGTAGTTATTCAATATCACTCAAAGAGTGCGGTTTCAGTTTTTTTCCTCCAAAAATCAGTATGATTAAAATGTGATATTAAGTTACAACCGTTTAATAAACAATAATTGAATTACAACTACAAAATGTTGCAGAATAATGCAATAAATGAATGAAAAATAGCCTTTAAAGAACCTTTGTGCCAAAATTGTTCTTTCTTGTCATTATAGAACCTTTTTTAGCACAATAGGTTCTTTGGAGTTGAGTAAAGAATCCTATGCTTCATATATAGAACCCAAATGAATCATTTTTTCTAAGAGTGTATTTATTATTTCAGGTGCTGATTTAAAAGACTGTAATTGAAAAATGTATATTATATAAAAAATCCAACCCACCACAGTGGCTAGTAGGACTTACTGTGTTACACGCCACAGCTGAAATACACCCGCATTTGGCGGGTTGGCAGGTGTTAATGTCAAGCCCTGTATTAATAGAGTTGGATACCACAATGTTATGCTTTCTCTTCAGCTGTGTTCAGACAAAATTCAGCAGAGAGAGTTAGTAGGTGAATTAAACAAGGCAGATGGATATTACTTGTTTGTGTTGTGTGCGGTGTGCTAATGTAACCTGTACAGGCTGCTACTGAATCAGAATAGAAAAAAAAGCAAGTTAGCGAGCCCGAAGGAGACAATAAACGACGTGATTAAAAGATAAGATCAGAAGGCAAAGCTCTTGAGCGTGACTAGGAGCTTCAAATGCAGAGCACCACGTGTCAAAATAACATTACATGTCTTTGAATCATTATTAACATCATAAATTCTACTTAAAATAAAATCAGCACAAAATTAGCAGTGTCATTAAAATAAAAACCACCCTGAAACACCCATAACTCACAAAAAAAAGCATTATGTCAGAGGATATAACTCTTATATGGCGTTTCCTAACTTATTGTCCATTCAATAACTGCTGACCATATGGCCCCAAAAAACACATTTTATGTGCCATACTGTCAAATAAAAGCTCTTCAGTAGGTGTGTAAGTGTGTGCATTCCAGAGAGAGTGACTGAGAGGGAGAACATCATCAAAACCAATGGTGCAAAGCGGGCAACCCATCTGCCACAAAGGAACAATAAAGCCTAAGGCTTCTGTGTGTGTGTGTGTGTGTGTGTGTGTGTGTGTGTGTGTGTGTACACGCACTAGTGTGTGTGTGTTAAACACCCTGAGGCTGCACAGTGATAAATTACTCCTTTTTTCTTTTTCCCCCAGAGAGTCAGGCTGAAGGAAGGGAGGGTGAGAGGTTTGGTACACGATTGCAAATTTCAAATTGATAAAGAGCAGGAATTGCAAGACATAAATATAAAATTAAAGTATCTGTCACATTTCTGTAAACCACAGCGGCACATGAAAAGAGAAAAAAAAAACACCATGCAGATGAGGACAGATAAAACACAAGGAAATGGATGGGAAATAGCGAGGAAGTGTGTTCTTATTTGTGAGCGTCATGACTGCAGGGTGAATATATGCAGAGGGAGAGCACATGCTGTTTTCTTATCTCAATCACACTGTGTGTGTGTGTGTGTGTGTGTGTGTGTGTGTGCTGGGAGAGAGCAGGGCTGATTGCGAGAGCAAAATCTTGCCAAAGGCTGTGCAGTTGTTACACTGATAAGAAAAAGTTTTTGCTCTTTTTGTACTATAGAGTTCTTAAAAACATTACATTCAAATTAATAGCTTATTATTTTCACATTTATTTTATTTCATTTCATACATTAAGTGTGACTTGAGTATCCCACTGTAAAAAAAAATATTGTTGGTTTAACATAAAAAAATTAAGTAACCTGGTTGCCTTAAAATGTTTAAGTTGATTGAACTAGAAAAAGTGAGTTAATACAATGAAGGAGATTGATTTAATCATCAGAAACTCAAAATAATAAAAAATGTGATAACAAATCTTGAAAATATTTTTTTACAGTGTATGCATGTATGTATGTATGTAAATATATATATATATATATTATATAATTGTATTATAATAATATAATTGTAAATTAAACATTCCTAGTTTTATTATTAATAGTATTATTAATTTTACAAATATTTTACAAAAATATTTTCAAGATTTGTTATCAAAACATTTTTTCTTTTGTCAAATCAACTTAAATAATTTATTTAGTTGAGATAACTTATTATTTTGAGTTTCTGATGATTAAATGAATCCTCTTCATTGTATTTTACTCACTTTTTCCAGTTCAATCAACTTAAAATTTTAAGGCAACCAGGTTACTTACTTTTTTAAGTTAAACAACACTATTTTTTTACAGTAATATTCATAACATTTCAGAAATATTTTCTTTTCTTTCTCTTTT